>CM060975.1:115489593-116703000 GCA_030765065.1 Deroplatys truncata
TGCTAACTAATTGGCAGAAACTTTAGGATGTTGACGACGGGACTGTCCATTCGATAAAAATACTGATAAGGGACATTGCTCTTTGGTATAACCGCAAACGTGGGGATGTAAATTTCTGGCTTACCCAAATTTTGATGGGACACGACTGTTTTAACGCCTACCTACATCGTTTCGCATTGAGTGCTACATCAGCACGCTATTACTGTAGGAAGGAGGATAGTCTGAACATACCTTATTTCAATGTGTTCCGTGGCATAATCAACGCCACCAGGCTGAGATCTACCTGGCAATTTTGACACCCAAAAACTTATTTCCAAAGATACTTACCCCATCGAAAAATTAGAACGTTGCCAGCAGATTGGTCCGTGATATTTTGCTACATAAGAGTTTGGAGATGGATGACCAATGAGACCACTAGACCACCGTCTAGGTTGCTATAGACAGATGCTACTTTCGTCTTGCTCTTGAAGTAATGCCGTCTGGGCAGTTCCGATGGAAATCTCTTGATTCCTAGCAGGATTTTTTTTAGTTGGTGAGAATCCAACTTGCCTGGTATGAGGCGTCCTTGTAAGATATTTTCGCTGCTCTAAGAAAAAAACAACAACCACCACCACTAACACTAATAATAGTAATAATAGTAATAATAATAATAGTAATAATTTAAACTTCAGTTAATTGTGGAAATCTTTCAAAGCTTCTGAGTATCATATTGTTATTATTATATTATTATTTTTACTAGGTATTATTATTGACTCGTAATATTTGAGCTATTAATTCATATCTACACTAGCAATTGGTGTACTTTAGCATTGGCATTTTTAGCTGTACAGAATCCACTATATGCGCATGTGCATATGTGGCCGCTTGTTAAGGGCTTCTTTAATGAAGCGAAATTGGAACATCTGGTGTAATTGGAACCTTGTTCTGCCATAGATGAATAAATAAATGCATAAACAAATTGACAAAGAGCCGCAATGTGGATATGACCTTGTTTACTTTAAATAATTGGCTTCAATACATCACAGCGTTGTGCTGTTTGTTTAATGCAATTAATTTGTTCAGTGCCATAAAAACACAAAATGTTATTCTTGGCGTATTTTTAGCAAATTACCGCACCGTTTGCCAGATTTTGCTCACTGAATAGGCATTTGCACAATTTGTAGCTCGAGGATCATGGGTTAAACTCAGGCACAACACTATAGTAACTTTTCCCTAAAAGCGAAAACAAATTTGCAAAAGTGCTAATAATATAAAACTTTTCTATCTGTTTCATGTTAATTATGATGCATATCTGCAGCGAAAGGATTTAGCTAGATGTTATTAAACCTCTTAATAAATACGTTGATAGGTATATCTTTTCCGGAATGTATTTAACATGCATAAAGAAAAATATCGGCTTTTCATTCTGTATTGTGACAAAATGTCTGTAAAAGAACTGAATAATAAAAACATGAACGGGAAATGTCCATTTTCATGGTGGCATGGATCGCTAGTTAAATCTCAGCACGCACGAACTTTTTGAAAGAAATCTGGTAAACATGAACCTTTAAATCACCGCCGCTGAATAATGTCGAGTGTAATTAATTTTTTCTTTAACACGCAGAGTAAATATCAAACTTCAATGCAGCCTCCATGTTAAGCAACCACTCCTTGTATTATCTGTTTCTATAAAGCATATATTATCAAGAAAGAGAAAGTGCACTTATTGGTTATAATTACTAAAGATACTAATTTGTGCCTAAAAAGTGGTTTTCTAACATAGCGTTGAGTGTTGTGTTTATTAGTCTTGAAGGTTTTAATATTGAGATTCATACATCGCACGTGACAGATGCCATACTACTTTTATACTACCTGCATTGTACAGTAGTCCATATGTTTCAGACTGTATTCGTTACACCGAACTTTAAAGTTAATAACATTTTATAAGAATTGAAAAAGTAGCAGAGAAACCAACAAGAAAAGGCACAGAGAACGTATGTGTTTTAATAATAATTAGCGATATTATTTATTTATTTATTTACGAGCTGGAGCAGCAATGAATAAGAACAGACTATTAAATTTATTAATCCAGTAAATATTAAACTTTACTTCTTAATTTATAATCAAAGTTGTTCATGTATTGCACATAGGATGGACCATTTAAAGTTGAGAATGTACAATATCTCCAAAACTAAGTGCAGTGGAAAGAAAAGTCTTAAATAAAAGTTGCTTAATATTATGGGGGAAAGTAAATGCCATTAGTGGTGCTTTATTTGGAGGACGTTGTGATGATCGTTTTGGGGTCAGTTTTAATTGACCCTTATTCTAGGTTCCCATTTTAAAATATTAAATTATCTCTAAAATGATAATCATAATGTCTTGCAAATACGACTAATGGCATTTATTTTCCCCTAAATATCAAGCAACTTTTATTAAAGACATTTCTTTCTACAACGTTTAACTTTGAAGATATTGTACAGTTTCAGTTTAAATGGTCCAGCCTATATACTCGTAAAAGTACAACCCTAGTTATTTGTATATCTTTTCTGCTCTCAAATCAAATATATTTTCCATTTAGAGAGTAAAATTTCAATTAAAATTGTTAGCTGTTGTTTTGTTATCCAATTTTATTTGAATTTATGTTGTATCTGACCCAAAAAGTCGTGTTAATATACTGAAGTTAATGAACACAAATAACTTTTCACTATAATAATGCTACTAGAATAGATCATAGACACGTGAGCCGATGGCTTTACGCTACCTCAGCAGTATACATTCCAGAGGTTCTTAACTTTAAGAATATCAACGAACAGGTGAACATAAATGAACCATATTCCTAAGTTGTATCAATGCTTAACGCGTATATAATAACGCAAAGAAGCTTAGTAGAGCAAAGTAAAGAAAAAAGAGGTGATGCGATACATTCACATGACTTTCTCTACCATCATTTATTCGTGAGTATACAAACTATTCTTTACTAAAGCTTATTTTTCTATCCACTAAATTTTAATCCCAATAAACCTTTGCAGAAATAGCTACTTTACACATTTCGTTATTGATACAAAGAGAACAGCGATAATCAAATGTTTAATAATTGAACCCAATTTTTAGCCTTAAAATTCCATACTCTTTCCATGCATCATGCGAACAATTCGAACCATTGATAACGCATTTTTTCAGAAATGGCTTATGCAACAAAACACTTATTTGAAATAAATTGTGTATTTTAAGGAGATGCACATTTTTTTGTGTAGTAGGTTTTCGTCTATTGCTTAACGTTTACCAGATATACAAGATTATACAAAATTCCTTCATAATGAAGAGGGCTTCAAAGGCTGTTCCCAGAAAATTCAATATATGAATTTTATTTGTCATGCAATTATCTTTAATATATTGTATTTTAATCAAAACTGTTAAGAGTCATTTTTTAGAAAATCAAAATTTTCGAAAAATGTTCCACGTAAAGGTTAGTTGAATTGGGGGAATTTTCTTGAAAATCTTTATCGCATCCATGGAAGATACTGAATTTGAATACCGAGCTTGATACATATTTGACTTTTAGTTTTTGAGTTATGCTGTTTAAAGACACACACATTCGATACCGATATTTCAATACCGATATTTCACTGGAAATACATGTTTTGAGGCCTCCTGAATCCAAAAAAAAGGATTTTTGGAAACATGTCCGTGTGTTGTCTGTAAAAGCATCAAACTTGGTATTTAGGTTCAGTATCTTCCAGAGATGCGACACGAAGGTTTTCAAGAAAATCCTCCCAGCCCAGATTACCCTTTACATGGAAAATTTTAATTTTTTCAGAAATGGCTCTAACGATTTTGATTAAAATATCATATGTTTAAGATATTCTCCTAACAAAAGAAATGTATATCTCGAATTTTCTTGAAATGTCTCTAAAAGTATCGTTCATTGTGAACGAATTTTGCATAACTGGTAAACCATAAGAAATAGACGTTTTACTACACAAAAATGTAGATCGCGTTAAAATGCACAATTTATGTCATATGCATTATTTGTTGTTGAGTGAACCATTTTCGAGATATTGCTTGTTATTCCCCTAAATTTTCAATACTTATACTTTTTCTCAAATGGGAATTCGTTATTCATTTGTTTGTCCTGGTAATGCAAAGAGAATGGGACTGCACATAGCAACAAGCTCTTAAAATATTTGACTATCGCTTAAAGCCTATAAATTCCCTTTGCATTTACAAGAAAATTAGTAATAAGATTAACATCTCGATTAAGATGAAGCATATGGAGAATAAGCGTTTGTATAAATAGTTTGTACAAGAGTAAAGAAAGTCATGTGAGTGTAACACAGCAGATTTTGTTTTGTCCTGGACATGCAAAGAGAATGAAATGCTCCACATAGCAACCGACTCTTAAAAGATTTGACTATCACTTAAATCCTACCATATTCCCCTTACACCTACAAGAAAATTAGCAATAAGATAGAGTCTGCAAATGTTTCTCTCGATTAACATGAAGTAGAGGGAGAATAAGCGTTTGTAAAAATAGTTTATACAAGCGTAGAGAAAGTCATGTGAGTGTAACACATCAGATTCTTTTAAATAGTAACCTACCTTTTTATGTTGTTTTCTCACATCTCATAAGAAACTAAAAAACATTTGTATAAAGCACTTTGCAATTGTTATTACACCAATGTAAATAACAACGATGGCTGAGTACGAGAAGCGCAATGAATGGTTGGAGCAGCCAGGGATGATCATTTCAGTGTCAAGTTACCTTTCGTAATTGTGAACCACATTATATTTTATTTTGTTTTTTTATTCCTGATCACAAAATAAACAGTTAAATATAAATGGTTCATATAAACCACAACTAAAGAATATAAATGGTTTTTATAAATATGTGATCACATATATCTGTGTGTGTGTTTTTTTGTTATAATTTGGATAACTATTTGACTTGGAAATTTAACTTTCAATAATTCTCTATGTTTATAATGCATACTTTTATAAGTTTGATATTAGCAGAGCCTAAAATAAAAATTATTTTCCTTATCTGTTTTAATATAAATTAAATGACATATTATGAGCTTCAGTGCTAGCAACATCACAATGTCAATTACCATTTATTTCCGTGGATCCACCCCATCCTTTACCACAGATTTGGTCACACTGTAGCAAGGATTGAAAATCCTAGCTAGTGATGTTCATCGCTGAGCCACAAATCCGAAATTAAGGAAAGTCATAGGACAAAAGTATCCATATTCTACCAGGCTTCAAAGTTCGTTTCAACCGAAAATAAATTGTGCTGTAAAGGGTTAAATATTATACATACCAATGATGTCACTATATTAATATGAACAGTTTTGTATTTTTTCTCTTTGCCTTTAGGTACTCAGATAAATTATTACATTTCTTTTGCCTAGAAAACATTTTATAAGTATAATACTGAATGTAATGTTTTGCACTTTTGATGTTTTATACAATTCTTAGTTGAATTCCCGTTTCACGTTTAACACCAACTGGGAGACTCAGCCAGCGAACTCGCTGCAAAATTCAAACTTATATCCGCTAGAGATACCCGAGGTTATTTCATGAACAAATTCGCTTCGTCGAATTCGTCCGATGCAGACTGGTGGACCATGTCATGATGCAGGAGATGATTAAATGGGAGTATCAGCCATGACAGAGTTAAACAAAACATTACACTTGGGCGAAAACAAGGGATGGCAGTGGTGCAAAAATAGCCAGACCGCGCGTTCTTTAAAGCACCCCTTTATAGTTGTTTATTTATACTGTGTTACCCGATTTCATAACTCACCCCATGCCTCCCTATTCGAGGGACGCCGGGGCACTGAAACCCACTTCATTTTCACCACCCCCGATAGGAAAGTCAATTTCTGGCAGTAATTGACACTTTTCCCTTTGGTCTCCGCGAATTTCGATGGAATAAAGTTTCGGTCTAAACAATTTCGGCAAACGAGACTTCAGTTTCGCCGCAATGCAGTGCACCTCATTATGAAACAAAGTTAGCCACTGGTCCGAACGAGTAATAAAACGCACAAAAAAGCGGGAGAATGGGAAATTTGAAATAAACGGGGACCGAGAAGGATCAAGGAACACACTACAGAAAATCGATTTAGACACCGCGCGCACATTCACGCTCACACGGATGAAACATCAAAGTGAATATTGGATTTTCAACGTGCGTTGTCGAGAAGAACATCCTGAGCAATGGAAATGGCAGCGATGAAATTACGCCATCTCAGTCTAAACATATGCACTACTGCGTTGCTTTTGTTTGTACCTTCCGTTGCTTTACCTAAGGTTCAGGATATTGCAAGATGCGAATCGAACACGTATCTAAGATAGAACAGACACGCATGCCCTTAGCTGTGATTCTACTTTCGTACTAATTGCAATTAAGGGGAAATTAAAACCCTATCGCGTCAATATTAAGTCTGTTTCATTATCCATTATCTCAGAAATTATTTCAGATATCAGACTGTGTCCCTCTGTGGTGTAGTGTTTACCATGAGCGGGTTTAAACCAGGAGGAGGGCGATGGACTTTTTCGGGCGTAAAAACCCTTAGCATGGCTTCCTTCGGAAGGGAAGTAAAGCAGGTTGTCCTATGTAGTAGATTTACGGCACGTAAAAGAACCTCAAGGCTGATAAAGAGATCTCTGAGCAAAATTACCGGTCTTTCACGCCCAATATAGAATGGAATGCTAAGGATCACAGCAGTTAAAGAGTGTCCATAAATAAAACTCAATTTAATTTAGAAATCAGACTGAAATTGTTGCAGAATGTGGATGAAGTTTGTTTACTAAGAAAGATTAAAATTTACTAGCAATTAATATATTTTTAAACATAACCAGCTATGTTATTAACACAAAGGCAGATGCACAACAGCACTTAGAGATTATTTTTATTATCCTGACATTCAATTTAGCTACCTGCAATAGTTTCTGAGAAAATGGGTTATATATACCAGAAAATGGCGTTTGGAGAAAAAACTTTTCAAGCACAAAATGGAGACCTCAAATTTGCGTATAAGAAAGAAACGGTATAGTTGGGGTACAAAGAAGCTTTCATATTTAAAAGCAGTATCCTCTAAAACAGAGGTTAAAGTTTACCTCTCTACTTTATTTCTATGAAATGGTGCAGAATTCACGGTACAAAATGGCAGATGCAGTACCGTTTTTAAAATTTATATAATATATTCAATATTTATGTACAATTAAACGGAAAGTTCCGATTTTAACGAATGCATAAAAAACTAAAAAAATGCCATGCAATTTCACCAGTTAATCTCCCCTTTAATTTTCCGAACAATCATAATTGACTTGGTGAGCTGAATTTGATAACCTGTGACGTACAGCTACATCTAGCCGTATAGCAATTATTTTTTTTAAAAACAACCATCTATATTATTAGCAACAAGGCAAATGCATACAGTACTTAAGAGGTTGTTTTAATATACTAACATTCAAATTAGTTATCTCGAATTATTTTGAGAAAAAAATTGAGTTTTATTTATGGACACACTAACTACTAAGGTCCTTAGCGTCCCATTCTATATTGAGCATGAAAGACTGAAAAGTGTGCACAGAGGCTTCAGGTTCTTTTACGTGCCGTAAATCTACGACACGTAAAAGCTAGCATGGTACCCCTAGACCACGAGGCCGAAATTTCTGACAGAAAAAAACTGTTCAACGAACGAATGTAGACAACAAATTTGTGTATATAAGAAATAAACGGTGTAGCTCAGCACAAGTAGTATCTTTTTTTAGAGCAAAACCTCCTCTTAAAGGATGGGCTAAAGTTCGCCTTTCTACTCCATAGCCTGTAAGGAATATCCTTTTATTTCTTTGAGGTGGTGCAGAATTCACTGTACGAAATAGCAGATGCATAACAGTTTATAAAGCTTTATTTCATATATACAATATTTATGTATAGTTAAAAGGAAAATTCCAATTTTAAAGACTGCATAAAAAGACTAGAAATGTCTTCCTTTTCACCATTTAATCTCCCCTTAAATTTTCCGCGTAATCATAATTATCTTACTGTGCCCATATGACAACCTGTGCTGTATTGCTAATGTGGTCATATGGGCGAGTGATGATAAAGATCGTTTACCATACAAAGATGTAGCGATACAGGATTACTAAAGAAATCGCAAATCGGGAGTAATTAAAAGTAATTGTAATTTACTGGTAACTTAGAATGCAATGCTAGGAAAGTTGTCAAGCCAACTAGCGCAAGCTCTCCGGATCAACGGGTCTGCTTCACTGCTTCTCAACGGGGACTCGGAAAGTGGATGTTTTATAACTAGAGATGCTCAAAATATGAAGAACAATTTCTCCAAATATGAACATACGAAGCAAAATTCTAAAATATTACGAAATATATATTTTAAAGCCAAAACATCTTATGCTATAAGGATTTGGTGTACGCTCACTTCATTGTCATTGTCCATATTTAATAGTAAAATGTAAAATGACATACAACCTACGTGGAGTTTATAGATTTTAATTATTGCGAAACCCTTAAGCTTAGCATAACATAACGAGAAGTTAATATTGCTTTGTTCTTGCTCAATACTAATTACTACATGCCACTAAAAGCAATGGTTTGCGAAAATAAACAAATTTCAAAAATAGAGGACGCATTTCGCATGTGAAGTTTTATAGAGAAAATGCTAAATTTATTTCAACTTACCTAACTAGTTGGAAAGGACGTTGAGGTTTTTTGCAAGCGAATTTCCTGGAAAGAGTGGCTTGGCTTTTCTAAATGCGTTTCATAGAAAACTGCCCAAATAGTGTATTCGTAAAGCGCGGTTCATTGTTAATATAAAATTATTTTAAACGCGAAAAATCGTAAACCTTACAAAAATACGACTATTTAATCTAAATTTGATGAGATATGAAATTTGTTGTCACGTGCAATGAATTCGACACCATGCAAAGTATAAAAATACTTGTTCCCATAATGATAGCAAGCATGGTTTAGAATATGGAATTTATTAATTTGCCTGTCTCTAGTTCGAACAGAAAGATGAATGTGGCTTTTCCCCGAATCCAAAGGATAGGTAACGCGTATGTACAAAATAAACAGAAACCGAAGTGACGGCCTTTCTGACCGAGTTCAAATGTCTCATGTATCACCTCACCGTCCGTCCTTTATACGAAAAGAAAGTCCAGCTCGCATTATACAAATAGAAGAATAAATTATTTAGCTGATGGAATAATTTTTGGAATGTAGTAACAAAAAATAGGATAATTGAAGTTACTTATACGATTGCTTTATGAAAGTTAATATGGGGCGTGTTTTTCATGCAAGTACCGTTTTTATATTTTTCTACTGCAGTCGCGATTTTGAGCATGCGCGATTATTTCCTCCGTTCATTAGGAAGCCAAACGCAGCTGTGAGCGATCGTCACTTTGTGTTTTCCGGTCGTTAGAGCGTTTCGAAAATGTTCTAAATAATCGAATGACCCACCGACTGTGAAGTTAGATCAGTGAATGGATTAGACAGTTTAGCGAAAGTCATAAAAATGTGCATGATGAGCTGCGGAGCGTCCGACGTCTGTGATTATAGATGACTTGGTGCAAGCTATGGAAGAAAACATTCGCAAGGACAGACATTTCATCATATTGATGTCTTAGCATTTTTCACGAATTTCAAGGTCAGTCCTTTACAACAACGCTTAGCATTTTCGAAATGTTACTCAAGATGGGTGCTCAAAAATCTTACTGATGAGCACAAGAACAAGCGATCTGCCGCTTCACTGACTTTTCTCATGCGATTTGCTGAGGAAGGCGATGATTTGCCAACGCACATCGTTACACGTGATGAGAAAGTGTTTTCTCCCAACCTAACAGTTGGACAAGATGAATTCGAATTAGAAATTGAAAACGAAGACAATAACATAGGCCAAACACGGATACAGAACAAAATGCGAAAAACAAACACGTGATGAGACATGGGTGTCTCATATCCCTCCTGAATAAAAGCAACAATTCATGGAGTAGAGGTATACAGCATGCTCCGTGAAGAACAAATTCAAACAGACAATAGCTATTCGCAAGATCATGTACACGGCTTTCTGGGACAGACAAGGTGTTTTGTTGGTTGAATTCTTGCTTAGGAATGCGACAATCAACAAAAACGTTTATTGTGAGTTAATACGAAAGTTCCGTCGTGCAATACAGAACATAAGGCGTGGAATGCTTTCGTGTGGAATCCTTTTAGTTCAATGCCCAGTCACACACAACCAAAACAACTCAGAATCTCATCGCATCGTTTGGTTGTGAACAATTCGACCACTCTCCTTGCAGTCCGGATTTGGCACCAAGCGATTTTCATCTGTTTCTTCACTGAAGAAATTCCTTAGTGGAAAATATTTCAACCGTGATGATGATGTGAAACAAGTGCAGACCTGGCCTTCATTGTAGGTGGCATCATTCTTTAACGAAGGGATGCAAAAACTGGCTTCCCGTTAAAAATTCCTGAATAACGATTGTGTCTGTATGGAGAATTAGTGTAAGGTGTAAGGTAATGAACGATAACGAAGTATTTGGAAAATAATCTTCTGTTATTTTTTAAAACATTATAGGTTCTTGCTTTAAATACACGCCTCGTACACTTTGAACCGCGTACAGGATTTTGCCCGTGGCTGCCACATAAATACAGGAACCCCGGAGCCAGATAGGTTCTGATGACAGCTTAAACATAGTTTTCTAAAAGCGTTTATCTTTAATTTTCACAACAACCATATGTAGCCAGAGGAAAATCCAAATTCGAACATGCAACTCAATTTTCAATTTATGTAAATTTTAAAATTTATTTTGACTGATATGTGTTCACTAATATAATTGTTTTCTATTATTGCATATATTTTACGTAGATTTTCCCGTTAATTTGTTCATCAGTGCAGGTATGAAATATAACCACTTGTTAGACGCAAACCATCCTTCGTTTCCTGCAGAGATACGCCTCTTAGTATGTATGCGAGAATGAAGTTGTTTAGTTCGTGACTAATGCAAGTGCCTTAATGGTGCAGTATTTCAAATATTACATGGAAAATAACTCGTTTTTGGAAGTTTTTTGGCATTAGACTAAAGCTTAAGGAATGTTGGATACTTTCAGAGAGTTTACAGATTTTACGTATAAAATCTATACTTCTCCCAACCAATATTTCAAACTTACGTTATCCTAATAAGAGAAATATTAACCCTCATGCCGAAACCTATCTTGAGATTATTTTGAGAGAAGTTGTGCGATAATAGATTATATAAAACAATGCAGTTATCACTTTCAAAGCGAAGTCTAGAAATTAGAACGGGAATCGTGCCACATCAATGTACCATGTGATTCAGATGGTATCTGTTTCCAGTGAAGTATAGTGGAGGCGTATCTCCACGATTCCAACTCCCAACAAATGCGATATTCAACCATGCAGTTAACCCATAAATCCAGAAAATACTACAAGTCTTTTGGCGGTTTAAATGGATGGCTGGGCAATCTCACGTTTCGCCAAGAAGCAGCCTTCAAGATGAAGGGCCAAACGTCGGTGGGCAAATACCAATCCAATCCGACGTGTCCTTAGCCGAATACTTGTTTAGCAACTGAACTTGGGCTAAAGTGACTTATTAGTAAGTCGCTTTCAGTTAACTATCCCCTCTCAACTATCCCATTAGTTCTATTTGCTGGAATAAATCTGTCTGCGGTGTTAGTGGAATATGGAAGATTATTGTTATATTGAATAAAGCATTGAACTAATGATATTCAAGCTGAGCATCGATACACAAATGTTTTATATGACTCGTCTCGGAAACAACGCATCAATAAAATTATTTTCAGTTTCTGGGTGTACAATAGAGGATCGCCAATGTGGAGAAGATTCGATATATTAGTCCAGGTCGTAGACGCTAGAAACATGGTACACACGCATACACAGGATCACTTTTATTGCTTTAGCAGTATTAATACAGATGATGAACAATAATCAACATTGAGGTTTTCATATTTTGATTATTTT
This sequence comes from Deroplatys truncata, assembly GCA_030765065.1. Lineage (NCBI taxonomy): Eukaryota > Metazoa > Arthropoda > Insecta > Mantodea > Mantidae > Deroplatys > Deroplatys truncata. Next base: position 115,501,602 of record CM060975.1, read on the forward strand.
GTGAAAAGTATTGTCACTTTTGTTCCATAGTAGCCACTAACACAACTCGCATCGCGCCCAAGGCATCATGGGAGCGTCGCTTGCGTTCTTCTTCTGCTCCGAATTTTGAAATTCCAAAATAGCTGAGGGCACGCGGTGCTGCCAACACCAGTGATACACGAAAAAACTCATTACAGAAGACGAAGCTGACTGTCCCTATCGAGGGCCCTAAGCCGCAAGACGTAGCTCAACGTTGAGGACCCTAAATCTCAAAGTGTAACTGAGGGATGGTTTTTAGAAGTACAAAAGTGGAGCAGTTACTTCAAAGCGACAAAAATCATAGCCATAGAATCTGTGTGTCTAAAACTCGAATGATTCACGTTAGGATATTCTTAGCTTTTATTGTGATGGTGTATACAGGGCAGCTGCTGGAATTAGAGAACTACTCCCTTTATCTTATCCACCACGTTGTGTTACTTTTTATGTTGTCCACAACCAGTTACCATCGTTTTGCGTCAGTTTGTACACGTAGTTTGGCAAAACTTCCTATAAAATATCGCCAGAAACAGCTATATAAGTAAGCTCCCCAGAAAGGGTGGGTGGGTTGAAATATTTCGTTCAAGTAATGTCTACCACACTGTGCTGACAGCACAAATCGTGAATGATAATTTATTTACATTACTTCAGGTGTCCTTAGGTAATTTAATACTTCTCCGCGGGTTGTACTTCGGTTTTTGCCTAGCTTGCCTCGCCTGGCTGGCTCTTCACGTAGGGCGAGGAGTCTTTCTTTACCTGTGCCAGCGGACACATCGGTAATCTTGGTGCGTTCTCGAACGGCTTGTTAAGCATTAAATTTGTTTTTTGTCTATAGGGTTGCTGACCGGTATATATATATATATATATATATATATATATATATATATATATTTATTTTTCTAATCGGGCTTGGTCGTTGTGTTTTGTTGTCTGCCGTCCGGTATATAGATGGAGAAATTTAACGGAGCCAGAGTCGAGATTGGCTTATTTCCGTTAACCTTGTATAATTGTAACTCGGCCATGTGTATTAATATGAGTAATCTGGAACACTCGACCGTTAAGTAAACTGATTAGTTCTCCTGAAAGTTTTAAATTATTTTAAATACTTTTAAATGTTGTTAAGAATTGTGCTTGTAATATTTATATATTTGTAGCCTGGGAGATTATGGGCCACATGTTAAATGGGGCTGATTTTTGAAACTATTAATGTTGCCAGTGTTTACGAAATTGTTATTTTGTCTAGAGTAATTAATTGTTTACGCTTACAGAGTTTATTCAGGGTTACTTTGTGAATAATTTGTTTATTACCTCACGGGGATTTGTTGAGCAGTTTATTCATACTAGGCTAGCGTTTGGTGAATTTTGTGAACACGGTTTGCATACTTGTAATTTCAGGGCAAGTAAGATAGTGCTACGCTATCTCGTATGAATTAATTTTTGTACTGTCATGTCGTGATCGTCAATTACCCGAACGATAAAACTCGCAAGTCTATCTGTATCCAACATTATATGTTTGGTGAAGGCTAATACACTCAGAACTTTCGATTTGCTTTCTCTTTATAATAAATGCTTTGGAGGGCATTCCTAGTCTTGACTTAGGGGTTAACCGTTGCTCCTTAGCCTTGGTCCGTGGTTTCCTTTGTCGCAGTATCTCAGTGACTTTCGTTATCTTTATTTGTCCGGCGGTTATTGTTTAGTTATTTTTAAATTTGGGTTCTTTGTAATTCAGTCGAGCACGCATCTCTAAGCAGGGTGTGTAAACGGAAGGGAGTTGTTGCTAAAAGATAACACTGACTTAGAACATATGAATCGTAGATTGTTACTGTCTTCACGCTTAGTTTTAAGTAATAATTGACATATTTAATTTTCTACATGCCTGACTGAAACTGTTGTATTTCTAAACGTAACTACAGTCCTTTGAGTTGCCACACACCAATTACTTCGCGTATTTTACATTTGTAACTAACTCTGCGACGTGTACCTCGTGAGAGATTCTTCAAACTCTGTGATACTTCCTCATGGCTCGAGAATATATATTCTTTCATCTCGAATTGCCTAAATATTCTAATTTAATTCTTATTGGTTACCAAATTGCGCCAAATTTAGCGTATCTTTTGGTCAGCCAATCACTACTACTGACACTTATACTCTAGGGAAGATATTCCTTCCATTTATAAAAAAGACACGCTACCCTGTGACCTCAATTCCGACTTTCTCTTCTTAGTGACAAACAACTCATCCCTTTGGTTTATTGTTATACAACATTTATTCTTAGTTTCAGTTAGTGCAATCTTATTTCCTAACAAGTCCTTATAGTTAACAAGCATCTAAAAGATGTGTACATATATATATATATATATATATAATAACATTGCACACACAAAGCTAGTTAAACAATTATTTTGTAATTTACACTGTAATTACTTTACATTCACAGCATGTTGTGATATAAATACTGCCTTCCCATTGAACTCTTGCATCTGGCCCTACAATAGATTTAGAATTGCTAATCAAGTATCAGGTAGCCTAGGATGGTGCAACACCAATACACACACATACTACAAGGATTAATCCGGATGTTTCTTAACACTGATTTCATAAGTAAAATATTGCAGTTCTGCCCATGCCCATGTATCGAGTCAGCGTCGTATATATGAACGTCATAATCCAGTGTGGTAGGTGAGAATTAACTTTTAGGGTTAAAAAACAAACTTTCCTCATGCATCGCGTGTTATTCAATTCCTATAAGTAAACATAACATCAAAAGTTCCAAACCTGGTGCTAAATCTTAACATAACGTCAGTTGGTAAAAGTATAAACATGAAGAGTGTTTTAAAATACGAAGTTCCCAAAAATTATAAAAATATGGTCATTTTCACCCATTTATTGAATTCTTCACATCGGCTGCTACTTTTGCGCTCACATTAAACACAAAGAATATGGAACTGCATATAAATCCTATTCCTGTACAAAGAGCTCAAGAGTTCCAAGCACAAAGCATGAGAAGCCAGCTACAGCAAAACGAAGCAGTAGGCAGAGAAGTAAGAGGTGATGAAGAGATGCTATGGAGTACGGTGGTAAATTAATGTATAGAATTAACAGAAACTGGGGAAGGAGAGTCTGAAGGCAATTAGTCAATGAGCTGGGTGCCTGCGGGATGATAAATTAAGTCTTAAGCCCATCTTCTCACTAAAGGCACTTGTTCTTTGATGTCATGCGAGGGGAAGTCAAAACGTTTCGATGAATAATTTTCCAAACTACAGCTGCAGTCGCAGCTGGATTTGGAATCGAAGCTTAACTCTGACTGGATGAAATAAACCAATCTAAATTCAATTTGCCTGGATATAGAAAGGGTAGAGAGAAATGGAGTTGTAGGATTTTTAATGAAGAAAGCTGAGTATCTTCAGAATAAATTAGTGTGTGCACAGCTACCGAATACAAAACACGGCATTACTAACTTTCTTCTGGTCTTAAATAGAGCGGGCCATCAAAAGAGACATCACAAGAATACTCTGTACTAAATTTTAAAGGCTAAAATGTTTCTGTATACAATTAAATTTACTGAAATCACTATTTGTGATGAGTGATAGCAATTTAGGGTTAGGTGGAAGAGGGACTCTAGGCTCATGAGCTCTTTTCCCGGATATCATATCATTTTGTTTTATACATTCTCTGAAAACTTCAAATCGAATCTAGAAGTCTATGCAATATTTGTTTTGTCTGTGCTGTTGATATTTCTACAAGAACATCAGATCACTTAATATTTCAATCTGAATATAAAAATCTAACAATGATATCATTTTGAATATGGCTATCAAGGATATTTCATTATTTAATATCAAGTATTCATTTCCTGTACGGGGAACTCCTTTTGCTAGTGTGATAGGTATTTAAAACTCGTAAAGGCCATTATCAAGAACAAAAATGATCATGATAATTTAAACTGAGTCATTACGTGTTAATTTCCATCACATTAGCGCTAGATGTTAACTAAGGAGCGCTTTCAGGAGATATGTTTCCCCCATCATCAGCTTCGGCCGACTGGTGAGTCGTTCTCTCCCCTAACCCCAAGAAGTATTTCATTAGACGATTCTTCTGCCCTCAGTTCATTATAAAAATAATCATACCAACTACTAAGGAGTATCTGGAAGCTATTGCTTGTCGTAGAAACCCTTCTCCATTTATTGTGTCAATGAACAACATCTTATCAAAGCATATCAGAATGATTGCCACCATTCTTCAGGAAGAAACCTTACTCAAAGAACGTAGTTTTAGAATACAAGAGTATATCTAAATGAAATACAAGCCAGCACTGCTAGCTAACGTCACAGACAAACAGAAGATTTTGTACCATACATTTTCTGCACAAGAGATATTGTCACGTGCTAAGTTGTGACACTGGAGGGGAATAGCTAAATGAGGGATTGCAGAGGTAGAGACAATTATTAAAACGCTTGGCTAGAGCGATCTGACTATATTCTAAAAGGTTACATTTCTACCGTGCGATAGTTGGGTTTACAAGATCAGGGATGATGGCGGTACTAGCTAACATTATTATTATTATTATTATTATTATTATTAACAGTTTATTGTATAGTGCTTACCTTGAGAAACGTCTGGTCGTGGATGAGCCAATACTCAACACGACTTTGTCAAGCCGCTAGTGGTGCCAAGTGAAACCATCCGGAGCGATCGTGCAGCGGCCGTCGACGGGTACCATAACGGTCCCGGCCAAGTTACGACACAAAGTCCCCCGAGCAGAGCTCAAGCGCTTACTTATATAGAGTTGTATACCCTAGAGGGGTTCATTCTAATACCGTGGCAACTATTACCAAACATGGTCTGCCAACACCTTGGAAAATTCGTAGGCTTAGGACCTTCCAAGGATCATGTGATCCACAGGGTGCAACTAAGGGATGTTACTATGCCATCATTTCCTTGAGCAGAATTAAGAGTATAAAATATGATTCTATATAAATTCAGAAACTTGTGGCAGGTTAATAAAACAATTCAATTAATATAGAATAATAATTACAATACGGATCTCCTCAGTCACGTTCGTAACAACATTATGTAAATCAGTTGAAAAATATTATACTAAGACCAGCAAACCGAGGCGGTATTACTCAACGAAAGGATAAGGATGTATCATATCTCCAATATTTGCAAAGGGACACGAATACTGTTTGGAGAACGTACTAGAAGAAGGGAAGATTAGTACAAAGAAGGAGAGACAAAAGTGTTGTCTTCACACAGTGAAGAACATTGTGAAAATAATCATATGTAATTTAAAAATCTTACATATAAGTGAAAAAAATCTGATGTGATACATTCAAATGACTTTACCTCTAACGTTGATTGGTGGTTATACAGGCTATACTAACAAAAGTTTATTTTTCTCTCTACTATATTTTAATCCAAATAAGCCTTTGCAGAAATAGCTAATTACACATTTTGTTATAGACAAAAAGGGAGCAGCGATAGTCAAATGTTTAAGAACTGGACGCTATACGCTGGCCTTAAATTTGGATACTGTTTCCATGCGATAGTAAGAAACAGCTGAATGTTAATAAGACTTTATAAAATAATGAGCTAGAAATAAGAAATTCGAACCTTTAATAACGGATATTTCAGAAATAGCTTATGCCACAAAAACCTTATTTGAAATAAATTGTGTGTTTTAAAGAGATCTACGCTTTTTTGTGCAGTACGTTTTCGTCTGTCGCTTAACGTTTACCATTATACAAGGTGATATAAAATTCCTTCGGAATGAAGTGGACTTCACAGGCTATTTCTAGAAAATCCAATATATAAGTTTTGTTTTTCATTAAAATATCTTTAATAAGGGTATTGTAATAAAAATCGTTAGAGCCATCTTTTAGAAAATAAAAAGTTTCGAAAAATCTTCAATGTAAATGGTAGTATGGGGTTGAGGCATTTTCTTGAAAATATTCGTGTTACACCTTTGGATGATATTGAACCTAAATGCCAAGTTTGGAATTTATCCGACTTTTCGATTTTGAGTTATGTTTCCAAAAATGATTTATTTTGTTTCAGAGGTCCTCAAAACATGCATTTTCCAGTAAAATACCGGTATAGAATTTTTGAGTGGAGCACAATACTTCCCCTACTTACTTTACGTAGTAGAGAAAGTAATACAACTGTTAATAAAGTGTTGAAAATGACATGTTTTTAAACAATATCATTAAAATGGTTGTTCTGATACATTTTACACAGTTTTCAAACTGAAACAGAAGAAATGCTATTTAAAAATAGTATATGAATAGGAATGTTCTTTGGAAGAAGGGCTGTATGCAAGAACTTAAATTTTAATATATCAAGTCTTAAGGTTAGGGATTAAAATTTTCACTAAATCACAAAGGGAATTAAATTTTCCAAATTATATAGAGTGGCTAATATAAATTTAGGTACCTGACTTTAAATCAAACATTTCTTTTGTGTTTTTGTCAAAATACCATACCTTCTTCCACCTGTCTCACTTGTACTAAGGAATGCAACTTGAAACAGGTAGTACCTAGATTCATACAAGCTTTAATTGTTTGATACTGTTTCTGTTACCTAAGGATATGCATTTCGATAAATAAAGTCCAAATGGTTGTTCCCAACAGAAGTTTGTTGCAACACATCAGATGTAAAATATGCTACAGCAAATCCGACAACCCTAGCTCACTTGGAGTTCATTTGCGCAAGCAATAATTGAGGAAGAAGTCTTCCTTGAAAACTCAATTTATATGAGGCGGTGCTTTATCTCTGTGAACATTTACAGGTTACAGCCTATAATTGTTTCCTGAATAGGTTTGGAAAAAAATCTGGGGAGGAGAGGGAGAGACAGATGTTGAACTCCTAGATTCTGAAACTAATTCTGAAGACAATGCTAATATAATTACTTTCTCTACTACGTATAGTAAGTAGGGGAAGTATTGTATTCCACCCAAAAATTCGATACTGAGATTTCACCGGAAATATATGTTTTGAGACCCCCTGAATAAAACAAAAGTATTTTTGGAAACATGTCCGTATGTAAGTGTGTCTGTGAACAACATAACTCAGAAACGAACAGTCGGATAAACACCAAACTTGGTATTTAGGTTCACTATCTTCCAGAGATGCAACACGAAGGTTGTCAAGAAAATACCCCCACCCCAGATTACCGTTTACATGGAACATTTTACGAAAATTTTAATTTTCTCATAAATGGGTCTAACGATTTTGATTAAAATATGGTATGTTTAAGATATTTTCATGATATTTTCTGGGAATGTCTCCAAAAGTATTCTTCATTGTGAACGACTTTTGCATAACTGGTAAACCATAAGAGATAGACAAAATTTTACTACACCGAAAATGTAGATTGCATTAAAATACACAATTTATGTCATATACATTTTTTGTTGAGTGAACCACTTTTGAGATATTGCTTGTTATTCCCTTATATTTTTCAATACTTATTTTCTCAAATGGGAATCCGTATTCATTTTTTTTGCCTTGGATATGCAAAGAGTATTAATCTGTGGCAAACAGAATGGTGCTGCACATAGCAACCAGCTATTAAGAGATATGTCTGTGCTTATATTGCCCTTGCAAATACAAAACAAGAGGAACATAGTAGGCCTTAAGCGATAGTCAAATATTTTTAAAACTGGTCGCTATGTGTAAAATGTAATTCTCTTTGCATGTCAAAAGATCGTTTCTGGAAATGTTTATTTCGATTAATAGAAATAGATGGAGAATAATCGTTTGTAAAATAGTTTGTACAAGAGTACAGAAAGTCATGTGAGTGTAACACATCAGATTTTTTTTAAAAGCCTCGATGGTCTGCATTACATATTTCAATATTTGGCATGTTATTAATATGATTTTATTCCATAAGTTAGAATCTTTGTTTCCGTAATTAACGAGTTACCATGTAATTTGATTTATAAAACAATAATTACCACCGATTTTTCTCCGAGCTAAATTGCTCTGTCGTTCAGAAGGATTTCAGGATAAATTTTGTTTCGAGTAACCTGACAAGATTTATCGCGTATTCACTTTTGTTTATAAAGGGAATGCCTTATTTATAGACACTTCCCAATACTCAAGATGTCCATGATACATCTTATAGTAGTCAGTCAGCTTAAATACATCTGATGTATTACAGTCGTGTGTTATAACACCATTTGTGAGATTTGTAGGCAAGGGGTGCGGAGGGTAGAGAAACGCAGAATTTGTGTCTTTCAGCCATGTAGGAACAGCTCGCTAGTCCTACGCTAACAGTAACTTCGCCTTTTCCCTTTGGAGTTCCTAAAAACTAAGACATTTGTTGGTGCAAGGCTTAGGTTACAATTGACATATCGTTATAATCTTCCGTTCTTTTTATTTTCTCTACTATGTATAGTAAGTAGAGGAACAATTGCATTCCTCCCAAAAAAATTCGATACCGAGACTTCACCGGAAATACATTTTTTGAGGTACCTTGAATCCAAAAAAGCATTTTTAGAGAAAGGTCTGTGTATGTGTCTGTGTGGATGTGTCTCTATGAACAGCATAACTCAAAAACGAAAACTCGGATAAATACCAAGCTTGGTACTTAGGTTCAGTATCTTTCAAAGATGCGACACGAACTTTCGCAAAAGTGGCCCTAATGATTTTGATTGAAGTATCATTTGTTTAAGACATTTTCTTGGCAAATGAAATGTATATCCTGAATTTTCTGGGAATGTCCCCAAAAGCCCTCTTCTTTGTGAATGGCTTTTGCATAACTGGTATACCGAAAGAGATACATACAATTCTTTTACACAAAAAATGTAGATCTCGTTAAAACACACCATTTACGTCATATACTTTTTTTGGTCGAGTGAACCATTGCCTTTTTTCATTTGAATTTTCCAATACTTGTATTTTTTCTCAAATGGGAATTCGTTATTCGTTTTATTATGTCCTGGACATGCAAACAGAATGGAATGCTCCACATAGCAACCAGCTCTTGAGAGATTTGACTATCGCTTAAAGCCCACCACATTCCCCTTGCACCTACAAGAAAATTAACATCTCGATATCTCGATTAACATGAAGTAGACGGAGAATAAGAGTTTGTAAAAATAGTTTGTACAAGACTAGAGAAAGTTATGTGAGTACAACTCATCAGATGTTTTATCTTTCTTCTCTAGTTCCTCCTCAATCAACTGTACTGAGTACATTTCATTAGAGACCAGTACGTTTAGGTTTTATTTTACACACTTTCTTTATTGTCAGTTTTGTACATAGTATGTGCATATTTATACACATGCGTATCCTCGCTCTCACTCTCTCCCTCGCATATATACACTAACGTTCCTAGCTGAGAGGCGAAAGCAAGGGGAGACTTGCTCACTGACGTCACAAAGCATACAGTTTGCTGATTCTGGATTAAAAAAACAAAAGGTAGAAATCCTCCCACTCACATCATCAACCAACAAAAATAATGTAGATATCTACTAAAAGTATGCGAGGTGATAAAAATCGCATACTTCCTTAATTTGGAATATCACCCTACAAACAGCAAGGAAGAAACCGACGCGGGTAGCCGGAGTCGTTATGACACAGACTCGTGAACTAGAGGTCTGCGGTTCAAATTCCACCAAGACCGTCCTCCCTAACTGACTTTTTCATCATATTATTTCATGGCATGTATCATCAGTTTCCATCGCCTGTGGTACGGAATGTAGTAAAACCTGGCGTTAGACTCCTCTAAAAAGAACATCAAGGAAACGTTTGCTGCATTCATAACCTGCTCATGCATCTGCTAATGTTTACATTGGCCGTTTAGAAGTCTTTTCCTTGAGATCAGATTTCCTAAATGACCTACTGATACAGAAGTTAAACCCTCGATATACCAATTAAGAGCACCTGTGCATTACCGAAAGATATTGAAGCTGTAACAACTTACTACTGTGTTCATAGAGGAGCTGGTCTCATCAAGAAGCGATATTCAAGAGAGGGTGTCCAGGGAAAGCAATAACCACGTACTCCCAAATAGGAGTAAGTAAACTTTAACTTTATTGCTTGATAATGATGCAGATCACGTAGTGCTTGTTATTTGTAAAGAAAGTTTAGAATCCATCGAGAACTTCCGAACAAGAGTCTGTGCATTTGGATAACTCCGGCTTCGTCTGTATGCAGATTAGATGCTGATCGATAGAGATTGTTGAGAATTATAGGTACAGTTTTCTCGCATGTTTGAGAGGAATGGTGGGTGAAATATGATGAAGCGTTATAAAAATCAGAGCTTCTCACTGAAATTAATGTGCACTTTCCGCTATAGATATGATGTAAGTTTACCTATATAATCATGTTTGGATATCCGTGCGCCGTGTTCAAGGTATGATATGCGGAAATTAAAATGGGCAATTCACCATGACGACAGTCTGCTTGCAAACTTCCCTTCAGAGTGGGGAGTTAACCGGCAAAACATTGTTATTTGTCTGACTGCATAAACAGTGTCAGCCATCTGAATGCTCTGTGCTGTCAGTCTCTCGGCTCAGAGAGAGAAAGTCACGCATAAATGTAGGGCAGTTGAGGTAGGGGAAAGGCGAAGTCAGGGAAAGGGGAATGTAGGCTGTACTTCTTACCTACGTGGTTGTAAGGCACAAACCCTGCTTCTTCCCGTCCCATCAACTGCCAATGGATCTTCAAAATCACAGTTACGAATCATGTTATGATACTTTAGTGCACAAATAAGTCAGGAATAATAAGAGATACGTAAATGTATAAAACATTGCACTCTTCGGGTAAACGAGTAATAAGCTACTACCTTCTGAGGTAGTCTAGCGTCATAGTATTCATACCTCACATTTCCACAATCACTCTCAGTGCGACGCAGTATCCTCAATGTATTAACAATACATTAAGTAGGTGTTATATTAATTAAGCAATTTCTTATTTTCTTCTTCTTTTCTTGATTATACTCCGTATCGTCATCTAAATATACACTATTAATATCCAACCAAAAGAAGGCAGTGAAATAAATTTATCAGAGAAGCTGTAACATCAAATTTCGTATAACAACTATGCACATTATAATACATTAAAACCACGAACGAAAAGATTCAGAGAATTTTGAAACTTTCCAAGAATTCCTCCTGCTCCAAACACACTTCATAGGGTGCGTTTTCGTTATTTATTATTATCTAAAAAGAAAAACCTAACGATTTAAGTGAAATATCATGAATGCAGAACAGTGGTAGCACACATAAAATGATAATGTTGAAAATTATTCTGTAAACCTCCGATTGATTTCTCATCATTCTATTTAAACTGAGCTATTATTGCCTATATAAAAACAGAAGGCTTAATGCAGAGAAACTGAGAAACTGGCAATTTAACTAGAATGGCTTTATTCTAATACATATTAAAAGAAAGGGCTTATATTGGTGTGTGTGTGTGTGTGTGTTGGTAAGTCAATGGACAACATAATTTCAAAGTCAAAAGTCAGATAAACCCGAACTTTCCTATTGTGGTGAAGTCTTTTAAGGGTAAAAAGTATTGCACCAAGGAAATCTACCATCTGAAGACAATTATTTACACAAAAAAACGTGGTTTAATTTTATTCTCTCATAAATGGGTGCAATGCTTTTGATTAAAATATACAAAATGAATTTCTGTGAATCTGCTGCCAATGCAATCACTTTGTATAACTGGGAGACCATAACAGGTAGTAAAAGCCTAGCGGAAGAAACATCAAACTCTGATGTGATACATTCACATGACTTTCTCCATCCTCTGTTGTTTATTAGTGCGTATGCAAAGTTTATTTTCTTTCTACATTTTAAACCAAATAACTTTTGCAGAAATATCTACATTACACATTTCGTTATAGATACAAAGGGAACAGCGATAGTCCAAAGTTTAAGAACTGGACGCTATATGCTGGCCTTAAACTTCCATACTGTTGCCATGCAATCACGAGAAACAACTGAATGTTGATAGTACTTTAAGAGAAGGAACAAGAAATGAAAAAATTAAACCATTAATAACGGTATAGCAGAAATGCCTTATGACACAAAAAACGTATTTGAAATAAATTTTGTTTTAAAGAGATCTACATTTTTTTGTGTGGTACGTTTTCGTCTATCGCGTAACTTTACCAGTCATATAAAATTGTACAAAATTTCTTACGAATGAAGAGGACTTCACAGGCTATTACCATAAAATTCAAGATACAAATTTTATTTGTTTTATAAATACCTTTAATATATGGTATTTTAATCAAAATCATTAAAGCCATTTTTAGAAAGTAAAAAGAGTTTAGAAAAATGTTACATGTAAAGCGTAGTTTGGGGTGGGAGGGTTTTTTTAAAAATCTTCCTGTCGCATCTATGAAAGAAACTGAACCGAAATACAAAGTTTGGTATTTATCCGAGTTTTTGTTTTTGAGTTATGCTCTTCACAGACAGACAGACATACACACACGCACACACGGACATTTTTCTAAAAATGTTTTTTTTTATTCAAGGGTCTCAAAATATGTATTTTCGGTGAAATCTCGATAAAGGTTTTACACCAAGGAATCTTACCACCCCAAAGGCACTTCTTTACACCTAAATTTAATTTTATTTTGCATAATTGCATAATACAACGATTTTGATTAAAATATACAAACTGCATCATCTGGAATTTCTGTAAATCTGCAGTGAATGAAGTCATTTTCTTTAACTGGAAGATCATAAGAGCGGAACAAACATTAAAAAGTGTAAACTTCTGACACGGCAGACTAGAGGTCAAAGGCGTACCGCACAGCTGCTGCATCTTCTTCCTCCGTCCCAGGGGACATTAATGGGCAGACTGCAATAAAGCAGGTGCCAGTTAATCAGCGTGCAGTCTCCCACCAACAGCTTCACTACTTGTCTATTAAATAGCTAACTCAAGGTCCTCAGGAGGTTGAAAGCTCCCCGTATCAAGCATCTCAACAGGAAAAGTATTCGCCATGGATCAGCTACTGCCACAGGTAGGAAATTGAAATTGAGTTTTATTTATGGATGCTCTTTAACTACTATGGTTCTTAGCGTCCCATTCTATATAGGGCGTGAAACACCTGGAATTTTGCTCAGAGGCCTCTTTATCAGGCTTGAGGTTCTTTTACGTGCCGTAAATCTACGACACGGGACCACCGGCTTTACTTCCCTTCCGAAGGAAGCCGTGCTAACGATTTTTACGCCCGAAAAAATCCATCGCCCTCCGCCGGGTTTGAACCCGCGACCTTGGGAACCAGAGGCTAGCACGGTACCACTAGTCCACGGAGGACGACTCCACAGGTAGGAACGCTACCGCAGCTTATATGGATGTGGACCACGAAGAAAATGTAGATCTTGTTAAATTATAGAATTCATGTGAAATATGAGCTTTTATATCAATAATTTCCGAAACATTCATCTAGTCAAGTTATATTCACCAGTGTTTTAAGGGGCACAAGGCTTTTAAATTATGTTTTCTTTGTCCCTCATAAGCCGATAGAGAGAATCCAGTAAAAAAAATACCATTTATCGACCTCTTTTTTAAATTGCTCACCGTCATCTCAGCTCTTATGCAGATGCAGTAAAATGTATAATGAAACCATTTCTACCTAATGCTTGTACCAGGGTTCGGAAATGAAGACCTATAAATTGCATAAAAATACCTATAAGTAAGCTAAAATACCCTAACAATGACCTAATTACTGGGAAAAGAACGTAAAAATGCGATACAAATACATTAATATTTTTTTTTTTATAATTTTAACTTTAAATGTATCCTTAAACAATCAATATTATACTTGGCATTAGGCATCAACATCATTACATTTGGCCATTGTTAAAGGAGAATGTGTTTCATTTTTCCCCAAATTGCGTTATTTAAGGACTTTTCACATACATTAATAAAAACATGTTGCATTGAGAGACTTGTGCACTTAATTTTTCATGTAACACCAAAATGACATTCTTCGAAATAGAGTTAAACATGTTTGCTTAAAAAAATACATTCTGGTGGTAGCAAATATACAAATATTTGTGAATAAAATGATTCTTATTTCAGTAATATTTTTACTTTCTGTGCCTCGTACATAGTATTCAGATAAGGATTGTATTCCACTCAAAAATTTGATATCGAGATTTCACCGGAAATACATGCTTTGCGGCCCCCTGAATAAAAAAATTAGAATATGGTCCTATATGTTTGTGTCTGTGAAAAGCATAACACAAAAACGAAAATAACTTAAATACCAAACTTTATATTTAAGTTTAATACCTTCAAAGGATTTAGCATGTAAATTAAAAAAAAATCCCGCATTCACAACTGCTCTTTACATGGAACAGTTTTTGAAATTTTTGATTTTCTAAAAAAAATGGCTCTAACGATTTTTATTGAAGTGCCATATATTTAAGATATTGTATGACAAAATGTATATCTGGAATTTTCTAGGAATATCCTGCAAAGTCCTCTTCATTCGGAAGGAAATTTATATAACCGTATGTAACTAGTAATGTTAAGCGATAGACAAAAGTGTGCTACACAGAAAATTTAAATCTATTTATAATATATAATTTATTTCAAACATTTTTCGTGTCATCAGTCACTTCCAAGATATCCGTAATTAATGGTTGGAATTGTTCAAACTTGGCCATTCTTTTAAAGTTCTGTCGATTTTCAGTATCGTATTTTAAGACCTGTGTATAGCGTTCGGTTCTAAAACATTTCCCTAAAGCTATACCCTTTAATCTTTAACGAAATGTGTAATGCCGCTATTTTCGGGAATGAATCTCTGTTAAAATGAGGTAGACAGAAAAATAAACTTTCGCAAGTATACTTTGTAAACCCATTAACAAGCGATAAGGGGGTAGAGAAAGTAATGTGAAAGTAACACAGGTGTTTTTAGATTTGTTATGTTAATCTGACAAATCATTGTTGTCTGCTCAAGTTGGGAAAGGGCTCTGAATACATAATCGAAAAAAGGCGAAGTCGCAAAAGGTCATTAAGACCTAAAAAAAGACAAAAAAAAAAGACTAAAGAAGACCATTAAGCAAAACAAAAAAAAAAACGCCTAAAGTGGCTCAGAAGAACATATTTATGTTGGCCCTCGTCTTCAGGCACTAGAAAAGAAAAGACTTCTTCCTGAACTTCCCGGGTTCTTATTAAGATCAGCACAGATAAATATTGGTTTCTGTATTAATAATGTAGAATAATAGATCTGGAAATTGATGGCAACAGACAGAGATTATTAAACTAAGGGTTTAGTTTAGCATTTTTGAAATGTTAAAGCTGATAAAGACAATGCACTCCTGAGCTATGTAAAACAGCATTGCACGCCACTGTTCAGCTCACAGTTATAAACATATCTGTGTGTTACTGGAAGAGTGTTCTGCAAGCGAAAATTTCTGTAATGAAACTACGGGAATTCCTGAGCACTAAAAACGCTTAACATGCATAACCATGAAAAAAAGCAAAGCTAACTATAAATATTTATAAGCATAATTCCGCAACAGTGTGTTTTTATGTTTGTTCTGGCACAAGTCGATGCAGCACTTGCCGAGGGTGTGGGAAAGAGAAACAAAGATCAATCACTCGGGACCGTGGTACTTTGAAGGGCTTTGCAGACCGGGCGTGTCCGTTGGAGAAGTGATCTGTCTTCACTTCACGGCAAAGAATGCCAATATGTTGCGGCAAAGTTTCGAGAGCAGTGACGTCAGATGTCAGAACGAGAGAAAGAGAGATACGGCGAAATAAAGGGAGCGTGCGAATAAAGATCAACTACGCAGGAGCAGGAAGAAAATTTGGAGAAAGAATACAAAAAGAAGAAAATCTTTAACCAAAATATATCAACCCAATTCAATTTGGAGAAAAACAACAATATTAGGAGGAAAGGAAATAAATAATAACGGCTCACTAAATTCAGTACGTTTTGAAAAGTACTTGAATATAGCACTAGCTCAAGCTTACCGAGTACTAAGTGTGTCATGATGTCACCGAGTCAATTTTGTAAAACGAGTGTCAACTCCAAGGGGAAGGACGTAATGCAGTAACCCATGTGGCGGAGAAGTTGCCTAACAAGCACGGTGTTGAATCTAAAAAACCGCTAACACCCTAATGGCATTAATCTTAAAACATAGCCTCCCAACGTAATGCGCAAAAATATAAAATAAAATTAAAAAAAAAACCTAAATCTTTCTTGCATAATCGTACCAACGTAAATTTGTCCCACACGATAATGTTTTTATTTATATTCGCATAAGGAAGCGGCAACACACTCTTCTGACAAATTCATATTGTCTCACGCTAGCGACAAGTATACCACTTACAGCTTTCACTGAGAGATTTTGATAGGACACATACATACAGACTTCTGTCTGCTGCTACGACGTGCACAATTCTAAAAGTTCAGACTGGACGCCTGCTCGTCAGGCAACTTCTCCAACACATGTGTCATACGCCTCTGCGGGAGTACCAGGAGGATTGTATTCTAGTCTTAGTGGCTAGAAGGCAGTAATTGACGTGTCATGGAACGCTTAATATGAACATCTACCATAATAATTAATGTTAACTTCAACTTCCACATTGTGGTATAAAAATCTGATGTGTTACACTCAAATGACTTTCTCTACTCTTGTACAAACTATTTTTACAGACTCTTATTCTCCATCTATTTCATATTAATCGAGATAAACATTCGCAGAAACGATCTTTTGACATGCAAAGAGAATTACATTTTACACATATCGACCAGTTTTAAAAATATTTGACTATCGCTTAAGGCCTACTCTGTTCCCCTTGTTTTGTACTTGCAAGGGCAATATAGAAATACAGTAGCCTTTAAGCATAGACATATCTCTTAATAGCTGGTTGCTATGTGCAGCGCCATTCTCTTTGCCACAGATTAATACTCTTTGTATATCCAAGACAAAAAAGTGAATAACGAATTCCCATTTGAGAAAATAAGTATTGACAAATTTAAGGGAATAACAAGCAATATCTCGAAAATGGTTCACTCAAAAAAAATGTATATGACATAAATTGTATATTTTAACGCGATCTATATTTTTTGTGTAGTAAAATTTTGTCTATCTCTTATAGTTAACCAGTTATGCAAACGTCGTTCACAATTAAGAACACTTTTGAAGACATTCCCAGAAAATTCGAGGTGAGCATTTCATTTGTCATGAAAATATCTTAAACATGTGATATTTTAATTAAAATCTTTAGAGCCATTTTTGAGAAAATTAAAATTTTCGAAAAATGTTCCATGTAAAGGGTAATCTGGGGTGGGGGGATTTTCTTGAAAACCTTCGTGTCGCATCTCTGGAAGATACTGAACCTAAATACCAAGTTTGGTGTTTATTCGACTGTTTGTTTCCGAGTTATGCTGTTCACAGACACATACATACACACACGGACATGTTTCCAAAAATGCTTTTTTTTGGATTCAGGGGGTCTCAAAACATATATTTCCGGTGAAATCTCCGTATCGAATTTTTGGGTGGAATACAATACTTTCCCTACTTACTATACGTAGTAGAGAAAGTAGCAAAAAGCATTTGTCTTGTAATATTATATCATTGATGCATTGTGTAGATAGGTGCAACAATCCAGATTTCAAAAATGATTTTGTTGTACAGCCGAACCAATTTGAAACCTTTCGACATATGTGGACAGGATGATTATCCTGTATGAATTCAACAATTCCATCAGGATATCTCATCCGCACAGAGGTATTCAAAGTATTCTGAAGTGTTACCGTGTATTGTGCACTGTTCAGTGTATGGTCAAGTTGCCACAACACACCTAGACCGTCCCTTGATATCCAACAAGATACTGTTATGCGACCATGATAAAATTTTAAATCCAGTATTTTCGTAATAACTATTTTATAATGAACTTTACCAATTACCATGTAGAAAATACAGTGTATCGAAAATAAGTAGTCACAAAGTGCTGATTGACCATTATTAACAGAAGAAAAAAGCATTTGCTACATGCGAGAAGCGAACCTGTGGTCTTAACCACAGAAATACCCTATGCTTTGCCACAGAGCTACAGAGAAGGCACGTGTAAGGTAACATACTTAATAATTCCGTACAACTCGCTGCAGCGGCTACACAACTGCATTGCGTATGGTGTAAACAAGGGGCTGTGCCTTGTAGGACTTAGAAAAATTTTGCGTTCGAAACATGACTCATTTTTTGTCCTCGGGTGTACATCTTGAGTTTTCTGGGAAAGGCCTACGAAGTCCTCTTTGTACTGAATGTCTTTTATATAAGCGATAAACCGTAACAGAAAAAACAAAGTCTTACTACACAATAAAAGCTATATCTCATTAAAGCATATCATTTATCTCAAATCATTTTGTGTGCCGTTATCTATTTACAAGATATTGTATGCTATAGGTTGACTTTCCAAATATATACTTATATCTTAGTCATATAAGTGATAAATGATAAATTGGCATTCAATTTTTTTTTGTAATCATCCAAAGAGCATGAACACGTAAGATATCACCTAGTTATCTGCTTTTTAAACTTCTGACTATAGCTTCAGCCTCTGTATCCTCCTTGTACCTACCAGGAAATGTGTAAATGTGTAATGATAGTTTATCTCGAATAACAACATAGATAGAAGAATAAGTTTTGGTATGAATAGTTTGTGGACTATGGCTATTTTAACCGTTATTTTAGTTTTTAAATTCATTTAGTTTGTTTTTAAACTTGGCATTAGTGATTTAGTTGTAGATTGCATACATTTATAATTTCTTTTGTCCTTCCTTCCATTTCTTCCTGTGTTATGTTTCGATTCATTTTTACAAAAATGTATGCTTTTATTACGATAATTACGATAATTACGATAATTACTATAACCCTAACATATCGTACGGTGAAGTAGCGTTCATGTTTTTTGGAGATTACTAAATAATAATAATAAAAATAATAATAATAATAATAATAATAATAATAATAATGCTGTAGTGGCAATGGCAATAACTAAGAAAAAGTTTCAATGAGGATGTGTTTATTTGTCTGGAGAAAACGGGTTGCATCTGAGGAAATATATCCGAAAACAGAAGGGAAAGAAGGTTTACAAGAGGGCATTATGATATTTCAACACCAAATGAAACTGCCGCGATCCTATATAAGGACAAAGCTGACCATCAGCTAGTCACATTGGCTCGGCCTTTGTGAAGAAAGGGAATGAATCAACCACTACTCGTGTGTTCCTAACATGAGTTTTGTGAAAGCAGGGCCGTTACTTATAATTAACAGGTAGAAACATATTTAGTAACAGTTGTCCAGTTTTACAGTACTGGTACAATAAAATATGGATAATTTCTCAAATTAAATTGTCATTTACCCCATATTGCCTAGCCGCTACTTAACTAAGTATATTTGTGCACAATCCTGTGTGATTCAGTGTTATCTTTCCTCACCGAAGGAGTTAGATGTCAACTGAAAAGAAGTTGGATAACACATGGTGTTGTGTGTAAGGGAATAGCAAAATTCAATAATAATAATAATAATAATAATAATAATAATAATAATAATAATAATAATAATAATAATAATAATACACTATCTACCATAAAGTAATTGGGCTCCCATGATCGTAGTTCATTTAGTATGTCATTTGACTGTTGTGGCCTCTATATTTTGCAATGAACATTGAGCAAATGAACCAGTTGAGAAAGAGATGGCGTGTGGTGAAGAGCTATCAGACTTTGATACGGGCATAATTGTGGCCACCACAATGGACTACCTAGCAGGGCAATAGCCGCTAAGGCAAAGGCCCGAATCAACAGTAGCATTCGTCCTACCATCAGACAGGAGTTTCAAGCAGCGACAAACGTGTCTGTTTCCATTGGAACATTAGGAACAGAGACCCATCAACTATGATATTCCGGAAGAGCAGCGGCACATAAGCCGTGTACCACGAAGACGAATAAAGCTCAGAGACTCAGGAGATGTTTGGATCATCGCAACTGGACACTGGAGCAGTAGAAATCGACTCTGTGGGGTGATGAGTCGAGATTCATGTTATTTCGGTTCGATGGACGTGTATGGGTGTGGCGGCTACCGGGAAAGGGCTTTTACCAGAGTGTATAGTGCCTACCAGGAAATTTGGTTGTGGTGGAGTGATGGTATGGGGGCGTTTCTCGTACTACGGTGTGGGACAACGGGTGGTTGTTCTGGCACAATAAACTCAGAGGCAAACTGTGCAATTCTGGATAACGAAATGCTCCCTGCACTGTAGCGTTTTTATGGAATCAACCCTTGTTACTTCCAGGGTGATAACGCTAGGTGCCATGTTTCGGCGGTTACTATGCAGTGGTATGCAGACAATAATGTTCACCGTTTGGACTGACCCGCACAGATCCTGATCTCAATCCCATTAAGCACCTTTGGGACGAATTGGACCGGCGGGTGAGGTCTCGGGAGATGCGGCTAACTTCCTGTGTCCAATTGACTGACATGTTGCAAGAGGAACGGCGACGCATTCCAGCGGATATTCTACACAAACTAGTGGAGAGCATGTCTGACAGATTTTCAGATATCTCCTACAGTTGTGGAACTATGCATTTCAAAGAATTTATAAGTAGGCAAAGTGACTTTGAAAGTTTCTAAATTTAAGATAACCGTACCGTAGATACTTTAATTCATTGTCAGATTGTAGCGTTTGATATTTACCATCATCCCGAATGACAAATCCTCAAATTCAGAGGTGGATACCAAAACAAATATGCTGAACTACGCAGAACACTTAATAACGATATTCTGAGTAAGATTTGATAATCATATTTTCTTAACTTTATACCTAGTGTTACATTAATAAAGTCACATGTCTTCAGGCTGAATGGTAGACCGATATAGGTCGTTCCGCCGATAGCATTTGTCTTATTATCTTTAGTTAGGTCGTCAAGTAAGCAAGGATATAGTGTTTTTCGGTCGGATAGTTCATGCCACGTTTAAAGTTTCAGACGAAAACGATGCTTGTTCACATGATCTCAGTGAATGCAAACAGGAGACAACTGCTGCCCGCAGAGGCTTACCTTTTACTATTTTACTTG
Organism: Deroplatys truncata; assembly: GCA_030765065.1. NCBI lineage: Eukaryota > Metazoa > Arthropoda > Insecta > Mantodea > Mantidae > Deroplatys > Deroplatys truncata. Next base: position 115,522,678 of record CM060975.1, read on the forward strand.
AGAAAATACGATTTTATTAATGTAACGTTGTATTTAAAGACAGAAGAATATACAGAGTGGACCATTTAAGTTGAAACTGTACAATATCTCAAAAACTAGGCGTTGTAGAAACAAATGTCTTGAATAAAAGTTGCTTGATATTATGGAGGAAATTTGAGCCTAATTGTGGATTACCGTTTAAAGAATTAAATTAACCCTAAAGTGACCACCATAACGTTCTCCAAATAAAACAAGACTGGTGGCATTTACTTTCCCCCATAATATCAAGCCACTTTTATTCAAGACATTTCTTTCTACAACACTTGCTTTTGGAGATATTGTACAGTCTCAATGTAAATGGTCCACTCTGTATATAGAGAAAAATTACTCAGAGTGGTGTCCAGTATCTTCGGTTAAAACGATGTACCATATTTAAATTTCAGACTGTAAGTCATAAGTGTCATGCGCAGTGACGCAGTGGGCTAGAGCATGGTGCTCTGATTCCCGACCAGATGTGCCCGGGTTTGATCCCACCCGTCGGCATGAATATTTTAAGTCCAGGATATAGGACCGGTGTCCACTCGGCATCATGAGGAAAGTGAGAAAGTGCGATAGGCAGCGATCCCAGCCTCGAGACCCAAAATTCCGGCTGGGGATGCGTGATGCTGGCCACATCTCCTTCCCGTATCGGTTGGAAGACGCCCATCTCTGTCGTGCCTATGTGTACATGAAGCCGGCAGTCGGGTTGGCAGGCCAGGTTCATGCGGGGGCCGTAGTGTCATGGGGTTTAGTTTAGTTTAAAAGTTATAAGTCGACTCTGGGACAATTGCATTAGAGCAGGCAAGCTTGGCTCGCTAGAGCAACCACTACGAGTATGCTATGCAGGTAATGACAAGCCTTACAGTCACGGAAGGTTGTCCTTTTAAGCACTGCTTTCCATTCTACTGTTCTACCACTACCATAAATCATCATTACCTGAAATAATAATAATAATAATAATAATACTATTATTTTAATGTTATAAAAGAACTTATATATTACTTACTTTTTAATTTAATAACATTGCCTAATAAGGAGGAGCTAAACAGAAACCAGATATTATAATACTTAAATTACATTTTAAACCAGATAATAGAATCAAAACGTAAGGAACAACTCTGCAAAACAGAAATTATACATAATATGCACACATTACATTTTGTATAGAATAACTATACAACGTATAGTCATACAGTTCACCAGACTAAGATGAATTGTGATGTAACACACCTATGTCACTGCAATGTGCCCACTGACCGCCCAATCGCCCGGTTCCAGTTTCCCAGCATATGCACATCGCTGCATTAGAGTATTGAGAGGAAGGGAACTCTGTTGAATGATGTAAGCACTACTATACAGTTCAGCTTTACAGGCTGGATACTATTTATCCTGTAACTGTTTGTAAATTCACAGTTTACCAGAGTCTAGTAATTACACATTTTACTTCAATGCAATAAATTGATTAATATATTTCAAAAACACCTCTGAGATCAACTACTATGTTGATTATCGTCCTCCGTGGTGTAGGGGTACCATGCTAGCCCCTGGTTCCAAACTCGTGAGTTCAAACCTGCGGAGGGCGATGGATTTTTTCCGGCGTAAAACGCAGTAGAATTACGGCACGTAAAAGAACCTCAAGCATGATAAGGAGACCTCTAAGCAAAATGTCCGGTCTTTCACGCCCAATATAGAATAGGAAGCTAAGAACCATAGCAGTTAAAGAGTATTAAAACCTAATTTCAATTTTATTTCGTTGGTTAATTAAGCGCCCTGATAGTTTACCGGGGTTGTACAACGCTCACAGTTTAAAAGCGATTTCCGTTCATCACCGAAGGCTCCAGTTTGAAGTTGCAAGCTTAATTAAATAGCCGTACATCTTATAATCCTCGTGAATTTTGGATTAGATTACCTCCAAGTTGGAAGCTATCAGATAAAGGCGCTATTGCGTGCAGGTTACATCGATATGGGAAGCTGATGCCATTAGCTACCGGTGAGGATACGCCAAAACTGACGTAAGTGGCTGCTCGTCTTCCTCAAGGGATCAGGTTAAGAGAATTATCGGCAAAGTGCTCCTGTGGGTTTCACGTTGCATGAGCCTATCACTCAAAGGAACAGCAGACGCTTAAACATCACAGGGATGCGATGCGTGCTGTTGAAATCTGTTCTGGTCTTCAAGTGACTCTCCAGAGGTTTATCAATACCGTACCAACACAAATCTGCTAATGGCAGTTGTTGGCAAGTAATAATGAATGGCAGCTGCAACAGATTACAAAGTTGCCACCTAAGGTGGAGTAATAATGCATTCGAACCAATGATTGTTGTTGAATTTCGACGGAAGTACATGGTCATCTGCCAGAGCGCTGGAAAGTGAGGGAAAGAAGGCCCACTTGTCTCCTTTTTAAAAAGAAAATATGTGTTTTTACAAAACATTCATATGTGGGTGTAGGTGTGTGTGTATGTGCATGTGTCCTTGCGTTTGTGAACAGCGTAACTCAAAAATGACAAGTTGTTGAAATACCAAACTAAGTATTTAAGTTCAATATTTTCCAAGGATGGGACACGAAAATTATCAAGAAAATCTCTTCACTCCAAACTACCATTTACTTGAAAAAGTTTTCATTATCCTTAATTTTTTTTAAAAAAAATGGCACAAACTGTTTTGATTAAAATAGCATGTTTAAGATATTTGCATGACAAATAAATTTTATATTTTGAATTTTCTAGAAATATCCTGTGAAGTCCTCTTAATTCTGAATGACTTTTATATAATTGATAAGCCGTAAGAGATACAGAAATTATTATTATTATTATTATTATTATTATTATTATTATTACACAAAATGTGGATCTCGTTACAGCACATAATTTATGCCAAATAAATTTTTTGTGGGTTAATCGTTTCGGTATATTCTTTGTTATTGGTTTGAATGTTCTAATACATATTTTTCAAGCGATAAGTAGGTATCCGTTTTTTCTCGTGGTGATGTAAGCAGTAGAATTCCAAAGCCATCTCATAGTGAGTCTCATTAGCCTACTCTATTCTTCTATCTATAATAAAAGTTTATCTCGAATTTTAAGAATTAGTTACAAAAATAAACTTTTTAAAGAATAATTTATGGAAGAATGAGTAGAGAAGGTGATTTGAATGTAACACAACAGTAGACTGTCCGCGCTCGCGGACACGAAGATTTTCAAAGAAATCTCGCCACCACATACTACCCTTAATGAAAAAATATATTCGTGAATTAATTTCCTCTATAACGGCACATAGTCAATATATGGACAGAGGAGTTAAATCTTATCTTGAATTTTATATGGATAAGTACGAATATTCCTTTATTTTTTTCTCGTGGTCACGCCGTAAGCAGGGAATTACAAGGTCATTACCTAGCGATCTCCAGCTATTTCAAAATCTGAATGTTATACATTCACATGACTTTCTCCACTCTCTATCGCTTATTAGTGAATATACAAATTAGTTTTACTAAAGCTTATTTATCTATTTACTACATTTCAATCCAAATAAACTTTTGCAGAAATATCTGTATTACACATTTCGTTATAGATACAAAGAGAACAGCGAAAGTCAAATGTTTAAGAAATGGACGTTATATGCTGGCCTTCAAATTTCATACTGTTTCCATCGCGAGAAACAAGTGAGTGTTGAAAGGATTTTAAGAGTATGACCATGTAATGAGCAATTCGAACCTTTAATAACGGATATCTCAGAAATGGCTTATGCCACGAAAAGCTTATTTGAAACAAATTGTGTGTTTGAAGAAATCTACATGTTTTGTGTAGTACGTTTTCGTCATTTGCTTAACGTTCACCAGTTATACAACATTATACAAAATTGCTTCCGAATGAAGAGGAATTCACAGCTTATTCTCAGAAAATTATAAATACACATTTTATTTGTCATGTAAAATATCTTTAATATATGGTATTTTAATCGAAATCGTTAGTAATTTTTTTGAAAATCGAAATTTTCGAAAAATGTTCCATGTAAAGTCTATTTTGAGGATGGGGTATTTTCTTACAAACCTTCGTGTCGCATCCTTGGAAGATACTGAATTTAAATACCAAGTTTGGTATTTATCGGGCTTTTCGTTTTGGTGTTAAGGCTGTTCAAAGACACATACACAGACAAACACACATAGACAAGCACACAGGATCTTTTTCTAAAAATGCTTTCTTATTTTTATTCAGGGGGCCACAAAACATGTATTTCCGGTGACATCTCGGTATCGAATTTTTGGGTGGAATGCAATACCTAACATGTACTTGGAAGAGAAAGTACAAAACTGTTCATTTGCATGAACAGTTTAACTTCTCCTTTATTTTAACTCATACTATTTCTTCTTCTTTCTAACGCGTTTAGATCGAAGCCTGTTCCGTTCTCACATTTCGCATCGTTTCCTTAGTCTTCCGATTGATCGTCATCCTGTAGGTTTGTAGTTGAAGTCTTGTCTAAGAATTCGTTGTTCTGTGATTGTTTGTAAGAGTCTTGTCCATTTTTGTCTATGTATAGTAATTAAGTATAAGATGGACTGTACACATAATTATATTCTAATTGGCTTATTCCTTACTTAATGTTCTTCTCTTGTGTAGCCTTTGATTGAGCGTAAGAATCTCATTTCAGCTGCTTGAAGTTTACTTTTATGTTTCTCTTTAATTTTCCATGCCTCACTTCCATACAGAGTGACAGATATGGCCATATTTGAACAGAATCTTAACTTTGTCTAATTTCTAACTTATTCTTAAACGTCTGGTGAATGGTTCCACACACATTTGTTAATTTGTTTACTTATACCATTGTATTGGACATGAGATACTTATTCTATTATACTGCTTTCAATCATCATCTTTAACCTTAGAGGTTAACTGTTATCGAATGCCATTACTATAGGTATACTAATGTTAAAGTTTTACAGATTTCGTTTAGTTGACATACGACAAATTGTAATCTATCTTCGGTGTCAAATATTAAAATCACATCATCTACAAAGAGTAAAGCATTCAATGGTTTTGTCCAAAACTTATTCCTTTATGAATTAAAATGTTTCATTCTTTAAGAATTTCGTTAATACATTCGTTTAAAAACGATTGGAAATAGACTCTAACCTTGCTCTACAACACAGTTTGTTTCTATTTTACTTTCTCTACTACATATAATAAGTAGGGGAAGGATTGCAGTCCACTCAAAAATTTGATGCCCAGATTTCACCGGAGAATCATGTTTTGAGGCCTCCTGAATAAAAAAATCATTTTAACTAAAAGGTATTTAGGTTCAGTATATTTCAAAGATGCGACACGAAGATTTTCAAGAAAATCCCGCAACCCAGACTACCTTTACTTGGAACACTTTTGGAAAATTTTGATTTTCTGAAAAATGGCTAACGATTTGTATTAAAATGCCATATGTTTAAGATACTGTCATGGCAAATGAAATGCATATCATGGATTTTCTGGGAATGTCCCCAAAAGTCCTCTTCATTCTGAATGACTTTTGCATAACTGGTAAACTGCAAAAGGTAGACAAAATTTTACTACAGATCTCTTAAAACACACAATTTATATCATATACATTTTTTTGATGAGTGAATCATTTCCAAGATGTTCCTTGTTATTTGTGTGAATTTTCCAATGGGTACTCATACTTTTTCTCAAACTGGAATTCCTTATTGGTTTTTTTATGCCCTGGACATGCTAAGAGAATAGAATGCTCCACATAACAACCAGCTGTTATAAGATTTGACTATTGCTTATAGCCTACCTATTCCCCTTGTAGCTACAAGAAAATTAGTAATAAAGTAATTACTGCAAAGGCTTACCTCGACTAACATGAAATAGATGGAGATTAAGCGTTTGTAAAAATAGTTTGTACAAGAGTGTAGAAAGTGATGTGAGTGTAACAAATCAAATTTTTTTGGTTAGTTTGCCATTAGCTTCAATTACTATATTTGTGTTTACCTATAAGCTTAAAATAATCTATATTAAGTGCATTCTCATACTTTTTAACTTCAATTATTTTAAGCATGTTTTCGACACACTCTAGGAAAGCACATATAAAAATCTGATGTTTTACACTCACATTACTTTCTCTACTCTTGTACAAACTATTTTTACAAACGCTTATTCTCCATATGCTTTATGTTAATCTTATTGCTAATTTTCTTGTAGATGCAAAGGGAATTGGTAGGTTTTAAGCGATAGTCAAATATTTTAAGAGCTGACTGCTATACTCTTTGTATTACCAGAACCAAAAAAAAATGAATAACGAATTTCCATTTGAGAAAAAGTATAAGTATTGAAAAATTTAAGGGAATAACAAGCAATATCACGAAAATGGTTCACTCAACAAAAAATGTATATGACATAATTCTGTATTTTAACGCGATCAACATTTTTTGTGTAGTAAAATTTTGTCTATCTCTTATGGTTTACCATTTATGCAAAAGTCGTTCACAATGAAGAATACTTTTGGAGACATTCCCAGAAAATTCGAGATATGCATTTTATTTGTCATGAAAATATCTTAAACATATGATATTTTAGTCAAAATAGTTAGAGCCATTTTTGAGAAAATTAAAATTTACGAAAAATGTAAAGGGTAATCTGGGGTGGGGGGATTTTCTCGAAAACCTTCGTGTCGCATCTCTGGAAGATACTGAACCTAAATACCAAGGTTGGTGTTTATCCAACTGTTCGTTTCTGAGTTATGCTGTTCACAGACACACACACGGACTTGTTTCCAAAAATGTTTTTTTGGATTCAGGGGATCTCAAAACATATATTTCCGGTGAAATCTCGGTATCGTATTTTTGGGTGGAATACAATACTTCCCCTACTTACTATACGTAGCAGAGAAAGTAAAAATTTAATTTGATCTTCAGATAGCTTTAGCGGTTTACATTTGATTACAGTATCAACCTTCTAGGAGTATACTTTGTGGTTTTATACGGAGCTTTCCAGTCGCGATTATTCTCTCCGTATTTACCTCTCTGAGCGGTGTATTCCGGTCTCCAACTTTAGTTTAACATAGCGAGTTGAGCAACTTTTACCTTTCAAAGCACTTTTTTCGTTGCAATGGAAGCATGAAGTAGATGCTCCCTTTACTTTATAAACAGCAAATGCAAATTTTAAGTTTTTATATATTACTCTATACAAAAAAGGCCATAAAATGCTGAAACGTTAGCCTTCAATGGGATAAGCCCCTTTTTATAAGCACTAGCTCTTTAAAAACTCGAAGTTAAGGCAATGTATCCGAGAACAAATTTAAATACACTAAATCAAAATCATAAGCTTTAAATGTCATCGTATAGCATACAAGTTGTACGAAAAATTTAATCCAACTATTTACTTGTTTTTTAGGTATTTTTACTTTCTCTACTATGTATAATAAGTAGGGGAAGTACTGCATTCCACCCAAAAATTTTATACCAAGATTTCACCGGAAATGCATGTTTTGAGGCACCCTAAATCCAAATAAATCAAGTTTGGAAACCTTTACGTGTGTGTGTGTGAACGAAAAAAAAGTCAAAAACAAAAACTTAAATACCAAAATTGGTATTTAGGTTAAGTATCCTCCAAAGATGCGACACGAAGATTTTCAATAAACTCCCTCACCCCAAACTACCCTTTGTATGGAACATTTTTTGAAATGTTTTATTTTCTGAAACTGGCTCTAACGATTTTGGTTGTAATACCATACATCACAAATAAAATGTATATCTTGAATTTTCTGGGAATAGCCTATTAAATCCTCTTCATTTGGAAGGAATTTTGTATAACCTTGTATAACTGGTAAACGTTAAATAATAGATAAAGAGTATTACACAAAAAATCTCGATTTCTTTTAAACACACCATTTATTTAAAATAAGTCTTTTATGACATAAGCTTTTCTGAGATATCTGTTATTAAAAGGTTCGAAATGTTCATTACTTGGTCATTCTCTCAAAGTCCTGTCAACATTCAGTTGTTTCTTATGATTGCATGGAAACAGTATGGAATTTTAAGCCCAGTGTATAGCGTCCAGTTCTTAAACATTTGACTATCGCTGCTCCCTTTGTATCTATAACAAAAGTATAATTTAGCTATTTCTGCAAAGGTTTATTTGGATTAAAATGTAGTAGATAGAAATATAAGCTAAAGTAAGAATAGTTTTTACACCCACTAATAATCTATAGAGGGTAAAGAAACACATATGAGTGTATCACATTAGAGTTTTCCTTATACTTCAATGGGCGTTTTTGTCATATACTTCTGTATACTCGCAATATATTTTGCTAAACATTAGTTATTTTGTGAAATTTTAACCATGCTACAAGAAAGTTTTTTAACTATATGGAATGAAAATTAGTACATTTAGCACTATTTAGGTTAGAGGAGCTGCTGTAGGAAAAACCATGTTTCACACATCCCCTTGTTTTATTCTCTGGTTTGTATACTGTTCAACCACAGTGTGTCCACACTCGAAGTTAAAGGATGGAAAAAGGGGAATATCACAAAGGGTCACGAAACAGGAACCCGTTTAAAGATGCCTAACGGAAAGTGTAATACTTTTTTTCTTCTTCTTAGATGTGTCACTAGTGGCATTTCCCTCTTTCTCCCTCGAACTCCCTGTGTTGAAAAGTGTTGGGCTGTATGGTAACGCTATAATGACAGAATAAAATTTGTAGGACATACGCAAAAGAAAGAGAAAAGCTTAGAAATGGATAAAAAAAATTACTCCCTCTCTGGCACTGGGCTTACCGTGGGTGAAAGTAGGAAGGGAAGAAACTGTATATTTAAGTCCCATTTATGGGCAAATCTTTATGAACTTTTTAATTTTCTTGTAAGCCTGTGTTATAGGTATATCTTATCGTTGTTCCGCAATTCTAATGTGCATTTTGTTATATCCAAAAAGAATTTAAATTCAATACTAGCAAGTAATGTAAATGAAATTAAAGAATGTTATATTTTATGAAAATCAGATAGTGTTTACATACTCTCTATTCTGCTTAAAAACCAAAAATTCCCCAAGATTTTACCTATGATGCTGTTCAAACAACGAACATAATTTTAATTCGAGAAATCAATTATATTAGGAGTTTACTGTACGCATTCCAAAAATATTTAAAAACTAGTGCATTAATACACATTTTATATAGTATACAAACTGTAATATTGGAAAACACTATACTTATTGGTCGATATAGCATTTGCACATGATCATTCGCTCCCTAATACCCGAAGTGCTATTGAAAATTTCACGCAAATTCAAAAAATGGTATTAGGTGGAGCATTTTTAAAACTGAATAATACTGGCAGAATTTTTTGTTCTAGAAATATCTCTTCATGATCTCTTAAGAAAATTAACCTATGCATTCACTTAATTTACATTTGTAATTATGTTACGAATAAGTTTCTATTTTTAATAAATTATTACAGTGTTTTAATATACATAACACAATACAAATGTTTTTAATTAGTAGAAGCTAAAATATTCTACTCACAATATCGTTGTAGTAGTCATCCTACCTGGAACAAAAGAGAAAAACACATGAATATTACGTTTTACTTTTGCCCATTGTTGCTTTCTTCAAACATCAATGGAAAAGAAAATCAGTATGAATGAAGCAATTTTTTAATTTTAAGGAACAAGTAAGAATCAGATGGAGTCGAATCAGTGAATAGAATGTAAAAAGAGCCAATATAAAACTACAGCAACAAAAATCCATGAATATTCCCTTAGCATTTGTTAACAATTATTATTTAAGGAAATGTGGATTTAAATTTTTTTGTTTTAATGGATTATAAATAGTAATATTTTGTTCGTTATATGGACCTTTAAATTACTCTTATGATCCAGATATATTATAGTATATTGGTATGTAACAATCGCTCACTTTCGTAAGTTTTATATTTTAAACTTCAGTACCTTTTCTCAAAATCTATTTAAATTAGAAGTTTGAATTTTCTATGGTTATACAGAATGTTTAGCTACATTTAATAGGTTAAAGACTTTGATCCTAAATTACATGGTTTACACGAAAGAATTATAAATATAAAACAATTATACAAAATATTACTTTCTTGTGACTATTTTGTTTAAATTAAATTAGTTCACTTACAAAAACTCCTTATAAGAAATTGGCGGAGATAACCTTATTTTCAGAAAAAAGTGTACGTATATATAAAAGTATTTTTTTAGAAATTGTTTTACGATGTTTAATTACTTTTATAATTAAAATATTTAAAGGTAGCTAAAATATCGTGATACTAGTACACTCCGAAGGCCTTCTTTAGTAAGTGGTAAAAAGTTCATTGTCCTAGATGGGTAATTGCAGAGGAAACCGACTTTCTTTCAATTGCGAAAAACGTAAAAACACCCTGCGATCTCTGCCAAGTGCTCTTAACACAATCAATTGCACTCTCGTCATCTAAGTAACAGCAAGATAAACATATATTGTTTCACTACATACTTATCTATTTTACAACCTAGTGAGAGTATATTTCGCAAATCTATGAGTTTATCCAAGTTTTGCAAATCTATTAAATTAACCAAGGATTAGCAGTCTTAGTTTATGAAGATATCTTACGGGGTAACCAGACAAACTTGGCATTCTCAGGCGCATGTCGATGGACCTGATATGTTTTAAAAAGTATCAATTGTGCCAAATTGACCCTCCCCGGAGAAGTCTACTTTAAGTGACTGGGCTGTACTAAAGGAAGGCTGACATGTACGGGAACAGAAGTGAAACGACTATGGTAGTGGTTCTCAAGGAGACTGTAGGGCGCAGTTATTTTGAGTCACGCAGTACGTCAGGCGATTGTCATCGTCGACTGCGCAGGCGCCGGATCAGTTCCAGCTTTCTTCAACGTCCTATCCACAAGGCTGATCAATCTTTCTTCGACGGCGAGCTAGGTTACGAGGAAAACAAGAGGACAACGTTAAGATAGAAGGCATTCTGGACGTTATTTTCTAAATTCGTTTTTGGCTTAACGTATTCAAAATTCTCTTTAGTAATTCTTCACCGGGAAAAGATTGATCGTCTGAACTATAGACTTATTGCGGTTAGTTTTGAAATATATTGGTAAATGTGAGAGCAGGAAGCAATTCTGTAATTATTGTAATTTAATTTAAAGCATTGAAGCCGTAAAGAATGTAAAGAATGGTGAACGAATAAGGGTTTGTTAATTGTAATTATCTATGTTATTGAAGTGTCAGTTTATTAAATGGAAGAAATTTGACTTGTTAATTAATTTATGGAATATATTTTCAAGCTGCAATCTGCCATTATTCCTAATTTAATCCACTTCCTCTTCGGTCAAAAGACCACGTTTCACAATTCATTGCAAACAATGAAATAGAGAGAGTGGTTTGATCTACATTGGTGTTACAGATAATGAAAAATACTCAATGCATTCAAGGCCCTAATAAGCTACAATAAAATATATAGCTCCGATGAAGATTCCAACCCTGGTATTCCACAATCCACATCCATTACACCACGAAAATGTTAAACGAAAACCGAGTCGGTTATTGCACTGTATTACATCGTGGTTGTACCTCGCTTCTAATGACAAAGCTGAAATAAAGGAGCGTATTTATTTGTTTCCTATTAGTTTCAGTCAGAAAATGTATGTAGTTATTATTCAAATGTGTTGAGTCAGCTCGATATTACAAGCATCAAAAAGTGGTGTTGGAGGCCATAGCAGTAGTACATTTGGTAGGATGTTCTTCCGAAGTGTTAGTCAACAGCTTCAGCTGAGGATGGAAGGACGTCTCCTTCCGAAAGTACTACTGCTACGGACACCAACACAAAGTGCCTTTTGAGGCAGTTATTTAACACTTAAATGATTTCAGTCAAATTATATAATAAAAATATAATAACAGCCCGCCTTAAAGCAATATATGTATGTAACAATATATAAAAAGTGTATATTACAGTCATTGTATATGTTTACATTATTGTATAATGTGTAATAATGTTATCTGAATGTATTACGTAATTTAATAATGTAGGAGCTGTGAGAATAATAGGTTAAAAGTTGCTAACAATGAGGCAACCTTGAGGCAATAATGAGTAAGAAACTGTAATAATGCTACTAGTCATTCTTGGAGGAACATTAATGTAATTTTTATGAGAGTTTGTAAAACAGCCAATCAACAACCAGAAAAAGCTTTAGTTAAATGAACGTATTCTATTGGTGTAGGATTAGCCAATCAAAAACTTAAAATACGGAAATTCACAAATTTAGGATATAGAAATCAACTCAGTTGCTTGTAGACAGGGCTCATAACTGGACGCGTTGTCTGCAGACAGTGTTCCTAACCGGACGCCAGACACGTCCTCGAGGAATTTAATACTATTTTGTGTGAGACAAAAATAGTTTACGTGTTAAAAAGTGCAAGTAATTAATAATAAGATTTCACAGCTCTCTCTATATCAGCGAAGTGTTATTTAAATCGTGTCACGCATTAATAAAAGGAGTGAAGTAAAATTATAGTCTGTGTAAGCCTACATTCTTCAGTCGCACCACAACCCTGCAAAGAGAAACATGTATCTAACAATAATACTGACGCAGCCGAGGCAAATATAAATACATATTATTTAAAGAAACAGTCAAATTACAAAGTTAATATTTTTAAACCTTTTGGGGGGGAAGTACATTTGGGGCGAAGGCTACCGGAAAGCGAATACTATACGTGCGGTTGCAACGAACTTCAAGTTCGGCTCCCCAACATAAGAACTACAATAAAACTCCTACTTCAGATTGGCGCTCATGTGGGGCAAATAACGTAATAATAATTACTTCTTCACTTTATGATGTGAGTAATAATGAGCCGATTCAATACGTTTTAATAATGAATGCAACATTACTTTTAATATCACTTCGTATAATTACTATATACAAAGTATGTATTTACTTTTATGTAGCGCTACAGCACATGAAGACCCTGGACTTGCCAACACGATTGCCGGCCTCACCCCCACATACGCAGAGATAAGCGATCATCCAACCAATACGGGGAAGTGATGTGGCCACTATCACGCATACAGCCGGAAAGTTAGCCCGCGAGACCGCTGCCACTCGCAGCTCCTCATTTTCCTCACGATGCTGAGTGGGTAGCGGTTCTATACCTGGGGCCTAAAATCCACACCCCCATGGGTGGGATCGAAATGTATTTACTTACAGTACTTCACTTAGTTAGCAAAAGTAGCCTTTAGCCTTGGTTCCAAAACAATCAGCTCCATCCTCAATTAGGAAGCGTTAGGCTATGTAACTGATGCATTAAGAAAGTGTGATTGAAGCCTCTTTATCTAAACTGCTGATTTCAATCAAATTTGAAATGTGTGGACAAATTTTGGTTAAACGCTTGTGTAATACAATTTCAACTACAAACTAAAAGCTGAAAATTGTTGGCTCTCCGTCTGAACTACGTTGATGTCCTCGTCATCATAGCCATGCATAAGGTTCATACAGACATGAAAATTAAACCAATGCTAACAGCAATTTGTTCATCTCTATACTGGTGTTCTGCACTATGCAATTCAAATGATCATGATTTAAACGTACCTCAACGTTTTATAGGTACACATTACACAACGAAGGTGGACACCTACATAGGTCTACTGTGACTACCACCCTAGGAAGAAGGGATGAAGTGAAGACACCACAGGAGGCTACAGACCACATGCAGACAGCTCACAGAGACGAGCGGAAGTTCCTAACATTTCAGGCTCGAAGACCTTCCCACTGTTGGATCTGCCTAGAGAGAGTTATGAACGACCGTCGACCAAGCAGCCCTCCAGTGTCTACGGGGAATACCCTTTCCTTTGTGAGTGTTTGAGTGCTTACGTAATATGTTTTTACGTAAATTATTAGAACTTGAAGATCTTATATTGTGCTGCTTTTGTTTTGTTTGGTTACATAATTTTTAACTGCCCCACGTATGGGAGCCAATTTGCGGTGGTATTATTAATGTTTTTTGTTAGTAACATTATTGTGTAGCCCCACGTTTGGGAGCCAATTTGCGAGTGTATTTCTTATAAAGTTTGTGTATTTGTGTTTACTTCACGCGTTGAAGCCATCTTGTGACGTGATTCATTTGTTAGGCTTGTTAGCTCCATCTGGTGTTAGCAATTTGCGGCAATATTAATGTTCGTTTGAAAGAATGCTACTGTTATTTTATTTAAATTTTGTTCTCTGTCCTCCGGCTAGCTATTATCTTTTTCTTGGGTCGAGCACTTCTCTTTATACAGGTTGTGTAAACGGAAAGGAACCTTTTATCCAAAGATAACACTGATGAAAGAAATTTGTTTTACACTTTTATTGTCGAACACGTTAACTATCACATTTGCACGTTGATCTTGACACTCGCCAAACTGAAACTGTTATAATAACTTCATTACTGATAATTCTTAATTCGCGTACTTCAACTTTTTGTATAATTAACTTTATAACACTTGAGATTTTTCATAACTCTGTTACGCGTAACCTGCAAATTGATATCCGAAGTGTGCCGTACAAATACTTTCGACGAACTGACGGGAATGCGACGTGTAGTGTACAAAGAATTTTGATGAACTGACGGGGTCTTTACCTCTAACCTACCTTTTATACACTTTCACCCAGATAAGCCTAAAGATTATATCTGAGCTGCTATTGGCTAATAAAACGCGCCAACATTAGCGTCTATTTTAATATCCAATGAAAATTATGAATACATATGCTCTAGGGAAACGTTCCAGAAGATTCTAAACGCGCCAACATTACGTAACTTCCTCGTTTCCAATAATGATAAACAGCTCACCCCCTCGCTGCATTATTGCACGCTATTATTGTCAGTTTCAGTAAGGCGGTATAAACTTCTTTTCAACAATAATTACAATCAATAAACATCTCAAATCAATGTCACATAATAATGCATATTCACACTACAATCATTATTTACATTTAAGTAATTTGTGATACAAATTACTGCATCACCTTTGAAATGAGAAAGAAACAGCACACGGACAGAAAGAGAAATGACGGAAAGGAAATCGTGGTAGATGAGAAACCATCCCAACATTCACCTCCCGAACAGTGAAAATCACGTAAAACCCAAGGACAGAGTGGGCGGTAAACAGGAATCAAACACGGGACCTCCTGAATGCGAGCCTCAAATGTTACCGCGGAGCCATCTTATTCGGTTAGCGTTTTATAGGTGCATAGGTATCTGGTCCAAACTTCAAGTTTTAGATAATATATGACCAGTGGTAAGTAACAACATAATTTAGTCCTATAATGGCGTTATCAAAAGCTGGGAATTTTGGAAGCCGGTTTTTATCGATAAGATGGGAATGTTTGAAATCTCCATGAGATAAATGAATTAGATAAGAAAAGTGTAATCCAATTAATGGGTCTCGTTACGGTGGCACGTTCGGAAGACATGTACTAAGCTCAAGTGGTGCTACTTCATATTTTATGGTAGCACTTTATGAAAATTTTTCAGCACCTGACCTTGCGTATTAACAAAAGGCTGTGATAGATTATCCTACATATATAGTTACATTTGAAATAAAGGAAGAGTGCTTGTGAAAAAATCTGATGTGCTACACTCACATGACTTTCTCTACTCTTGTACAAACTATTTTTACAAGCGCTTATTCTTCTTATGCTTCATGTTAATCGAGATGTTAATCTTATTGCTAATTTTCTTGTAGTTGCAAGGGGAATTAGTAGGCTTTAAGCGATAGTCAAATATTTTAAGAGCTGGTCGCTATGTGCAGTATTCCATTCTCTTTGCATTACCAAGACAAAAAAAAAAGAATAATGAATTCCCATTTGAGAAGTATTGTAAGTATTGGAAAATTTAAGGGAATAACAAGCAATATCTCGGAAATGGTTCACTCAACTAAAAAAAAAAACTGTATATGACATAAATTGTGTATTTTAACGCGATCTACATTTTTTGTGTAGTAAAAGTTTGTCTATCTCTTATGGTTTACCAGTTATGCAAAAGTTGTTCATAATGAAGAATAATTTTGGAGACATTCCCAGAAAATTCGAGATATACAATTCATTTGTCATAAACTACCTTAAACATATGATATTTTAATCAAAATCGTTAGAGCCATTTTTGAGAAAATTAAAATTTTCCAAAAATGTTCCATGGAAAGGGTAATCTGGGGTGGTGACATTTTTTTGAAAACCTTCGTATCGCATCTCTGGAAGATACTGAACCTAAATACCGAGTTTGGTGTTTATCCGACTGTTCGTTTCTGAGTTATGCTGTTCACAGACTGACAGACACACAGACATACTTACACACACGGACATTTTTCAAAAAATGCTTATTTTGGATTCAGGGGGTCTCAAAACATATATTTCCGGTGAAATCTCGATATCGAATTTTTGAGTGGAATACAATACTTCCCCTACTTACTATACGTAGTAGGGAAAGTAAAAATGTGATGTGATACATTTACATGAATTTCTCTACCTTCTATCTTTATAAGTGGGTATACAAACTATTCTCACTAAAGCTTATTTTTCTATCTACTACTTTAATCCAAATAAACGTTTGCAAAAATAGCGACATTACACATTTCGTTACAAATACACAAAGAACTGCGAGAACCCGACGCTATATGCTGGCCTTAAAATTCCAAACTGTTTCCATGCAATCGCGAGAAGCAACTGAAAATCCATGGGACTTTAAAAGAATCACAAGCATTGAACGATTCGAACATTTAATAACGGATATCTCAGAGACGGCTTGTGCTACAAAAACATTTATTTGAAGTAAATTGTGTGTTTTAAAGATATCTACATTTTTTCGCGTGGTACTTTTCGACTGTCACTTAACGTTTACAAGTTATACGAAGTTCTTTTCGAATGAAGAGGATTTCATAGACTATTTCCAGAAAATTCAAGATATACATTTTATTTGTAATGTAAATATCTTTCATATATGGTGTTTTACTCAAAATCGTTAAGAGCTATTTTTTAGAAAATAAAATAAAAATGTTCCATATAAAGGGTAGTTGGGAATGGGGGATTTTCTTGAAAACCTTCGTGTCGCATCCTTAGAAAATAGTAAACTCAAATGCCAACTTTGTATTTGTTCGACTTTTCGTTTTTAAGTTATACTGTTCACACACACACACACACACACACACACACACACACACACACACACACACACACACACACACACACACGGACATGTTTTCAAAAATGCTTTGTTTTCAGGGCGCCTCAAAGCATTCATTTATGGTGAAATCTCGACATCTGAAGAAGTTTTAATTTTTAAGAGGAGTATTATATTTCGACTGTTGGGGAGCCGAACTTGAAGTAGTTGCAAACGCACTTATGGTAAAAGGTTTCCGGTAGCCTTCGCCCCAAAAATGTACTTTCGGTGCCCTTTGCCCCAAATGTTTAAAAATTATTAACTTTGTAATTTTGACTGTTTATTTAAATATTATATATTAATGTTTGCCTCAGCTGCGTCAGTATTTATATTTTTTTAGAGACATGAATGTCTTAGCAGGTAGTGGTGCGACTGAAGAATGTAGGCTTGCACATATTATAAGTTTTTCTTCACTCTTTTTATTAATGCTTAACACGATTTTAAATAACAATTCACTGATATAGAGTGAGAGCTGTGAGATTTTTTATTAATTACTTGCACTTTTTAACACGTAAACTATTTTTGTCTCACACAAAATACGTATTAAATTTCTCGAGGACGCATCTAGTTTCCGGTTAGGAACACTGTCTACAAGTAACTGACTTCTGAATTTGTAAATCTTGCTCCATTTTAGTTTCTGATTGGCTAATCCTAGTCCAATAGAATACCTTCATTTAACTAAATCTTTTCCTGGTTGTTGATTGGCTATTTTATAATCTGTCACAAAAATTACACTATTGCTTCCAAGAATCACAAGTAGCATTACTAACTTTCAAATTCATTATTGCCTCAAGGTTACCTCATTGTTATCAACTTTTAACCTATTATTCTCACAGCTCCTACATTATTAAATTACGTAATACATTCACATAACATTATCACACACGTATGCAATGCGTCGGTATCCCTGCCTATTGTTTCGACGTGGCTTCGTCTTGTAGTCCTTCTCGCTGTTACCCTGGCTAGATGGATCTCAGCGGTGATGTTTGCATGGACTCTGCCTATCATGACATTTGATAAGCTCGTCGATCTCAGTTGTGGCAATGGGAGCTTATAGAGGAATTGATTACACACTGGAACGTTTGCTTTAGGACTATTTATTATTATTTCCTCACTCTAACACTACATACTGTTCCTGTTCACATATCACCACTGTCTTCCCCTGTGTACTGCCTTCTCAACTGTCTTACTGTGAACTCAACTCAACTGTCTTACACTGTGGACGGTCCCCTACTAAAAGTCAACGGTAAAACTGCCGTTATAATATTTACCTCGCTCCATACATCCGGAGCGGAAACAAACAGTCATAAAACCTTTACCTTTATTTTCTTACACAAAAGATACCGTTTTAGCTGCACCTGGAAACAGCATGTTTCTATCCTAACTGCAGCTTTCAAGACATTCTAAACCTAGTGAAACAGGAACATTATGTACACGACAAATATTACATTATACAAAAATTACTATTTACATTGTTTTCACATTGCACACTTATATAATTTATAGATTAAATTGAACACTGAATAAATTAGTACATAATAAAATTAATTCCGGCACATTCTGTCTCAACAATAATATAAACATATACAATGACTGTAGTATACATTTTTATATATTGTTACATACACATATTGCTTTAAGGCGGGCAGTTATTGAATTTATATATTATATAATTAGACTGAAATAATTTAAATGTTAAAAATACTGCCTCACATCGAATATTTTGGTGGAATGCAACACTTCCCCTACTTACTATATGCAGTGGAGAACGTAGTAAGTTGCTTGAATTGGGATTTTAACTGCCGACTACAGCGTATATGAGCACATACCGTTGTCATGTTTTTCCTCAGATGTCATATTTACTGTTCATATTCGGATGTTACGTTTAATCTCTTAATGAATTCCTCCACTTTCCTCTACCATGGTCCTTATGAAGATGGTGGGCAGCATAGTCGGTGTAGCTAGGGGTATGGGTGCCTGCATCTATCATACGAGGTTCAGCCACAGCTTAGCACCACAAAGAAGAAAATAAAAATGCAGACAAAGGCTTTGTTACGAGAAGCAAAGCAAAAATTCGCGTTTAAAATAAATAAGAATGCTGAAACAGCCGACTCTTAAGTATGTCGGTACCACAGCAATTTTCATTAAACATTTTTATTCTGACATTCTATTCCGTGTTTGTAGAGAACAGCTGCATTAAAAGGAATGAAAAACAAACAAACCGGAGATGCTAAAACTTTTGCATTTATAATTCCATACATGATGCTCTGGCCTAGCCGCTATGCGCCTCTGCTGAAGTCAGATGCTAATAATAGAAGCAAAACAAGCTAATAACCTCATCTACATAAGCGTTCCTGAAAATATGAGTCGCAATATACTGGCACGTACAGAGCTGTTATACAAATACATACGAGGTGTGTTTTTAAAGAAAGTACTTTAAATTTTTAAAAGTAATTTTTAAAAAATAACAAAACATTTTCCAATGTACTTTACTATCATTCATTACCTTACACCTTACACTACTTCTCCACATAGTCACCGCCGTTATTCAGGTACTTGTAGTGGGAAACCAGTTTTTGTATGCCTTCGTAAAGAATGATGCCGTCTATGACGAAAGCCAAGTCTGCACCTCCTGTTTCACATCATTGTCATTGAAATGTTTTCCACCAAGGAATTGCTTCAGATGAAGAAACAGATGAAAATCGCTTGTGCTAATTCCGGACTGTAGGGAGGAGGGTCGAACTGTTCAACAAAATTATGCGATCAGATATTGAGTTTGTTTGGCTGTGTGTGGCCCGGTATAGTCACTGATTGTTTCCCCCAAAACTTCACACAACTGCGATGAATATTTGCTGGCATAGCAGTTATCGCATTTAAAAAATGAATCACTGATCTGATTTCGCATCCGGCGGATCGTTCGATTGTTTTTAACGTTTCTAAGCGCTCTAACAACAGGAAACACAAAGTGACGACTGCTTACAGCTGCGTCTGGCTTTCTAATGAATGGAGGAAGTGATTGCACATGCTCAAAATTGCGACTGCAGCGCTGCAGCGGCAAAATATTAAAACGGTACTTAATTTAAAAACAATTCTCATAAGTGCATAGTGGTTAGCTTCTAATAAGAACATAACGCAGCATAAAATTTATATTATTGTCTAGTCGTTCTATCACAGATTAAGAAAAAACGAATTTGGAAGCAAAAAAGAGCGAATGGTGCATCCACATCCAAATTGTTACGTTCACACCGTTACTTCGTATTGCTTAGGGGTTCTCGGTACTGAACATGCTAATATCTACTAATTTCAACCAATCTGACATTTTTATCGCAGATTTGTTCAACATAATTATGATATGAAATTATGCCAATTTCCTCAGATCGCAATAGTAGCTTACTTCCCTAAGGTTTTCACATTTAAGCAACGCTAGTTTCCACCCAGCCCTTATCACCTGTCTCTATAACTAGCTTGGAAAAAATCCATAAAACAAAGATGGACCAATGAGCGATGTTACACTAGATGTGAAACGAAAAAGGGGTCAAAATAACCTCTCTAAATCAATTCAACTCCAGTTGTGTAAGCAGGAAAGACATAACTAGTCCATTCTAACCTGATTAGCGTCTCGACTTGTAGAAGAAAAGGTGGCGAGTTGTTTTTATAATTTATAATATATTTACACTATTATGCGGTCCAAATCTCTTGACGTTTGAGGCGTGTCCACTAGTACAGCACTAGTGAATAGCAGCAGTGCGGCGTTGCCTCATACGGACAGTACACTTCACCGCTGGTAAAACTCTAATTGCAATATCATGCGATCGCATGCAGATTTCATATTTCAGAAAAGCAACAAATAGCAAGGATAAAAGACGAAGTTTTCCTGAACACGTAAAAAAAGAATCATATTTTTTACACCCAATGGTTCGCCATTAATTTACAGTTATCTTCGTGATGTTTAAAAGGATACTTTTAGTTAGAGTTATGCTTGTAATTGTAAGAAATCCATTGCTGTCGTAGTTATTTTATATTATGTTATACACTTAATTATCACTTTATTAATGTGCAGTTCTCCATGTCCTAAATACATTTAGACATATTTATCCCACGGCGTTTTCTAATAAACCTACACATTCGTAATGAAAGTACTTTCAAAGCCCTTTGACGCAGCACTAGAAATCCATACATGACGTTTTTTTTTTAATAAACGCCATGTATGGTTTTGTTCCACAGATTAATACCTGTAGCGAAACGGTGCTGTGCGCTATTTGTAGTGGGAAATCGTCGTTCCTGGGTTGTTGTAGTCTTCTGCAGTGTTCTTCCTCGGCTATTGATGTTCGTCGGTTGTTGCGTATTTCATTCCTTTCTATATCTAATTATTAATTCTCAGGTTATAGTGGGTGAGGCAAGTTTAAGAAATACACTGCAATTTTCCCTTAATACATGAAGTTTATTCACAACTGAAATAATTGTGGGTGGCTAGCTTTTCCCATTATTATAATCCCACCACTTTAAATAATTCAGGAGCCTAGCTGTCTGCACACGCACTCCCACCCTTGTATGCACCCATGTGCATTTGCAGCACCTCATGCTACAATTCTAGAAGATCAGTTAGCGAGAGAGAGAGAGAGAGAGAGTGGGCTCTGAGGCCTTGTCTGCCCTTATATACGGGAGCCTAGTAACGCTCACCTCCGCGTTTAAAAATGTTACGGCATTTTCTATTGGTCTTCAGACCACATTACGTTAACATGTATGAGAATGTGTGAATTCAGATCCGTGCGCTTAAGCACCATCTTGGAGCGTTGTGGAGCCAGTTCCATATCTCCGTCTCTTTCTTTTCTCTATCTGTCTCTTTCTATTTCTCCGTACCGTTACCGGTTCCCTGCCTGTTGGCTTGGTGAAAGGTACATTCTTTATGCTTTCTTGGAATTCTGCTAGCTCGCCCGTTTCTTACAATCAGCTCTGTACAAATGTTAGATGTTGAATATTTTAACATGTTAGTGAATTAAATTATTACTGTACAATTCTTATGTGTATGGTTCCCCTTTCATACCATTGAAAAACCAATATGCATAATGCCGAGTCCTAGAACCAAGCACATTGCATGAGAAGAGCAGTTGTGCATTTTAAAACATTCAACACCTCGTTACATGGAATGCACTACAACAACAACCGTATAAAGAATAAGTCAACTGAGAACTTAAACAAAGAATCGCCAACTATCATCACATTCTTATGGAAGTACCAACAATGGAATTCATTGCACCATTGACGCGATAGCTCAAGGTTAAGAAAAACATCGTTAAGACCTTGTTAAAACATTGACATAGCAAAAATACTGCTGATATACTTTTTATAGCGCACATATTGGAAAGCTAAGCGACTCAGTTGTGAATTCAACTGCGGTGTAGCTACTCAGTTCTTACAGTGATAGGCTTTGTCTTAGCGTTTATAATGTTAACTCCTTCATGAAAATGATGCTTAGTAAGCCCAGTAGCACCAGTGGATATAGTATTAAGTTTAGAGATATCGTCATCAGTGAGTATAATTTCTTTAAAAAGTATGCCAACGAAAAAGAAACCTAACTTCAAAAGCTTCAAAATCCTAACTTCACGAAATGTCAACAATTTACGACTGGGGCGTGTTCGCTAAGTACACCAGCTGTTTGACATGTGTGTAGGGAAGCGAAAAGGGATATGCCTTTAGCTCTATTTGTGTATTACATTTCACTTATTGTGTCTCTTGTAGTTTTTAAGTGAACATTGCGATGGCATTTATAACAAAGGCGTAACGTTCTGACGAAGCGAAGCGAAGTTTGGCAACCCCGCGGTCACTTCGTATTGGTTGTCACGAAACGTCAAAAGATCTGGACAGCACAGTAAATAAGGCTGAATTATGTTTTTATTAAAACCACAAATATAATACATGCAATATATAAAACAAAAATAAAAACGCTAATTTGGAAAGTTGAATCGTATACTGAGGAATTGAACACTACAGCCGGGAATGGAACCACGGTCTTCGTCTCTCCATGGCAATGATCTTACCGCTGGGAACCCGATTCAGAAATCTGCGAAACCTTCAAAAGACCAGATGATGTTTCCCCAAGTAAAATATTATACTTATTAACGAATTAAATGTCGAACGTGTGGATTTACCTGTTTTAATGTTTCAATAAGACAAGAACCACTAACATAAATGCTCACTGTTCGTGCTTTTATTATGTTTCAATTCGTACTTCAGTTTTGTATAGCTGCTATGTGCCTTTAGGGCAATCTAAACGTCGTGGTTCTGCTACCAAGTACAATGAGTAGCGAGTCGTTACTGTAAGTACCCTCGACCTTTCAATTTTGAGTAAATTCTTTCCTCTTCAGGGTCGCTTGTGTATCTTTATGATTTATTTGCTAAACGTACGAGAGAAGTGCATTCATTGGTTTTGTCATTAAGCAAGTATTTCCTTCCGAGCTTGCTTGTTGAAATATAGAGGAGGCAGGCTCCTATAGCATACAATACTTCAGTCTAAAACCTCGGTTTTCAATTTCAATGCATAAAGAAATATGAAGTGGAGTAATTTAACCATGAAAAGAACATAAAAATGAGATACTAACAAACTACTAAGGAAGATTGTAGCAGTTTTATGAAAAGCCTTAATGGTGTATTACCTTCATTTTATTGGTAAGCATAGGTTTAAGGTAATTCTTATTTATCTGAAAAGATAAGATGGGTTTTTTTCACACAATTAAGATTTATTTTCAAAACCATACTACAAATTGTGCACATAAAGGCTCATTATTCTTTGCGCTTCCTGTTAATCACACAAAACATTCAACAACAGTTTTAAATAGACAATACGAGTAACACACACTCTGTAGGCTTAGAAAGCAATAATCTTTGTTTGTTAATTGTATACTACCCATAGTATTACACACTATTTACTTCAGAAACAAAAGAACGACCAAGTAAGATTTAGAGTTTGCGGAAAAAATCACACGAATAACACGGTATATTTCAAAAATGCTTAATGGCACGAAAGGTTTTTGATAAACTGTTTATTATACAACTCTAAATTTTATGTACAATAGGTAAGTATTTGACCATCATGAAAGACTTTGGAGATATGCAGGATGGACCCTTTAAATTGAGAGTGTGCAATATCTCCAAAACTAAGCGTTGTAGAAAGAAATGTCATTATTAAAGTTACTCGCTATTATGGGGAAAAGTACGTTCCATTAGACGTGTTTTATGTGAAGGACGTTGTGATAGTCATTTTAGGGCCAATTTAATTTATTTAAATCGGAACCTACCTTTTTATATTGTTTTCACACCCCTCAAAAAAACAACTAAACAACATTTGTATAAAGAACTTTGCAATGATTCTTACACCAACGTACATAACGACGAAAATTCTGAATGGCTGTGTACGAAGAGCGCAGTGAATGGTTGAACCATCCATGGAAGGTCATTTGAGGGTCAAGTTGCGTTTCGAAATTGGGAACCAACATTTTGTATTTTGTTTCCTTATTCTCATCACAAAATAAACAGCTTTTTATAAACCATTTTTCTAATGAGAAAGCACATAAAAACGTAGGTTCTCATTTAAAAAAATCTGATGTGTTACACTCACATGACTTTCTCTACTCTTGTACAAACTATTTTTTACAAACGCTTATTCTCCATATGCTTCATGTTAATGTTATTGCTAATTTTCTTGTAGATGCAAGGGGAATTGGTAGGATTTAAGCTATAGTCAAATATTTTAAGAGCTGGTTGCTATGTGGAGTATTCCATTTTCTTTGCATTACCAGGACAAAAAAATTGAATAAACGAATTTGAGAAAAAGTATAGTATTGGAAAATTTAAGGGAATAACAAGCAATATCCCGAAAATGGTTCACTCAACAACAAAAATGTATATGATATTAATTGTATATTTTAACGCGATCTACATTTTTGTGCAGTAAAAGTTTGTCTATCTCTTATGGTTTACCAGTTATGCAAAAGTCGTTCACAATGAAGAATACTTTTGGAGACATTCCCAAAAAATTCGAGATCTACATTTCATCTGTCATGAAAATATCTTAAACATGTGATATTTTAATCAAAATCTTTAAAGCCATTATTGAGAAAATTAAAACTTTCGAAAAATGTTCCATGTAAAGGATAATCTGGGATGGGGGATTTTTTTGAAAACTTTTGTGTCGCATCTCTGGAAGATACTGAACCTAAACATCAAGTTTGGTGTTTATCCGACTGTCCGTTTCTGAGTTATGCTGTTCACAGACACAGACACACAGACACATGAACATGTTTCCAAAAATGATTTTTTTGGATTCAGGGGCGTCAAAACATATATTTGCGGTGAAATCTCGGTATCGAATTTTTGGGTGGAATGCAATATTTCCCCTACTTACTATACGTAATAGAGAAAGTAATATTAAATTGACACTAAAATGATCATCATAACATCCTCCAAACAAAACACGACTAATGGTATTTACTTCCCCCCATAATATCAAGCAACTTTTATTAGACATTTCCTTCTAACGCTTAGTTTTGGAGATATTGTACAGCCTTACCTTAAATGATTCTCCTTTATTACCTTCAGTGGGATTGTAAAGGCTGTTTTATACAAAAAAGTTGAAATATACACCTGAAATATAAAGATGTTACTAAAAGCGTCAAAGGCATTCCTGGGGAAAATAACGAAATCGTTCCTACGGATTGCTGGGTCTGAGGGAGGGAGAATCTGCGTCCCTATTGCTTGACGGAGCAATTACTTGTTCATAACAGATCGAAATATAAATAGATCTTGCTTCGATGCAGCGGGAAAAAGTGACCCAATTCTTTACCAACTCTTATTTTAATGCTTTGATTGCTTATTACCTGCAGTTCAGATAGTTCCTAATAGGCGACTGAAATAGTTATTTATTCGAGTTCTCGTTTGTGATTGCGTTGAACAGAAGAAAAACACCCAAGTGTGCATGAAAGGCTTTTCGTATATCTTTTCCTTCATATAATGTATGTGCATATACTGTGTGTCCCGTTGAATCTTTAACACTAAGAAATGTAAATATTTCCTCACACAGTCAAGTTATAATTATGCTTTTCAGCTTGTCTTGTGTAGAACCTCTCCAAGTTTAGTGTGAATGCAATTATGACGCTACTGCGCATGCGCAAGTTATGACAACACACAAGAGTTAAAATGGCGGAATTCACGGTACAACAGAAAGTGAAATGTTTTTTGTTAGCAGAACTACATTCCCAATTAAAGTCGAAAGAAGATTTAGGCAGGAATATGCTGCAAATGCTCCAGATCGTCATACCATTATGAAATGGCGTAATCAGCTGTTGGATCTGTGCTGAGGAATCTGTGCCTTACATCTTCAACTGTCTGCAGCTACAGTTGAAGATGTAAGGCAAGCATTTCAACGTAGCCAATAAAGTTAATTTGACTGGCCAGTTTAGAGTTAGGTATTCCGAAGACGGCTGTTCACACGGTTGTCCATATAAGACTGCAACTTAGAGGATACAAAATCCAACTTACACAAAAGTTACAGCGGAATGATAAACCCAAACTGGTTGAGTTCGCTACTGCACCTTTATCCCGCATTGATGATGACAATAAATTCCTCAACCACATCGCATTCTCAGACAAATCAACTTTCATACATCTGGTAAAGTGCACCGCTATAACTGTAGAATATGGGTAGCAGAAAACCCACGTGTCGTAATGGAATATGACGTGATACCCCAAGTTAACGTGTGGTGTGCTTTAACTTGTAATACATTGATTGGACCTTTTTTCTTTGCTGAAAGCACAGTAACAGGGACAACATACCTACATATGTTGGAGAACTATGCAGTCCCACTAATACCGGATGAATTCTTCTTTCAGCAAACGGAGCACCTCCACATTACGCCCATGAAGTTCGACACTATCTCAACACACAATTTCCAAACAAGTGGATTGGAAGAGCTGGTCCCATTGAATGGCCTCCAAGTTCACCAGACTTAACACCTTAGATTTCTTGCACTGCGTCCCCCCTCAAAATATTTGTTTGCTTACTAGCCACTCATTACATAAGTAAAGGGGGTAAATAATTAGAAGTCCGTGCAGGACAGAAAAACGACAGGGTACAAGTCTGTGCATGTATTTACCGTATTAGAAAACTAATTTACAAATCTACAATGTACACATATTGCCCAAAAACATTTTACATGTGCTGACCCAAAATCTTGAAGTAAGTTCATAGTTTATTTTGAAGCTCATTAAACAACCCATTATATTAGGTTAGGAATTTGAGAAGAGTTGTCTGGATACAGATAAAGCACAGCTACATTTCATTTACACAAGTCTCAAACAAATGGTTTCCAAAACAAATTAGATATTATTATGATGCCCAATTTACCTTCTAATTTTACGAAATTAAAGTTATCATCTGTATCTCTCGTAATTTACAGATCCATCCCCCAATTGTTCAAATTACTTGAGCAAGCACGGCATTTGTAAGCGGTCAGATTCGGCAAGTACTGTTATGTGTAACATAGTCCAAACCACAGTACGATGAGCAGGACACTTATCAAGTTACACAAGTTATACGGTCAGACGGTCCAATCTCCAGCTATGGCCTGCAAGACTCTCCCATTCTCCCCCTTCCCCTTTATAGGCAAAAACCACTCTAGCGCCTATCACCGGGACTAACTAAACCGCGCAGTCACGGCATAAATATAAACTATCCGCAAAGGTGGCAAATATAAAATATCTCGTGTCGCGAAAACTATCGGCACAGGGGATATGTAAAAATCATTGTTTATCGAACAGGACCTGGTCTGACCTCCGAAGGCGGATAATTGACGCTTGTGTTGCGGAACACGTGGAGGGAGATAAAGTTCAGTCTTGATATTCTTCGGTTCACCAAAGGCGCACATGTGCAGATTTATTGAAATTGGCGAGTTCCTCTAATATGCAATCCAATTCTGTCTATTAGTTTCGGAGATATTAAGGTTTCTTTGTGGTAACAATTCAACGGGACACACTATATATACAGGGTGAATCACCTAAAACTTCCACCGCAAATACTTCGGAAATGGAAAGTGCTATTAATGTGCAGTTTTCACAGCATTGACTGTACAACCGCAGGTTGTACAAGTGTTTGGTGCATAAAAGTTTCAAAATAAGATTTCTCGTAAATCATTTGCACTAGAATCTTGCAACAAAGACCATTGACATTCTAATTTACCATACTTTTATTCTGTTGATGTAACTAGGCATTGTTCTATTTAAAAATGGTATGTTTGCTCAAAAATACACTTATTATTAAAATCTGTTTATAGGCTAAATGTAGGAGCCCCAGACTACCAATCAATGCTGTGAAAACTGCACATCAATAGCATTTTCCATTTCCGAAATATTTGTGGTGCAAATTTTAGGTGATTCACCCTACATGTACATATATGCACAAAAATATTTTTTGTACACATTTTGTTGTCAATTTTTTTGTTCAAATGCAATATTTTCTCTTCCTTAGGTACCAATCGGCAGAGAACGGCTTTAATTACTGAACATAGCTTAAAAAAACAGAAAACCTCTCCAAATCTTGCTTAAGCATTTATTAGAGACGAGTAATTCCTTTTCCATTTATAAACTTCTTCCTTTCTTTTGTGTTTGTTATATACGAATTGTTGTAACTACATTTTATAACAGAAATTGTAATTTCGGCTTATGTTTATGTTCGTAATAAATAAGTAAATAAATCACATCCTGGTTTTCATGTCCTGTAATGTAAACTTCTGTACGAAGTATCATATGATGCATCAGAAAAATCCACACACCGAAAATAACGACGAAGTTTACTGCTTTCTAAACTCAAATCCTATCAAAGAATTGTAGCAGCTGTGATCTGAAACCTCGACAATTTAAAATTATATTTAAACTCAGTGCTTGGTATAGCTGAGGTACTAAAAGCAGGCAAGAGCAACCAGGCTCAACGGTTTTTGTTCTAGGGTCTACCCCCCCCACCCACCCCCCACCTCACTGTGAGTAAGAAAAACAATTGCCTTAAAACCAGCACTGTTGGTGGTGAGCTATGTGGTGGGAGCGTGTCGATATGTAACACGGATACTGTACATTGTTATAACGGCTCTTCAGATTTATTCGGTCTTTACCGCCAGTCGGTTTAAATGAATGACGTCATTATTAGTTCCGCGAACCCCTTATCTCAAACAGGGAGGTGCGAACTGAACCTCGAATGCATGTGTTTCCGACTTCGTAAACAGGTTGATGCACTGTGGCCTTGCAGAACTGTTTCTCACTAGTGTGGCGTATTAGTAAGTATTAGTATCTATTGTTATGCCAGACACATTATTGCGACAGCATTGTTGGGGTAATTTCTTTCGGCTTTGGGTTTGAAGTTCCGTTGGCATGACGACTCGCCGCATCTAGCTGGCGAGCATAATTAGAGGTGGAGAGAGAGGAGGAATAGATTAGCGTTATTACTTTCTCTACGACGTATAGTGATTAGGGGAAGTATTGCATTCCATCCAAAAATTCGATACCGAAATTTCACCGGAAATACATGTTTTGAGGTACACTGAATGCATATAAAGCATTTTTGGAAACATGTCCGTGTGTGCCTGTGTGTCTGTCTGTCTATGAACAGCATAACTCAGAAACGAACAGTCGGATAAACACCAAACTTGGTTCAGTATCTTCCAGAGATGCGACACAAAGGTTTTCAAGAAAATCCCCCCACCCCAGATTACCCTTTACAGGGAACATTTTTCGAAAATTTTAATTTTCTCAAAAATGACTAACGATTTTGATTAAAATTTATATGTTTAAGATATTTTTGTGACAAATGAAATGTATATCTCGAATTTTCTGCGAAGGTCTCCAAAAGTATTCTTCATTGTGAACGTATTTTGCATAACTGGTAAACCAGTAGCTCTGTTTCCCCATTTGCATGTTGGGGTGATTAAAATTTAATACTTTTGCTGGAACCCTTTCGGCCCTCACCCCAATATGTAATACTAAGACATTTTGTACTTTCTTTGCACGCGAGATGGAAGTGACCACCAAAGGTGGGGAGTCTATCGTTACGGTGTGTGAATGATTTTCCCCGTGATTGCCCAGAATTTCGTAATCCGGAGACAAACCATGATAAAAAACAAAAATTGTTTTATGAACAAAAAGGAGAAAGAGCTAAAATATTTACAATGTTTATAAAGGTTACTTCATTTGTTTTTTTTATTAAAAAATCTGATGTGTTACACTCACATGACTTTCTCTACTCTTGTACAAACTATTTTTACAATCGCTTATTCTCCATATGCTTCATGTTAATCGAGATATCCAGATGTCAATCTTATTGGTAATTTCCATGTAAATGCAAGGGGAATATGGTAGGTTTTAAGCGATAGTGAAATATTTTAACGCTGGTTGCTATGTGGCGCATTCCATTCTCTTTGCATGTCCAGGATATAAAAAAATGAATAACGAATTTGAGGAAAAGTATAAGTATTGGAAAATTTAAGGGAATAACAAGCAATATCTCGAAAACGGTTCACTCAACAAAAGAAATGTATATGACATAAATTGTGTATTTTAACGCGATCTACATTTTTTGTGTAGTAACATTTTGTCTATCTCTTATGGTTTACCAGTTATGCAAAAGTCGTTCACAATGAAGAAGACATTCCCAGAAAATCCGAGATATACATTTCATTTCTCATGACAATATCTTAAACATATGATATTTTAATCAAAATCGTTAGAGCCATTTTTGAGAAAATTAAAATTTTCGAAAAATGTTTCATGTAAAGGGTAGTCTGGGGTGGGGGTATTTTCTTGAAAACCTTCGTGTCGCATCTCTGGAAGATACTGAACCTAAATACCAACTTTGGTTTTTATCCGACTGTTCGTTTTTGAGTTATGCTGTTCACAGACACACAGACACACAGACACACACACACACACACAGACACACACACGGACATGTTTCCAAAAATGCTTTTTTTGGATTCAGGAGGTCTCAAAACATGTATTTCCGGTGAAATCTCGGTTTCGAATTTTTGGGTGGAATGCAATACTTCCCCTACTTACTATACGTAGTAGAGAAAGTAAAAAGTTAAAGCTGTATAATTAAATCTGAGACACTATACGCTACAAAAATCGTCCAATTATTGAGTTACCTATTAGCATACATGCTGAGATTGCGAGTTTACGAGACGCAAGCGAAGGAACTTCCAAATGTAAATACTGGAAAGGTACGATACAACTTCCATTTCACTAAGTCGACCTCGGAACTGTTGACATCCATCCCTTCCACTCATCTTTCCCCAGTCCTTTACTAAAGGCACTTGTGATAAACTCTTCAAAGTATTGAGGTCATGTGCAGACAACCGAATGGTAGCAACGGCGAATATGCTTGCCTGTCGGGTGCCCAGTCTACTAGCCTTCGGCTTCTTCCTACTAGACGTTCTTGACCCCTAATATTGCCTAATAATTGATATTTAAGTTGGGGTGTGAGAGCAAGTAAATAAGCCACATATTTGATATGCAAGCTGTATTTATTGCAGTTGCAATTTGTACTAAAATCAATGGAAACGGTTAACGAGGTACACTTTTTTTTTCAACCAGACTTTTAGTCATTCCGCATTTGCTATATGGTACTTGCAGCTAACTCCCGTTACTTAAACATTTTAATAGCAAAAACTACATTTCGTCGTACCCAATTTCCGGCACAGATCGTCGTGAACTAAGTCTCTCGATGATCGGAAATTGTTTCCATTTTGTAGATAAACAAATAGAAGTCTACGTTCGCCCTGACACGCCTACTCTGATCGATTATTTACTTAAGCATCGTATTAAAATAAAAACATTAATTCTTCTCATGCTATGCTAAGCTTGACACTGCTGGGATTTCCAAGATATCTCTTCTCTGTCTAACATTGCCCCTCTCACTAGCACAAACTCTCAAGTTTGTCGATCTCCTCTGCTTCTCGGTTAGGGTTTGCTTAATCCTGTTATGGAACTTTCCTAGGCTATCTGCTTAAGTCCAATTGTTGTAGGTATACGTTATACAACAGAGGGCACCTCGTGGACTGCGGCCTACATAGATCTATTGTGGCTACCAACTTCAAGGAGAAAGGGATGAAGTGAAGGAACCACAGGAGGCGTCGGGCCGTAAGCAGACAGGTCACAGAGACGCGCGAAAGTTCCTAATGGTTCCAGGCTCGAAGATCCGTCACACTGCTAGAGCTACCTAGAGAGGACGGTGAACGATCGTCAACAAAACAGCCCTCTAGTGTTCATGAGGGGAAACATAGATGATGGAAAGAAAACGGAGTGAAAGGAAATCGTGGTATATGAGAAACCACCCCAGCATTCGCCTACGACCAAGGAAAACCACAAAAACCCAAGGTCAAGTAAGCGGTGGACGGAAATCGAACCCGGGAGTTCCCAAATCCAGGCTCTCACGTTATCGCGGGGAAATCTCAGTGTATAAATTGTCAATTACTTCGTCAAATTAGTACTCTTCTTTGTATAAACAGTTTCCTTACAATACTCGTTTTTAACATACATATGTAATATTATTTTGTGTTACACGAATAACTTAGATTATTTATATTTTGTTTTCCTCACTATTCTTTTCTAATTGCTCTCTCTTTTTCATTATGCGGTAGATATTCCCCTTACAGCCATGAAACGATATAGCAGAATACGTATAATATTCATTTACCAATATAATTAGCAGCATAAACGGTGTATTTCTGAAACTTTCAAGATCTACTGTACTGGAAGTTGCTTAAACAATTGTATAAAAAAATAGTTCCGGATTAGTTCCTATCATAATTGATACTACTTAATGGAGGCATCCCGAAAAAAAAGTAATAAAATATTTTCGCTTTTGCTGGGGTGTGGAATACATAAGACAGGCACTTTCCAAAATCAAGACCAGGAAAAATGATAAAGGCAAATAGGCTGTCATTCATTCGATTTCTCAACAAAGAGCTAAAAATCATAAAAGGCTTTTGAACCTAACGTTTCAGAGTGGTTAATATGAAATGGCGTCTTTCTTTTTTATCCCCTAGCTCACGTTTTCTCCACAAAGCTCTTGCAACTTGTTCAGAGGCTTTTATGGAAGGCTCTGTTAAAGCTGCGAGTTAGCGTCGTCCCTTGTCACAGAGTTTTTGTATAAACGCCTTTCTTCCTTTTGTAGGATAAATGTTGGACGTTTCTTTGTGGTTGGCCGGCTTATCGGCTCGGTGAGGTATTATGCATGTGATTATGGACGGGGTGATGATCAGGGGGTTTCTGGTCCAGGAATTACATTATCGCAGGAATCTCGGCTCAGTGGCGACCGATAAACAGGGTGGAACTGATCTGTGTGTGGCCCACAATCAATATGTGGGCAGCGTTACGGCTTTCATTTCTGTAACCTATTTAAGGATCATTTCAGTGCGCTCACGTGCATCTACCGAGTTGATTCAGCCCTGGTAATATCTAGCAACTCTATCGCACAGGAGGAGTACAGGCCTAGTCATTAAAGAAACCCTCAGTAGTAAACTCAAAAATAATGTGAGCAAAATTACAATGTCATCATTAAAAAATGATTGCATAACAATAAAAATCTGAATGTTGCATTCACATGGCTTTCTAAACAGTTGTAGTTATAGAAAGCATATAGACGCTAAAACGAACGTCAGATTTTTGAAAAGCGGGTTGCTATGTGATGGCTTTCAAATTCCATGCTCTTTGCACGACTACGAGAAAAAACGAATAGCTACCTACCACTTGAAAAGGACTAAGTATTTGAAATTCCAATCTAATAACAAAGAATATCTCAGAAATTGTTAATGCTATAAAAATATATTTGACCTAAATTGTGTGCTTTAACGAGATCTAAGTGTATTGTGTAGTAAGAATTGGTGTATCAGTTACAGTTTAGCAATTATACTCTTCTGCAAGAAGTTGTCGTAGAGAATTTTAACATCGGTGTGCAGATGTTCGAATTTCTAGGAGGTTAACTATTCATGACCTTGTCAATAAAGTCAGGCGTACAGGATTTTTATGAGCAAGAAACGTGTTCAATGCTGTGTGCGGACAGAAGAGAAGCTTGATGAAGTAGGGGCCCGGTTAGAGCACTCACCCCAAAAGTCATTGAGACGTTTAACACAGAGGTTAACATTTCCAAGACATCAGCTTTTGTGGCAACGAAACTTTGAAACTTAAGCCCTGCAAGGTAACTGTAGTTCATGCTTTACATCCACAAGATCCTGTAAGTAGGATTAATTATTGCAATTGGTTTTTGCAGTGCGTTCATAATGGCGACGTGGACCCAGTTTAATCGTTCTTCACTGATGAAGGGTGGTTTTATCATCACGTCACATTTCTACTCAGAACAACTGAAGTATGGGGATGGCAGAGGGTGGATTATGTAAATAAAGTACAATGTAATTTTTGGAAGCGCATTCTAGGGTTGGGGAGGCGTACTTCAAACTTCGGAGTTCTTCGTGAGGTAGGATGCTGGGAAGATGCTGTATTTGCTAAACTAAATGTAGTTAGGTACCGGCTGCGAATAATTAAAGGTGATTAAACAACTCTGAGGGCAGTATGTTATCGTCATCAAATGAACAACATAGAACATCCAAAATGGTGGGCGGCGGGGTTACAACGGGAATTATCAAAAATAGGCTTAAACGATATCTGGCAAAGGGGTAATGAAAATACACACAGTGCCATGAAAAGAGTCAAAAGACGACTATGTGATATAAACAGGCAGAAAATAGAGTCTGAATGTAGACAAAGATCAACATTGGAGCTACAAAAGGAAATAAAAACTAGGTGGGGTAAGGAAGCATATATTTTGGAATTAGGTATAAAACAGAGGACGGGAATAGCATGGCTTAGGTTTGGAGGTTGGAAAGCTCGCAAGATTGTTGATGATGGCAGGAGGATTTGCCCATGGACGCATATTTTGGCAGCATGCGTGCAGACGGAGAGTATTAGGAAAAAATTATTACCGGAAGCATTTTTGGCTTCCAACAGACGGAGGGCAGCATGCTGGGAGTTGATTCTAAACAGCCAAAACTGGCCAAGCTTGGGCAAATACTTAATGGAAGTACGTGTAGTAAGAGATAAGATGTTTATGTAAATTTGTGTAAATTCTCTTTAAATATACGTGGTGCTTGAGCACTTGTGTGTGTGTGTGTGTGTGTGTGTTTGCGTGTGTGATACAGTGTTTTTTAATTTTATATGTATGTATATAATGTGGTGATTATAAACATAGTTGTTTCTGGTCGATTCTGCAAGTCACATATATAGACCAGGTATTTTTCTAGAGAGCATGTTCGGTCTTATGACCCATGCGACTGTGTTATGCAATTAATGTAATAGTAAGTACTTAATAAATACCACTACTACTACTACTACTACTACTACTACTACTACTACTACTACTACTACTACTACTACTACTACTACTAATACTACTACTACTACTACTGCTCAGAACAATAGATACTGGGCTACCGCAAATCCCCTTAATAATGAAGTTCAACACACTGCAAAGTTGGGGTTTAGTGCGCAATGAATGTGCCTAGAATTAACGGACCCATATTTTTCCACACAACATTTGATTCACCCGTTCATGTAAATTCAATTTTAAATAATTTTTTTTCCGTAACTAACAGGAAATGAAAGATTTGTGGCTGGTTTCAGCAGGATTCAGATACAGCGCACACTCCTGGAATTGCGAGGCCGCCGCGGAACGGTCTGGCCGATCAACGAACGCACTGTACAAAAGTCTTCTGAATTGGAGATGACTTTAGGCTATTCCCAAAATATTCAATATATACATATATATATATTATTCGTCATGAAAATATATTAAACATATGACGTACTAATCAAACTCATTAGAGCCATTTTTGAGAAACTACAAAACAAATTTTTCCCCCTAAAGGGTTGTTCGGGATTAGGGAATGTTCTTCAAAATTTCCGTGTCGCATCTTTGGAAGATACTGAACATAAATACTAAGTTTGGTATTTATCGAACTTTTCGTTTTTGAGTTATGCTGTTCAAACACACAAAGACGGATAGTTATCTAAAAATTCTTTGTTTTGTTTATTCATAGAGGCTCAAAGGACGTGTTTTAAGTGAAATTTCGGTATCGAAATTTTTGGGCAGAATGCAGTATTACTTCTACTTATTATAAGTAGGTAGTTGAGAATTTAAAAATAAATATATTTCTTGAATAAATTCATTACATCAACAAGTTCTATACGTTTTAAAACAGTAAATCTTCAGAAATGTTTTAAAATTTCTTCCTATGCCATAACACAGTAGCGTAAAATGTAATAATAGCTGGAATTAATTGTTCTTTCACACAAGCCGTGTGTTGGACAGGGTTGGAAAGGTAGAATCAGATGACTGAAAAATTCAATGCCATAGCCGGGATTTGAACTTTTATGCTCAACCATGCCAAAATGTAGTATCTATACGACTGGTAGCAATACTTTAATGGGCCTCATTAAAGTACATCCGTTCATTAAAGTATTCGACCAATCAGAAGTGGCCACGTAACATTGTGAAAGCGCAAGTATCGATTATTCTGCGTAGTACGTCTCACAACGCTAGCAACTTTGTTTGACACAGGTGCTACAAGGTCATTGTATTGTAACCATAGATAAAGGAATAACTATTGTAACACATCACTCAAACCAGAAACGAATACTTATGAAACCTTTAGTTTAGATACATGGTCGAGAATAAACAGTCTATGAAACTTGACTATAATGGTAATTAAAACGCTCGTATGATAATTATTAACCTCATTTCGCTTCGCACGCTCGGATGATAATTATTAACCTCATTTCGCTTCGCTCGCTCGGCTAATATTAATACCCGCGTTTTAATTACTACCATTAAAGTTTCGTTGCATAATATACTATTTAAGGAGGAAGCAAAGCCCCATTTCAAAAGTTGCTTAAAATTGCTTAGCTTCAAGCTATTAACTAATTCTTTCCTCTACCTTTATACCATAAGTCTAAGTTATAACTAATATGATTTTCCGGGCTGTTATGCCGTGGTCTGCTGAAGAAAGATTTCCCAGACGTTTCGTCCACAACTGCGGTGGACATCTTCAGTGGCGCGGACGAAGTCTTCTCGGTGAAAGTATCGCAGCGTCTGATGCGTTGGCCGTTAGTGCCGCTCTCTTTATAGTGTGGGCGCTCTCTGCTGATTGGCCCGCTGGTATGAGGGGGCTAGCGCCGGCTGTGTTGTTGCTCTCTTCTGATTGGCTCGCAGTGTTTTTCGGTTTTGTATGACCTTTCTTGTTTTTGATGACTAGATGCCAGTTACTGTTGAGTTTCAATGCTTCTTCTTTCCTATTGAAATTATTGGGATGTTTATAAATCTCTATTGCTTCGCGTTGTAGCCGGGTATGGTAATGCTTTATGGAGGAAAGAATGTTGGTGTCCTGAAATCTAATAATGTGTTCGCCCTCGGCTTCAATGGCATGTTCGGCGACTGCCGATTTTTCTGTATGGCCCAGGCGGCAGTTTCTTTTGTGTTCGCTCAGTCTGGTGTTAGCGCTCCGCTGTGTGGTACCAATGTACACTGAACCACACGAACAAGGAATACGGTAAACACCGGCCGATGACAGGGGGTCTCGGGGGTCTTTGGAAGAGCGCAGTAGGCTGTTTAATTGTCTTGTAGGTTTGAATACTGTTTTGACGTTATGACGTTGAAGTATATGTTCAATACGGTCGGTGACATTTCTGAAATATGGCAGAAAGACGATGGACTTGCTTTTGGGTTGGTCCTGAGTAGCCGGTCGGGGCTTGGCCGGACGGCAGGCTCTTCTCACCTCTTTGACTGAATAACCATTTGATTGTAGAGCTGTTTCTAGGTGTCGGATTTCTTGTGGAAGTAAGTGTGGTTCACAAATACGGGAAGCACGGTTTGCGAGTGTCTTAATCATAGCACGTTTTTGTCTAGGATGGTGGTTGGAGTTCTTGTTAAGGTAACGGTCTGTGTGTGTGGGTTTGCGGTAGACAGTATGACCCAGCGTGCCGTCAGCCTTCCTGCTAACGAGTACATCTAGAAAGGCTAGTTGGCCATCCTTTTCTGTTCCATTGTGAACTGTATACGCTGATTGATGCTATTTAGATGTAACAAAAAATCTTGAAGAGCTTGTTCACCATGGGGCCAGATGACGAAGGTGTCATCCACATAGCGGAACCAGGCTGTTGGTTTGAGTGGAGCTGAGTTTAGTGCCTTTGACTCAAATGCCTCCATGAAGAAATTGGCCACAACAGGGCTAAGGGGGCTGCCCATGGCAACACCGTCTATTTGCTCGTAGAATGACCGGTTCCACTGGAAATAAGTCGTAGTCAGGACATGGTGAAAAAGTGTAATGATATCATCAGAGAAGATGGGTTGTAACAACTTCAGAGTTTCTTGTACTGGAACCATGGTGAATAGAGACACAACGTCAAAACTAATTAGTAAATCCTTAGGTAGCAATTTGAGGTTGTGGACGAAACGTCTGGGAAATCTTTCTTCAGCAGACCACGGCATAACAGCCCGGAAAATCATATTAGTTATAATTGTGACACCGGCCGTGAAAACCTACGTTCTTACATAAGTCTAAGTGTTAGAACAGTGGCCTTGGACTGGGCGAGGAGTTGTCATCGTCCGAATTAAGTAAGAAAGAACTGTATAAACGCTCGTTATGCTTGGCTTATCTGCATTGCAATAGATGTTGAAAATGATGACCATGACTGCGAACACATTCATCGTGTTTCTATCGCGTCCAGTCCAGAAAAACACAAATTTTTTTTCTTTGCTGTTGATTGGCTAATTTAAAAACTGTTACAGAATTTACGTCATCCTCACTCTAATCATGACCAGTACATTTTCAAACTTTAAACACATTATTGCCACAATAACTTCATTATTACTCATTGTTAGCAACTTAAAACTTACTATTGTCACAGTTCTTGCATTATTAGAGTATGTAAAGTATTCACATAACATTATTAAAATATGTTTACAATAAAAATAAGCATTTTCAATGACTGTTACATACAATTTAAATAATTATTATATACGTATTGTTTTCAAGGCAGGCTGTTATTGAATTTACTTATTATAAAATGCAATTGAAATTATTCAGGTATTAAAATACTGCCTCAATGGACAACTTGAATAAGGATGTAATTCCTCACTACTTAGTGATCTCTTCAAAATGATGTCCGGAGAGTACCACCATTTGCTTTATTAAGCAAATAAAAATAGAAAATCCAACATTTCCTTATGAACGAGATGTGTACCATCAACTTGGTATCTTGGATGACTAAGCCAGTAACAGTTTCTTAGTATTTGCATATTTCCTAACAGTTACATTATTTTAATTAAATATCGGAATCTACTATGCAGATATAGGCAGACATGTCGTTTATTATGCGATATTATAAACGTCAGCTTGTTTGCTTGTTTTCCGGGAAATGCATTATTCTAACGAAAATTCCGAATAAGAATTTGTTCTTTCCATCTTGATGTTAGTAATTTACGTTACAGGATTGAAAGTAAAGTTCTTAGTTAAGATGTTTTCCGTCGAAACGTAGCTGAAGTCAGAGCCGAAATTTCGAAACCAATCCGTAAAACACTTTCAGTTCGTTTAATGTATAGTATCGTATCTCAAACTACGTCGAATTCCATTATTTGTAATAAATACATATTAACATATGTAATAACAAGTTGGTAAGCGCACTGCGGCCATTAAGGGTCATCTATATACGAACAGTTGACAGGCGCAAGGTAGGAATGTGTTTTTACTTTCTCTACTACGTATAGTAAGGGAAGTATTGTATTCCAGCCAAAAATTCGATACCGAGATTTCACCGGAAATATATGTTTTGAGGCCCCCTGAATCCAAAAAAAGCATTTTTGGAAACATGTCCGTGTGTGTTATCTGTGTGTCTGTTGGTGTGTCTGTCAGTCTGTGAACAGAATAACTCAGAAACGTACAGTTGGATAAACACCAAACTTGGTATTTAGGTTCAGTATCTTCCAAAAAGCGACACGAAGGCTTTCAAGAAAATCCCCCAACCCAGATTACCCTTTATATGGAACATTTTTCGAAAATTTTAATTTTCCCAAAAATGGCGCTAACAATTTTGATTAAAATATCATACGTTAAAGATATTTTCATGACAAATGAAATGTAAATCTCGAAGTTTCTGAGAATGTCTCCAAAAGTATTCTTCATTGTGAACGACTTTTGCATACTTGGTAAACCATAAGAGATAGACAAAATTTTACTACACAAAAATGTAGATCGCATTAAAATACACATTTTATGTCATACACATTTTTGTTTTTGACTCAACCATTGTCGAGATATTGCTTGGTATTCCCTTAGATTTTCCAATTTTTTCTCAAATGGGAATTCGTTATTCATTTTTTGTGTCCTGGTAATGCAAAGAGAATGGAATGCTCCACATAGCAACCAGCTCTTAAAATATTTGACTATCGCTTAAAGCCTACCATATTCCCCTTGCATCTACAAGAAAATTAGCAATAAGATTAACATATCGATATCTCGATTAACATGAAGCATATGGAGAATAAGCGTTTGTAAAAATAGTTTGTACAAGAGTAGAGAAAGTCATGTGAGTGTAACAGATCAGATTTTTTAAGCGTGAATAAAACAATTTTCAAATAAGTACATAATTTGTATTGTGTTTCTTGTTACTCTCACTACCATGCACACAGTAGGTAGAGAAGCTATTGCATTCCACCCAAAAATTCGATATCGAGATTTTACCAGAAGTACATGTTTTGAGGTTCCCTGAATTAAAAAAAAGTATTTTTAGAAAAAAGTTACTTGTGTGTGTGTGTTTGTGCGAGTGTGTGTGTGTTTTGTGAACAGCATAACTCAAAAACGAAAAGTCGGGTAAGTACCAAATTTGGTATTTAGATTCAGTAGCTTTCAAAGATACAGCATGATTTCATGAAAATCCTCCCTACTCAGACTACCCTTAACATGGAAGATTTTTCGAAGTTTTTGTTTTTCTAAAAATTGGCTGAAATTATTTTGATTAAAATGTCATATTAGAGATATTTACATAACAAATAAAATGTATATTTAGATTTTCCACTTCATTTGGAAGAAAGTTTGTACAATCTTATATAAATCTTATATGGTAAATTTTAAGCGATAGACATAAAGGTACCACACAAAAAATGTAGACCACTTTAAAACACACACTTTATTTAAAATAAGCTTTTTGTGGCATAAGCCAATTCTGATATATCTGTTATTAAAAGTTCGAATTGTTCATTCTCTTTAGTCCTGCCAACATTCAGATGTTTCTCGAGATTGCATGGAAACAGTATAACATTTTAAGTCCAGCGCATAGCGCCAGTTCTTAAAAATTTGACTATCGCTGTTCCCTTTATGCCTATAAAGCATTGTGTAATGAAGCTATTTCCGGAAAGTTTTATCTGGATTAAAATGAAGAAGATAGGAAAATAAACCTTCGTAAGAATAATAAGCGCTAGAACGTAAAGGAAATTATGTGAATGTAACGCATGTTTTTTTATTATAAAATGATCTGGAAGTAAGCAGGATTTGCAACTAAATTACTATTGCTATCTACGGTTGTTTTCTTGTGCAGGGTGATTTATGAAGCACTGACACAATTCTTTCTTTAATTATTCTGTTCTAAATTTACACAATGCCCCAATTTTAGCACCAAATTAAGCAGAACGTTCTGGAGTTTCGATTGCCTGTCACTAGATGCGCAGATGTTCATGTTTTATTCGTAATTGTTAGTATTATTATCGGCAACTGTTTTGGAGATTTTGTTCTAGTCAACGTGAAAATGGAGTACACATTAAACGAACGACTCTTCCTTGTAAAGCAATACTGGATTACGAATTCAATTACAGCTACTAAAAGGGCATACCAGAGAGATTTTGGTGTTAGGAATCCTCCTCAAAGAAACACAGTACTGGGACTGGCAAACAAATTGGAACAGCTGGATCTCTGGTGAGTGAAAAAGGCAAAACTCGTTCATCTAGGCTTCCCACGGTTGTTGTTGACGTAAGAGCATAACTGGATTCGTCACCCAAAAACGTTTAAGACGTTTGTTGGAGGAGACAGGGTACATCTACTCAATGTGCCAGAGAGCTGTGAAAAGTGCAGGCCTAAAGCCTTATAGCATTACGGTTGTCAATCAGTTACAGGAACCAGATAAGGATAGGCGACTGAATTATTGTTGTTGTTTTCAGGCATTCATTGTGCAAAATACTGCCATATTGTCTATCACATGGTTCACAGATGAAGCATGGTTCCATTTATCCGGCTATGTGAACTCAAATAACTCACGCTATTGGGCCAACGAAAATCCACATGTTATTCATGAAGCACTTATGCACTCGGTTAAAATCGGAGTTTAGTGCGCAATATCCGCACAGGGAATAGTGGGACCATTTGTTTTTTTAAAACAAAGCGAACACTGCAGAGTACCGACGGATTTTCATGGAGTTTGCTGAGCAACTAGACGATGTAGAGCTGAGTCATGATTATTTTCGGTAAAACGGCACTACATGCCATACATCAAATGGATCCATGGCACTAATTGCAAGTTTCTTTGACGACCGGATAATTTCCAAGAACCTGTGGCCATCGAGATCTCCAGATTTGACATCGCCGGACTTCTTTCTATGGGGTTACATAAAAGACAGGGTTTATGCCACTCGTCCCCAGACATTGGACGATCTGAAGCACAACGTTACACAGGAGATTCAATCTATGGACAACAGTGTCCTCCAACGAGTGACCAGTAACATGGAACGACGTGTTGAGTTGTGCCTTATGCAGGGTGGAGGACATTTTCGACATTTGCTATAGAGGTAAACTATCTCCCAAAATTCCTCTACATTTCAGGTATAATAAGTTGTCGCTAGCATAACTGGTTTTGAAACAATTAAAGAGATAGATGTGTCAGTTTTTTATAAATCACCCTGTATAATTACAAATTAACGTCGGGAAAAATGACGGCCCTTTGGGGGAA
Source organism: Deroplatys truncata (assembly GCA_030765065.1). Lineage (NCBI taxonomy): Eukaryota > Metazoa > Arthropoda > Insecta > Mantodea > Mantidae > Deroplatys > Deroplatys truncata. The sequence continues at coordinate 115,565,944 of CM060975.1, forward strand.
TATTGAATGCTGGTTATCAGACTGTGCAGTACTGAAATTAAACGAGCATAAAATAAAAATAAAAACTATTCAAGTGTTATTTAGTATCAAACAAATATTGCTCTATAATTTGTAGTTTTATATTACAATTAGGTATTATCCAGTTGTAATCTGAACTATTCCAACATTACATTATTCCTTCTGTATATTTGATAAACACAGAGTGTGAAAAATGGTTAATGAAGGATAGAGTTTCATTTTTCGCACTGCTCTCTTTTTCAAAATAAATAATTTTCCATACATGGGTGGATGGATGAATAACTTTCATTGGCTATACTATAGTACAGATTGGTTCGCCAAATGGAATTATAAATTATTAAAGAATTCGTTAAAATTATAATATGCCTAATCAGATAAGGTTTCACCATCGTTTTAGAAGTCTCAAGACTGCGAATTAAATTGTTTATAATATAACTTCTTGAACAAATTGGCGATTTGCTAAAATAAAGTTCTGTGATTACTAATATGAATAGTTTGCTTCTAGTTTCAGTGAAGCCTGCTGTTTGATTGAAATACCTACACTGTTTTTCCTTCACAATGACCACTGCACAACTCCTCGCACGCAGTCCGCCACCACTCGGACTCTCGCAGAAGCAGTGGTAATACTCCCGCAATCACCTCACATTCTCATAGTTTCAATTACAATTACAATGATAATAAGCACATACCTTATCATAAGACATTATGGAAATATTGTCTTTCTCTATCCACACATTTATGGCATCTTCTCAGGAAATTTTCATTCACACTGGAGACTTCAATATCCAAAATTGAGTGAACTTCTCATTCGATGTTTTCTTTGAGAACGTGAAACGATTGCGGGATACTACATGCCTTTTGGCGGTAAACCCAGCCGAGGCAATGGGAGCGTAAGCCGCCGAGCGGCGTGCGAATTTGAGGGGAAACACTGTAGATACATAATATTATTTTAATATTATTTTATACTATATTACCACTACACTGCCATTTGTGAAAATTGCAACACCAAGAAGGAAACGCATGAATTCAATGAATTTAATACCGCAGGTTAAGTACACGACAAGTAAAAAATCTATACATGACCTTTGAGCCCTAATATTCAGTATTTAGTATGGCCTCCATGCGTTGCAATTAGAGCTGCTATACGCCGTGGCATTGAATCAAAAAGGTTCTGAATAAGTTCCTGAGGGATTTCCCTCCACGCAGATTGTATTCGAGCTCACAAATCTGTGACACTGGCTACTGGAGCATCGCGACGCACCAGGTGCCGATCAACCATATCCCAGACATGCTCGATGGGCGACATATCAGGCGAACGTGCAAGCCAGGGAAGCAATGGTACCCATCGCTCTTCGAAGAAGACTTGTACATTCTTCGCTATATGTGGCCGGGCATTGTCCTGCTGAAATATGACTTTTGGAGATGCCTGAAGCAGGCTCTACAAACACCGTTAGGTATCGGTTGCTGTTCAAAGTGCCCTCAATTCGTAGGAGACAAGATCGGTTGTTGTAACCAATGTCGCCCCAAACCATCACATCTGGTGTTTGTGCGCTATGCTGCTCAACAATGCAGCCCTCCAGTTTGCGCTCACCACTGTACCGCTGGATGCGTATGCGGCCTTCACTGTAGGACACGTTGAAGCGGGACTAATCCGAAAAGACTACCTTTTGCCACTCAGCACACCAGTGACGGCGTTCACGTGCCCATTGCAGTCGGAGGAGCTTGTGGTTTCTGGACAATGGAAGCCGACGTAATGGCATGCATGCAACCAGTCCAGCCTGCAGCAGACGGCGACAAACCGTTGATGCAGACAAGTTCATACCTGTTGCAGTGCTCCAGCATCGAGCCAACACTGTGGATGAAGCTGTACGGTCCGTTGTGCTCATGTTCCGTGGTCCAGTACCCGCTCTTCGCTGCGTACGACCTTCATCTTTCCACTGCTTCTACACACGCATCACTGTCGTAGCAGCATGCCGAAATGTCGCGGTAAGACAAACGCGCCTCCCGGAGACCGATCATTATGACCCGTTCGAACTCACTCACATGCAGATATAACTCCCTTTGACGTTGACGAGGCATATTGGCGCTCACCATATTGTTTCCACCTTGTTTGACAGCTATACACTGACTACACTGAGCGCAACACTGGTCTTATCGGACCGAAAGGAGAGGGCTCTGCTCGCCTACGTGTACCCCATTTCTCTGCAAACCTAATCACTTATTGCTTGCACACTCTTCTACACTTCCACTAAGTTTGGAGTTATTCGGAAATTGGTGTTGCAATTTTCACAAACGACAGTGTATTTATTTCTTGTCTTGCGGACGGTTTTTTTATTGATGTCAACGTGACTTTAACTGTGAGGCAATCTAAACCATTTAACAGTTACCTATAAAATTATCTAGAGTACCCGAATAATATTACTTTTAATTTCTCTACTATGTATAGTAAGTAGGAGAAGTATTGCATCTCACCCAAAAACTCGACACTTCACCGGAAATACATGTTTTGAGGTCCCATAATTACAAATAAAGCATTTTTGGAACATGTCCATGTATATGTGTCTGTGTAAACAGCATAACTCAAATACCAAACTGGTATTTAGTTCAGTATCTTCCAAGGGTGCGACCAAAAGATTTTCAAGAAAATCCCGCACTCTAAACTACCCTATACAGGGAACATTTTTTCGAAAATGTTGATTTTATAAAAATCTAACTTAACGTTTTTGATTAAAACACCACATATTAAAGACATTTACGTGATAAATAAAATTATACCTTGAATTTTCTGGGAATGGCCTAGAAAATCCTCTTCATTCGGAAGGAATGTTCTACAATCTTGTATAACTAGTAAACGTTAAGCGATAGACAAAGACGTACCACACTAAAAATCTAGATACTTAAAACAAAACAAAAAAATTTACTCAAAATAAGTTTTTTGTGCCATAAGCTGTTTCTGAGTTAAAGGTTCTAATTCTTCAATATTTATCATTTTTGAAGTCCCGTCGATTTTCAGTTGTTTCTCGCGATACCGCGATGGAAACGGAATGAAATTTTAAGGGCACATATAGCGCCCAGTTCTTAAAACATTTGACTATCGCTGTTCCCTTTGTATCTATAAAGAAATGTGTAATGTAGCTATCTCCGCAAAGGTTTATTTGGATTAAAATGTAGTAGATAGTAAAATAAGCTTTAGTAAGACTGGTTTATATATCATTAATAAACGATAGAAGGTAGAGAAGGTCATGTGAGTGTGTCACATCAAATTGTTTGAACTGCAGGGAAGGCTTGGGTTAGATTTCCGAGTGTTAGTTTTAAAAATCTTGTTATAATAAAAATGCTTCACAAGAGCATTTATAACAATATTTACATAAACAATTTAGGTTTTACATTAAAGAGTACATAAAAGGATCAGATTTTTACTTTCTCTACTACATGTAGTAAGTAGGGGAAGTATTGTATTCCACCAAAGAATTCGATACCGAGATTTCACTGGAAATATACGTTTTGAGGACCCCTGAATCCAAAAAAAAAAACATTTTTGGAAACGTCCGTGTCTGTGTCTGTGTGTCTGTATGTGTGTCTGTGAACAGCATAACTCAGAAACGAACAGTCGCATAAACACCAAAATTGGTATTTAGGTTCAGTATCTTCCAGAGATGCGACACGAAGGTTTTCAAGAAAATTACCCTTTCTATGGAACATTTTTCGAAAATTTTAATTTTCTCAAAAATGGCTCTAATTATTTTGATTAAAATATCATATATTTAAGATACTTTTATGACAAACAAAATGTATATCTCGAATTTTCTGGGAATGTCTCCAAAAGTATTCTTCATTGTGAACGACTTTTGCATAACTGGTAAACCATAAGAGATAGACAAACTTTTACTATACACAAAAAATGTAGATTGCGTTAAAATACACAATTTATGTGATATACATTTTTGTTGCTGAGTGAACCATTTTCGATATATTGCTTGTTATTCACTTAAATTTTCCAATACTTATACTTTTTCTCAAATGGAAATTCGTTATTCATTTTTTTTTTGTACTGGTAATGCAAAGAGAATGGAATACTCGACTTAACAACCAGCTCTTAAAATATTTGACTATCGCTTAAAGCCTACCAATTCCCCTTGCATATATAAGAAAATTAGCAATAAGATTAACATCTCGATATCTCGATTAACATGAAGTAGATGAAGAATAAGCATAATAAATAGTTTGTACAAGAGTAGAGAAATCATGTGAGTGTAACACATCAGAGTTTTATATTAACATCTAATTGTAAAGAATTATTGCTTTTTGTGCTCTCCAAAATTGTGGATTTTCACAAGTTAATAATTTATTTATTAAAATTGGTGCATTATTTAAAAAATAGCACATGGTCATTTGCTAATCTACTTTTGAGAGGAAGTAAAAATGTTTTAGTAAATTAGCAAAACATTGGAATGTTGAGCATTTTGGGAATAAAAACATGCTGAAAACAAGGTTTAAGGTAGGGCAAGCCTATTAATAAGCATGCGTTATTAACATTTATAGCTTCCACTTAATTGATAGTGCAAATGAGCCAAGTGGAAAAAATATGATTTCTTAATGTTTAGAATTCAATTATTTTATTATGAAAAAAACTAAATGTTTTAATCATTCATAGTTTTGGTCGAATTTTACAATGATTTCACCTTAAGATAAATACAACTAAGTAGGAAACTAATTTAATGCATTTTTAAAACATCCCTTTGTTTAATCAGTTTACTATTATTGTGTTTTACTGTATTATTTACCGCTTATTAACGTAATTACACAACACACAAACCACACAAACACACATGCCCACAGTGGGACTGGAACTCGCGACACTCAGCTTGGCGGAGCGCTAGAGTTATACACTCAAGCGCCTCTACCGGAAGGGACAGCAGGTAGCAGAGTCCAAGACGGCCAGATGACAAAAACAATGGCAACGTCAGCAAGGGGGAGGGTGTCAGTGCAACCAGCCCGCAGGTCACAAAGGACAGGGAGAACCAGCACACTAGGAGTAGGAGGTAAGAAAACAACAAACAGATAGGATGAAGATGCCCAGCTGTCAGTGGGGTTTTGGAATGTGGAAGGTTTGAGGGGAAAACTGGCTAGTGGTCAATTTTTTAACTTTGTAAATAACTTGGACATAATTGGGTTAGCAGAGACTTGGCTAAAAAACAATGAAACTGTGGACATAAGTGAATTCCAAGGTGTCTTTAGTGGTTCAGAAGTGAGAGGTAGAAGGGGGAGATATCCTGGGGGCGTTGCTACTTTCTTTAAGAGTAGTTATGTACAGTCTATTAAGGAAATACAGAGTCATCTCAGGGGAGCAACCTGTATATATTGTAATATAGCTGATATTAATATTGTTGTTATAACTGTATATCGCCAGCCGGTTACGTCCCAGTATGCTGAGCCAGAATTCTTTACAGATTTAGGGGAAACAATTGTAGAAATCAGGGACGAATATCAGGATGTAAAGCTAATAATAATGGGTGATCTGAATGCTAGGATAGGGCAAGAAAATATTACAATTAAAAAAGGGGACTTAGATAACAGAAAACCCGGCAGAAACAGCAAGGACTCAATCCTGAATGCAAGAGGAAAAGAGTTATTGTTCTTTTGTGACGCCTACGAGTTAGAAATAATGAACGGAAAATACGGTTCGGACCTGTCAGGGGAAGTAACATTTGTGCATACAAATGGGAGTAGTGTCATTGACTACATTCTGTGTTCACAGGACGTATTGCCGTTAGTTCAAAATTTTAAAGTTGAAAACAGCATTGACTCTCATCATTTTCCACTGATAATGACTTTAAAAGTATCTCGGCTAGTATCTTATACAAGGGATGAAAGCGCATGCGAAACATTGACGCCATTGTTTAAATATAGATGGAGGGAGGCAGGAAAGGAGATTTTTATTAACACTTTAGAAAACGAAATTATATCTTTTGACGTAGATCAACACAAAGGAAATGAAATTATACAGAACATAACTAATATTATACAGAAAGCAAGTGCGCACATGCTAACAGGAAGGGGTAATGCATCAAACAGCTTAACATCAAATAGTTGGTATAACGATCAGTGTAAAACAGCGAAGAAAGCAGCGGAATCTGCACTTGTCAAATACAGAAGAGAGGGGGGTGAAGAACGTAGAATTTCTTTTGCAAATCTAAGAAAGTCATATAGGGAAGTCCTAAAGCAGAGCAAAACAGCTTGGCAGGACGCAAAGGCAGAAGAGGTACGTCAAGTAGTCGAAAATGGGGAAATTGGTGACATGTGGAAAGTTATTAGACAGATTCGAAGGCGAAGGTCCATTCAGGTAACTATCCCGGCTGGAGAATGGATAAAGCACTTTAAAACAGTCTATGAAGGAGGGGAGTTTAGAATACAATTAAATACTTTGGCCGCTGAAGGGATGACTGGGGCTCCAATTGTGCAAATGCTTGATTATGAAATTAGCACAGCAGAGGTTGTTCGGGCAATAAAATGTTTAAAAAACGGGAAGGCAGCTGGTATAGAGGGCTTGTCAGCTGAGTTTTTCAAGATCTCGCTAGAAGTTAATAAAATGGTAGATTTCTATAGAAAAAGCTTCAATAAAATATTTGAAGGCGGAGAATATCCGGAAGCATGGAAAACCGCCATTATCCAACCTCTTTACAAGGGCAAAGGGAGTTACAGCATTCCAGGAAATTACAGGGGTATCTCGCTGCTCTCTATATTTGGAAAAATTTACAGTAGAATCTTATATGAAAGAATCAAGTGTTGGGCCAAGACACATCATAGGATTTCTAAATTTCAGGCAGGATTTAGGGAAGGTTTCTCGACTATTGACAATGTCTTTGTTCTGAAAACAATAATTGATGACAATTTGAGAAATAAAGGTGGTAAGGTATATACTGTATTTGTAGATTTTAAAATGGCATTTGATACTGTAGAACGCAGTGCTCTCTGGGAGAAATTAACACGTAAAGGACTTTCGGGGAAAATGATTAGAGCACTTAGGGCAATGTATAAAGAAGTTAAGTTTGTTATCAAGACCGATCAGCACAATACATCAGAATGTAACATAGCGCAGAGGGGGGTTAAACAGGGTTGTATACTATCTCCGTTACTTTTTAATTTGTTTATTGATGATGTTGTTAGCGTGATGACGGAGGAAGACATAGATGCACCGACAATCGCAGACCAAAAAATACCAATTCTTTTGTACGCGGATGACATTGTAGTTCTTTCTAAAACGATAAAAGGTTTGCAGTCTGGTTTAAACGCTCTTCGACAATACTGTAGGCAATGGGGTATGGAGGTAAATATTCTTAAAACTAAAACAGTCACCTTTAAAAATGGATATGTGTACGGCCAACATGAAAAGTGGACCTATGGGGAGGAAGAAATTCAAAATGTTAAACACTTCGATTACTTAGGAGTAAGGTTTGATATGGGCGGAAAATGGAACAAGAACATGGAGTTTATAAAACACAAAGGGATTGGACAACTTTCTGAAGTTTTAAGGATATTGACACGGGTACCAGATATGCCAGCAAAAACATTACAGACCATGTATGAAGCAATGGTTAGGTCCTCATTACTATACGGCAGTGAAGTGTGGGGATGGGAGAGGGTGGATAATGTAAATAAAATACAATGCAATTTCTGGAAGCGCATTCTAGGGTTGGGGAGGGGTACTTCAAACTACGGAGTTCTTCGGGAGGTAGGATGCTGGGAAGATGCTGTATTTGCTAAACTAAACGTAGTTAGGTACTGGCTGCGAATAATTAAAGGCGATCAAACAACTCTGAGAGCAATATGTTATCGTCATCAAATAAACAACATAGGGCATCCAAAATGGTGGGCCACGGGGTTGCAACGCGAATTATCAAAAATTGGCTTAAATGATATCTGGCAAAGGGGTAATGAAAATACACACAGTGCTGTAAGAAAGGTCAAAAGACGACTATGCGATATAAACAGGCAGAAAATCGAATCTGAATGTAGACAAAGATCAACATTGGAGCTACAAAATGAAATAAAAACTAGGTGGGGTAAGGAAACATATATTTTGGAATTGAGTATAAAACAGAGGACTGGAATAGCATGGCTTAGGTTGGGAGGGTGGAAAGCTCGCAAGATTGTTGATGACGATGGCAGGAGGATTTGCCCATTATGCGGGGAACAAGAAGGCTGGACGCATATTTTGGCAGCATGCGGGCAGACGGAGGGTATTAGGAAAAAACTATTACCGGAAGTATTTTTGGCTTCCAACAGACGGAGGACAGCATGCTGGGACATGATTCTAAACAGCCAAAACTGGCCAAGCTTGGGCACATACTTAATGGAAGTACGTGTACTAAGAGATAAGGTGTTTATGTAATTTTTCTTTAAACATATGTGGTGCTTGAGTACTTGTGCGCGACTGTGTGTGTGTGTGTGTGTGTGTGTGTGTGTGTTTGAGTGTGTGATTCAGTGTGTGGTTTTTTTTCAATTTTATATGTATGTATGTATATAGTGCGGTGATTGTAAAAAAATAGTTGTTTTCTGGTTGATACTGCAAGTCACGTATACAGACCAGGTATTTTTCTAGAGAGCATGTACGGTCTTATGACCCATGCGACTGTGTTATGCAATTAATGTAATACTAAATACTTAATAAATACCACCACTACCACTACCACTCAAGCGAACACAGAATTCAACAACAACAACAACAATAATAGTAATAGTAATACAGCTATTCAAAAGGTGGCAATTAAATTAAGTTTTGTTTAACCATAACAGAAAGCTTTTTAATTCAACTACATTTCATATATTTTTATGCTTTTTGTAATGTAAGTTATTATCTAGGTACTATATATACCAGAAAGCCAATAATGCCTTCTTTTGTGTAATAGAGTAGGAATACCAAAAGATTTGATAACGCACTCAAGGATAAAATGCCTCACTCAACCCTTATCCTGATTTTCTTTCTCCGTTCTTCACATTACAGGGATCACAAAAGGAATCTTTTTATTAATAGCTTTAAAATTCCCTTAGTACATGGGGAATGAAAAATGGGTGTACTTGAAGCAGTAGTATAAGCGACTAATGGTCGCAAAACTGCTGTTTTTTCTTTCTTCATTCGGGATTTCAGTAGAGGGGCTTGTTTCGTCTCTGCTTCTCTTCATCCCTTTCGCCCTCACAAACAAACTAAGAGGGTGGGCGAGGATTGCAGGAAGAAAATATGATGTGCATTCATGAAGTGGTGGTGGAAAAACTGGAAGTCATTAGGGGAGTAAAAATTCATAACGTGGTCTGAATGGCTCTCCACGGTTGTGTTGTATGACTGGGAAAGTTGAACGCAACATTTCTGTTTTCCTCTCTTCTGGAAACTTGTTCCAAGCAACCATTTTACTGTACTTATAGATAGTAAGAGCCTCATGCGACTATAAATGCAATATAAATGTACTCACACATTTTATAGTTATTGCAGGTTTGGAATATTGAAATCATCTTAATGGGAGATGAGTTTTTATTATTAATACTCTATTTATTTTACGTCGCTTTAACTGCTTGGTCATATCGCGACGGATCTGTTGGTAGATAACTCTTAGAACGATGTGTGATGGGCAGTTAGCCTTCTAGGTCTCATCACTGTAACCACCCGCTCCGTCATGTGTCACAGAGACCCCAGCGCATAGCTACCGGATCTTCTGCTTCCTGCCGTGCAGATGGCATTACCGTGACGTCCTGTCCAACCGCTGCCTTCACACAGAAAGGCGGATAGTTAACCTTCTAGGTCTCATCCCTGTAACCACCCGCTTCGTGCCGTGCAGATGGCATTACGGTGACGTCCAGTCTAACCGCCGCCTTCACACAGAAAGGCGGATAGTTAACCATCTAAGTCCCATCACTGTAACCACCCGCTTCATGCCGTGCAGATGGCATTACGGTGACGTCCAGTCTAACCGCCGCCTTCACACAGAAAGGCGGATAGTTAACCATCTAACTCCCATCACTGTAACCACCCGCTTCGTGCCGTGCAGATGGCATTAGGGTGCCGTCCAGTCTAACCGCCGCCCTCATATAGAAAGGTGGACAGTTAACCTTCCAGGTCTCATCCCTGTAACCACACGCTTCGTGTCGTGCAGATGGCATTAGGGTGCCGTCCAGTCTAACCGCCGCCCTCATATAGAAAGGTGGACAGTTAACCTTCTAAGTCCCATCACTGTAACCACCCGCTTCGTGCCGTGCAGATTACATTAGGGTGCCGTCCAGTCTAACCGCCGCCCTCGTATAGAAAGGTGGACAGTTAACCTTCTAAGTCCCATCACTGTAACCACCCGCTTCGTGCCGTGCACATTACATTAGGGTACCGTCCAGTCTAACCGCCGCCCTCATATAGGAAGGTGGACAGTTAACCTTCTAAGTCCCATCACTGTAACCACCCGCTTCGTGCCGTGCAGATTACATTAGGGTGCCGTCCAGTCTAACCGCCGCCCTCATATAGAAAGGCGGACAATTAACCTTCTAGGTCTCATCCCTGTAACAACACGCTTCGTGCCGTGCAGATGGCATTAGGGTGCCGTCCAGTCCAGCCGCCGCCGCCTTCAAACAGAAAGGCGGATAGTTAGCCTTTTAGGCCTCATCCCTGGAAATCCCATCTTGCTTCGTCACGTGTCACACCCTAGCGCATGTCTACCGGATGCTTCGTGCCGTGCAGATGGCATTAGGGTGCCATCCAGTCTATCTGATTTCATTGTCTGTGGATAGATGGCATAGCATTCGCTATTACCACTTATTTTTTCATTTTACTATTGTTTTAGACTTAAGGTGGAATTTGGATCGTGGTATTAAATATCCAATCCGTTGTTTACCTTGGTCACTGAGGGAAATCACGAAAAAACCTCAGTTAGATTGGTCGGCACACGGGATTTGAACCCACGACCTCCCGAATGCAGGCCGCAGATGTTACCAGGGAGATGAGTTGTCCCAAACACAAAAGGTCGTATTTTTACTTTATCTACCATTAAGTACAGAAGGAATTGCATTCCACCCAAAAATTCGATACCGAGATTTCACCGGAAATATACACAAGAGGAATTTTTAAGAAAAGGTTCACGTGTATGTATGTGTGTGACTGTGAAGGGTGTAACTTCCAAACGAAAAGTGGAATCAACACCAAGCTTGATATTTAAGTTGAATACCTTCCAAAGATCAACACGAAGATTTTTAAAGAAAATTCCAAGGAGTATATAGCATCTAGTTCTTAAACATTTTACTGTCGCTGTTCCCTTTATACAGGGTGGACCCTTTAAGTTGAGACTGTACAATATCTCCAAAGTTAAGCGTTGTAGAAAGAAATGTCTTTGATAAAAGTTACTTGATATTTTTCCAAATGGGAACCTACAATTAGGGTCAAATTAAATTGACCTTAAAATGACCATCACAACTTCCTTCAAATAAAGCACGACTAATGGCATTTACTTCCCCCCATAACGTCAAGCAACTTTCGCTTTTAAGGTTATTTGGATGTTCAATCTTATTAATCAAGTGACAGAATCCGTTATGCACATTGTATCAAATGTATGAGGCGCGATTTCGGTCCAATTGCTATACTATGAAGTAGGTTTAATTTTAGGAGATGTATTGTAGTTCGATTGTTGGGGAGCCGAACTTCAAGTGGTGCAACCGCAGGTATGGTAAAAACTTTCTGGTACCCTCGCTTTAAGTTTAAAAATATTAACTTTGTAATTTAACTGTTTCTTTAAATATTATATATTTATGTTTGCCTCGGCTGCGTCAGTATTATTATTATTACTATTATTATTATTATTATTATTATTATTATTATTATTATTAGAGACATGAATTTCTTTGCAGAGATTGGTGCGGCTAAGAATGTAGACTTACACAGATTATAAGTTTTACTTCACTCCTTTTATTAATCCTTAACACGATTTAAATAACACTTCACTGATATAGAGAGCTGTGAGGTTATTTATTCATTACTTGCACTTTTTAACACGTAAACTATTTTTGTCTCACACTGAAAACGTATTAAACTTCACGAGGACGCGTCTCGCGTCCGGGTAGGAACACTATCTACTAGCAACTGACTTCTGAATTTGTGTATTTTGCTCCATTTCAGTTTCTGATTGGCTAATCCTACTCCAATAGAATACTTTTATTTAACTTAAGCTTTTTTCTGGTTGATGGTTGGCTATTTTATAAACTGTCTCAAAAAATTACATTATTGTTTCCAGGAATGACTAGTGGCATTATTAAACTTTCTAATTCATTATTGTCTCAATGTTACCTCATTGTTACCTCATTGTTAGCAACTTTTAACCTATTATTCTCACAGCTTTTACATTATTAAATTACGTAATGCACTCATATAACATTATTTGAACATAAACACAATAATATAAACATTAATACAGTGACCGTTACATGTTTTTAATATATATATATATTTTTTTTTTACATACACATATTTCTTAAAGGCGGGATGTTATTGAATTTATATATTATATAATTTGACTGAAATCATTTAAGTGTTAAAAATACTGCCTCAATTAATCTAATTTCTTGTATGTGAGATGACTGTGGGTTACCCGCTTTTGTTATAAGAGGTTTCTTAAGCGGCTATATCGTTTTCTAATTATTTAAATCTGCCATTTTGTTTTCGACTTATTTTCCAATGGGACCATGTGATGATAAAAGTTTATATAATCGGTTAGGGAACAGATTTATTTCTAGCAGAAGTGTTTTGCTTTTGAGATTGACTTTAACCTAGAGTGGAGTATCTTGAGTCCCTTTTCTCTGAATGTGAAACCTTGTCTAGTAAAGTACATAAATGGACTGAAAGGCGGGTGACGTCAGCGAACCTTACAGGTTATATAAAGTAAAAATCTGATGTGTTACACTCACATGACTTTCTCTACGCTTGTACAAACTATTTTTACAAACGCTTATTCTCCATATGCTTCATGTTAATCGAGATGTTAATATTATTGCTAATTTTCTTGTAGGTGCAAGAGGAATATGGTAGACTTTAAGCGACAGTAAAATCTTTTAAGAACTGGTTGCTATGTGGCGCATTCCATTCTCTTTGTATATCCAGGACATAAAAATGAATAACGAATTCTCATTTGAGAAAAAGTATTGGGAAATTTAAGGGGATAACAAGCAATATGTCGAAAATGGTTCACTCAACAACAAAATGTATATGACATAAATTGTGTATTTTAACGCGATTTACAATTTTTGTGTAATGAAATTTTGTCTATCAGTTATGCAATAGGTCGTTCACAATGAATACTTTTGGAGACATTCCCAGAAAATTCTAGATATACATTTCATTTGTCATGAAAATATCTTAAACATATGATATTTTAATCAAAATCGCTAGCCATTTTTTAGAAAATAAACATTTTCGAAAAATGTTCCATGTAAGGAGTAATCTGGGGTGAGGGGATTTTCTTGAAAACCTTCGTGTCGCATCTCTGGAAGATACTGAACCTAAATACCAAGTTTGGTGTTTACGCGACTGTTCGTTTCTGAGTTATGCTGTTCACAGAAAGACAGACAGACAGACAGACAGACAGACACACACACACATACAGACACACGCACGGACATGTTTTCAAAAATGCTTTTTTTGGATTCAGGGGATCTCAAAACATATATTTCCGGTGAAATCTCGGTATGAAATTTTGGGTGGAATTCAATACTTCCCCTACTTACTATACGTAGTAGAGAAAGTAAAACCTACGAAGGGGCAGGTGATTCGCCGGGTATGACTGTTTTACAATGACAAAGTGTAGGATAAGGATGAAGTAGTGGAATACGAACTATGAATCTTCGGCTCTCCGTGCCGAAGCAGTATCACTGAGCTAGCGTGTCACTGAGTGTCACTTGATTCAGTGTGCGTCAGGAAGCTTCAAGTCTCTTGGGCTATTTTGTATTGTATAAATATGAACTGTTCGAAATATAATAATTTACTCTGGTTTGCTGAAATTTCTTCTTCTGAGTATTTTAAGCTGTGATGTTATTTTAAAACACAAAAAAATTCTTAAATATGAATTTAAGCAGACTCAAATGCCGTATCAGCTTTAAAATCCCTAAGAACTAGGAGCTATTGTCAGTTTTTCTTTAGAAACATTGGTAGGCTGGCTCAGTTATATGTTATTCAACCCTGTTATTAAGAATACGTATGCAGCTACTGGAAAACATGGTAGGTTTGAGTGGGACACGCTGTATAGCAATTTGTTCCCTATATTTCTCACACTTTCTGTTGAATCAGTAATCCTATCATTGCACTATTAACATTGCATAGCATTCTCTGACAACTTGGCAAGGAGGATGGTAATTGAGTTAACGTGGCTCGGACATTGGAGCCGCCTGCAATGCACTGATAAAATTGGCTCACCCGTGTGGGGTCTCCCTTGCGGATTTTCCACTTTGAAAAATTTCATGGCACGTCGGTCAGGGCTCTTGAGCGTCCATTAATTGATCATTAATGAGCTGCATGCAGTTAATCTGCACACAGCTGACGAAAAAACTACACTGGCCAACGGCTGATAATTCACAATTTAAATTAGTGTGTCACATCCTCCTTCTGCTCGTGCTGCAACTGTTTTGGCACGTCCTCTCCTCATTATATATCTCACCCCAACTGTTTCTACTTATTTTAACTACTCTTTTTTAACTTCGTATATATACCCATGTATGAAGGTTGGGAGGTGTATCCCTAAATAATTTCAGTAATAATCGTAAAATATGTACTGAACTTTCAAATCTACAACATTTTTAAATTTGTTAAACAAGTCTTCGTGGACACAAACATACTGTTTTTGCAGCTGCTGTTATGGTTCCTTGCCAGATACGTTTTACACCTGTTTTCTCCTCCCTACTGAAGCGTGAAGGGGAGTAACATTTGCTTGCCAGACGTTTATACAGATGAGAGATAGCTTGAATTAAGTATTGAAGTTGATATGCTCCACGTATGGACGTCAAACTTGAAGTAGAATATTGTCTTTATGTTGGAGTTGCTTGCATCACGCTTTGAGAGTTAATTTGAAGAAGATTGTTACGTAATATGCTGCTACGTATGAGAAGCCGATTTGAAGATGTATTTTTTTTACTACGCTTCAAGTTCAAAAAATATTATTTAACTTTGTTACTAAGCTACTTCTATAGATAGTATTTATGTTTATGTTTGCCTCGGCTGCGTCAGTATTACTTTAGAAACACGTTACTCTTAATCAGGGCGTGGTGCGACAAGAATGTAGGCTGACACAGATTTTTAAGTTTAAATTCACTTATTTTTATTTGTTCTTGATACAAATTAAATAGTACTACACTGATATCATGAGCTGTGAGATCCTTTTATTTAATACTTGCACGTTGTTAACGCATATAAATAATTTTCGTTTCACACGAATACGTAATATTTCTTTAGAGAACACATCTTCCATCCAGTCACTACCAAGGTCTGCAGGCAACAGAACATATTTCAACCGTCCAAACCCGTAAACGTCTGTATTTCAAGTCTCTGATTGGCTAATCCAGGTCCAATAGAATACCTACATTTTACTAAAGCTTTTTCTGGCTGTTGATTGGCTAGTTTTAAACTGTCACAAAATTTACATTATCGTTGCTCTAATCATGACTAGTAGCATTTAAACTCTCAAACTCATTATTGCCTCAAGGTTACTTCATTGTTACCTCATTGTTAGCAACTTCAAACTTATTATTCTCACAGCTCTTACATTATTAAATTACCTAATGCATTCACATAACATTATTGAACATGTTTACAATAATATAAGCATACGCAATGACTGTTACATACGTTTTGTACAAATTATGACATATATACTGCTTCAAGGCTGGCTGTTATTGAATTTACATATTATATAATTTAATTGAAATTATTCAAGTGTTAAAAATACTGCCTCAAACTATTGCACCATATATTAGTAGGTGATCCTAACTAAACGCTTGGAGCATTGCAGTGCTTGAATGGATCGGAATACATGCTGATGATTGCACCAAGTAATCGTGACAAGCTTATTCAAATGTTTGTTTATTGTATATCCAGTTATTTAGATAAAATTTTAAATGAAATGCTGCTGTTTTCCGACCTAATAGGCATCCTCAGAGGATTCATCTAAGGGACCTCTGAGGGTGTTCCATGCAGAACTGGGTAAAAATTATGGAACAATGCCTCCTTTAAACCACGCCTACAAGCACAGAAAAAATGCATTTCATTACATGTAATGCTTTAAATTCAAACGTTACGTAAAACAATTTCTGAGTGAACATGCTGGGAATATACGTAATGCTTCACGGCATAAAAAGGGTTATTGCTCATGAAAGTTGGTTGTGACGTAATACTATCAACTCGAAGTTTAAAGGTACCCTTCGTCGACATTTATCAATGGCATATTAGTGTTTACGGCGGCGCCGTGGCCGAGTGGTTAGACCGCTCGCCTCCCACCGAGGCGGCCCGGGTTCAATCCCAGGGACCTGCATGTGGGATTTGTGGTGGACGAAGCGGCGTCTGGGCGGGTTTTCTCCGGGTTCTCCGGTTTCCCCCGCCATTCATTCCACCAACTGCTCCATCATCACCTTTCCTTTCATCCATTTCACCAACATTTCGTTTCATCTACTTCCTTCATCCCATACCAGGCATCGGGCTGATCACCCATCCTGGATGCTCTGTCTGATCCATGGGTGTCTGCTCCTCGACGGGCCTCTGACCCCAGGCACCCGCCTGTAAGACCTGGGGGTGTAAGTCCTATATAAGAGGGGGGTAAACAGATAATGAATGAATGAATATTAGTGTTTACTCTTTCAAAATTGCTGTTCAAGATGGGGTATGAGAAGAAAATACAATATATGTAAAATTTCCAAAATCTCTTTTCAAGTCGTGAACTTTTATTTCACATCCCTGAATCTTTATGCCCGAGCTATTTGCACACACTTAATCGCCTATAGCTATCAGTGTAATTACACACATTTAGCATAAACTACATCAGGTCAAGAACGACCACCCCAATCGTAGTAGATACTTCCCGTAAGAGAAGTGAAACTAAAGATCTAGAGCTTCAAATACGAAGTCAACATCACCTTTGTAAATTCCTCACTTGATATTTATTTATGAAAGTCCGGTAGTAACCTGGTGGACCGTAAGATGCAGTGGGAAATCTTAGCTGCAAATAAATGTTAACTTACATATTTCATTGCCTTTCACTCAAACTACATGTTTCAGGTAACTTACCAGGATACATTAGCATTTCTTCGATTGGTAAATATTTAGACTTATTGTTATGAAAATGCTACAAAAATGAGTAAGGTTGGCGCTTCTGTTATTTCTATAGAGCATATTCTATACTTAAGTAAGTATATACCTGTTTGCATTTGTATTCGTTTCAGCTGTTTGATTACTTTATTTCATATTATTAACTGAGTATTGCTACTAATTATTACTGTAACCTTACAGTTCATGTTTTGTTACATGTATCCACAGTGGAGGGAGAAGGGGGATCGCAGGGAGAGGAAGGGGAGAGAGGGACAAAAGTAAAAAGGGAAAGACAGTTGTACGTATACGTATCTTGCGGTGCCGGTTGCGTTACCTCTGTAGCGCGAAGTTCACGTCTAAGTTCAATTCCCCATGCAAGTGTGGAGAAAGTTGTTCACGAAATATTTTGTTTTCTCTCAATCCTCTTCTGACAGCACGCTGCTGGTACGTGGAACTAAGGCAGCATCGCCCTCGTGTACCTTCTTTAGCATAACAAAATGCTGTTTTGCCAGTGAAATGTTGCGGAGCTTCTAGAAAGCAACGAAGCATATGAAGAAGCTTTCGGGGCTTTATTTTGCTGCAGTAGTTACCTTCCATTCTATGTACTACGACTATTCACAATTCATTGTCATGAAATGAGGCATAATTCTGTGGTTGGGCTCAATTTTAGCTATACGTATAACTTTTTTGTTCGTTTTGAGATTTTGTGGCTTTTATTGATATGTATTGCTTTAATGGTAACCTTCAACCTGTCAAAAGTATATAAATGTATGATTTTAAATAGAGAAAAGAGCCACAAATTTACCTGGACACACCATTGATATCTGATTTTCTAAGAGAATACTAACAGCCAAAAGCTAGTATTTAACACTTATACTATTTTTACTTTCATTACTACATATAGTAAGTAGGGGAAGTACTGCATTCCACCCAAAAATTAAAAATACCGAGATTTCACCGGAAATACATGTATTGAGCCCCTATGAGTAAAAAAAATAGCATTGTTATAAAAAGGTCCGTCTGTGTGTCTGTGTGTTTATAAACAAACTCAAGAGCAACAACATAGATGGTACAGGAAGACGTAAGCAACTAAAGCCTTCTATGAGCAAGATACTCAACCAGAGGGTACACGAAGGCGACTATACAACTAACGCCATCTGTTTGGCAGAGAAAGTGCTGCATTCGACCCAATAATTTAGTATCAACATCTTCCTGTTTATGAGTCAGCCTGAATACTAAACTTTTTGTATCCCCCACGTTTTTGTGTCCGTGCACAACAATTCTAAAAACGTAAAGTTGAATGAATTTCACATTTAAGCCAGTTTTCGTGACGATTTTTAAGGAATTCCCATATAATTAACAAATCGTTACTATAAACGTTTTCACTATTTGATTATCGAAATTTTAACTACTTTCATTAAAATGACATACGTATGGGATATTGGCATGGAGAATAAGGTATCTGGAGTTTTACCTAACTAATCTCTTTATCGTTACTGAATTATCTGTAATAGAAAGTCCATGAACTGCATTGGGAAAATGTAGAGTTCATTAAAATTCAAACTTTGTCAAAACATTTCTTTCGGGCTCCACTCATTTCCAAAATATTCGCTGTTGTTCCTTGTAGTTCAATATTTTAAGTTGTGTTTCGTTGGTTTTTCAGGCAAAAGGTATGTGAAATCAAGAGTAACATTTATTGTTTTCATTTCATAGAGCTGACTGTCACCTCAGTCTCATATATGCTCTGGTGCACCTCCAATAAATGCATTGTTTATTTCCTTTGCAAACACAGTTAAACGTTTTATGTCGCGTAAAATTTCAGAAGATCTTGTATAATTAAAGCAAAATCTAAAATCTAAACAAATTACAGTGAATTTATCGTCTATTACCGAAATCCAAAATCATAACCATATCAAAATAAAAACTTGGAACTGCGGTGAAAGCCATACATACAGATCATACAGTACATCCTGGAGCATACATTTGACTTCACAAGGAAGAACAAATTACACTTAATCGCAGATGACAAGCACCAAATGGGCAGCGTTCCTACGAGTACACCAAGAATGTGTTAACAGGAATTAGCAAAATAATATTTGGTAAAATAAATATGAAAGTAAATCATAAGAGAAAATATTTTAATTTTTACTTATTACACATTTTGTTAGTTTAAAGTGTCAGAAACCCCTGTAAATGTTGTATCTTTTTAAGAGAACTCTATTTTAGGTCACCAGGGAATCAGCTGTACCCAGATTTCTGAATCTATACAACGTGAATTATAATCTTACTTGAAGAAATCGCCCGTCTCCACCTTCGCCCCCACCAAAACAAAATATACAGCTATGATTCCTGTAATGAATAATAATAATAATAATAATTAATAATAATAATAATAATAATAATAAATAGCAGTAGCAACTTCGGTATAGATCATTCTCCCTGTGGCCAATGATTCTCTCGTTCGGTGAAAAAGTTCAGTTTTAGTTATCTGTTCAATTTTAAAACTTTATTGCCTGAGCCGAAGAGTTTAACCCGAAATACTAATCATTATCATGCTACTATTAACGTAGCACACTCTACCCATTAGTATAGGACAATTTTTACTTATTAAAGATAAAACGTTTGACACCTAGAGAGTATCACAAGCATACTTTTTCTGAAGTATCATAAAAATCCAAACCACTAATTTTGTAACCTTAACATTGAATCGGCATTATCCGCCACTCATTACGATATCTATGATAATATTCTAATAATACATTTATTATGCTTTATCGTTTATTTATGCCATTATCTGTTATTAATAACAAAATTTTATATATACAGAGTGGCCTATTTAAGTTGAGACTGTAAAATATCTCCAAAACTATCTTTAATAATAGTTGCTTTAAATTATGAGGGAAAGTAAATGCCAATAGGCGTGTTTTGTTTAGAGGAGGTTATGATCGTCATTTTAGGATCAATTTAATTTTTTTAAATGGGAATCTACATTTTTTAAGTTGTTTTCTCATTAGAAAATTGTTTATAAAAGCTGTTTATTTTGTGATGAGGAACAAGGAAACAAAATACAAAATTTTGGTTCCCATTATTACTAAACGTAACTGGACCCTCAAATGACTATCCATGGATGGTTCAACCATTCATTGCGCTCTTCGTACACAGCCATTCAGAATTTTCGCTGTTATTTACGTTGTAAGAACAATTTCAAAGTGCTTTGTACAAATGTGAGAAAACAATATAAAAAAGGTAGGTTCTCATTTAAAAAAAAATTAAATTGAGACTAAAATGACCATCAAAACGTCCTCCAAATAAAACACGACTAATGGCATTTACTTTCCCCCATAATATCAAGCAATCTTATTCAAAACTTTTCTGTCTACAACGCTTAGTTTTGGAGATACTGTACAGTCTCAAATTAAATGGTCCACCTGTATATTGTACAAGACAAAGTTGTTAAAGAATACTTCCACAGCGACAAGTTTAGTTTCTACGCATTTTCGTACTGTACGAGCAAGACAGATTAAAACTTAGATTCCGGTTTTTCACCAAGAAATAAGCTAGCAGAGGACTTTGCTATTATACTCAATCATGTGACACAGTATTGACCAATAATATTTGAACAGTTGGCGCCTAAAATTTCCCACTGCTGAAAGATAACCAATGAGAAATTTGGAAACTAAATAAGTGCGCCAAGAAGGAATACTATATAAAGCCAGTGTCACAAAGCAGCTTTAGTCAGATCTCGTATTGCTTCTGAGGCACACTCCGCGCCAGTCATGGTAATAAATTCGTGCCTGTGTGTAAAGTGTTGTTAATGAGTTGGTTTCTCAGATTTAGCGCGCGTTAAACAATCATCAAGTGATTTAAGTGATTCATATACCAAACCTACACCACTCCCTTGAATAAGAGGACTTAGAAATTCTATATTTCTTTGGAAGTTCCCTAGTAGAACTTAAAATTGTTAGAAGTGCACGTTATATCATATTTTCCTAACAAGTGTTTCTACCTAACTATTTAGCAAAGACAAAATTACGTCACTTTCACAAGTTACATTCTGTGTAATTATTTAACAATATTACTCTTGGTTACCGCTACCCTGGCCCTTCGTGAACTGTGTTCTACTAAACTGACTTCCCGAGGCCATCACTTTTATTCATACAGTAGAATAAACTAGAGTCATCCACCGCAACGTAGACCCAGCCAGAGAACGAGAAAGTTGGCGGGAGCAGATAGTCAGTGGTAACGTAAACAAATTACACAGATCTTCAACAATACACACTTGTTCTTCCACGAAGAACGACGCAACATAATATTTTGTTCCGAAATATCCAATTCCAAGTCAAAGTAGTAAAGAAAGGGCGTGGGAGTTAAACTATTACATAACATTAGAACCCGTGATGTCACTTGATAAATTCTCTGAGGAACGTAGTCATCCAAACATGTTACTTAGGCCAATGTGAACTCTTCTGAATTCATAACGCATTTTCTCAGAAACTATTCAAGATATAAGACAAAGTTTTACAGCAGTTAGATGCATACGTTATAAATTCACTAAATAATTTTATCCAATAATTTTATTTCTTAATAAAGATAGGATTATTTTTTGTTTATACCACCTTTTGATTAAAATGTATAAGTAATTATGTTCTTACGAGGGGCACTATTTATATTTTGAGCCTAGGCAATCCTGAATGTTGTAGGTGCCATCTGACGTTTCCAATGGAGAGTTTGACATTTTCGACCATAATCTACTTCAAATATTTTGTCAATAGAGCGTCATTTGTTTTGTTTACACTAACTTGAAAATTGTGTGTCAACTAAAACATGAAATTAACTCGTGAAAATATTCGTGCAATAATTTATTACGGCTTTCGACGTGGATTATTAAGACAAGAGTGCATCGATCAACTAACTTCCACATTTGGCGACAAAGCTCCGTCCTTTGCCACTGTGAAACGCTGGTATAACGAATTTAATCGTGGCTGCCGTTCGCTCAATGATGAAGTTCGTGAAGGTCGTCCAAAATCAGTTGTTGTGCCAGAAAACATTGATGTTGTGCAAAACCTAATAATGAAAGATCGTCATGCGACATATTGTGAGATTGAGGCATCCCTAGGCATTAGTTCCACAAGCATATATAAAATATTACATGATTATTTAGCCGTGAAAAAGGTTTGCTTTCGTTGGATCCCACATAATTTAACGCAATCTCAAAAAGATGCTCGTGTCGATTGGTGTACAAAAATGCTCAAGAAATACAATGGCGGTTCCTCAAAAGACGTATATAAGATTGCAACAGGTGACGAATCATGGATCTATGCGTATGAACCGGAATGTAAACAGCAGTCGACTGTGTGGGTGTTACAAGATGAAGCAAATCCAACAAGTTGTTCGCACTCGAAGCACTTCGAAGCAAATGGTCGCCTGCTTTTTCAGCAAAAGCTGCTATGTGGCAACAGTGCCTTTAGAGGAACGTAAAACGGTCAATGCCGAATGATACAAACCATTTCTTTGCTGGAAGTCTTCGGTGAAGTAAGGAAAACCAACAAGAACCGTAGGATCGTTCTTCATCAAGACAATGCGAGCGCACACACATCTCGTCTAACAACAGAGTATTTGAAGTCTCAAAAAATCGAATTGATTCGTCATCCGCCATACAGTTCTGATTTGGCACCCAATGACTTCTTTTTCTTCCTGAACATCAAGAATAAATTGCGTGGACAACGATTTTCGTTGGCATAAGAAGCCGTTGATGCCTTCAAAAACTATGCTTTGGAGGTGTCTCAAGAAGACTGGAATAAATGCTTTGACAAATGGTTCAAACGGATGCAAAAGTGTATTGATCATAAGGGAGAATATTTTGAAAAACAATAAAGCAGTTTTCAATCAGAAATTACCTTGTTTTAACTATTAGGCTCAAAATATAAATAGTGCCCCTCGCAAAACTATTAACACCAAAGTAGGTTCACGGCAACTTTCGGAGGTTGATTGTATCACCCTAAACTTTAATTCAGTCACCTTCTATAGCTTTTAAGAAAACTGATCAGCGATCATTTATAGCATAATCATTTACAGAAAAGCTATCCAAAGCAAAAAGAAAAAGTAAAAGCAAAATCTCACATAACATATTTGCAAAGAAAGAAACCACACATAAGCAGCCATACTTAATAACAGTACCTATTTAACAGCAAAGCTAATCCTGAAAAATGGGCTCAAGTACACCTCTCTACTAAAAGTATGTAGGAGTTGTTATTTTTTAATTCTATAAAGCGTTGAAGAATTTACAGTACAAAATATAAAATGCAATACCATTTTTAAAAATATGTTTATAATATAAGCATTGTGCATAGAGTGATAAAACGTTTACCGAATTAAAGAGGAAAAACCAAGATTATACAAAAAAAACACCATTCACCATTCATTGTTTACAAACTATCGTTTCTCTCGGGTAGTTATCCTCCGTGGTCTAGGGGTACCATGATAGCGTTTAGTTCCAGAGGTTGTGGGTTCAAACCCGGCGGAAGGTGTTGGATTTTTTTTCAGGCGTTAAGATCCTTAGAATGGCTTCCTTCGGAAGGGAAGTAAAGCCGGTGGATTTACGGCATGTAAAAGAACCTCAAGTCTGACAAAGAGGCCTCTGAGCAACACTTCCGGTCTTTCATGCCCATTAGTAAAATGGGACCCTAAAAACCGTAGTAGTTAAAGATTTTCCATAAATAAAAACTCAAATCAATGTATCTCTTGGCTGAATTTGGCATTAAATATATGCGATAGATGTCTCGCCAAGGTTTCATAGGTGAGTAGCAAAAAATACTTACACTGTATAGTAAGTAGCTATAAAATAGCTAGAAAACTGATGTAGCTCTGATAGAAGGGAGTATGTTCCTGAGATTGACCTCACCACGTGCTAACTTGAATACTTGAAATGGCTTTTTATGTAGTATGAAAATTTCATATTGATAAATACTATAATATGATATGTAAAAAGGTATTAAGACTGACGTAAGACGTAAAGAGAGACAGACGCATATAATATTACAGCGAAGTTTCCACAAAGAGACAAAAGGCACTTATATTCTCACAAATTCATGACCACCCTGTATCCGCGTGTAATTGAAGAATACGAGAATTCATGGAAAAGTTGTGTGCTTTAACATCTAAGACAAACTGCGGAGGACAGAAGATAACTGTGAGCTGCAATTAAATTACAGATCGTAACAAAACACTCTATTATAAATGCAAGAGACAATTGAATTGTTTTCCCCCGAGAGTAAGTGAATCTAACTCTCATCTTCTCTAGCATCAAGCTCAGAATTCTCAATTATTTCGGAGACTATGAACTTCTTGTAATACTTGGACTAAATCTCATGACTTTTCTTAAAGTTTATCAGTTATGGACCCTTATAACCTCAACGGTCTTGGAATAAATACATGCAGCAGTAAACTGCCAATGCAATATTTCTTTTCACAGTCTCCAGGACTTCTTATGGTCCAGAGTAAATGTAAATAGTACCGAGCAGAATGGCTCAGGCGGTTGCATGTGTGGTCCGCATCGGGGGTCTTGGAATCGATTCGGATGACCGCCCACTTTGACTTATGGGTTTTCCGTGGTTTCCCCGGGTCACCAGGCGAATGCTGGGGTGGTTCATCATCTACCACGACTCTCCTTCCTCTCATTTCCTGCACTTATCATCTTCCTTGTCATCTGTTTCAGGGATGAAGGACCATGCGACGGTGTTCGGCGGCTTGCGGCTGGGCGGTGGCATGGTCTCTGAGAGGTTTCTTCCCTGGCGTCGCTGCGGTACTGCTCAGTTAGGTCTCTCCTCAGCGTGGGGCTCCACTCCGGAGAACCCCGGAGTTTGGTGGCTTGTAGGCAGGAGCCACACGGATGTGTTCTATCTGGAAACGTTAGGGACCCCGTCATGCTTGCACCGTCGACATCCGAATCTTGTCACCCTTCGGGTCTCTACCCCCATCCTTTCCGCCCAGGGGTCATGTTGGAAGCACAATGGGCCGACTGGCCTGCGTGCGTTGTTCTGCCCCGGTTCCGAGGGCGCCTCCTGATACGTACCTTTAAATGTTAATCGTGATGCACTGACCACACAAAAGTATATTTGGGATAATTATTATGACATCATGAAGCTGTTGCATTATTTATTGTACATCCTTAAAGTTATCAACAGCTCTTTTTAATCATATTGTTTATTTTATTCCATAGTTACCTGAATTTAGTTTTCTTTTCAGCACATTTTGATGATATGATACTAATAATAACAAACAATAAACTTCAATAAATTTAAATAGCATTTAATAATAAAAATCATCATCATAATCGACTAATCATACATTTTTCAATACTACATAAAACAAAGTGATTTAGACACAGCATGCTATGCAAACTATACATAAGTGTAGTTAATTGCAGAATATTTACTAGTTTTTCGAATATAATAAGCTTTCAAAAATGCATTTTTTTGTCAATTAATTGAATTGACAAAGCAGTATAAGTGTTATTTCATACAGGAGAATCCTTTAAGAACTACCCTAATGACTTGTCAATATCCAACGAACCTTCTGCATGGTAATTCATTTTATTTGCCTACTCTACAGTACGTTTAATAATTATTTTTCTTACCAAGTTTTCGTTTTCACGAACTCATATGAAAAAAGAATAATTTAATTTCTACGTTCGTAGATAATAGCTAGATTAGACTTTGAGAAAATGTAAATATACTAATGAACATTTAGGAGAACGCTAATGCTGTCAAAACATTATTGATCACAAATTGCATGTTTTTAGCGATTTATAGATATTTTCATTGGTTATGTTATGAGTTAAGCCGCTCCCTCCCTCCCCCCCCCACACACACACATTAAGAACTGCTTCCAAAAATGCAGCCATTTGGCTTGAGGGTTCCACAAAATATTTATTTTCCGTCTCAGTATAGAAATTTGGCTCACCTAATATACATAGAGGAAGCAAAAATTGACTTGTGATATACACGATAGGAGTTTTCGCGAAACTTGCATGAAAACAAGTATATATACACTATACAAGAATTTGTGGTGATTAACGTAAAGTGGATAGAATACCTAATCAATTTGTATGTGAACAGTGTGATATATAAGGGATAAAGATAAACTGTTATCAGAGGAGAAAATCAAGAGACTGTCAGCCAGCAGATTTTATCATGTAATATGTAAAACTCAACGTCAACAAAAATAGATTAACTCCTATGTATATAGCAAGGAGAAGAGTGTGGACAAATACCATTATGTTTGCTCTTATTAATCAGTCGTTGCTGCAGAAACTGATAAATGTTACTTCCTCTATCACTACATAATAGTAGAGAAGGTTTTGCATTCCACCCAGAAATTTGATACCGGGAAACACGTTTTGAGGCCCCTGAACCCACTACGTACAGAGTAGGTAGAGAAGGTATTGCCTTCCAAGCAAAAATTCGATCCTAAAATTTCACCGGAAATACATGGTTTGAGGCCCCTAAATATAAGGAATCATTTTTAGAAAATGTCCGTGTGTATGTGTGTCCGTGAACAGCATAACTCAAAAACGAAAACTCAAATAAGCACCAAATTTGGTATTTCGGCTGAGGCAGTATTTTTAACACTTAAATAATTTCAGTCTAATTATATAATATGTAAATTCAATAACAGCCCGCCTTGAAGCAATATGTGTATATAATAATTTGTAAAATGTGTGTAACAGTCATTGCATATGCTTATATTATTGTATACATATTCAATAATGTTATGTGAATGCATTACGTAATTAATAATGTAGGAGCTGTGAGAATAATAAGTTAAAACAATGAGATAACCTTGAGGCAATAATGAGTTTGAGAGTTTAAATGTTACTTGTGATTCTTGGAGGCATTAATGTGATTTTAGTGACAGTTTATAAAAATAGCCAATCAACAACCAGAAAAAGCTTTAGTTAAATGCAGGTATTCTATTGGAGTAAAAAATAGCCAATCAGAGACTTGAAATACAGAAATGTACAAGTTTAGACGGTTGAAATCAGTTCAGTTGCCTGCAGACAAAATTACTAACCAGACGCGAGACGTGTCCTCGAGAAATTAATTACGTATTCGTGTGAGACGTAAATAATATACATGTTAAAAAGTGCAAGTATTAAATAAAAGAATCTCACAGCTCTCGATATCGTGAAGTGCTATTTAATTTGTGTCAAGGATTAATAAAAAGGAGTGAATTAAAACTTAAAATCTTTGTAAGCCTAAATTCTTGTCGCATCACGCCCTGCCAAGACTTCCATGTCTCTAACAAAATACTGACGCAGCCGAGGCAAACAAATATTTAAAGAAACAGTCAAATTACAAAGTTAATATTGTTAAACATCAGGTGCTAAAAAATAACACTAAACATCTTCTTCACGGTTCAGGATCTTCCAAGGATGCGAAAGAAGATTTTAAAGAAAATCCTTCTACCTCAACTTGGCTACACGTGGAACATTTTTCGAACATTTTCATTTTCTAAAGAATGGCTGTAACGATTTTGATTAAAATACCACATATTAAAGATATTTATATGAAAAATGAGATTTATAACTTTAATTTTCTGGGTATATCCTTTGAAATCCTCTTCATTCGGAAGGAATTTTGTATAATCTTGTAAAACTGGTAAACGTTAAGCGATAGAGGAAAATGTACTACACAAAAATATAGATCTCTTTTTAAAATAATTTTTTGTGGCATAAGCCATTTCTGAGGTATCCTTATTAATGGTTCATGTTGTTCATTACTTGGTCACCTCTCAAAGTTCTGCCAACATTCAGTTACTTCCCGCGATGCATGGAAACAGTACGGAATTTTAAGGCAGCGTATAGCATCAAGTTCTTAAACATTTGACTATCGCTGTTCTCTTTGTATCTGACCGAAATGTGAATGTAGGTGTTTTTTTGGAAAGGTTTATTTGGATTAAAATAGAGTAGACAGAAAAATAAGTTTTAGTAAGAATAGCTTATATACCAATTAATAAACCATAGAAGGTAGAGAAAGCCATGTGAATGTATCAAATGAGATTCTTAGTTAAAACCGTTACAAAAAGTTCTGATCAAAAACAGTATTTAAATTAAATTCCATTTTTTATTAAATCCTTTCTAAAAGTTCTTAAAACGTTATGAATGCCACTTGATTTGGCATATATCATACTTTACTTACTCTTGCACATACCTATGATGTGTAAAAGTCTTAAATTAAAGAAAAAGATTAGATCAAGATTTCTCTGAAAATGCGCTTTTGATTTGCCGAAAACTCCACCCAAAAGAATTTTTCATTAAGTTTTATGTAAATGTGTGTGAATGTGTGTATGAGAAGAATGGTTTAAAATAAAAATTCTGAATACATTTATAGTTTCTCACTTAAAACCCGCATCTTTCAAGGGACAAAACGTTTATCCAAAACACACACACAAATGGGAAAATTATGCTTTTTTAAAATCTTTTATTTTTACCAAAAATGTCTGTAACAACTTTATTAAATGTTACATCATATACTAGACCAATCACATGACAGTACGTACACTTTGAATTTTCTGTAGATAACCTGTGAAGTCTTCTTCATTCTCAATGAATTTTTACTTTCTCTACTACGTATAGTAAGTAGGGGAAGTATTGTATTCCACCCAAGAATTCGATACCGAGATTTCACCGGAAATACATGTTTTGAGACCCCCTGAATCCAAAAAATGCATTTTTGGAAACGTCCGTGTGTGTCTGTGTGTGTGTCTGTGTGTCTGTGAACAGCATAACTCAGAAACGAACAGTCGGATAAACACCAAACTTGGTATTTAGGTTCAGTATCTTCCAGAAATGCGACACGAAGGTTTTCAAGAAAATCCCCCTACCCCAGACTACCCTTTACATGGAACATTTTTCTAAAATTTTAATTTTCTCAAAAATGGCTCTAACGATTTTGATTAAAATATCATATGTTTAAGATATTGTCATGAGAAATGAAATGTATATCTCGAATTTTCTGGGAATGTCTCCAAAAGTATTCTTTATTGTGAACGACTTTTGCATAACTGGTAAACCATAAGAGATGGACAAAATTTTACTACACGAAAAATTTAGATCGCGTTAAAATACACACTTTATGTCATATACATTTCTTTTGTTGAGTGAACCGTTTTCGAGATATTGCTTGTTATTCCCTTAAATTTTCCAATACTTATACTTATTATCAAATTCGTTATTCATTTTTTTTCCTGGACATGCAAAGAGAATGGAATGCGCCACATAGCAACCAGCGTTAAAATATTTGTCTATCGCTTAAAGCCTACCATATTTCCCTTGCATTTACAAGAAAATTAGCAATAAGATTGACATCTCAATTAACATGAAGCATATGTAGAATAAGCGTTTGTAAAAACAGTTTGTACAAGAGTAGAGAAAGTCATGTGAGTGTAACACATCAGATTTTATATATATATATATATATATATATATATATATATATATATATATATTCGAAACCATAAGAAGACAGAAACTTAATATAAAAGAAATAAGAAAAATAAAAATGCAAAGAAACAGAGAAGGTTACTTTGATGTGTAATCTACAAATGTATTTCTTTCGCAGGAACTCAGTACTAACAACAATCGACCAGTGATAGGGTAAGAATTGTTTGCTCATCTTGTATATAGATCAATTTCGCACAACATGAGCTCTTTGCTGCAAACATTCATCGTGAATAACTTAATTGGAACAAATGAAGCGATCTTTATGTGAACACACAACCTGGGAATTGAAAATGGGTAAAAAAAGTCATGTGACTGGTACACCTCAAGTGAGTTATATAATTGTTTGATCTTAAACATACTATACAGGATATATACAGGTACTACACATAAGTATACTACACAGGTAAAAGCATCTTGCAGATGATTTAGTTTTGCGCTAAACCTCCGGGAAGTTCTGTTTGTGCAAAGCGCCAGCATCAAACAGTTATACTTCGATATTGAGATTCTGGTTTAGTGGATAACTCGTTGAACAAGTTGCACTCAGCAGAGGATTAGGGGAGTGCTCAGCTTCTATAGATTGCAGCTGGAGTGGGCTTTGAAAAGCGTCTGCTCAACAGAACATTACCACAGATCTACTTCCCTCCTTAACTTGGTCTTTGCGTAATAAAACACAGCCTCTCGCCCGTTTGAGATATTTGGCTGGCCTCCAGGGATTTAAAACTACATCCCCCATTCCTTTCCGGGAACGTTTGTAATTTAACGGCGCATAGACATGATATATAGGGTGTTACGAATTAGACGGACAACTTCTGAGAGAAACTCAGCGTCGGCGTTCAAGTATAAACTGCAACTTTGAAATCGTTCTGCGCAGCGCGGTAAACGCAGGTAGGAGATGAAAATATACACACATTCATAAACAGTTGTGCATCGTATGGTACAATGTATATATAAGGATGAACATTTTCTAAGAAATATGTAACGTTAGTGATAAATTTAGCTCTAATTCCCAAATAAATTATTATAAATTGAAGAATTCTTTGTATTTGGGATCCTGTTTAATGCAACTAGAACAGGTATTAGAATATTTAATGTAACTCTATTAGAAATAACATAGGAAGAAAGCACACATGTTAACTAATAACATATTTCATATTAAAACTCGTTAAACTCTTAGAAATTTTGTACCAAAACAAAGTGTAAAATTTTACTATCAATACTGCGGTATTTTTTCAGCCACCATTTAAGAAGAGAATCGTGCAATTATCTGTGAAACTACCGAAATTGCTGCGTTTTAACCCCAATTAAACGGAGAAAACTCACTTCAACATGGGAGTTAAAATAGTACAGATTCAATTATTAAGCGGCATTGCTCAATAACCACATAAGATAAGATATAAAACAGTAGCAGAAATGAAAATAATTTATTTATTTTCATTACTATAAAATATAGAAAATCACATCTGAGAAAAAATTTAACATTGGGATATAAAATGGTGCAGATAGGGATTTAAAGCATATAACTCAACCTACAAGGTAATTACGGCAAAGTGTATACTTTTAGAAAGAGCATAAAATTAAAAGTTGAACAAAATAGATGTCTCACTTTCAGAAATTTCGACTTAATTTACCAATTAGGTCTTTTTATTTAATTCACCAATTAAACTTCAAAATTTGGAAATTTACAGACTTTCATGAGCATTTTATTTTTCCCAGCTAAAAATCTCATTTAATTAAAAAAAATCCATACAATGAACTCAGATATTTGTGTTATTTTTATTGTTCCATTTATACCCCGGCTTTAACCGCTATGGCCATATTGCCTATCGGCAATGGTGTTAATGTGCATGCAATTGTGTTGGATTTCTAGAATTCTTTGGGTTTTGTACATTTGAGCGCTCACACATTCAGACTCTCAGTGAGGACTTTGTGGAGGATAGTCAATAATTTTGGCTAGAGAAAAATTCCCACCCCAGTCGGAAATCGAACCCGGAACCCCTCGCACAGCAAGCAGCGCTCTACCGATTGAGCTAAGGGCCAGTCCTATTTGTATCGTGTTATCCATAATATTTTTCTACTCTAAAGAAGAGGACTCTGCTGGCAAATGTTTGAGCTAACGAATCATCGAGTTTCTCTTTCCCCATTTGTTATATATACTTTATTAGCATATCTTGATAGTGTTGCCTGCTTCTTCAGTTTGAAGGATGATATCCGACGTGTGTCTATCATGCGACTGAAAATCGCTTTTTTCTCCCGATTCGTTAACATCACTAAAACATAGCTGCAGATTTCCTTAGTTCATGGAACACGTAAGGAATAATATCAGAACATTTAACTAAATGTTTGCTCGTGCGTACGCCAGACCACGGTACATACTCGTATGTCCCGTAAGCCAAGTCTGCAAATTTCTTTAGCGGAAATTACTTAGCGAAAACTGTAAAAAGTGATGGTTCATTCCTTGAGCAGTCTTATAAATTACTTATTATTTAATTTGGAATATGTTTTATTATGTACGCTTAATACTTGTATTTTATAACATTTTAGAAATGTTATTGCACTTTCCATTTTTACTCTGGTTTCGACACCACTTCACTGAAAAAAGATAACTCCTATGCTCTTCGGAGTAAAGAGTTAAATGTTTGGCTTATGTTTAGGGAAAAACTGGAAATCTCTCTAAAAATAGGCACACCACTGTAGTAGCAAGTATGTGGGAGTTTTTTATGGGAATAAAATTTTATGAAATAAATGACCTCCTTTCTCTAAAACTATTCTATATAGCTAAGTTAAATTTTAATCATAAAAATACCTTAAGGATATTGTAGATTTACTTTGGCATGAATAAAATGTTTGGTTATATAAACAAATTTAATGACAGATTTTAATACATATATTGCATAATTTGGAAAAATATTCCTTAACATACCACAGTATTGTGTAACAGAGATCAATGAAATAAGAAAGCATACATCTAAATCCTGTAAACATTTTAGTGTGATATATTTCTTAGTTTGTGAGAATAGTGCATCATGAAGCTAAATTTTAACTTTTGGGATAGGTCTTTCGATCTTTCATTAAAATATCTACATCTTAGTTTTGACCCTATTTGACGCATTGCATATCAGTGAGCACTGGTTGCTCGCTGGTGCGGAACCACGCTGCGAATGTTCAATAACACATTAGTATAAAAATTGTCATTATAACACTGGATGATAAAATCACCAGTATACTAATTATTACAATCAAAATAAAGGATGCACGATCTGCCACTTTTATCACTTTCTGTTTCAATATACAAAACATTGTAAGGAGAGCTCTGTATTGTTAGATACTGTAACGGATGCCTTGTTGATGATTATGTTATTATTCCATTAAAGCACCCCTTAGCATTCTATGAAAGCACTGAAGCTGCTGCTCTATTAACCATAATGGTATGTTATTGCCTCAAAGGTATGAATTGTTAAGGGAGCTCAGGATTTAATTACTCAAACGAAGGAACGGATCTTTTTATTATAGCAAGAACAGTTATATGGCGCTTATAATCATTACTTTCAATTATGCCTGCTGCTTTAACATACATAAAAATTGTAAAATAGTTTACACATTTAAATACATAATAGTTTTGTTTTACATTCCTTTAACAATTACTTTCCTTTATAACAAGCTCTAATCATTAAAAGTTTTCTGTTTGCTTCAACTGCAAAATTCGGTTTACATACAAGTTATAAAGCATTAAGTAAATGTTTCCCCGTAAGCTGAAGATTTGGACACTAGAGTAATGGATATTATTTTGAAAATGCTTAACAAAATGTATTAAATTAAGACAGGTCCACAAATTACCTTTGTTAGCAAACGTACCGAAAGATGCTCGCCCTTGCAAAATGCGAGTTATGCTTGCTAGGCGGTCTGCTCGCCGTGTGGATTTGTTTAGCGTTCGTTGCCTCCGCCCGGGAGAACCACGTTCCTTCTCTTACCTGCTGAACCAACGAATGCCAAGCATGGGCAACAAATTACGAAAGTCTATCATGCTTACATAAATGATAACGACATTTCCTTCTGGCACGTTCCTCCAGAAACTACTAATGCCAGCATGTTTAGCGCAGGGAGGGGCGTTTAATGTACTACAATATATGTAGGTATACCGGGTGAAAGGAAAGTGATTAAATTAATTTAAACCAGTTAAATATCTCATTATATGGAATATATTTTGTATCTTTCATTTTTCTTCCATAACCATTTCTGCGGAGATATTTCAGGTTTTTTGAGAACATAAACCGCACGTTCGCAACGTTGCAGCGCGCGGTATCCGAACGGTAAGCAGGAGCAGGGGTGAAAAAATCTCTTTCAGAAGTAGGTCAGCGCGTAAACAGGTTTCACTTTCGTTGGCGTGTAGTTCATGAGTGTAGATAAACGTTTCGAGTATTCCTGCCCATACGCGCACAGCAAATCGTTGTTGAAAATTATGCTCCCTGATGCTGTGAGAGTTTTTCCCGCTCGTGTATGGGAGTTATTAACATTCAAAATGTCATTTTGTTTCGCCTGTTGCTATAATTAATTTGGTACATACGCACTTTGTTCTAGGAACCAATTGACGAAAGCCAGCCTAGGCGCGTAATCCTTTGCTGTGAGACAATGTATCCGTTGGTTATGATACGGTGGGAATAACTGTTCTTTCAGCGTCCTGAGAACAAATCAATTGGAAATGCCGACCATTCGAACTATTCCGTTGTTACTGCTGCTGGGTTGTTCATCTACAATATTTAAAACTGCTTCCTCTGCGGTGACGGTATATCATGCTCGCCCTCCTTCGTGCTGACTGCACGCTCCCTGAGGTTTACGATTAGCCACTAAACACACCTCGGGTTCTTTAATCACTAAACTGTGAGTTTCAATGCGTAGTACGATGCTACTCTTAATAATGACCCAACTTCTAGTGGAGCTGACATAACATGATGTGCTTATTGGACGATGAAGGCATTACATCCATACTGTTAATGTAGGCGAATAGCTACCAAGGTGTACTTGTAATTTCGATAAAGCATTACAAAACCCTTTTTTTGTATTTGTTTGGATTAAGGCTCGTGTGGAAAACAAACTACTACTCCCCCCACCTCCCAGTTCATGTATGCTGTTTTGTGCATGTCCGGAATCCGGTACTCACACTGACCCACCTTTTCCCTAGCGACGTTGCCTCTGTCTCCTACCACATTATTTCTGCAAAATGGTGTTCGAAAAACGTTTATTTCAAAACCCTGGATGATGTCACACAGTTAATACCAAACTAGGTTAGAAATAGGTTACTCTAAGTCATCTTACAGGTTAAAAACTATTA
Source organism: Deroplatys truncata (assembly GCA_030765065.1). Classification (NCBI taxonomy): domain Eukaryota; kingdom Metazoa; phylum Arthropoda; class Insecta; order Mantodea; family Mantidae; genus Deroplatys; species Deroplatys truncata. The sequence continues at coordinate 115,601,098 of CM060975.1, forward strand.
TCTTCATACATTATCGTGGAATAAAGCATCTAATTTGGAAAACACAACTTTTTTTCTAAAAGAGCTGATCACAGAACAAAATGCTATTATACTTTTTGTTTGTACTACTTCTATGAAGTGCATATTAGAAGGAATGAAATAAGCTCCCTTTCACCCTGTATGGACTTGACATGAACAGATAAAGCCTAACTTTGCTTTACTTTGAATTCTTTTCCCTCATTTTACATTCTATTACTGTATTTGACAGATTGCGTGCAATCTTGAAGCTGATACTTAATAAGCTTACCTCACGTCGCCAATCTTTGAGATTACATCATTTAAATTCCTTCAAGATTTCCCTTAGTAAGACCTTATTACTTTATTTGTTGATATTTGTATGGCTTCATTTTCCTCGCGAGTCCTTTAAACCACAACTGTAATGAAATGTTTCTTTCTAAACGACAGACGAATCAAGTTTGTGTGTACATAACGCACTAATGATTTGGTTCACTTTCCCCAGGTCGTGGTAATCTATGACGTTTTCCAGTTGTGAAAGTTCCTCCGAGAGGAGAAATGGGTAAACAACAAACATAAAACGCTTCTGCTTCAGTTTCTTACATCTCTTTAGAGCGACGACGGAACCGGAAGAGAAATTTAATTCTGGGGAAGACGTGTAAATACTCTTACTCGCCTTGTTTGTCAAAATACATTTCTTGATCTAACAAACATCCATGTCATCGCCTTGAGTTTCAGATATTTTAGCTGAGATGTTCCACAAAACGGTCCATGTAAAATCAACATTCACATTTGAGAGAAAAGTGGGTACTCATAAATCATGTAATAGTATTTTCTTTCTGAGCAAATACGTGGACGATTTAATATTTTATAGAAAAAGGATATATATCCAATCTGTGGCCTTACTTTAAAATGATCGCACTATAGAACAGAACTGATCCCAGCTGATTGTTACTGCCTCTCTTGTATGCATTTTCTGACAATAGAAATCTTAAAGTTTGCTACAGAGTTGCTCTAATTCCCTTATAGACTTTCGGGGACAAACATTTGAAGGAGCCACTAATTCATAGCCGCCTACAGTTCCGAATTGTAAAGGGAGTAAATAAGTTAACTGAAGCTATGTGTGAACATATTCCAAAATTATGTGCTTTCTATTTTAGTGTATGCATTGAAAGTTGATTTCAGATTCCTAAATTGCTGAAATAACTATTCCCAATAAGATAGAAATCAATAAAGGTTGAAATATTTTAAAATAATGCATCTGTAAAAAAGCTTGATGAGGCATTCTCTATTTTTTCATTCTGAAAATAAGTTTGCAGAGGAAAATTGGTAAAAGAAACTGACAGAAGTTACAATTTATGCAACAAAACCTAGCAAGTGTTAATATCAGCTACGGTCATACAGGTATGGTTTTCAAAATTGATTCTCATAAGACTGAATCCATATTTTATGCAAAATCTGAGGTTAAAACATAAGGATAAATTTAAAAAACTTTGTGACCATTGACAAATTGTTTACTGTTTAAACCCAATTAGTGGCTAAATAACTACAATATCAGTTTCCTTTCACTAGTCTGCATGATATCGGACGATTGAAAACCAATAAGTGATTCTGACTCACATGTTTATGCTAATTTCAGATCTGCATTTAGTTTTTGTTTTCTATCACGTACAGTTTTTTCACAATTCCGCTTCACAAATATAGAGATATAAAGATAATGCTTCCGCCACTACACATAAAATTGGGTTTGATGAAGCAATTTGTAAGGGCTCTACCACAGGATGGACCCTGCTTCAAGTATCTTTCCAAGAAATTTCCCTTCATTACACAAGAAAATTAAAGGCTGGAATTTATGTTGGTCCTCAAATAAAGAAATTGATGAAGGATGAAGATTTTGAGAAGACAATGAATGGGAGAGAAATAGAAGCATGGATCCCTTTCGATCAGTTACTGAAAACGTCTTAGACAATAACAAAGAACCTAATTACAAGGCCATTGTAGAAACAATGTTGGAAAATTTCAAGAAGATGGGCTGTAACATGAGTGTAAAGGAGCATTTTCTGCATTCACATATCGACTACTTTCCAGCAAATCTGGGACATTATAGTGAAGAGCAGGGTAAACGTTTTCACCAAGATATTAAGGCAATGGAAAGGAGGTACCAGGGGAGATGGAATGAAACTATGAATACTTTGGATGTTGAAGGAGGGACAGTCATCTTCAAGGATCTGCAGGAAGTCAAAGAAGAGAAAGTTTGAAAAAAATTAAATAAAACGCTTTAGCTTCTTGTTTTGTTAAAATGTAGTCATGAAATAAATTAGGGGAGTTCTTGAGAGTATTCTTAAAATGATTCTTGAATAAAAACTTATCTTGTGTGAAATGCTATTTGAACACTTTTCTACGCTCATTGGTAAAATTGTCAAAACATTACTTATTTTGTGTAAAAACCTGACGTGATAGACAAAAACGGAAGTTATTTCTGGAATCAGCACAAAAGCTTGATTCAAGAACACCTACTTTTAAGAAATCATCTGACAAAAAATTTGAGAATGTAAACCAGTGATAATGATCTACATATTTCGCTATATTACTGAATCCTCGTGCTTTAGTATTTTACTCAATGTTTACGACGTATGAAAGGTCAGAACAGAAGTAAACGGAGGCAACAAAAATAGTATGGAATAGTTGTATATGTATAATTTATACATTTTTAGCTATTGAAAAGAACTTAAGGTATGAAAATAACATGCAAATTGTATAATTTGTATATTTTTCCTATTGTCCATTATGTTGTAAAATTGGTCTTACTAGTAGGGCTAGTGAACACTTGTTACATAATCATTACTGTGTTTATACCAGGTGAGTCAGCTGCCCCTGTTTATTTTGAATTTATGCAACGTGCTAAGCAACATATGTGACTTACGCCTTTCTTGAATTCCTTCTAAAGGCTCATTTTCATAACACTTTATAGAGGAGGGATAGATAACACAGTGCATAAGTGTTTTACGGGACAAAATGCTATCGTCATATATGTCGATGCCAAAAACATCCCACCCTGACACTGGGAGCTTCAGTGGCACTTTTAGCTGATTTTACAAACTTTTATTCTTTAACATACCTTGATACACATCTTTGAAAACGCCCCCGAAGGAACAACTTATCACATGCATCGGTTGACAAAACTATTTCAAAACAAAATGGAAGATCTAGCAGTGCGACCAATTGGATTTAAGCCGTCAGCCAACAAAAGTTCGTTGTACAGCCTTGTCAAAAGATGCTAAGCATTAGGTAGATAATTTCTCTTGTCACAAACTATGGCATATTTCAGCTCATACAGTAATTGAAATGGCTGATGCAGTTTGTTTATTTGAGTTAAAGTTACCAAAATGACCTCCAAACGCTGTATGACATTGCAAAAAGCAAGGGGTTGAGTTTTGCTATTATTAATTCGTATAGAAACCCCAACTCGCAATGTAGCATTGGCCGAATGGTATTATCATAGTTGCTTTACCACTGTGCCGCTTTAGTGCGGGTTCAAATCCGTCGTGTTAATTTAAAAGTTTTTATTACCTTTTGTTTTATCTCTTTGGACCTATAATTTGATATTATGTTACAAAGAACATTTTTGATAGCATTATAAGTGTGTACAAAATGGAATAATCACCATGTTTTCCTACCGTAAAGAAGAACCGCTAAGTACGAATCATTTCCGGGCATTCATATGTGAAAAATGTAGGCAGATTACACCGGGTATGTTACAACATGCAAGAAGGCCTTTCCGGCAACGTGCATAAATGTGTATTGATGAAGGGGGTCGTCATTTTGAACATTTACTTCGTTGATGAAATCCACGATCTTTAACAATTTATTATTCTGTTTACCGTGAACTTAGCACATTTACAAATCCTTTGTGAATAGAAGTGAAACATGAAACAAAAGCTGTTAGATTTAATATCGTCGATATGTGCCCAAAAGAATAAAAGCTACGTGGCACGGTTTATAACACCAGATAGATACAGATTATTACCGTAAACATGATACACAATTATCTGATGTAATTCTTGTGTCTTTGGCTTACAGGAGAGCCAATAACAAAAATAAATAGATTAGTGTCCTAAAATACAGAAAATAAATGCAAGGAGAAAGAAAAAAAAAACCAAAACAATTTGATGTTTGTATTAGATTCGAACTTCTGAAGCTAACCGTTGCTTTACCACATCCCGGCAGTTTATCCACTCGGCCAGAACGCACGTGTTGTCTCCTGCTCTTCGGGAAAAGATACCCTCTATCTCCTTGCAAGCATTATATCCATAAAAAGCCGTCTTTTTGAAAGTTTTTGCGGCTCCTTGGCTCATTCAGGCCTTTAATCCTTAATGGTGTTGTGTATAGTATCGAATAGAAGGACAGAGCTACAATAACAGTTTGTTTGATAAAAGGGTCAATGTTTTCATATTAGACTATAAACTGCGGGTTGCATAGATACGAATACCTAATGGCAGCTGACTCACCTGGTATATATTAAATTGAGCAAGTATGAAAAGTGGAGGAAAGAAGATAAAGAATACAATGTGGTTAGAAAATGTGTATATTTAGGGGTTAAAATTGATGGGGTGGGAAATGGGAGAAACAGAAGAAGTTGGCTTTAGCAAAAGGCAAGGGAGCATTGGCAGCGGTTACAGGGTGTAAATACAAGTTACCAGGCATAAATGTAAATTGGCTGGAAAAAATATATAATATTGTAGTTGAAGCAAAAATGTTATATGGAGCTGAAATAGGGGGACTGGATGGTGGATAAAGTACACAGGATGTTTTGTAGAGAAGTGCTAGGTTTACCAAACGCAACAGTAAAGGAAGTTGCTCAAATTGAATTAGGAAGAGTGGGAAAGAAAGGTATGATTATAGAGAGAGTCCTTAAATACTGGCATAGAATACTAAATCTAGATGAAATGAATTTTTAAAGATAATTCCTGGATTTTCAGGAAAAGCATTTCAGGAATAGTGGATGGAACTACAGTATACAAACTATATTAGAGAAAAATGGGCTTGGCGATGGGAGAAAATAATGTAAATGCGTTTTGGAAAGAAGTTAAGAGATTCGAAGACATAGAAATACAAGATTTGTTTAGGAATATAGGGGATAAAAGATCACTAGAATCATACGTACAAATAAATAGAACATGGGAAACAGAAGGATATGTGGACAAACTGAATAAAGAACAAAGAGAGAGTATTGCTTGGGTTGGAGCAGGCATGTGGAGGTTAAAAGGGATGAGAAAAGGTTTCCAACAGAACTTGTGTCCAATATGCAGAGGGAAGGAAGATTTGGAACATATAGTGTTTGAATGTAAAGGGACAGAGCTTTGGAGGAAAGAGTGTTTAAGTGAGAAATTGTTTAAATTACACAGAAAAGTAGCTTTAATTGAGTTTTATAGCTAAGACAGCAAGAATAAGGTGAGTATTTAACTAAAGTTAGGAATAAATGGTTGTGATCCTTAAGAAGAGAAGAAAATGAGACTTAAGATTGCGATGTGTGTGAAAATAAAAGTGTAGTAGCACTAATTCGAACATTGTACATATTTAAACCCTCATCATTATTGTTACTATTATTCATGAGCAATGTTACAAAGATTGGTATATAAATAGCATTAGCAACATTGTATCATTGTTTATATTATAATTATTACTATTATTATCTTTGTAGCGGTAGTAGTAGTTGTAGTACTAGATACAAGGAAAATTGGATTCGGAGTATGGCTATGATAACAGCCTGGGCTGATAGCCATATTCTGTGTGTGGTGCCTTAGTACAAATAAATAAATTATATATATAATCATGAACGGAATAAAACATGGGATATTAGGTTTCGCCCATCCTGAACACTTGGTTACTCATTTAAAGTGTTAAAAGCCAAATAATGAATATTGTTCCACTTTCCAAATCTGTAAAGATTATAAAAGCTGTAACATTTTACAAATACAGGTTTTGACCAGATTCCAGGAACATGTGCAATGTAAACATAATCGCATATCAACGACTTGTGCGATACATTTGCGCAAGACAGAAACGATTGATCAGGCAAATAACCTGTACATGTCCAAAAGCGTGGTCCAAACAATCACTTAGCTAGATCTGCAATTTGGTCATCAAGACGGCAATTGTAACTCCGCTAGCCATCTTACTTGTAACAGACATCTCTGGAAGGACCTACTAAAATACACTAAGCTCAAGAGCTACATTGACCGAGGCGTTTAAAGGCTCTTCTCACTCGTGTGACAAGCACGCCAGTCAATCACTGCCGCAAACAACTCATAATAGTCGAGCATTTAATGGAGGTGCACATAATTATAGCCGCCACCGCAATCAACAGACAAAGACTGTTACCCAGAAAACATGGTGTTTCACTACCCAGGTGCAATTAACAGAGCCATACAATCGTGATTTAGAAAGGTCAATATCGAATGCACTAGATGGTTTCGGTTACGTCCGCATACATCCATACGTTTACAATCAGAAATTCTGACAGCCGACCTCGGATGGGCACGAACACTAGTCTGTATAGGACAGATGACATGCGATAATCGGTTGTCTGGTATGATAATCACAGTTTCAACTCAACCGCAGTAATGGGCGTAGTGCAGTATGGTGAAAACAACAGGAGGTTATGCATTCAGCTGTACAGGTGTGTTTGGATGGCTGCAGGTGTGGAAGCTTTCCACAAGCATTAATAGCAGCTCTTGGTCTCTGCTGGAGTGCTCAAGTCCTTAGCCAGAACACTTTAATCATTATACAGGTAGAAAGTGATCTATGATCATCCTTGAACAGTAATCTTTGTAATGAATAGCACAACAAATTTAGTAAAAGTTTGTAGTTTTTAAAGTAGTTTTTGAGAAAAACGAAATTTTTTTAATATTAACTCCATGTTAAATGAATATTTTACGAAACTAAACTCTTTTTCAAACATTTCTTAGAGAATCTGGAAAGATACACTTTAAATACATTTTGAATTAAAATATGTCGTGTTCTTACTGTTATTATAAGCTTTCGAAATTTATCTTAGTTGAATCTGGATCATTAGCCACGAGACTACACAGCATGACAACACTTTGAGATCAAAAGAAACGTACTTCAACTGTTTGTTTATAAAGAAACGCACTTCGGCTGTTATTTTCCTTTAATTATAGTCGCTTTGACTATCAGGTCATTAATAGACTGTATACTTTACATTAATTAAATAATACGATAATTGTAATACATTGTTATACATACGTTTTACATTATTAAGTGTTGAACACAGCTAGAACAGTATAACCTATTATCTATTATACATTTTTATTTGATATATTATATTTAAATCTTGTTATATAGTTTCATGTCTTTCAAGAAAAAAATAATGTTTTTGAATTGAGTAGGGTTGTTTAAAGCTACAAATATATCTTCAGGCACGTTATGTCTTCCTCTCCCCACTTCCACATTTGATGATGAAGTGTTCGATGGTGATACGGCAATTGCAGGTCTCGCAGTGAGGAGCATTTTCTTTTGGCGAGTAAGAAGGAATGAGTTTGGCGTGAATGGCCTATTCATAAACTGATATTATCAGATGATCTTTTCTTTTTAGAGTCTGCAATGTGACTCCTATATGGAGTTTGCTTGATATTTTAATAGTCCAGTCTTGCTTCCATTTGACAGCTGGTCTGCTAAAAAAATAACTTTCAGGAATTGGGCACTGGCAATTCTTCCACTGGAGGTAGCAAAGTTGCTTTTTTGCTTCCCTATCTGCTTCCTCATTTCACGATATTCCACAGTGGGACGAAATCCAGAATAATATAACTTCTTGATTATTTGTAGTAATTTGGTTGTAAAGACTTTGGATGTCTTGGATTAATATTAAGTCAGTAGAGCGGTCTCGGATACTCTGAAGAGTGCTTAGTGAATCAGAATTGCACTGTGTTTATACTTCAGCTGATATTTATTGCGCTTGTGGCTTGTTTTCGAAACAGCGTATTATTAGTTACAAAATGGTTCAATTTACTAATGCCGAGTATTTTGAAATGCTACTAATTCTGGCGAAACATCTTAGTGCGGCAGCTACGCAACAATTTCCCGAGAAAAATTCCATACAGACGAGCACCACCTCATAGGACATTTGTTTTCATCTGTCAATAGTTCTGAATTCAGGGAGCGTATCCTCTTATGTTGGACTTGGTCAAAGAAACGTTGCACAAGAAGAAGAAATCCTTCACTTTGTGGAAGAACACCGTGGAAGCAGCAGTTGTGATATAGCTCGCTCTATCGAACGTATACCATTGGACTATTTTGAGAACATTAAAAGCAGAATTGTTATGCCTTTATAGTACTCTGAAGCAGATTGTGCGCCAAGGGTAGCATCTTCCAAATGGTTTTTCTAACAAGAAGGGGCCTTACCCCATAACATTCTTGAGTAACTAATTACCATAATGCACACACCTGGGGTTATGACAGTCCACACACAATAAGAAAAACAGTTTTAAGCACATATTTTATGTTAATGTTTGGAGAGGAGAAATATAAAACAAATTGGATTGAGTTAAACGGATTCTCCCTCGGGTTTTAACAGAAGACATCTATCTCCAGTTTCAAAAGAAGTTATCGGTTCTGATTGAGGATGTTTTCCTGGCAGAAGAAATGGCATGTGGCTATTACATGACAGTGCACCTCAGCACATAAGTAGAACCGTGTGTGGTCATTTACGCAACCCCTACGTAGAACGCTGGATCGCTTAAATGGGAAGCACAGTCTAAATATACACAATTGAAAGGAAAGATAGCCATGAAAGCTGTTAGAGTTTGCTTGTGCAAAACACCCATGCTATCAATGAATTGGTTGGAAAGGCTCTACGAAGCAGTAGTTGAGTCAAAAATGTTATATGGAATAGAAATATGGGGGGCGGCAAAGGTATGGGTTGAGATTGATATAGTCCATAGAATGTTTTGCAGAGAAGCTCTGGGTTTACCTAAGTATTCACCAAGGGGCGTGGCACTGGCAGAGCTAGTAAGGGTAGGGAGAAAAGGTATAATAGTGGAAAGAATTTGAAGTGTTGGTATAGATGCTTAAATCTAGAAGATAGTAATATATTAAAATAATGTATACAGTTCCAAAAAGCCGTTCTAGGAGACGAGAGTTGGTTTGGGGAGATGGAAAATGTGCTAAAAGAAATTAGGATGAGGAATATTTTCCTATTAGACAAAGATAATAACAGTGGTTTTTGGAAAGAAGTGAGATTGAGGGTGGAAGACATCGAGAAACAAGAGATATGGGCTAGTTTTGAGTGTAAAAGTTCATTGATATTGTATAAATCAGTAAAAAGAAACTGGGGAAGGGCGAAGTATGTAGATATATGCAATCAATTTGGTAGAACAGGTCTTGCGTGGATGCGCACAGGAGTAATATTTCTAAAAAGGAATGTATATAATTGGTTGGGAAGATGCATTATGTGTGACGAATTGGGTAATACTTTTCATTGCCTAATAGAATGTGATAAGGTTAAAAGGTGGAGAAAGGTTATATGGAATAAAATTGGGACAAGCTAAAAAAGAAGTAGTACCATTAAGAATGTTGGGAAGCACAAAAGCAGAAATATTTAAAATGATGGGGACATTTTTAGGCAATATAAGGGAGAAGTGGATAAGGAGTTTAAGAAAGGTACAGCAGAATGGACACAGTTTGGAAAGTGGTGAGATGGTATAGTAGCTTTATCGCACATACAGGGCCTAGGGGCTAAAAATGGGAGAGTTAGAGAACTGAAGCACTAGATTTAGAAGTATAGCTTTAGAAGTAAGTTTTATTTGTATGCTGTATATTGTAATAAGGATGGAAATAAATATTACATTGCATTACATTACAGAAGAGCCTGGTGTGTAAACGTTGCAAAAAAGAATACTTCGAGCAGCGAAGAAATGTACAACATCCCGGACGTATTTCGTAGAGTGTAGTAGAATTGTGGAAAACGGTGTGGAGCACCGGTGTGTACACTTTCAATAATTTCTCTAAAAATAAAAGAAGTTCTCATTGATTTTCTGCCTTGTCTTGCTTTAATTATTCACAGTTTTTTATAATTTACAAAGAAGGGAAGCACAATCTTGTATCTTGAGTTTCTCAAACTTTTATTTACCTTTGTAAATAAATGTCCCTATTAATAATTTGCGTAATATTGTAAATGCCTCCTCATTCCACATTTCTTATGATATTTAGGTTACTTACAATCATGTGTATTTTCCTGTTTATTTGCATACCGGTAGTTTTTATTTATTCGTTTCCATAGCAGTAGAATCTGAAGAATTCAAAGTTAACCCGTTTATTTTAAAGTGAAGCTATTGAATTTGCTGTGTTGCAATATTGTGCAAAATATAATAGTAAATATCTCAAGAACAGAAAGCATTATGGAAAGAATTTATTAAGTAGAAACACTTAAAACTACGTGGTCTTTTATAATTTAAAAGTATGATCATAGGTCACCTCCCATCCTGTATATCATGTAGCGGTAGGTAACTTTAACATACTAACGCTTTCAAACTGCTGTTTTTTTTAATTCCCGTAAATGCGCATGATAAAAGAATCTAATCTGTGGCTATCTCTATTCACTCGTCTGCGAACTATTCTTCCAAAGGATTCTTTTCCTATCTATGCACTTCTTGTTAATCGAAATGAAGTGTTTATTACGCATTTATATATTTCGTTGTAGCTATAAGAAGGATACACCGAACTAAAGTAGTAGTTTGATTTCAAAAAGCGGATCGTTATGTGATGGCTTTGAAATTCCATGCTTTTGCTTAACCCGAGAAAAACTAATATCGACTTTAAACTTAAGAAAAGAATAAGTATTTGAAAATTCAAACCAATAACAAAAAATAATTTGTAAATGAAACGCCAGAAACATTTTTGTTCGACATAAATTCGAGCTTTAACGTGAAGTAGTAGGTTTGGTAGCTGCTACGTATGGAAAGTCAGTTTGAAGATGTATTATATTTCGACTGTTGGGGAGCCGAACTTTAAGTGGTGGTGGTGTGGAGTTTAAGGACCCGTCGACAGCTAGGTCATTTGGGCCCAGAACTTTAAGTAGTTGCAACCGCACGTATACTAAAAAGTTTCCGGTAGCCTTCGCCCCAAATGTACTTTCCGGAGGCCTTTGCCCCAAGTTTAAAAATATTAACTTTGTAATTTTGACTGTTTCTTTAAATATTAAATATTTATGTTTGCCTCGGCTGCGTCAGTATTTATTTTTAGAGACATGAATGTCTTAGCAGGGCGTGATGCGGCTGAAGAATGTAGGCTTACACAGACTATAATTTTTACTTCACTACATTTATTAATCCTTGACACAATTTAAATAGCACTTCATTGATATAGAGAGCTGTGAGATTCTTTATTAAATACTTGAACTTTTTAAACATGTAAACTATTTTCGTCTCACACGAATACGTATACTAAATTTCTCGAGGAAGCATCTCGCGTCTGGTTAGGAACACTGTCTACAACCAACGCGTCCAGTTATGAGCGCTGTCTACAAGCAACTGACTTGATTTCAACCGCCTAAATTCGTAAATTTCTGTATTTCAAGTCTCTGATTGAAATTGAACATTTTATTCCTAATCCAATAGTGTACCTTCATTTAACTAAAGACATTTCTGGTTTTTGATTGGCTATTTTATAAAAAAATTACATTATTGTTGTTCCAATAATGACTAGTAGCATTATTAAACATTCTTACTCATTATTGCCTGAAGGTTACCTCATTGTTACTTCATTGTTAGAAACATTTAACCTATTATTCTCACAGCTCCTACATTATTAAATTACGTAATACATTCACATAACATTATTGCATATGTATATAATAATATAAACATATACAATGAGTGTAATAAACACTTTTTATATATTTTTACATACATATATTGCTTTAAGGCGGGCTGTTATTATATTTTTTATTATATAATTTGACTAAAATCATTTAAGTGTTAAAAATACTGCCTCAAACGAGATCTACATGTTTTGTCTATCTTTTATGGTTTATCAGTTATACAATAATCATTCAGAATGAAGAGCACTTCACAGACTATACCCAGAAAATGTAAGATGGACATTTCATTTATCGTGGAAATAGCCTTAATGTATGGTATTTTAATAAAAATCGTTAGTGCCATTTTTGAGAAAATAAAAAATAACAAACATTGTTCCATTAAAGAGTAGTTTGCAGTGGGAGAAATTTTCTTAAAAACCTTTGCGTCGTATCCTTGGAAGACTGATCTTAAATACCAAATTTCTTATTTAACTTTCCAGAGACACACGCACATGCCTTTTTAGTCAATTGGTGTTCTTGGATTCAAGGCGCTCATAACATGTATTTATGATGAAAACTTAATATGGAATATTTACCTCGTATTCTCCAGAATTGACCTTTTACTCAGTTTGGATTTAATGATAGTCGGAAAAGCATGTGTTTGGTATTATTAATTCAACCAAAACGTATAAATCATAATCATAAAGGTAGTGCATGTTTTGAGGCCCCCTGAATCCAAATAAAGCACTTTTGGAAACAAAAATGGTTGAGTGTGCGTGTGTGTAAACAGCATAATTCAACAAGGAAAAGTCGGATAATTATCAAACTTGGAAGATAGTGAACTTAAATACCAAGGATACGACACAAGGATTCCAAAAAAAAAAACCTCCCCAACCAACTATTCTTTACATGGAACATTTTTTGTAAATATTGACTTTCTAAAAATGCCTAACGATTTTGATTAAAATACTACTTATTAAATATATTTATATGATAAATAACATGTGCATTTTGAATTTTCTGGGTATAGCCTGTGAAGTCCTCCTCATTCGGAAGGAAGTTTGTATAATCTTGTATAATTGATAATCGTTAACCGATAGACGAAAACATACCATACACAGAAATGTAGTTCTCTTTATAACAGACAATTTATTTCTAATATGTTTTTTATGCCATAAGCCATTTCTGATAAATCTGTTATTAATGCTTTGGATTGTTCACTTCTTGATCATTCTTTCAAGTTTTTTGAACATTCACTTGTTTCTGGCGATAGAAAAAATCTCATTGGTTTTTTACTTTCTATACTACGTTTAGTAAGTAGGGGAATTATTGTATTCCACCCAAAAATTCAATACCGAGATTTCCCCGGAAATACATGTTTTGAGACCCCTTGAATAAAAAAAAAACCATTTTTGGAAACATGTCCGTTTGTGTGTCTGTGTGTGTGCCTGTAAACAGCATAACTCAGAAACGAACAGTCAGATAAACACCAAACTTCGTATTTAAGTTCAGTATCTTTCAGAGATGCAACACGAAGGTGTTCAAGAAAATTTCCCCACCCCAGATTATCCTTTACATGGAACATTTTTCGAAAATTATAATTTTCTCAAAAATGGCTCTAACGATTTTGATTAAAATATCATATGTTTAAGATATATTTATGACAAATGAAATGTATATCTCGAATTTTCTGGGAATGTCCCCAAAAGTATTCTTCATTGTGAACGACTTTTGCATAACTGGCAAACCATAAGAGATAGACAAAATTTTACTACACAAAAGTGCATATCGCGTTAAAATACACAATTTCTGCCATATATTTTTGTTGTTGAGTGAACCATTTTCGAGATATTGCTTGTTATTCCCTTAAATTTTGCAATGATTATACTTTTTCTCAAATGGAAATTCCTTATTCACTTTATTTTGACCTAGTAATGCAAAGAGAATGGAATACTCCAATAGCAACCAGCTCTTAAAAGATTTGACTATTGCTTAAAGCCTAGCAATTCCCCTTGCATCTACAAGAAAATTAGCAATAAGATTAACATCTCGATATCTCATTAACATGAAGCATATGGGAATAAGCGTTTGTAATAATAGTTTGTACAAGAGTAGAGAAAGTCATGTGAGTGTAACACATCGGATTTTTTACTATCTTCTCCATCTAATAGCTCATGATTGACAGAATAAAATATGGCCTAGATAACATATGCACTAATTTTAGAGTATATAGACGTATTTAAGTACATGTTAACATCGACAGGATTGTAGTAGATGTATTTTAACGCTAATTCGTGTATTCTGGTAAACAGCTCGGTTGCACCCAGTCAGAGAACCTTCCAATGCACATGTTTTTGGAATACAATGCTATAAAGAAGACTGAAACGTCAGTAAACTGTTTCCAAAGCAACTCAACATACATAACATGCAGCTGTTACTGCATATCACCTTGTACATTGAGGACAAGAAATGCTAACACTTCATTTTAAATAACTAATAAAACAAAAATATGTGTTTAATGAAATAAAGATGTAACTATTATACCGAGTTTATTTAAGACATTTTAATACCAAAGTAACACGCAAGAGTGTTTTTAGCGCAAATTTTACCCTTTTGTTGATTTTAATGGAAAAAAACAGGGTCAAACTCGACAATAAACAGAACTCTTATAAATGTGGAAAACTGACAATTTTAATCGCTCGGTAGTTTTCTATTTGTGTGAGATAACAATGCTCCTAGCAATGAATATGCTACCTCTAGGCTTAATTGCAGCTGCCATTTGGATAAAATCTGCAATCTCCTCTTGTGGTATCAGTTTCCATTCCACTTGAAGTGCATCCCGACGAACTGTCAGTAAGTCCGGGAATGGACCATTATCCTGCCTCCCAAGCTTGTATCAGGCATGTTCAATCCTAACTACACCCAGAAACTCAAACACACGGAGCAATCCTTATCGTGGCTACGGATAATATTCCTATAACGGGTGCGATGTCAGTGACCCATTCTCGTGAACACCAGTTCTGTTCTTACTTCAATGCTGATCCTTACACAAACGAATATTGAACCCTCATTAATAGATGTGCTTGAAAAGAAGAAAAAATGCAGGGTGTATAACTTCTCCTAAGCGACTCTACCTCCCATCTGGTACCCTGAAAAGGAAAAGGAACTCGCTCTCACGGTGAAGAACCCCGTGCTGCAATGCTCAAAAGTCCTGTTTTGATGGGTGGGAGCGAAATGGATACGAGAAATATGGTGTTCACTGGTCAGCAATAATCCTTTTACAGGTCTCCTGGCCTATAAATTCACTTTAAACAGGCACCTTTAAATTTTCACCGATACCTTCACAGATAGTATACATGCCGACTTGATGCAAATTATTTATGGCCTTCACCGAGATTATGGCCTGCCGATCGCAGAGGTGCTGCTCCTATGGGCAGAACAGAGCCTACTGGTATAGATACCTCTCCTTTCTCAACCTCTGGACAGTCCTACATCGGAATAAAAGGTGGCAGTGACTCACTAACTAACGTACACTTCGTCCATCCGCCATCACTGCCACAGCTCTTGCTGTATCTTCAGCTCTAAGAGCCATTTTAAAATGTTGTACATATTTAAGACTGGTTGCTAGGCAAACCAAATAGTTTAACGCGGCGCAATGCATAGGAACATTTTCATATTTAACATTTAATATTGTAAAAAGTTGACTTACACCATAATTAACGGTATGTTACTCAGGATCCAAAAAGAGGTTCCAAGGAATGGAGTTTTTAAATCTATTGATGAGTACCTTGCTGCTTCGCTATTTATTTTGCTTTTTTCCTCACCGCTGAGTGTATTTGAACCGAACTCATCAGAAACGAAATGACGACCATCTAATAGTTCAAATCGCACAGCTTAAAATATGATAATACTTAAACGACGAACGGGAATGTTTAACAAAAATGCCTTAATATTTATAGACAGCATAATTTAGGGATATCTGCAATCATTCTATTTGTATTTTCTTTTTTTAAGCACTGATAATTTTTTAAAAAATAATGGAACACTATTTTTCAAACATTTCATCATCATTCATTACCTTTCATTACTTCTCCATATAGTCAGGGCCGATATTCGGGCACTTGTCGTAACGGGAAACGAGTTTTTGTATGCCTTCATTAAAGAATGATGCCGCCTGTGATGAAAGCCAAGTTTGCACTTCTTGTTTCGCAGCATCATCGTGTGTGAAATGTTTACCAAAAAGGAATTTCTTCAGATGAAGAAACAGATGAAAATCGCCTGCTGCTAAATCCTGACTGTGGTTGAATTGTTCCCAACCAAATGATGCGATTAGATCTTGACTTTGTTTGCCTGCGTGTGGCTGGGCATTGTCACTCATTATTGTTTCCCCATAAACCTCATATAATGGGCAATGAATGTTTGCTGGCGTAACATTTCTCGCATTCAAAACAACGAATCACTGATCTGAATTCGCAGTCGGCAGGTCATTCGATGATTTTGAACATTTAGAAACGCTCTAACAACAGGAAAACACAAAGTGACGATCACTCATAGCTGCGTCGGCTTCCTAATGAACGGAGAAAGTGATCGCGCATGCTCAAAATCGCGACTGCAACGCTGCAAAATATTACTTACTTTATAAACACGCCCCGTACAAAGTTTCTTACCTGATGAAGTTTCTCTTCTCTTTTCTCTCATTTCCCCCTCTTTCATATGTGCACATTAATGAACACAGATTCCCGTGGAAGAAGCTTATGAGTAAATGCTAGTCATGTTGTTTGAACTAATCTACTGTCTTCATCGAGTTGAATCACAGTACTACATCTTAACAGTTTAAATCAGATGAATTGCATTCTTTGTTTGTAATGTTGTTACTTAACCATAGTTAATACCAGGGGCATTATTATAATTATATTTAAAGGGGGGCGAAATTGACTAAACTGCATAAAATTAAAAAATTTTAACACTTGCAGATGAGACACGGTCATAATACATTAATATATACATATACATGTCAGCTGAGTTATTTCAAACAAGCACACTCTTTTTTGGGTTCTGAGGCAGAAATCTTCACCTTTTGTGGCGTGTCTTTATAAGTGTACTGATTCTTACAAGGTGGATTTTACAAAAATTTTCAGAAGGTTAAGGTGTTTTCGATTTCAAATTTTAGAATCAATTTGAAACCCTAAACCTGTTCACAATACCAAATCAAGTCTTCTTGACAAGCAAACTTATCTACGTCACCAGAAATATGAATACCACGGTAAACTGATAGCAAGGCAAGTCCATTTATTTGTGATTCAGATATAGTGCTTCTCAAACATGTCTTTAATTGCATCAGGTGGTAAAACTTCTTTCTACAGATGCAATGGAAACTAGCAAGATGTTTAATAAGTTGAGAAGGGTATAGAAAAACAAAAAGGTTATGTCTATGAAGCTTCCCAAGTTGTCAATAAACTTTTCCTTCGCAAAATAAAGATTTCCTTTCTGAAAGAATGCTTCTCTCTGTTTCTGGTTGCCCCCTGCCCCAGGTGCCTACAACTATTGTAAAATATTCAATGAATGTATTCTGCTGTCCACCAATTCTATATAATTCTTGAATATGTAGCATTGCAAGGTCCTGTAGTCGCTTAGGTCAATTTTGTCTCCATAATCCACCCTTGTTTTCCAATGCAGAGTATGAATTACTTCCGCTCCAAAAACATGAGATTGTCTGTGGTTGTAATCCAACGGAGAGACCATGCATTATGGATTCCTTATAAGAGCAAACAACACGTGATTCCTCTGACTGAATATGTAGGTGCCGCACCTCATTTCACAGCAAATGGATTGAGGGATTCAATTCTTCGGATGTGCATACACATGCTATCTTTTAAAAGCGTTCTTTATTTCTTCACATACATTTAGAGCAAAAGAAGATGCGTTGGCCCCAGGCTGTGGCTTAGCCCTCTGCTGGAGCTCAATGATTCAGCAGTAGAAAAGACCAAGACAGACTATCGGGTTAAATACGTCATCTCATAAACACAGAGAAAGGAATGAGGAAAAGAACATCTTATCGCGAGCTCAATCGTGATTGTTATTAAGTAATAATTATTATAGCAAAAACTTTTAATTTCTGAACGATTTTAGAATTTGTAAAACAAATTACGTGTTCTAACGTTATGGGAAAAAGATAGGCATGCCAAAACAATACTTCTACACGTTTAGTATCTGTATTTATCCACATTAGCGAACATGAGGGCTCATTCTATTTCATTAATAGTTATTCCTACCCCTCCCATGAACACTGCGGGTATTATCGCTTCAAATCAGTATTAATGCTTGCTTGTGCCATTAGTGTTTACTAAAATAGCTTAAGTGGAAGAACACACTAAGCCGTGGCGTCGTCTTCACTAAATAGTTGTCTGCACCCCCTAGCCGGGTGACACCAAGGAATGGGCGAGAGGGATAGCTCAGGGATTTCATTGAGATGGTTATCGTTGCGGGGAGCTGGAGAGTGTTGAAGGGGGACACTATTAGACATGCAATTCTGATTCCAAGAGAGACTTTAATCTTTCTAATAAATAATCTAAGCTACATTGCAAGATTGATAGAGCTAGCCAGCTTTTGAGTTTATCTGATAGATAGAAGAACTTGGGCTTTTCATCTTCATGTCTAGGGCGTATTTCCAAGATGAAAACTAGCACAAAATAAATTTAAAGGGCCGACCGTCACAGAGTCCTGCTAGATAAGTGATGGGCAGAGCCCAAACCGTCAAACAACTTTAAGTTTAAATACCCGAGAAGTATGCTGACCAAGTGCTTTGTAGAATACTGACGTAACGGCATCAGAATGATTTGTATATCCTCTGTATGTGTCGAACTTTCCATGGATCTGAAGTGATCATTTCCCCTTAGTGCCATACGACCTCTATTTAATGGAGGTAGTTAACCAAAGTTTGTACTAATATCTCGAACGTTATACAGTTATATTTATATATTCTTGTGAAATAAAACTGTAAATGTTGCAACAGTAATAAAGCAATACAAGAACTCGAAAGAGTTTGAAGTAAAACAGATATATTTTTTATGTAATAAATTAGCAGATGTACTCTTAGTCGCCAAGTGGCCTAAAAGGATAGATTACTCGACTTTCAAGGTATTATAAAAGCCCTTTCAGGGAAGATAGAAGAGGTAAACAATTGATTTACCAAATCCGGACAAAATCTTCAGAGTTATCATTAAACGCTTCGTATTCGCAGATATTCTTGAGAACTGGTTTTCCGACTCCCGTTATTTCAATGTATACAGAATGTAATCAAATGTGGTCTAGAGATGTTATTAAAATCAGTGTTCAATTTAATTTAATATGCAGTTGATTCACACCTACTACCACCACCTCGACACTCTAAAACTAACAACGTTGTTGAGGCTGTAAGTATTATTCATGAACATCAAATAAGTATATGTCAAGTTGTGAGAGAAAAAATAGAACTCTCTCAGTTCGAAAGTGCACACATAACCCATGGGAACAGAAGCATAGAAGAAAACTCTATGTAGAAGAGGAAAACGTGCTTTATCTACAATCTGTGTAGCTAGCCCGTGAAGTTGACATAATATGATTGTCGGCTAATAAAAGAGAAAGCGTGAGATTATAATTAAAATAATATTGAGGGGCGTTAAATACTATGTGAAGAAGTTAAGTTGCAGAATATGATAGCAAATAAGGAGCATATGGTAATCAAGTGATTATTCGTAGCTAAGAGCAGAAAACTATTATGAAAGCTGTTTGGTTACAAAGAGATATGGACATATTATAAGTATGGGAATTTCCTTCTTTTTTCTGGTTGTTGAAGTTACGTGGCGGAAAAGAAGGCTAATAGATGGATAGTTAAGAGTGAAGTATCATTAGAAATGCGATGAATCCTTCACGAGAAAGATGTTAAGCAAAGAAAATGTATAAACATGTCCGTGTTCTCCGGAAATAGCGACGAGTAAAATAATTACGTGAGGTAAATCATGGTGCGAGTTTGAAATAAAACACAAATGGGTTAACGAAATAAAATAGCACAGTGGAATAGAGAGAAGTGTCTAAATATTATCTATATTGACCACCAAACCCTGAGTGCAACAGGTCTAACATTCCTTCTGCATTTCCATTCATACATTCCTAACAAACACAACCAAGGTAGCCAATTAACTCTTGGCTATCCGAAAGAGGGAACATGAAATGAGAAAACATTCCAGTGAAAAGTCAATGCTCATTGTATGAGATATAAAGAGTATTGAAAGCTCTTTTGGTATCATTTTCTCCTCCTCTCACCGCCGCCGCCACAGATAAGCCCACAGCACGCCTCACTATTATGCTTCTTGGATTGTGTGAAGGATTTGTAAGGAAAATGCAATAAATATACAAACCTGCCGAAGATGCGAACCTACATTCTCACGCCTTATTCGACCTAGGAGCCTGCATATGCTTTGTCAAATATAGTTTGAGGCTCTTTACATTCGATGTAGCACTCGTATAGTAAAATAATGTTTATGTACTTCATGACTGTTTCCAGATGTTATTGGTTTCTAACAATTAATTGAAACTCACGCTAAATATTACTTCTGTCTTCTAGATCGTCAAACAAGTGTCGCTTTGTTTCTGAAAAAATATGTGTTTGTGTTGTCGATAAAATGCGGCTTGCATGAAACTGAATTTTAAAGAGTTAGTGCACCATAGGGAAGACTTATGAATAATAATAATAATAATAATAATAATAATAATAATAATAATAATAATAAACGGGAAACGCTGTTCGATTATCCAGCTCAAGCAGAACCTAAATTCCAATACTCACAATGTTTGTTAACTTACTAGAGACTCTTAGAAAACTATGTGCTATAAATTAATAATATTTTCTGACGCCAGAAGCATACAAAACTAAGTAAACTGAAAATCGATATCCTGTCTTCGCCTGTAATGAAAGCAGGCGCTGTAATGAAAGCGGTAAGAGTTTTGCACTTTTGGAATTTAAAACAAGGGAACGCTTTGCCTTAAGCAAAATATTGGAAGAACAGATTCTAACTACAATTATAACTAATGCATTAAATTAAGGAGTTAAGGATCTTTTGGGTACAGTTCGTCAGCATGTATTTGTTGTACAAATCATGTGTGATTTTGCAGGATCGTGGATCTTCTTGTATCTTATAAAATACGAATGCACATCTCGGAAGAGAGTTTTGCAAACTATAGATAAAACCCCGAATGCCAAATTTACCTTGAGAAGTCTACGATATCTCAGTTCTTGACCGTGTTGTCCCTGCCTTATCTTTTAAGTAAACTACCGCGCCCATGAAAACCATTTTAATCACTTGAATCTAATACTTCATTGTAGGTATTTGTTTGAATCTGTCATAGTAGACTATAGGTTGGCAACGCATGTTTTATCTTTCAGCTATTCTCAGTAAACCAGTAAGTTTTTATTTAAAAGTATAGGGTTATACGGCAGTGCTAAAATAATGTAAAACATACACGTATAAAATTCTTTACAGAAACTCGCTTTCTAATTAATTTTCAGTAACTCCTTAAAACAAATATATGTTTGTTGAACCCTCAGTCCAAATAAAGTAGTTTTGAAAACATGTCCATGAATGTGTATATGTGTCTGTAAACGGCATAACTCAACAACGAAAAGTCGGATAATTACCAGACTTGGTATTTAGGTTCAATATCTTCCAAAGATGCGACATGAAGATTTTAAACAAAATCCCCCACCCTAAATTACCCTTTACATGGAACATTTTTAGAAATTTCTTATTTTATAAAAAATAGCTAACGATTTTTAATAAAATATCATATATTAAAGATATTTACACGACAAATAAGATATACATCTTAAATTTTCGGAGAACAGCCTATAAAGTCCTCTTCATTCGGAGGGAATTTTGTATAATCTTGTATAACTGGTAAACGTTAAGCGATAGACGAAAAGGCATTACACGATAAATGTAGTTCTCTTTAAAACATGCAATTTATTTAAAATAGTTTTTGTGGCATAATCCGTTTATGAGATATATGTTGTTAAAGCTGCAAATTGTTTCTTTCTTGGCCATTCTCTTAAAAGCCTTTAAACATTCAACTGTTTCTCGCAATTGAATGGGAACAGCATAGAATTTTAAGGCCACATATAGCGTCCAGTTCTTAAACATTTGATCGTCGCTGTTCACTTTGTATCTATAACGAAATGTAGCCACTTATGCAGGGGTTTATTTGAATTAAAATGTAGTAGATAGAATAATAAGCTTGACTGAGAATAATTTGTGTACCCACTAATAAGCGAATGTATCACATCAGATTTTTGAAATTGCCTTTTGTTCAAGGAAAAATTAGCCATCAGGCTTAACAGCAACAATGATCATAAGAATTACAGAGGACGAGACCAAATATAACGGGGGGATTGAAGCTCTAGCTGGGTGCCTGGAGGAATTGAATCAAAGGTAATACACCGATTTCCTAGGAGTATGTAATATAAATAATTAACGATAACAGGAAAGGAAGCAATAAGAAATGGAGGACACTGAAAAAGCTAGAAAGTTGAAGCGCATATTGTGAATAAGTAAAGAGTATATGTTTAAGGTCAGCATATAATGAAGAATCGGATATACGTATAGGATGATGGTGTTGGGATAACAGTTCTGGCCCATTCTAATGATGGTGCACAATGCGAATAATAACATTACCATGGCATTGTTGCAAACTCTATCTTCCTGAATGGTGGCATAATGTTTGCCTTTTGAAGGTTTTGTGAAAGACCGTACGTTACTTCAGCACTGAAAGTTAGCGCTAAGTAGGTGGGGTAAAAAATCTTAATTTGGAAATCTGGTGCCTAGGAATTCTCCCTGCGTAATACTTTGCTTAGCGCAAGCTGATCAACATCCTCATTGAAGTTTATTCCTGGATATCCTTTAATCCAGAAAAAGTGAACCTGTTGATCCATAGGTATAGCAACACTCACAAGATGAAGATAATCGTAAAACTACTAGTGTAAGTCAGCAATTTACGGAATGTTATAGCCTCTGCAAAACACTTTAGCGTCCGCGTAAATTAAGCGTTTTGAAAACTGCCGGGTTCGATCGATATGGCTTCGGCGGTAACGTCTGAGCCCTATATTGGATTCAAATACACGGGGCCGATGATACTGACCGAAGGTATTTCCAGATCTTCCTCGGTCACTAGGCAAATGCTGGGTTGGATAATTTAGTTAGTGAAATTTCCTATCATCACTTTCATCACCAAATTTAATTTTATTTTTCTTCACCGCCACACCATTAGGCTGATGTTATGATTCAGAGTTTTCTTGCTCTTTGACAGGCTACTGATCCAACGCATTGGCTTGTAAGTCCTTGGAGGGTAATCCGTTAAAGAAGAAGAAAAACTCCGTAGTATAAATCAGTTCGGATGCCATGGAGTTCTAATCTTCAGTAGGTAACCCATATCGAGCATATTCAGAAGTGCGGAGGCAATAATGCTGTAATCAACACCAACGGCTCAAAAAGTGGGAGACATAGGCAGTAAGACGACTACAGTATTATCAATAATGTAGTACATGAGGAAACGTATTGAAACATTAAAACGTACAGTTCGTAGCGATTCTGAAAGTCACCAACAGACTGACTTTCAAGTGGAAGATACGCTGCTAAGTCGTGGAATCTGAGCAGGAGCAAGGCCGTTCATAGGGAAAAAATCTTCGGCACAAATTTTGCAATATCTTCACCACAGTGCGATTGTCGAATATGTAGAAGCGTTGCACTGCTTCTACCAAAAGTGTCTTTGTAGGCGCTGGCTTATTCCACCGAGAATGTTCTAAAAGCCTGAAACTTAGCAGAAGCCAGCTTTTTAAAAACATACTGCCTGCAGTTTCAAAAGAAGACTCCCATACTCTAGCACCGATGGAACGAGAGAATAGAACAAATGAAATAAGGCAGAAGGATCAGGTATCCACCAACTGTTCGAAACACAGCGAAATATGATGAAAGATTTTCCAAATTTGGTTAAAACATAGTTAAAATGGCGGCTCCATGTTAGTCGGCGGTCCAAGACCCCAAAATTTAGACGGTGCAGCATATGGAGAGTTATACGGGCCTAGCCTAATAGTTTGTCCTTGAAATGTTCTCCGCTTTCTGAAACAGCCACTGCTACTTTGACAGGGAAAGAGTTCTAACCAACCTTCAGAGGTCCAAACATAGAGAGCCATGGCTGCGTTGCTGAGCCAAAGGCGAGTGATTCAGAGTCTGGAAGATCTTGTGTAAACACAGATATCGTCAGCATCCTGCAGGACTTGAATGTGAGACTAAACATGACTTCAATGCCAGCGGTATATACAGATTATAGTAGTGGACTTAAAGTAGCACCCTGTGGAAGACCGAAGAGTGCATCCTTATGCAAACCAAAAGTCACCAGATAGACACATATCAAGTGAGCAGTAGATAGAGTAGATATAGTTTACAGACCTAGTTCTTCAT
Organism: Deroplatys truncata; assembly: GCA_030765065.1. Classification (NCBI taxonomy): domain Eukaryota; kingdom Metazoa; phylum Arthropoda; class Insecta; order Mantodea; family Mantidae; genus Deroplatys; species Deroplatys truncata. The sequence goes on from CM060975.1 coordinate 115,625,395, forward strand.
CTTCTGTCGTGGACACAACCTCAGCGGTTCGTAGCTGCTTTACAGACCGCACATAATGGCCCATAGGAGGAGAATCAGCTGCATCTGTAGAGTGGAGTTCCTTAACAACGTCCCCTGGACCCGGTTGAGGTAAAGGTTCTGACAGTAATTATAGCGTGAAGCAAGTTGCTGCTGGTGTTGATAACATAACTGTCTAACTGAATAACTTAACTATCCCATAGCAGGCAGGTCAGCTTTAGCACTGATATAAATAACTAAATCACCAACATTTAAGTAAGCACACTAAAAAGTTATCAATAAGAGACTGACTCTTAGAGCACTGCCTGTTACCTACTTGACGATCAGGTTCCGAGCGAAAAAGAAAGTTTAAACGAAGACTTTTATATGTTTCTGCTAGCGATCTTTTAGGATTCGTAAGTTTACCCCGTGCTACGAAAGCAATTACTTCGTGACCTTAACTCTCCGGTCTATGCTTTGTAAAAAAAACACCCACTCTGCTTGTACACTGACGTTTTAGGACTTAGCCAAGACTCCATGCCACTATGAAATGAACAGCATTTGCTATTTTCAGCAGCTAATACTTTTCTTGTTACGCCACATTTATTACGATTCTGATGAGTACGACCTTCTCTTGCTATCTCGATTTAACACGTACCTCACAAATTATATTTGAATGTGATGTTTGATTGGAGACGAATAAGAACCTTTTGCTTTGTACTGTGCTTTCATTTAAGCAATCGGTTATAATATAAAAAGATTTTGAAGTTCAGCACAACTTATGGCTTGCTTTTCTGTCCAGCAGAAGCGTAGTAGCTAGTAGCGTGCTCTCTTTTAACAATTTTAGGCTACAGCTTTCATTATTTTTTGTAAATAATTTGAATATAACAGACATATATTTGGCAGGTCTCATTTCACTAGGATTATTAGTTTGCTAATGATTAAATTTGTTTTTGAAAATAATTGGATATATGTAAATGATACATGTCCCACAATTTTTGCTTTTTCTACCACGTACCTAGTTGGTAGAGAAGGCATTACATTCCACCCAAAAATTCGATACCGAGATTTCACCAAAAATAAATGTTTTTAGGTTACACGAATTCCCCCAAGAAAACCTTTTTAAAAAAGTTTCGAGTGTGTGTTTGTGTATGTGTGTGTGTGTGTGTGTCTGTGAATAACATAACTAAAAAACGAAAATTTGAGTAAATATCAAACTTGGTATTTAAGTTTAGTATTTTCCAAAGATGCAACACGAAGATTTTAGGAAAATTTCCCCAGCCACTACCGTTTACTAGGGACATTTTACAAAATGTTCTCTATTTTCTCAAAAATGACTCCATCGATTTTAATTAAAATACAATATATTAAAGATATTTATGTGACAAATAAAAGGACGAGCTGGTGAAGTTCTCTTCATTCGGAAGGAATTTTGTATATGTTGTATAAGGTAAACGTTAAGTGTAAGACGAAAACATACTGCACAAAGAATGTGGATCTCTTTAAGGCACACAATTTATTTCAAACACCGTTTTTGTAGCATAAGCAATTTCCGAGATATTCGTTATCGGTGATTGGAATTGCTGAATACGTTGTCCTTTCTTTCAAGTCCTGTCGATTTTAAGTTATGTCTCGCGATTGCATGCCAAGAGTACGCAATTTTAAGACCAGATATATCGTCTGTTTCTTAAACACCTGACTGTCGCTGTTTCCTTTGATCTATAACGAAATGTATAATGTAATTCTGCAAAGGTTTGTCTCGATTAAAATGAAGTATAAAGGAAAATAAGCTTTCTTAAGAATAATTTGTATATCCGCCTATAAACGATAGTTGATAGAGCAAGTCATGCGAGTGTAATACATAAGATTCTTTTCTAAAACGACTGCAACTTTTGTTTGCAACACCAAAAACATGCAAAGAAAACCCTAGTGCACTGAATTTACAATATATTGATTACAAAAGGAAAACAAATACATTTTTAAACAACTGCATAGCAAATATTAAAGAATTCTGATTGCCTCTGCATAAATTTTACTTATTATTTAAACTTGTACACGTTTGATCACGAATTGGATGTTTAAGTTTTCTTAATATAGCATTCAAAATGTACCGTGAATGGTACAGCCTTCTAGCATCTAATTTGTAGTTTCCAAAGTATTGAATATTAAACCAGTGCTAAAGTATTAAAAAACCAGAATATTAAAGTATTTAAAAATACTTTTAAATGCTACAGGCCTATATATGACATGATTAGGGCGGTTTTCAGGTGAGGTAATGTTTTGAAACCTCGAGTACATGTATAGGTAGTACCCGTTGCAATACAGTCGGGTGCAAAAAAAAAACACTCAGGGGCTATTATGAAACAGTCTCGGCGAGGTATATTGTGACATAACGATTCTCATTCCCCTTTCATCGCCCACTAAGCCTGAACTTTCTTCATAGGGTAATGCTAGCGTATCGGGCTTCAGCTAAAACCAATTAGAGGATAGCTCACTTAGGGCAGGCGAGAAACACAAATCATGAGATTCTGCCAACATTTAAGAATGGAAAACACTAAAAGTAACCAAAAGAAAAGATTCAATTTTTTTGCACTCGCTGTACCTACAAAAAGCCAAAGAAAGTACATTATGGCGAATGCCACAGCTTCACCTATCTCACATGGTTTAGCTTGACTGCTCTGTATATAATAAAATTCGTCTTGTGCTACGTATTGAAGCACTATCACACATGCCGCGATAATTTGGTACACGAATGTAGTTGCCACCTTTTCTCGTTACCAATATCTACTGTTGATTCTGCAGCCGGCTGCTACAGTGGTATAGCTATGAGTACTTTCCCTCACGAAATGCGTGGATGTATTGTGAAGGACAACACCAGTTTAAATTGACTGAGAAATTTATTGTGAACTAATATTTGAGTTCTTGAAGTGAGTTGCCGACCATTTGAAATGAGGAAATAGACTGACTGAACTGTAGCACTCCAAACTAAAATAATGGAATTGTTATACCTGCTAACTTCTGCAGGGTCAATTTTACTGTTTGAAATAACTGTTACCGCAATAAAAGAACTAGACACGTAAGTCGCCGCGAGTTGCTAAAATGTTGACCAGCAGGATCCCACGCAACAGCCGCGAAATATTAATCATACAAGCGCGTCACTAAGCGCTTAAAATATCACACGAATCAGTACCATTGATGGTACCAGTGAGAGAGAAAGAGTAATTATGGTATGCACAATTGTATGCACGAACATCGATCCGTATCAGTCACGGTACCAGAGAACAGAACTCTCGGATTTAATTACACGCCTTATTATTACTTAAGCCACGCCTACATTATAATTACTCCCACTAAATTTATTTTTCATGCACAACCAATGCTTCAAATCATAAGGGTGCGTCTCTAATTTCACTATGGGTCTGGCTAAAAATCTCGGAAATACGTTCATCTCTCTAACGTCTTATGTGTTTGTGCAAGCGTACTGAAATCCTAACTTAACTGCCTTCCAGGAACTTTGAACGACAATTTTTTCTGTATTCGGCTATCGTTAATGTTTTTGCATAGTCTTACTCCTAATTACCTCCATCTTTCCGGACAAAAACTTTCAACTCAAACTTGTTACACTATACACTGATTTAATATGCTCAAATTGTTTATTGCAATTATTTCTCTATCTTACTATTATTTCTTTATTTAGTTATTTATATTTTCCCGTTCATAATTGCGGTATCCGTATTCATTAATATTCATTGTATACGCTGATATACAAATATTGTCCATACATAGTTGAATCTAATAAACAACCATAATATATGTTTTCAAAATCGACTAGTATATGTTATTCTATACATATAGGTATTAGAAGGTCATAGATGGTAAAGAGATGTCGCATAACCAATCTATACAACTAGAAAAACCAGTAGTACTATGTTGCATCCCTGATTCATCAACAAAATCCTGGCAATGAAAAAGCAGAGCAGCCAAGGCTGCCTTTCAGAAACTTACATGTAACACATACTAGTTTCCATGGGGAATTGAAATTGATTTGAATCTGATTTCATGGTTAATACGATCCGCGTTTCCATGTTACATTCATTACGTATTGAGATCGATTTGGATACACTAAGTTCAAGAATAAATAGTTCAAGATTTTATGTTGGTCAACTTGGATATACGTTGGCGAACCTGTTAAACATGCTAGTACACTTTTCTGTGTATTTTAAGCAAATTTTGAGGTTAATGAATGTTTCTGAGAAAAATAAATTGCAAATTATGGAAGCGATAAAAGTGACTGAGCTGTGTGTTTTATTACACATGTAAGTAAGGACTTCCGCTAAGAAAATAAAATGACGAGCATGCAGCGTGTTATGAGTACAGTAGAAAATAATATCTTTGGTGTATTCAATACGATTTGAATGCAGTAGGTGTTTCCACGCAACACATTTCGATCCGATTCTCTTCCGATTCTACTTGCTAAGAGGATTGGATCCAAGGTTCAATACGAACTCAATACGATCCAGAACCGCGTTTCCATTCAGTATAAGGTGTACTCAAATCGATTTTAGTTCCCCATGGAAACATACAGACAGAGAGTTGGAGAATAGGAATACAAAGATGACGACCCATACCTGATTACGAAAGACGTTCAGCCACAGTTTACTGCATGCAAGACCTATGTGGAAGACCCCGTTGTCAGTTTCCCACATGCTTACAAAATGTCACCTCATTCTATAGGAAAAAGTATGATTCCAAGCTAAAATAATATTACTGAGATAGATGGATCCTCGGTAGCGTGTGAGGCATGCATTCGACAGGCCCCGGTTTCGATTTCCTCGACCTCCCATTCTGATCTTGGGTTTTTCTTAGTTTTACCTGGTTGGTAGGCGAATTCTGGGGTAGTTTCTCATCTTCATCCTTTCCGTCATTTCCCTTTCATTCCCTTTCCTTCTCGCCTTTTAGGGTGCTTCTAGGTTTTGTGGCGTATGGCGGTGCCGGACATATGGCGCGGATGCTTTCTCAAATGAAAAAGTACTTCCCGTGAACACTAGAAGGCTGCTTGGTTGACAGGTGTTTCGTCGGCCTCTCTAAGCAGCTCTAGCAGTGGTACGGGTTATCGAGCCTGGAACTGTTAGGGACTTCCGTTAGGGACTTCCGCGCTTCTCTGTGGCATGTAGACTCCTGTGGTTCCTTCACTTCATCCCTTCCTCCTAGGGGTGGTAGCTACAACAGTTCTACGTAGCTCGTAGTGCGCGAGGTTTCCCCCTCCGCTATTTGACCTATACATTAAAGTTCTTAATGACGCATTGATGTATTACATATTATTGTGACCTTAAAGAGAACCGACACGGCTTTACACTGACATCTGAAATTGTAATTTTAGCTACCAACATTCAAGTAATTTCGAATATATGATCAATCTTAAAATTAAATGAAATTTTACTTAAGTTTTTCCTCATGGTGTGCCCTTTACAGGTTGTTGTTTTATTGTTTAATTTATATCTTTAAAGTTTTAAATTTTCTATGTAGATTTGTTATTATTTTTTTTGAGTTTCTTGTTCGCTATATTAATGTTTGTAATTTGTTAACGTTATGTATGAGGCCGAAAGCCGCTAAGAGTTTCCTCCGAGCCTAAGCAAGTTAAAATAAATATTTAAAAAAAAGCAATTCTCCGCTTGCCTTTTACTTGGATGATCGAAGGGGACTTGGCACTGCACCAGTGAGCATATTGTACCTATGCCCCACAAGGGGGCTTCCCCGGGAAGAGATGGATATGAGAGGAGACAGAGGGCGGCCGGAACCAGAAGTAACGGCACAGCAATGAGGTTCCCTACAGTTTCTAGATTCAGACCCCCCGACAGTCGAACAGGCAGACCGAGGACCGTCGCCCCACACAGAGGCTTCAACACCCCGGTCTAAAAAAGCGGTCCGTTTACCCCAGCAACCAGCCGAAAGCCGACGGACGGAGAAAGTTCCACAGCAAGCATCCTTTTTCCCTGCTACGCAGACACTTTCAGGGTGAGGGATGATTGAAATAATGAATGGAACGAAATGGAGGGACAAAAAATTCGGCGGAAACCACTCCACCATTCGCCTAACGACCCGGGAAAACCCCGAACAAAACCATTGATGAGAATGAGGGGTCTCCAAGAACCTTCTGATGCGAGTCTCATGAGTTACCACGGCGCCATCTCGCTTTGTCTCCTCTTGCTTTAATTCCCCGTACTATATTTTTTACGAAAGTAATGTTGGTTAGAAACACTAGTTAAGTTCTGCAATGTTTCAATTTTCTTCAAAACCCTGCAAATAAACATTTCATTTGTGGTTTCGAAATCGACTCCTCAGTGGATACTTTCCAAAACGAGAAAGATGGTAAGAAATAAAGAATACGAGACCGGAGCCGCGGATTCTGCTAGTATTCCCAGCATGTTTTTACTTTCTCTTCTACCACCACCACTACTACTACATATAGGAAGTAGGGGAAATGGACCGTGTATGACTGTGAACAGCATAACTAAAAAACGAAAAGTTGGATAAACAGCAAACTTGGTATTTACGTTCAGCACCTTCCAAGGATGCTACACGAACATTTTCAAGAAAATTCCCCCACCCCAGACTACCCTTTACATTGCAGATTTGCCAAAAATGTTGACTTTCTAAAAAAACGCTCTAATGATTTTGATTAAAATACCATATATTAAGGATATTTACATGGCAAATAAAATGCGTATCTTGAATTTTCTAGGAATAGCCAATGAAGTCCTCTTCATTTGGAAGAAATTTGGTATAATTCTTTATAACCGGCTGCACAAAAAATGTTGAGCTCTTTAAAACACACAAGTTATTTAAAATAAGTTTTCTTGTTTCTGAGATCATTTCTTCGTCGCTCTCTTAAAGTCCTTTCAGCATTTAGTTGTTTCTTGAGATGACATGGAAGCAAGATATGCAATTTTAAGGTCAGCATATGGCGTCCAGTTCTTAAATATTTGACTATCGCTGTTCCCTTTATATCTATAACGAAATGTGTAATGGTGCTATTTCTGCAAATATTTATTTGGATTAAATAGAAAAATAAGCTTGAGGAAGTATTATTTGTATACCCAATAATAAAGGATAGAGAGTAGAGAAGTCATGTGAATGTATCTCATCAGATTTTTAAAACTTTGGTCCTTGTGTGCACTTATTTGAGATCTTTGAAACTCGTGCCATTTTTGCATTCCATGACTGCTGGCTACGGATGTAATAACGTTTTTCAGATCACGGTGAAAAACAACAACAGGCAGTAGCAGTACACTAAATAAGTTTCTTCTCTTGTACTCCAAGTCCTCCAAAGAAGCAACTTCTACACTCGTTCTTCCCAACCTCAATCACTCCACCTTCACTGAGCGCGTGCTGAGGTTCTTTATCTCTGCATCAACTCTTCTGTGGCAGTAGTCCACCCTTTACAGCACTGTAAACTTGCACGATAATGAAAAAAGAACTCTCTGCTTGCTGGAAACAATATCAGCGGTTAATAACCTATGTCATCATTCTTATGCTTATTCTTTCTCATTCAGCGTTTCCAAAAATTGGGTTTGTGGTTTAATAAAAGTGTCTCTCCATACGTAAAAATTTAATTAATGTGTGCAGTAGCTTGGAGGAACGTGAGGTGGAACGAAAGTGGAGGTAGAAAATACGCGTAGAAATTTAATAAGCTGGAAAGTAGTTTTTGTCATCAAAAGGATTAAGTAGAATTTAGTATGTTATCAGGCAGTTATTAGACACAAGGAAGGTAACTGTAATGAATGAACGATAAAAATAATTTAATCATGAATTCACAAAAGCAAGTCAAGTGGGATAAAAATTCGTTTCATTTCTTCTGTGCTATAGCTCACATTTATGGATTAAAATTTTAATTTATATATTTTATTGCACATAGAATTCTTTCCTCCATAAAATAACAAACGTTTGAATATAAAATCTGTTTTGTTGCACTCTCATGACTTTCTATACCCTTGTACAAACTATTTTTATAAACGCCTATTTTTCATCTACTTCATGTCAATCGAGATAAACATTTGTAGAAACTTATTGCTAATTTTCCTGTTGGACAAGGGGAATATGGTAGGCTTTAAGCGATTGTAAAATCTTTTAAGAGCTGGTTGCTGTGTGGAGCAAAAGGTATAAAAATTGGAAACTTCAAACAAATAACAAGAATATCTCGGAAATGGTTATCTCCACAAAAAAGTATGACATAAATTGTGTGTTTTAACGAGATTTACATTTTGTGTAGTAAACTTTTGTCTCTCTCTCTTACCTATTATGCAAAAGGCATTCAGAATGAAGAGGACTTTTGGGGACATTACCAGAAAATTCAAGATATATCTTTCATTTACCATGAAAATATCCTAAACATATGATACTTTAGTCAAAATCCTCAGAACCATTTTGGAGGAATAAACATTTTCAAAAAATGTTCCATGTAGAGGGTAGTCTGCGGTGGGAGGATTTTCTTGAAGATCTTCGTGTCCCATCCTTGGAAGATAGTAAACTCAAGTACCAAGTTTGGTATTTATCCCATTTTTCGTTTTTGAGTTATGCTGTTCATAGACAGACAGACAGGCAGACGGACACAGGGACATGTTTCCAAAAATGCTTCATTTGGATTCAGGACACCTCAAAACATATATTTTCGGTTAATTTCGATATCGAATTTTTGGGTGGAATGCAATACTTCCCCTACTTACTGTATATAGTAGAGAAAGTAGCAATGATGATGATACTGATGATAAATTAAATTAATTTAGTTTTATTTATCGATGCTCTTTAATTACTATGGTTCTTAGCATCAAATTCTATACTGTGCGTGAAATATCGCAAATTATGCTCTCGACTTAGTTTGATTAGGTTTTACTTTTCATTATGGTCTTTTACGTGATCCGTTTCACACCTGTTCACAGCACAAATCGTCATACTTCAATTTATCGCAAATCGCCATACTTCAATTTATCGCAATTCGTTGTAGAGTTATCCTATACGTTATATTGTGAGCTTTCTTTAATATAATACGTTACTCTTTTATCTAACCTTCATAAAGATTAAATGGCATATTATGAATTCAGAAGAAACTGAAATGGAACTGAAATTACAGATGCAGCAGAAAGAATAACACTAGAAGTACTTACCCAAAAAATCCAGAAAGCAACATGTTACAGCATTTGCTTCATTGCCTGGTGTAAGGCAAAACATGGCGAAAACAATTTCACTGAAAATGACTGCTAGCAAATCAACAAAAGATCAAAACATCTCACATCTCACTTTTTTAACGTCATTTTTCTTGCTTCAAGAACGAGTTTAAAAGCCGTATCTGATAGGTTCGGGAATTAATATATTATTCACATTCGAGCGCTATTTAAAAATAGTGTATGCCACGCGTGTTAAAAGTGATATTATTTTGCCCTTAGGACTGTGAAACGATGGCCGCAGGCCTATATATATCCGGAATTTCATACTTTTGCGTCTACAAACCAGTACGTCAAATTTCAGTTACACTACAATACCAACATATAAATACATAGTGATAAATATTCTACGAGAATAACTATTCTACTGGGTTATTTCACGCTTCTATATTAATTTTAAAAATGGAATATTACTTAATAACTTACCTTATTTTATATATTTAAAGATATTTCTTTTCATAATGCTACTAAACTTTTGTAGTCCCATGCTCAACAATACGTTGAACTAGTTGATACTGCGACAACAGCAGCTCTGCACGACAAGCTCCAAGGTTACCAGCACGCATTACATCGACTCATTTCAACCGCAATGAGCATATAAAACATGATTGCGTCCATGTCCAACATAATATGCAATACAACATTTAACCAATATAAAGTATTTGAACATAGAATTAAACCAAATATTGTACGTAACTTTCCTATACAGTTACGTAATTAATTAATATGCTTGAAGTAATCTGAAGTATACGAAGACTGCAAAATGACACTCATCAGCACGAGAAAATCAACTGGAAGGAGAGGAAGATGTGTGGAAGGTTGAAGTCCCGAAGTCCGTCACCCCTAGGAGAGGAGAGTATATTTACTTTGAAAACCATATGTTTTCTAACAGGACGTATTAACACCGAAACTAGGTTGTGAGTAAATTCATATTTAATGCTAGTTACACAAGGAGCGAATAAACAATTGACAACAAATTCACTGATTGTAGTAAGGGTAGGATTTATATTAAAGCGTTCTAGGAACGTAATTAAATTAAAACAAAGTAATGCATATATCCGATTTTTATTAGCAAAAAGAATAATTTCCCGATTTACTAAGTAAATTGTTCCTTATTTTCAGGTTATTCATTATTTTCCTTGTTGCAACACTTTCCTGTGTGTTATTTCCCCCCACTATTATACAGTATACATATGATGCTCTGTAAACTCTCATTTACTCTACAAATAAAGCGGATTTAGTTTTCTCACTTTTCTGCATTCTTGACTACTTCCTGGAAACTCTTTTAGCAAATGAGTGGCAAATATTGTGCAGAGTACAGACACTTACCCCTGTAAATAGCATTTTTCTCTGTTTCCTTGTGCAAATCCAGGTGATACTGGGAGTTACAAAGGTGCTTAAGCTAAGTAAAGAGAAGGGCTATTAATCTATGATTTTTCAATTGAAATAAAAATGTCAGAATATTTATATAAGCGCTTTTGCCATAATTCATTAGAAAAATATGAATTAATATATTACTCGTACTTTCCACACGTATAATATAGGGTATATGTGCTTGTTATGCTTGAATATTATTTTTCTTACGATAACAACATTTCTCATTCATCACTATGCATCTATTCAGCTCTTAGCATAACTTTGACAGGAGGAGGTTCTAAAATAAATGTGGCGAAATATACGAAGTGTTCTCCCATCCACTGGATTCTCCACACCAAAATGTAGCCATATGCTCTTTGTGATACATACAACATTAAATATTTTGAAATTTGTATTAATATAATAAAACGAGGAAATTTATAGTTATAATAATAAAAAAATGCATGTAAAATAACACAAGTGCTGTAGATATTCTATTCCAAACTAAATAATATATAGATGGACACGATTTAGCAGCTGAAATACTGCAAAACAAACGAGAGTCGAAACTGCTTATAACGGTACGATATTCAGCGATTATACTCAATACCAAATTATTTCAATAACCTCGTATGAAAATTGGTATTTATTTCCTTTGTGTGTTGTAAGCAAGTTCGTTAGCAAGGTACGCTAAGTAATTGTACAGAGAGAGCGCGAGATAGATAAGTGCAAGAGAGAGAGAGAGAGAGAACTGTATCCAGTGATACCGTAATTATTGACAGGAAGATATAAATAACTAAACAAGGAAGTGGTAGTAAGATAAAGAAATAACTGCAATAAATGATTTCTGTACATTAAACCAATGTATAATGGGAGAAGAAAGGGTTATAACTTTGTAAGTGAATAAGGAAGTAAGTACCAGGCAGATTATAATTAGTTAAAGTATAGAGCAGCTAAGGTAATTAAGCGTTCCGGTGAACTCAAATCAACAAGAAAGCTATTAGCTCAAGGTTCAGGTAGCTAGAATTCAAGACGTTAAGAAATAAGATAAGTATGAAGTTGCACATAGGCCAGTTCGGAAAAACGAGAAAGAGGAAGAATTCTAAGAATTTGGTAGACAAAGAGTAAAGGTTGTGTTTCAGGTGCATAAGATTTTGCAATGTAGGAATATTGGTGGGGTAGTTCTAAAGTAGGTAGCACTTACGTTAATAAAAGGTTATGTATTGCTAAAATTAGCGTATTTATTTTCTTTTCGTGTGCAGCCTTAGATACTTACATTCTTTTACGGTGATCGGCAGTTCGCAGCGCCTAACACCACCCTGGGTTATCAGTTACTTAGCGGTATCCGCAAGGGGTTTTGCTGGTAAGCGTCTCACAGTAATTTACGCTTCTAGTTTCTTTACTGCGGAAACAGTTATTTCAGATTGTAAAATTGGTACAGCTGAAGTTAGCAGTATAATAAGTCAATTGTTATAGTTCGGTGCTACGATTCATAATCGGTTGCATTCTGTAACTTCAAACGTTTGGCAACTCGCTTCGATAGCCCTCTTATTAGACCACATTACATTTCTCAGCCAATTCAAACTAGTGTTATCCTTTCACACTACGACCACTCAAACCCTGAGAGAAAGAACTCATAGCCAAGCACTGTAGCAGCCGGCAGCAGAACCAACAGCAGATTTTGGAGACTACGTAAAAAAGTGAAACCAGCTGAAACTAGAAATCAACGGAAATTTTATAATTAAAAACTGAGAAAATTATTTTCTTGATGGTCAGAGACTATGCAAATTTTCCAAAAGGGTTAACTTTGTGGCTGGGAGTGGAGAATCTTCATATTCAGCAGCTTGTGAAATCTATGTAGTTTTGTATTATTTAATATCTATCGGACCAAAGAGAAAGTAGAAAGGCTAAAAATTTCATCTGTTGTAATTGTCTAAACACCAATGATTGTTACACTGTACATAAGGCTATGCAGCAATTCCAGAAACTGGAAGACTGTCGAGGGTAGGTTAGGGAAGTCAGAAGTTCGGCTAATATTTCACGTCCTTTTGTATGAATATCAGGGGATCTTTCATCCGATATTAGGAACAGCTGGGGTTTATAACATTACAACTACAAGCGGATACACGACTGATGAAATATAGTTCAGTGTACAGTAATTTAATGAAGAATGGAGGCGGTAAATGACATGAATTAAATAATTATTCTAATTTTGAAAGTTAACTTTACAACGTCGGGTAAGCCAGCTAGTGTCCTATAAATCCTAACTCTGCCAATGTCACAAACATCTCTATTTCTTCAGAAAGTTGATACTGTAATTATTTACAGGAAGATATAAATAATTAAATACAGAAATAATAGTAATATAGAGAAATAATTGCAATAAGTAATTTCCGTATATTAAGTGAGGCAGAATTTTATATCACAACACTGTGAATGCCAGAGTGATTTTAGTGTAAATTAACATTATTGTATGACAATGATTTTAGATGTTTGTTAGCTATAAGCATTGTTAGGAAATAAGTTTACACGGCCTCACTGAAACTGACAATAGGAGTGGGTAACAATAAAGCGAGGGGATGAGTTGTTTATCAATTAGAAGAGACAAACAAATGACGTTGGGGTAGAGCACCTTTCTTTAGAAATGGAGGGAATATCTTCCCTAGAGCATATGCGTTTGTAATTATGATTGGCTGACGAAACAGACGCTAATGTTGGCGCGATTTATTAACCAATAGCAGCTCTATTATAATGTTTAGGCATATCGGGGTGAGGGAGTATAAATTCTTGAGCCAGAGGCAAGTATCGCGCAGTTCTATAGAATCATTAACAAGGTAAACGTCGCGCAGTTCTAAGAAATCTCTCTCGCGAGTTACACGTCAGGCAGTTCTAAGGAAGCATTTACGAAGTACACATTACGCAATTCTACAGAATCTCTCGCGTCGTAAAGTTAGTTACAAAAATGTGAAATACGCGAATTAATAGTGCGCGGCAAATAAGTGATTGTAGTTACACTCGAAAATATAACAGTTTCAGTCAGGCGTGTATCAAGATTAAATATGTGAAATTAATTAAGTGTGACGGCAATAAAAGTGTAAAAACAAATTCTTTTATCATTGTTATCTTTTAGTAACAACTCCTTTCCGTTTACACGCCCTGATCAAGAGATATTTGCTGGACTGAGTAATAATAGCTACCCGGAGGACAAAGAACCCAAAATTCAAAATAGTAAAACAATAACAGGCGCTCAGCAAATAAGATAACACGAACAGATTACCGCGACATAAGTCAAGGTATAATGTAATAAGCATGAGTTGAAAAGATTTCTGCGAGGAAAAGGTCATTAGCGAGGCATGTTATGCAAAGTCATTAGCAACAGCCGAAATAGCGAACGCGATAGTATAAAGGTTCTTGGGAAGCAGTTAAGGGGTGGAATTCACTATGAACAGTCACGAAATTTTGAGAATCAGGAAGGTAAGCCATAGCCATAGCAGTTGGTTCGCATAAGGGGACTTGGTGGGGTAGTTCTAAAGTAGTAAATTAATAAATATTCTAAATCAGACAGATTTGTTTGTGCACACATTCGTGACACTCTCTCCTGAGAATTAGTCACTTAATCTGGTGATTACTCGTGATTATTTTAAACGCTCAGTGACGCGCTTATGTAAATAAGGTTTAGCGAACATCGCGAGGGGTTTTGCCGGTAAGCATTTTAGTGACTCACGGCAACATACGCTTCTGGTTTCTTTTATTGCGGAAACGTTATTTCAAACCGTAAAATTGATACTGCAGAGGTTAACAGGTATAATAAGTCACTGTTATGGTTTCGAGTGCTACAATTCATAATCAGTTTCATTGTTTATCTTCAAACGGTCCGCAACTGCTTCAATAGCTCAAACATTAGATCACAAAAATTTCTCAGCCAATTTAAACTGGTGTTATCCTTTGAAACTCACCCATGCAAACCCTGAGAGAAAGATCTCATAGCCAAGCACTGTAGCAGCACGCAGTGGAATCAACAGCAGATATTGAAGCAAAGAGTACGGCTTCAAAATGTGAAGACCATCGACGGCTTCAAAGCAAATGGAACATGAACACTGATTTCTGCGCGACTTATGCGCGAGCACATGCAGCGAGATGTAATCTGTTCTCTCACCTTTTTCTGGACTTCGAATATCCGTGAATGCAAATCTTTGAAAGGAACTATCCGTAAAGTGAAGATGAACGAGTTAAAGAAAGAGGGAAAGAGTGAGAATAATAAATGGAAAAACATTTCTTGGAGGCGAATATATAGATGGAATGCACTAGGCATGCTGCATTTTCTTTTTGAGGAATTAAAAAAGACATAAAGAAACAAAAATAATGCTGCGAGAGATGTATGTGCTAGAAAGAGAGAGAGGGAGCAGTCTTTCTCAACACTCCGCCGCGGCGCGAGTTGCAGAAGTCTGCGAGGCTATCGACTTTACCGCGCGAGTCTTGATACGGCTCCCTGATTAAAGAAACATTTTAAGTGCAAATTAGTCACCCACTTGGATAGACAAAGGAAATGTAAATAAACATAAACGAGCAAAGTAAGTGGAAGGAGGCAAACCACTTTCTGAGTCTGCCTTCAGCAGAAAACAAGAAAAAGGAAACTACGACGTCAAGCAAGGAACTCCTGGGAAGCCTCATTCACAACTTTACCATAGGCCTAACAAAATACATGCATCTCACAAGACGAATTTACACAATGTGGTGAATATGTAAAATGAGAATATAATATATCTTCCTCCGGCGCCCTTTTTGATGTGTGTACCTCAAACTCGCGTTTAAATCTATGAAAATGTCACTCAAAGGAGGGAATGTGTTAAAATAGCACTCCAGTTGAAGGAGGAATTCTATTTTAGAAGGAGTGTTGTATTGTTAGACCACGTATGGTACAAAGTCTCCGGTGGCCTTCGCCCCAATGTTCACTTTCCGGTGGTCTTCGCCCCAAGTTTAAAAAAATTAACTTTGTAATTTGAATGTTTCTTTAAATATTATATATTTATGTTTGCCTCAGCTGCGTTGGTATGAATTTTTAGAAACATGTGTCTCTTTGCAGGGGGTGATGCGGCTAAAGAATGTAGGCTTACGCCAATTATAACTTTTACTTCACTCCTTTTATTAATCCTTCACACTATTAAATAACACTTCACATATATAGAGAGCTGTGAGATTATTTATTAATTACTTCCACTAAACTTTATATTCTCGCCGTAATGAATTTTCATCTGACACTGAATACGTACTAAACATCTCGAGGACGCGTCTCGCATCCAGTTAGGAAATAGCAAATAGCGTTTACCGCTTGAATTTGTACAATTTGCTCTATTTTAGTTTCTGATTAGCTAATCCTACTGCAATAGAATACTTTTATTTAAGTTAAACTTTTTCTGATTGTCGATTGGCTATTTATAAACTGTCTCAAAAATTACATTATTGTTGCTCCAAGAATTACCAGTAGCATTATTACTTTCCAATTTATTATTGCCTCAAGGTTAACTCATTGTTACCTCATTGTTAGCAACTTTTGACCTATTTTCTCTCAGGTCCTACATTATTAAATTACATAATACATTCACATAACATTATCATACATGTACATAATAATATAAACATAATCAATGACTGTAATATACATTTTATATGGTATTTATACACATATTGCTTTAAGGCCGGCTGTTATTGAATTTATATATTATATAATTAGATTGAAATAATTTAAGTGTTAAAAATACTGCCTCACACTTCTCGAAGTGGTTAAAATAACTATTTCGTGATACATTTACTTTTTAATGAATAAACAAATAAATAAATGTATCACAGATAAAAAGCAACCCTTTCTTTTTAGACAACATGGCCGAAAAGTAGAATTTCTAATACAGACGCTAAGAGTTTTAGATTATCGAAACATTGGTTTTAAGTCCAAAAACATTAAAACTACGCTTTGTATTTACACATATTTAATAACTTGACTTTGTTTGATTAGGTTATACTTTTTATTATGTCTTTTTACATGATTAATTTCTTATGCCACTCGCATTATCTGTTCAAAATCAAATTGTCATATTTCAATTTATGCAATTCGTGTAGAGTTAATGTACCTATACGTTATATTGGCAGCTTTCTTTAGTCCAAAACGCTATTCTTTTATCTAACCTACATAAAGGTTAAATGGTGAAAATTATTAAATCATAAGAAACTGAAATTACAGAAGCAGTAGAAGTACTTACCCAAAAAAAACTAAAAAACAATGTGATATAGCATTTAATCACTTCATTTCCCGGTGTAAGGCAAAACGAGGTGAAGATATTTTCACTGAAAATGACTGCTAGCGAATCAACAAAACATCAGAACACCTTACGTTTCGCTTTTTAACGTCATCTGTTAGTTTCAGGAATCAATATAATATAATTCATATGTTTTTCAAATTTGAGCGCTGTCCAAAAAATAGTATATGCCACACGTGTTAAAAGTGGTTTTATTTTGCTCTTAGGATTGCGAAATTCGGCCTACACCTTCGATTCGTAAACATTTCCACTTGCAAAATAAAACCCTACTGTTACCACTTGTATCATAATCTACTATTATATCAAGTGAGGCAGTTTTCTGTACAGAAAACAATGCTATAATAATGCATTATTAATAAATATACATATATATGCATTCTTGATGTAATCATAGCGTTAATCATATTTGTGTGATTGTTAGTTTACCATATGCGTTAGTGATATCTCTGGTATACGACGCAAGAGTATTTCCCTGGGCACGATTTTACAGCAAAAACTTGGTTCACACAAAAGCGAGGGGAAACTTAATAATTACAAAGAGTTTTTGTTGACAGTACACGCTAGAAAGACATAAGTTGCCACGTAAGGGGAACTACGGACTAATTTACATGCCGAGGATTCCACCATTGTCTTAAGTCATGTAACTGTTGAGAAGCCAATAGGGAGGAACTAACCCCCCCCCCAGATATATAATATTTGAGAAATCGCGTGATTTCGGCCAATCATCAGAAAAATCAGCTAGTCAACCAATCAGAAAATTAGAAGTAAAATACGGACCGATCGGCTATCATCCTATATAAGCCAAGGTCCGGTAGACAAATTACGATTTCTATTAAATTCACTTCCCGGATAAACCTGCGATACCCAACATAAACATTTTGCGCCAAAACTACACTGCCGTTTGTGGGAATTACAACACCAAGAAAGGATTTCCCAAATAACTCCAAACTTGGTGAAAGTGTAGAAGAGTGTGCAAGCAATAAGTGATTAGCTTCGCAGACAGATGGGGTACACTTAGGCCGAGTAGAGCCCTCTCGTGTCGATCCAACAGAGTCAGTGCAGAGCTGTCAAACAAGGTGGAGACAATAAGGTGAGTGCCAGTATGCCTCGTCGACGTCAAAGGAAGCCATATCGGCATGTGAGCGAGTTCGAACGGGGGAGAATGATCGGTCTCCGGGAAGCGGGTATGTCATACCGTGACATTTCGGCTCGTACAGGGTATGCTGCTACGACAGTGATGCGTGTGTGGAAGCAGTGGATAAATGAAGGTTGTGCGCAGCGAAGAGCGGGTACTGGACCACGGAACATGACCACAGCAAGACCACGGAACATGACCACAGCACGGGATGACCGTCATCTTGTCCGCATGGCTATAGCGGACCGTATAGCTCGACGCTGGAGCACTGCAACTAGTGTCAACTTGTCTGCATCAATGTTCGTCGCCGTTTGCTGCAGGTTGACTGGTTGCATGCATGCCATTACGTCGGCTTCCATTTTCCAGAAACTACAAGCTCCTCCGACTGCAATGGGCTGGTGAACACAGTCACTAGGGTGCTGAGTGGCAAAATGTAGTCTTTTCGGACGAGTCCCGCTTCAACGTGTCCGACAATGATGGCCGCCTACGTGTCCGGCGGTACCGTGGTGAGCGCAACTTGGAGGGCTGCATTGTTGAGCAGCATAGCGGACAAACACCAGGTGTAATGGTTTAGGGCGCCATTGGTTACAACAACCTATCTCGCCTCCTACAAATTGAGGGCACCTTGAACAGCAACCGGTACCTAACGGTGGTTGTAGAGCCAGAGGTATTCCCCCTGCTTCAGGCATCTTCATAGGCCACATTTCAACAGGACAATGCCCGGTCACATATTGCGAGGAATGTACAAGACTTCTTCGAAGAACAACGGGTACCATTGATTCCCTGGTCTGCACTTTCACCTGACATGGCGCCCATCGAACATGTCTGGGATATGGTTGGACGGCACCTGGTGCGTCACCGTCCTCCAGTAACCAGTGTCACGGATTTTTGGGCTCGAATACAGACTGCGTGGAGGGAAATCCCTCAGGAACTTATTCAGAACCTTTTTGATTCAATGCCACGGCGTATATCAGCTCTAATTGCAGCGCATGGAGGCCATATCAAATACTGAATATTAGGACTTAACGGTCATGTAGAGATTTGAAATGTTTATCATTTGTTGCTTGTCATGTGCCTAAGCTGTGGTATTAAATCCATTGAATTCATGCATTTCGTTCTTGGTGTTGCAATTTTCACAAATGGCAGACTATAAGTGTAAACATCTAATGCAAAGGATAACGTTCGCGACGGTAATTATTCTAAAGTGAAAGTACTTGTGTTAACTCACCTGACGTTAAAATTACGAACATCAGAGGAACGATTCCGCGTTCGGACAAAACTGCACCGTAAGAAACAAAGAAGCGTCGAGTGCTCGAAGTAAAGCACTTTCAAGGAAGTGTTATGTGGAAGGGAATAATCTTGGGAATAAATTGTGTGCGCGAAATAACTATCCAAACTCCAACAAAGTGACAAAGCGTCAGCTATCGCTGTCGAACAATTGTAAAGTGCTATTGTTAAAGGATTCACACTTTGAAACACTATAAATTGAGTTTATTTAGTGTTTTCAATTCTAGCAAGTCTACTTATGAGGCATCCTTGAGATACCCATATCGAGTCTCATGCTCAATAATATTCATTAACTGCCGACAGCAATCGTGGACAAAGAACTTGCAGCAGCTAGAATCTGAAGACACGACCTCCTAACTAGCACTAAACTAGTAATTACAACTATAACGCTTCTATTTAACCAGAACAATAGCCATCCAGTGATTACTTTGAGTTAGACAAATTCATGTCGTTCAGTTATCCTTCGCAATTTATGCTCCATAATTAACATAATAAATAACAATCAACAAGAAGGATAACGTGGCACAAGAAACAAACACTTATCAGTGTCCTGAAGATGTGAAGTTTATTGTAAGGAAACTCGTTGGAGTCTTTGAAGCAGGTGGACTGAAACTTAATATGAGTAAAACCGAATACTTGCTAATAGGTGCAAAAGTACGAAACATTAAATTATCCTAAAGAGTAATTAAATTGGCGAAAGAATTTAAACATTTGGGATCACCTCCTTATGAATCTGGAAATTGTAAAGTGGATGTGGATTATGGAATGATGCAGGTTAGAGGAGCAATAAAGATGCTGAATGGAGTATTATGGAGTAGGGCAATAACAATGCACACAAGAAAGAGAACTCTTCAGGGCATAGTATAAAGCAAGGGGCAAAACAGCAAGATACAGGCAGTTGAAATGGATGGAATAATGAAGGGGGCCAGAGTGTCCAGGTTAGAGAAGAGAAGGAACGAATATATTAGAAGGATAATGGACTTGGAAGAACCAGTGGCTGAGAGAACTAAGAGTCGAAAACTTCAGGGGTATGGTGACTTAAGAAGGATGGATGAAACATCCTGCTACAGTGCCTCCGGCGGGCAGAAGGAAACGGGGTCGGTCTAGAACACCCTGGAGGTCTGAAATAGCATATGGAGGAGCGGGAATTGGCTAATGGGGACTGAAATGATAGACACAGATGGAGAATGGGAATAAAGGGTCACAACCGTCGAAAAGTGGACACGCCCTCAAAAGAAGAAGTGGTAGATTTAAAAAATATGAAATTTAATAGAAACGTTAAAGAAACATCGACAAAATGTGTATCCACTACATTGAAAGTTTAAAATTCAATTCTATTTCCAGTTGAGACATTTTGACGCTCCTCCTTCCTTCTCTTGCATCTCCAGGACGACAGCAACTGCATTGACTGTTGGTGATTCTGGACCTGAACAGTTTGTGACTCATTGTGCGCTGGTAACAGCCCACTAGAGAAAATGGCGATTGGTCAAGGTCTAGACCAATTACTCGGAGGCAGCTCTTGCGGCTAGCGAAAGAAACATCGGAGAAAGGGAGCTCCACGCAGGTCGAGAAAGGAAAAAGACAGACGGCGACAGAGAGGCCTGCTGTAAACGTGCTAGCGACACGCGCGGCAGTCAACCGGCGTACGAAATTTTTTCGAACGTGTCTAAATTTTCAGCAGGTTTGGCGAGTAAACGTTTCAAATTTATTCTTTAAGATGGAAGGTGGCAAGCGATAGTGGCGAGAGAACCTTTATTTACACCAAACACAACGATATTGAGCAAAACATGTGAAGAGAACTATATTTGAAATTGTTTTAAGGGAAATAATTACTGCAGAAAGTTTTAAACCAGTAAGGTTTATTGGTTTTAAGATCTTTCGAGAGGAGCCAAGTTTTACAGATTGTCCAAATAACAAAGTTTTGCAGGTTGTTAAAAGATGGTAAAAGTTTATACATCATTAAAATTGTAAATATTTACAACTCGTTAATATTGTAAGGCACTTTATGTTTTGCCCAACCTTAAACATTACAGACAGTTGAATGGGAAATAAGGGCTACATTGTGCTAGAGAGAGCGACAGTTTAACAAGTTCCCCAGTTCTTAAAGAGACTTTAATTCAATATTATATATATATATATACACATACACGTGCATAGATTGTTTACTTTTGTTGAAATAAAACGATATATACAAACTTATTGTACAATGATTTAGAAGACTTTTTATATTGGATTCTCCCGTTTACCCATTAGAACTGTATTTCACATCCCATATCACTCATAATTATAGACCAAAAATTCAGTGATATTCACTGAAAAGGGAATGAAATATCAGCAGATTTTGTATTTCATCTTTTCCGCCCCCATTCCCTCCCCCGCAACAATCTTAAACATTATGGAAATGATGTATAGCCTGTAACAAATTTTAAGATTGAAAGTTTAACCAAATGTTTGAGTTATTTTTACACAAGATAAAACATTATACAAATATGTAAAACAATAACATTAAAATACTTATTTGTTTTGTTTTTCCAAGAACCACTCACCAGGATTCAATTAAATGTTATATGGATATTTGATACAGCTTTTCCAATATGTAAGATCTAATTTCGGCATATCCAGTATGTAAAACAAAATCAAGTATATTTCCAGTATCAGTAGACACCCTGTAAATGCTTTCTACAATACCTAGGCTTTAATATTAAAAGTTCTTATACATTCAAAAAGCAAATATTAATGATACTGTACAGTATTCTTTCTCCCTATCTATATTACGTCGATTTAACTATGCACCACGGATCTATTAGGAGATACCTCGTGGATCGGCGTGTGGTCGACACTTAATCTTCCAGGTCTCATCCCTGTACCATACCATCTTGTTACGTCAGGCGTCCACACAGGTCTTAGTGCTAGGTAACTGTACCTCTGCTTCTATACGTAACGGGCAGACAGCTTCCACACTTGTCCACCGAGGCCTTAGTGCCAGGCAACTGTGTATCTGCTTCTTCTCGGTGCGTTAGGGTGCCGTCCAGTCTACCTGCTTTCATTATCTGAGGATAGATGGCAGTGCATTCGCTATTACCATGTATTTTCATGTTTACTTTGTTTTAGACATAAGGTAGAACTTTGGGTCGTGGTATTAAATATACGATATAATATTTACATTGGCGAACTGCGAAAAACTAACAAACACCCCGAGTCAGATTGTCGGCCCACTGATTTGAACCTGGGACCTTCCCAATGCGGCCACAAACATTACCACCTGAGCCTTCCCCCTCGGTAGTTATCGTCAATTAGTCAAAATCTTAGAAATAATAGGTATACATATTTAAAATGTTTATTTTTAGAATTGTTGATATTTTCCTAGGTATTTAAATTGCGACGTTAATTTGAAAAAAGCTAACTTTAAAACTGGTAATTCCACAAGAGATATTATCGTACTAATATTTCTGCACAATATTCTGTATTCGACTGTGGATTCTATTCATATTACCTACTTAAAACATTGCTTATGTACCAAATAGAGGAAGTAGATTCAAACAGCATTTTTCCTTCCAGAATATATGTTTCTATTCATAAAAATTATCAAACAAATGGATCATTAACTTGTATAATCAATTCCATATAGACATATTCAATATGTTTGAACCAAAGTGAATAATGCAGCAATTAATAATTGTATTTCAGTAAACTCAAATTAATGTAGTATATATAATTATAGTATTGAAACCTTGTCATCTTTTTGTCTTAACTGTTTCTCTTTTTCTCTTTAAATTAAGACAGCCAATGAAGTTAATTAGCAATACTTGATATATTACGAAGCAGTATTTTTAACACTTAAATAATATCATCTAATTATATAATATAAAATATAATAACAGCAATATGTGTATGTAATGATATATAAAATGTATGTAACAGTCATTGTATTATGCTTATATTATTATGTACATGTATAATAATGTTTTTGTGAATGTATTACGTAATTTAACAATGTAGGAGCTGTGAGAATAGAAGCTGAAAGTTGGTAACAATGAGGTAACCTTGAGTCAACAATAATATTAGAACGTTTAATAATGCTACTAATAATTCTTGGAACAATGATGTAATATTTAAAACAGTTTATAAATAGCCAATCAACAACTAGAAAAAGCTTAAGTTAAATAAAAGTATTCTATTGGAGTAGAATTAGCCAATCAGAGACTTGAAATAGAGTAAATATGCAAATTCAAGCGGCAGAAGCTACAACACAGCGTTCCCAACCAGATGCTACAAGATTGCATACCCGATCGGTACGATACGTGGTCAATGTGAGACATAAAAATTCATTGCGGTGAGAATAACATAAGGTTTACGTGTTAAAAAGTACAATTAACAAAAATCTCACAGCTCTACAGTAGAATATATCTGTGAAGTGTTATTAAATCGTGTGAAGGATTAATAAAAACAGGGTACAATACAATTACAATTTGTATAAGCCTTGTTGTTTAACCACACCTCCCCTGCTAAGAGATACGTGTTCTAAAAAAATACTGACACAGCCGAGGCATACATATATAATATTTAAAGAAACATTAAAATTACAAAGTTGATTTTTTAAACGTGGGGGCGTAGGCCACCGGGAATTGAGCGTGGGGCGAAGGCACCAGAAAGTTTGTACCATACGTGTGGCATTAACCCTCTCAATTGCTTGCTTTACAAAAATTAATTCAAGTATTCATTCAAATTAAGCATTAAGTAGTGTATATGGACTAAAAACCAAAATTTTCATATTTACAATAGCATTATTTTTGTGCCGTAAGAGTACATTACGAGCGCTTGCCAATAGCGGGCTTCTCCTATCTTGGTTTACCAGTAATAAGCCTCGAAATCCAGTCGCAGCGTGCTAAGTTCGAAGTGTTAAATTCTATTGGTATTACTGAATCAAACTTTTAATATTCAAGTTATAATGACAGTTGAATGTACGAATAGTTGTGGGATAATAATTTAAGTAGAGTAAACTTCTGTAACTGAATTTTTAATAGTGTTAGTGGGAGCAAAATTATCTTTTCAATCAATCATTTGATTGAAACGCAATAATAGATTTAAAAAAGGCGTACAGAATGTTAAAGAAAAATTATTCCATATTTTGAGAGGTGGCAGTATGGACCATAACAAGAAAAAGTCCAGTAAACATGGGCTCCAAAATGCATCCCTTAAGAGCTATGAGCACTTGTTCATCTTCGCAGTATGAAACATTTCTACAACAAGCTCTTTGCTATTACGTATGACCTACAGGATGCAACAAACAAATGAGGACACATTACTCTGTTACTGAAACAGCATAGCTTCTAATGTATTCTGCTTGCAATTACATACGGCCTGCACGTGTGAACCATCCCTAAAGGAGATGCTCAATATAGTTTCCATTCATAGTAACACATGTTTCTGCCCGACGTCTTAGGGGATCACGCACTCTCACCACTCCAGGTTGGTCACGGATGCTCTGGCAGGCACTGATGATACCTTCTTGTAGTGTTTGTACATCATTAACGGGTTTGCATACACCAAAGGTTTAAAGATAAAACTACAAGTAAAAGCATTTCAGAAACTTATCAAAACACACAATGGTTCAATTAGAACTAATAAGAATATGCGTTGTAATTACCCAGAACTGTGACTACAGTTTACGGTAACAACACTAACAGACATTTAAGATATGCTGTATCCATGAACAAGAACAGAATAATGTGTCCTTATTTCTTTACTGCCTGCTGTAGGTCGTACGTAGGTAATAGCAAAGAGCTTGTAGTAGAAGAGATGTTTCAGAGTAGCGAAGATGAACAAGTGCATAAATCTAAGGTATGGATTTTAGAGCCCATGTTTACTGGGCATTTTTTTCTTATATTGGTCCATACTACCACCTATTAAAATATGGTATACTTTTTTTAATACTGGTATAAATGTTGTGTGTGTGACAAAAGTTTAACTATAATAATTTTAGTTGAGAATCTATGCTCTGAATTTGAGGGCTTGTATATACAATGACTTCGGAAGGCATTTGTTTCCACGTTAAAAGTTTTTAACCATGTAATTAACGCAGAAAATTCCCACTTTTAATATGCAGAAGGAGCAAACTTAATGGAGTTTAGATGTTCTGGCGTTCTTCCAGCTTTTTCTTCTTATTAGTTTTATAATTGATTAATATTGCACCAAATTTTTCAGTAGTGATGCATACAAAATTATTTTGTATACATTCAACAGAAAAATTTTTATATACAAGCAGACAAGGTTACCGACACTTAATAATAAGTTTGTAAAATTTTAAATGGGAAAATTCAGCAAAAACGTTTCTTGTTTCACACTTAGACATATTTTTTCTCAGTCAGATCAAACCCCATTTTCACCTCAATTACGCTTCCAATCAATGACGTAAGAAAATTTCAAATGGGATATTTTTCTGGGCGCAAGCATTAAGATTTTAATCAAATTCTTTATGTTTAAAATGAAGGATATTATTTATCCAATATGGAGAAATAAACGCTTGTTTTACAAACGTGTGCTAGTTGGGCTGCTTCATTCATAACTGGAGCTACTCTTAAAGAATTTCTGAACTTATGCCTGAAGAAATGCTCCTATTCCACAACGTCCCCTTTTGTTCTAATTAGCCTGCCTTTCTACAAACGACCAGAAAAAAAATTTAACATAAAAGACGCTTAAATGCTTCTTTATAAAACAGCAAGTAAATAAAATGCAAAAGAGAATTACAAAAAAACTGCTATCGTAAGGTTTATTTCGGGCAGTTCTTTCCTTTTTATAACTTCCTCTTGTCGTCATAAAAAGTGCAAAGAATGATTTGGCCATTACTTTCAGGAAACTCTGTGGGGGGTTCGCTCACTTTTAAACCAAATACCCCTACCCCACACCCATTTCGAATAAAAGCCATTCACCAAGAAGATTTCCTTGCTCTTCATTAGCCTCCATTTCTAGCCCCCTTCACTTTCTTTCTCTCCTTTTTATAGACTTCTCCTCTCCCCCTTGGTCCACCCGGCTTTTATCCCCTCCCCAACACTCAGCGCATTTTTACTTGGCCTCCCGTTTACAAAGGAAGAAGTAAAAGTGCTTTCATAGACGTTACGCTCCCGGTATGACATTTGTCTTTGTTAGAGTTAACAGCTTATGGTGCAATGGACTGTGAAGAACACGCACCTCAGCCTTCTTTTGTCACACCGTGCATTAAGCTTCTGAGGGCAACACCGCGGTCAGAAATTTGGTGCGTGATAAGAGAATGATCTTCACCTTAAGATTTAATACTATGGTCTTGAAAATATAAAATGTTGGAAATCATTTTATAAGGCTTACAAACGGTTTGAAGGAAATCTAAAAGCTATTAATGATATTTATGATTATATACTTCTAGAACATTAATCCTCAAAGATGCGCGAGTGTTTAATTCCTGTACTCTTACCTATAGTAAGAGATAAAGGTACGTATCACGGAGAGGCCCCCGAAACCGGGGCAGAGCACCGCATGCAGGGCAGTCGGCCCCTTTTGCTTCTAATTCCAGTTTGACACCTGGGAGAGAGGGATGAGAGGAGAGACCCGAACGGCGGCCGTTCGAGATGCCGACGGGCGCAAGCATGGCGGGGTCCCTAGCGTTTTCAGAGAAAACGCATCTGGCGCACGGTCTCTGCCCACAAGCCACCAACCTCCATGCCCCAAAACGGAACCCCACGCTGAGGAGAGACCTAACTGAATGGTATCGCAGCGACGTCAGGGAAGAAAGCTTTACAGTGCAAGCCACCGTCCAGCCGCAACCCTCCAAACGCCGTCGCTTGGTTCTACAACTTTGAAACAGATAACAAAGAAGATGATGGGTGCAGGAAATGAGGGGAAGGATTCGTGGTAGTAGATAAACCACCCCAGCATTCACCTGGCGATCCGGGGAAACCACGAAAAACCCTGGGCCAGAATCGTCGGCCAAGATTGATTCCGGGACCTCCCGCATGCGGACCACAGACGTAACCGCCTGAGCCATCCCACTCGGTTAGCTATAGTGAAGTAGAAATACTATTGCATTCCTCCCAAATTTGGATATCGGGATTATACCAAAACACACACAAATACACGTCCTGAGAACTACTTAAAAAGGAGAAAAATCCTCGCGCGCATGCTTGTGTGGTGTTTGTTTCTTTTTGTGTGTGTCTGTGCCAGTGTCTCTCTATCTCTCGTCTGTCTATCTAACAGTAAACAGCATAACTCAAAAAAATGAAACGACATTTAAATACCCAAAGTGACATTTATGTTCATCTTTCAAAAGTGCGACACGAAGATTTTGAAGAAAATCCCTCACCAACTACTCTACACATGAAAAAGCTTGTTATTTTCATTTTCTCATTTTGATTAAACTACCATATGTTTAAGTTACCTACATAACAAATAAAATGTATATCATGCATTTTCTGCTAATAGCCTGTGAAGTCCTCTTCATTCTAATTGTATAACTGGTAAACTGTAAGAGATTACACATATTGTTACTACACAAAAACTGTAGATCTGGTATAAGGATTATGTTAAATAGAAATATTTGTGCTGTTAAACATATTCCGAGATATTCTTTGTTATTTGCTTTAAATGTCGGTACTTTGTCAATGGGTAAGTCGCTATTGGTTTTTTTTTCTCGTGGGCATACAAAAACGTGGAAATTTACGGCTATCGTATAGCGTAATTATCTGACTATTGCTTTAGTCTGGTCTGTACTTCTTATACCTGCAACGAAATGTGTAAATGTGTAATGAAATTTCCTCTCTAATAGCAAGTGGATAGTAGAATAATTTTTTGTAAGAATACATCGTAGAAAAAGTCGTTGGAAAGCAAAACTTAATGTATATACAGCGTGTTCGGAAATTCCCCTTACCAACTTTAGGGCTTGTAAAGGGAACTGAATAGATCATGTTTTGAATAGGAACCCATTTCCGGAAACGGCCGTGCTACAACCATTTGAAAACTGGTGTTCAAAGTGATCACGTTTGCTCAAGTATAGATGGAGTCTCATAAGTAATGTCAGTTTTTAAGCCAAACTTTATTTGGAAGGTTTTCTGGCAAAGTTAAACTACCCTTTAAAGTAGACACCAGCTGATTCTATGGTATTCAGTCATCTTTCAGCGAGGTTTGTTATCCCGCGAGGTACTAGTCTCCAGTTTTTGATGCGAAGAATTCGGTGAGACCCACTTCACAGCTTCAAAGTTTTCGAAATTTATTCCACGTAGGAATTAGGCCATGGATCGAAACCGATGGTAAGCTGAGGGCGCAAGGTCAGGGCTGTATGCTAGGTATTGTAGCAGTTCGACTCTACTAATTCCTGACTTTTTGTCATAGTTCTTTGTGCAGTATGGGGTGTTGCATTGTCCTACTGCAAGAGAACTCTATCTCGGTTAACTAATGCCGTCTCAAAATTGCATGAACTCATTTCACTTGTTGAGAATAAAGATCCGCATTGACTGCACGTCCGTTTGTAACAAACTCCAGTAAATCGCTCTTTAAAAATTCCACCAGACACACATTACTTTGGGGCCTAACTAATTCTTTTAACGATGACTTTGGCAGGTTGACGGGGACTGAGCCGCTGATTCGAGGCGTCAAGGCTGCGGTAATAGACCGATTCTTCATCACATGTGACAATTCTCCTGATAAATCTATCATCCATGGGATTACCGATAAGCTGACGACAGATCTCCACTCTACATTGAGTCTGTTGAGGTGTCAATTCTTGAGGTACAGATCTACAGCTTCTGTTTGATTTTCCAAGTTTCTTAAACTGGCGATGTATGGTGTCTTTTGATGGACAGAGTTCTTCTGACAACTTACAAGTACTTTTTTGAGGATTTTACTCCAACAATCTGCGTTTATTCTTAATATCCCATAATTTAGACTTCCTGAACGTGGTAAATCTGTAGTGTTTTCTTCTCCAGTGTTGAAACGTTGGAACCATCGTTGTGCCACACGATAACTGAACCTCCTCCTTCCACTTACCATATATTTTTCGAACCGTGGCAGTAGCTTTATAATCTTGTTTCCAGTAGTGCTTTAAGCTCCTTGTACACGATCAAATTTTTGTCAAATTCAATGGTCTACAACACTTTCGAAGAGTTGTTCATAATTTCACAACTTTTCTTGTCAAATTGCTTTCGATACTTTAAAGTATTTGGAAGTCTTCAAAGCAAATAAGGACATACTCTAAACGATCGAAGGTTTGACAATGATTTGATGGCTTTGGCCATTGACATGTTACCATTTACAGTGAATCACGAAATCTGCAACATTGTCAATGAAAGCGAAAATGGCTACCCAGGCAAGGGATGTCGTATGCAAGCTGATTAGGTTATACGAAAACTAGCAATGTCTGTATGTTGTGGATTACGATGAAAGCGAGAGCATATGAAGAAATTGCCAGCAGATTTTCTAAGTGTAAATAATGCATTAATGCAATGGTAAATAGTAGATATAATTTATGAAGTTGTATTATTTCCATTGAATTCTTTCATGGGCTATAACACGTGTAAGTGCTATGTAATATTTCGTAGAGAGCAACATTTCACTGAAAAATTGTTATATTGTGACGCTAATATAATTTACTTTGCACGTGATAAATTGTCAATGTGTTCTGAAGAGATTAAGTATGGCATAGGGACGTGTAAATACACATTTATGACATTGTCAAGCCTCGTCCAATCTTGAAAAACATTTGACAATTTTTCTTGTAAACCCTTGAATTGAAAAAAATGTTTGATCATGTACAGGAGGCTTTAGAAGGACTCCAGTCTCAAACTTTGTAACTTCCATTTTCTGACTGTGTATTAACAACTGACACATTCTCGCAGTACTAGGCATGGCATCCTATAAATAGAATTGGCGGACCAAAGAAAACCAATTCTATGTTATAAAACACCAAACTTAAAAACCGACATTACTTATTAGACAACCTAATACTTTACTTAAGCGTGACTTAGTACATCACTTTTCTTACAAATCAGCTCATTAATCAATTTTCACAAACACATTTGTTTACAGTTAAAATTAACTATTTGTTTTTGTCTTCCTCACAGGATGGTTACCATTCTGATTCACTACAACCCATTAGGAAATAATACCTAAGAAACAAAAAGTAAATTTAATCATGTTGCACAAATACTTTTGTTTACGCTTAAACTGAACAATATGTATTTCTCTTCGTCACAGGTTGGTTGTCATTCTGATCCGCTACAACCCCGGTTCGATGTGAGGACCACTAAAAGTAGTTGCGCACCTTGTACCTACGAATGGTGTTCTGGTAAAGTCTCTCCAGTTATCTGACATATCTGCAATTTGTTGTACAATGACAACAATTCATGCCAAAATTTCTTCCACTGATTCTACAGGATCTGACTGCACAGCTCAAACCGAAGTAGAGAGGTAGGGTGGAGGTCAAATGGCATCAGATGCTTGCTTATCTGACGCTCGTCGCGACTAGCCGGTTGCATACCAAGCAAACAGACTTGAAATTGTTATAGCATAGAAGTGGTATGTTACCGGACATGGGTCTCTATTCAAAATATAATTTGTTCAGTCCTCTCTACAAGTCCTAAACGATTGTAAGGGGCATTTCCGAACACTTTGTATATCTGAATATTCCTTCGAAATATAGCAATGAGCTGTCAGGCTGTCATAGGCGGACTTTACGAGACAGCTTGAACGTCTGTTCATTAACAACTACTTGTAAGCTGATTTTACATAAATTTATTTTGAATAATAGACGGTTGTCTTTAAGTCATCTTGAAAATGAAAACAGTTTGACTGCATATAATAGATCCTGCAGTACAGAACAGAGTGTGAAATGTTATCCTCACGAAATAGCTTGAAATTGCTGCGAATATTGTTAAGATTTGGGATTTAAATTAGATACGAACTAACACTTTAGCAAATTTATATTAATATAGAATTTTAGTAATAGGAAAGCTATATGCAAATAATCCTGCTAATACGTTTACTTTCTCTACTGCAAACCAATATTAAGTAGAGGTCCCGCGTTCGGTCCCCGGAGACCGCCTACTCTGATTTAGGTTTTTCGTGGTATAACCTTGTTGACAGGCAAAGGCTGGCATGGTTTTTGTCATACCAAAATTTCTCCGGTCCCCCAATCCCCATCATTTCATTTTTCATCACCGTTCGGGGTACGGAGCTTGACTGGGTGGTTTGGTGGTGTGTGGTGCGCGATGGATATGCACTCTGTCAATGTTTCTTCCTCCTTGGTAGGAACTTGGGCAGTTTGGGCCTGTTCGTCAGGAGGAGCGCTGGAGAGTGCCTGCAGGAGTATTTCCATCTGTGAACTTTAAGAGACCCCGCAATATCCGCACCTGCCGCTACTTGGCCCGGGCAACCGCCCTTCGGATCTTCCATCCCTTCCTCCTGGAGGTTGCATACGGCATAATACGCCTCTGACTGCAGTGCTTAAATCCTCCTCTGCCCCTTGCGAGAAAAAAAAAAGGAAGCATTGTATTCTACACAAAACGTCGATGTGGACATTTCACTGGAAATACACATTTTGAGTGTATCTCAATGAGTGAATCTAAAGCCTGAGGCGGGCACGTATGTTGTCCGTCCGTTCTCTTGTGTCTGTGAGCCGCATAACTCGAAAACGAAATGTCAGTTAAATACCAAACTTAGTATTTAAGTTTAGCTTTTTCCAAGGATGCGATGCGAAGATTTTCAAGAATTTTCCTTAATGGACAATTTACGTTACTTTTTATTTTATAAAAAGTGCATCTACTATTTTGGTAAAAATACCATGTATTTAATATATTTACATGGCAAAGAAACAATACATCTTAAACCTTCTAGGAATAACGTGTGAAGACCTTCATTGTGAAGGAATTTTGTATAACTGTTAAAAATTAGACATTAAAACTAGACATTAGAACTATTACAACCCATATATAATTCATCTATGTTGGATGCTTGGGAAAAATATTTATTAGTACAAATAATTTACAAGTTATAAATTTTGAAATTACGCCGTTGAATGACGTCACTCGCCTTCTGGTTCACCTTCAGAAGAAAACAGTTCAAGACGGAGCCCATCCTACTTCTAGTTCCACTACACTACAAGAGATGTCGGGACAGCAGCCTTCTGATTCACCTTCAGCAGTTATGAAAAATACCACCTGAGGTCCTTCCAATTATCCACACGGGTCAGGTACATTTTGTGTTGTGATGCAAGATTCAGTCGTCTTCTGTGCCGATGATGAGACGTTGAAGTCTCGAAACGATCGTCCATCTTTTACCACCATGATGTAAGTGAAGGCTTTTAATATCATTCGACTCATTTATTTTATCAATTGACTCTTCACTGTTAATATTGTCCTATTTCAATTTTGATAATTAGAGACAAACAAACGTTACTACACAAAGAATGCAGATTTAATTAAAACAAGTGTGTCAAGTAGATTTTCTATAGAATTAACCATTTCCGAGATGTTCTTTGTTAATCCTTGAACTTTCAAACACCTTTAATTTTGTTTCAAATGGAAGTCGCTATTCATTTTTACTTTCTCTACTAAGTAGAGGAAGTATTGCATTCCACCCAACAATTCGATACCGAGATTTCAAAGCAAATACATATTTTGAGGCCCCCTGAATGCAAATAAAGCATTTTTAGAAAAAGGCCTGTGTGTGTGTGTGTGTGTGAACACGAAGATTTTCAAGAAAATTCCCCCACTCCAGACTTCCCTTTACGTGGAAACCTTTCATTTTATCAAAAGCGACTAACTATTTTGATTAAAATGTCGTATGTTTAGGATATTTTATGGCAAATGAAACGCATATCTTAAAAGTTTCTGAGAATGTGCCCAAAAGTCCTCTTTATTCTGAATGACTTTTGCATAACTGGTAAACCGTAAGAGATAGACCAATTTTTGTTACACTGAAATGTAGACCTCGTTAAAACACACAATTTGTTATACATATACATTGTTTTTGTGAAGTGAAGAATTTCCGATCTATTCCTTGTTATTCCATTAAATTTTCCAGTAATGCTTTTTTTCAAATTCGATTTTTTTGTTATATCCTGGACAAGCAAAGAGAATTAAATGCTCCATATAGCTCTTAATAGATTTGACTATCGCTTAAAGCCTACCATATTCCCCTTGCACCAACAAGAAAATTAGCTTTAGATAGTTTCTGCAAATATAGATTAACATGAAGTAGATGGAGAATAAGCGTTTGTAAAAATAGCTTAAACAAGAGTAGAGCAAGTCATTTGAGTGCAACAAATCAGACTATTTTTCTAGCGGCCATTCAAAGAAAATTATATTTCAAAGCCATCTCAACCTTTTAAAAGATTTGAATATCGCATCTGTCTAATGTATTTCTCTTATATCTAAAACGAAGTATGCAATAAAAGTATTTTTTCCTGATCATCGGAGGGGACACGTCGCTGTGACGATATTGTACCAATGCCACGTAAGAGGACGAGAGAGAAAGAGATGAGTAGAGACATCGGGCGGCCGGAACCAAGGATGATGACACAGTAATGACAGGATTCCTACAGTTTCCAGACTGAGACGGCCCGCCTGTCGGACAGCTAGACCGGGGATCCCCGCTCCACACAAGAATTCAACACGCAATTCTTATTCCCTGACACGCCGCACCGAAACACCATCGCCAACACTTCCAACCCTGAAACAGGCCTAACGGGGCGAAGAACAAATGAAATGATGAATAGAAGGGACACGAAATTCGGGGGTGAAAGAAACCGCTCCAGCATTCGCCTGACGACCCGAGCGGTCGCCGGAAATCGAAACCGGAACCTCCCAAATGCGAGTTGCAAGTATTACCGCGGCGCCACCTCGCTCGTTAATAAAAGCATTACTGTAACCTTTTATCATGAACTAGATAGAAGAGTAAGCTTTTGTTAACAATAGTTTAATAAGGATGGGTGGAGAAATCGTGTGAATTAGACACAATACCAATTAGACACACATAGCATAATAAAAGAAACGTATTACATGTTATAGCTGCGCTTTAATGATTATAGCATATAATATAATATTATAGCATAATGATCGCAGTTGTGGCCTTATATCACAGGAACAGAAAGCATTAAGTACAGAAATGTATTTACATATGTGTAAAATAATATAAATACAATAATGACGTATTTACCCGAAAAGAATCTGCACGTTAAATACAAAGTTAAAATACGAATAATTAGGTTATGACTTTAGTTTTTGCTTCATTTCCTATGTTTAAAATTAATGCTTATTTATCCTTTCAAAATAAAGCAACAAAATAGTTAACACCCGTACACCATAGTGGCGGTTCTCTATGATGTAACAATGGAACATCTGACTCTATGGTTAAAGTTATACTTATGGTTTCGTAAACTTATATTCAGTTCGATAAGAAGATACGAACTGCTAAGAAAGCTTATTTCCTGCTAACATCAGCTACCTCACGGAGAGACAGCGTAGGTACAAGGCGTGTTTTTAAAGTAAGTAGTGATAATTCTTTTTAAAAACCAGATGAAATCGCTTGGTGCCAAATCCTGGGAGGGTGATCGAATTTTTAACAACCAAATATATGCCATTAGATCTTGAGTTTGTTTGGCTGTGTTTGGCTGGGCATTGTCACTTATTATTGTTTCCGCATAAACCTCACACAATTGTCGATGAATGTTTGCTGGCGTAACATTTCTCGCATCCAAAAAGCAAATCATTAATGCGACTTCACAGTCGGCGGGTCGTTCGATTGTTTGAACATTTCAAAACGCTCTAACAACAGGATTAGACTTAGTGATGATCACTCACACCTGCGCCTGGCTTCCTAATTAATGGAGGAAGTGACGTACGTGCTCAAACTCACAACTGTAGCGCTGCAGCGTGGCAAAATATTAAAACGGTATCTATTTTAAAAACAGCCTCGTACTATGCTTAACATGCGTTATAACAGGTGGCCTAACCGCGCCGTATTTCAAATGTATAGATATCCCTCCGTGCATTAAAATGTTGTAGGGCAATTCCAGGTAAACATCGTCAAGGGGGAACTGGCGAATTACTGTGAGTGAGCTTCCTGTTTGTTTGTTTGTTGGTATCCCGCCTTTAACTACAATGGCCTTATCGGCGGCCTTTCCCTTTGGAACATATTATTGCCTATAGCCAATTGTGTTAACTCATACTCGCTTCTCTTTCGGCTTTTATCATTAGATCACACACATTCACACTCTTATTCATACTTCCTGGCGCTTGGGGGAGGGTGGGTAGCAAATAATCTTGGCTAGAGAATTATTCCCACCCATTAGCCGGTATTCAAACCCGGATCCTCCGCACAGTAGACAGATGCTCTACCGGGGCAGGCCGAGCTTTCTTCTACTCCTCTTGCTTATCAGTAAAGACGATAAGCGGATCACGCTCATTGAGAGGCACTTCCCAGAGTGTACTGTCCGAGATGACAGATAAAAATAGATCCTTGTACTAGAGTGTACTTACTATCCGTGATGATCGACAAAAATAGACCGAAAATGTCTTAGAACATTTTGAGCTTTAGTTACACAGGCTTTATTTTCGAGGGAATAATCTCACTATTAATCTCACTCGGTTTCCGCTATAGCTATTTTTTAAATTGTGTTTATTCTTGACTAACATAACGGACTAACGACTTGTATAAGCAACAAACACGGAAGCACGCAGCGTTTTACTGCCATTTTTTCGCTTCTGTTATAAATGTTATCGCTACTATTACTAGTATTATTATCATCATCATCATGATCTAACGGAACTGTTTGCCGAATTGAATGGGTTTGGGAAATTTTGCCCCGTGGATAAGCAGGATATTCCACCCGTCTCCATGTATCCACATGGACGTTTCTGAGAACCGCTGGTGTAGTAGTAGTAGTATGGGTGGTAATGGTAGTAGTAGTAGTAGTAGGGGTGGTGGTAGTGGTAGTAGTAGTAGTGGTGGTGATGGTGGTGGTAGTAGTAGTAGTATGGGTGGTAGTAGTAGTAGTATGGGTGGTAGTGGTAGTAGTAGGGGTGGTGGTGGTAGTAGTAGTAGTAGTAGTATGGGTGGTAGTGGTAGTAGTAGTATGGATGGTAGTGGTAGTAGTAGTAGGGATGGTGGTAGTAGTAGTAGTAGTAGTAGTAGTGATGGTGGTAGTAGTGATGGTGGTAGTAGTAGTAGTGGTAGTAGTAGTATGGGTGGTAGTGGTAGTAGTAGTGGTGATGGTGGTAGTAGTAGTGGTGGTAGTAGTAGGGGTGGTGGTAGTGGTAGTAGTAGTAGTGATGCTGGTGGTGGTAGTAGTAGTGCTGGTAGTAGTGGTGGTGGTAAGAGTAGTAGTGGTGATGGTGGTAGTAGTAGTAGTGATGCTGGTGGTGGTAGTAGTAGTGCTGGTAGTAGTGGTGGTGGTAAGAGTAGTAGTGGTGGTGGTAAGAGTAGTAATGGTGGTAGTGGTGGTGGTAGTAGTGGTGGTGGTGTTGGTAGTAGTAGTGGTGGTAGTAGTGGTGGTAGTGGTAGTAGTAGTGGTGGTGGTAGTAGTGGTGGTGGTAGTAGTAGTAGTGGTGGTAGTGGTAGTAGTGGTTGTAGTAGTAGTGGTGGTGGTAGTAGTAGTAGTAGTAGTAGTGGTGGTGGTGGTAGTAGTACTAGACGTGGTAGTAGTAATGATAGTAGTAGAGTGGTAGTAGTAGTAGTAGTAGTAGTAGTAGTAGTGGTGGTGATGGTGGTTGTAGTAGTAGTAGTAGTAGTGGTGGTGGTGGTGGTGGTGGTAGTAGTAGTAGTAGTAGTAGTAGTAGTAGTAGTAGTAGTAGTAGTAGTAGTAGTAGTAGTAGTAGTAGTAGTAGTAGTAGTAGTAGTAGTAATGGGCTTTCTAGCGCCAGTTACCCACTGATGTGTTTACTTGGAATTGCCCCGCTGAGTTCTGCAACTCTTAATGCACGAAGGGTTATCTGCACACGTCTAGTACGACGCGGTTCGGCTACCTGGTATTACCTCTGTCATTCTCTGTAAGTATTGTACTGTGTGTTTTCTTCTAATGTTATGGGTTACTTTTGGGTCAAATTATATGCTCTAAGGGAGGTGAATTACAGAGATTCAAATAACCTTTACTATATGGAATTAAGCAAACAGGTAGTCACAGAATAATTGTGGCAGATTAAAACAGAAATTAAACTTACTAGGGATCAAGTTTAAATGTTTAAGCATTATCTTCTAAATACTAGCTATATTTATATAATACTTTGCCACGTATACAAAAACTATTACTATAAGGTAGATATATTATATATACACTTGGTGGGCAACTTCGAAATCATCTATAATCTTCAGTGAACAGGATCTCATAAATCTTGTTGGTCCAGCATATGAACCAAGTATTTTACCCAAATGTTACAAAAAGAAGTCAACACGGACAGACTTTCTCAGCAGATTTAAAAGACTGAAGAAGAAGCACGTAACCACAAGATGAGTGACAGCTGAGATTCGCACGGCAACGTGCAACAGCTTACTGTTTTTCCCCACCCGCCTTCGGTGATGCAATTCTTAACAAACCGATCCTATTGGATATATATAAAGACGCGCTTCAAAAGAAGCATTCGTATTCGAGTTGCAGTGATATATTAAATTGTTTTTCTTTATTTCTTTAATTTTGATTGGTAATATAATTATTTTTATTGTTTTTAATTTTCAAAGTAGACAAAGATCCAAAATTTCACTTAACACTACCATAGCCTAAGTTTGTACGGGAAAATAATTTGGAGTTCAGCTTATCAAATGGAACTATTTAGTAAAAACAATATCGGCTTACCTCAGTTCCCATAACTGGCAAATACCGGGAAGGTACCGAAAACTTAAGACCTGGAACATTACCTTCCCAAACGTTCTTTCCTAATTACTGTTTCATTTCATATACTTATCATCAGTCTGTGCGCTGTATGGAGTAAGAACGGGCGAGAACATTAAATAAAACAACAATAGAAAAGTATGCACAACTCCTTAAAAAGTAATACATTAATACGTGACAAGGCTCCAGAACAACATCTGGGCATATGTTTCTACAATGTGGAACCCCTTCATCGGCAAGAGGCGACAAGGCAGGCCCGGAACAAGATGGGACGACGCCTTCACTAAAGCAGTAGGAGCGCACTGGACAAGGACTGCACACGACCACAGCAGCTGGAAAAACATCCAAAGAAGGCAGGAAGTGCTAAACACAACCACCTAGTGTCCGATGGGAATTAAGGGAAGAAATGTGCGAAGCGCGGAAGAAAGAACGAAACGAAAAACACCACTTATGCGGCCTAGCTCCCTGCACGAATGATATCGAGCTACCTCTCGCAAGAGCAGCCCTTAGCCCTTCAGGGACAAATCGGCTGTTCATCCATTCATACATGCAAACAGCAGAGCAAAAAGAAACAAAAAACATGATAATATATTAAAAATGCAACGTTGACTTTTATGTAGCGGAGCTTTAACCCTAAGTACCGAGTTTTTACCCTCAAAATGGTCCAAAATTCTAAATCCGGTTTTTCCCTTTAAATCAAAACCAATCCTTTCCCCATAAGGGGATATAATTATTTTTCATGTGCGACCATTTTTAAACGTCTTAAAAGTAAAGGTACGTATCACAGAGGGGCCCCGTTACCGGGACAGTCGGCCCTTTATGCCTCCAACGTGACCTCTGGGAGGGAAGGATGACGAGAGAGACCCGAAGGGCGGCCAGATCCGGATGCCGATGGACGCAAGCATAGACGGGGTCCCTAATGTTTCCGACAACGCAAATCCCAGCCCACAAGCCACCAATCTCCAGGGTTCCCCTCAACGGAACCTCACGTTGAGGAGAGACGTAACTGAGCGGTACCGCAGCGACGCTTTACAGAGCGCAAGCCACTGCCCAGCCGCAACCCGCCGAACATCGTCGCCTGGTCCTACAACCCTGAAACAGGTAACAAGGAAGATGATGGGTACAGGAAATGGGGGGAAGGAGAGTCGTGGTAGAAGATGAACTATCCTAGCGTTCACCTGGCCACCCGGGAAAACCATGAAAAACCATAGGTCAGAGTGGGCGGCCGCCGGGGATCGATCCCGGGACCTCCCGAATGCGGGCCACAAAGCCACACGTGCATAAAAGTAGCTTTTTCGCAAAACATCATTTTGATTTAGATCTCTTTGAAACTTCAGAATTTATAAAACACAGTATCCTCCCCCCTCTGGCATCAGTCATTAGGTAGATAAATTTTGTGTAGTTTTCAGTATGTCTAGACTAAGCCAATAAACATGCGATTCATTCTTATTCCCATAAATGCATCTGCAATACGTCCCCAGTAATGCAGTAGGAGTTCTCGGTTTGCATCCGACAGCCGCTACTTCGACAATGAAATACATTTTTCTTCTGCTGAAACGCAATGAAGAGGTCGGTAGCCGCCGAGAAAAATCACGTAAGACTCACGACTTGGGTGCTCGCGCATGCAAAGACAGACAGGCACACACGTAACTCGGGTCCTAAATCTTCCAGATAAAGTCGCGGCAGGCCCCTTTTGCTTCCTTTTCCCAGAGCATGCTTGTCACGTTCCGTATTGCGAACCCGCGCATGCGTCACTCCTAGACCAGGAGCACGTCCACAAGAAGCGACTTTCTTTTCCTTTTCTCCCGAATTTAGTTTTCCCGGTATGCGTTTGAAACTAGGTATTTTCGCATGCGTTGCGGAATGCCAGTGTATGTGAGCGCGCACATCGCTCCAGTTCCAATTTCATTTCTTTAGTTAGGCCTTTGTTTGCATTCATTATAAGATTTGCTGCCATTTTTAAGTTCATTTTATGCCTAAAGCTTTATCTTATTTTAAGAATTAGATTTACGTTCGTTCCATTGTTTCTCTTCAATCTACATTTATAATGCGCATGCATTTCATGTCTCCCCAAAATAACAAATATGGAAATGAACTTTATTCCATTTTATTCTTCATTAACGTTCCACGACGGTTACTTTCGTTCTAAAGGAGATTCACTCATACTCATGAATAATTTCAACCAGCTTCGTTCTCCAAGATTTTCATTCTGAAAGCGAGTTTCTTTTCTCCAACTGTTTCAAATATTATGAATGTAAGCTGCCAATTTTTTTTCTTTGTAATTTATCCGCCCAGTTAGCGGTGTAGTAGCGTTGCTACATGCAATGCGAAAAGATCCGTCTTGGATCCTCGACACCGCATGTTCTTTTCTTTTTACTTTCTCTACTATGTATAGTAAGTAGGGGAAGTATTGTATTCCACCCAAAAATTCCATACCGAGATTTCACCAAAATTATATGTTTTGAGACCGCCTGAACCAGAAAAAGCATTTTTGGAAACATGTCCGTGTGTGTGTCTGTGAACAGCATAACTCAGAAACGAACAGTCGGATAAACACCAAACTTGGTATTTAGGCTCGGTATCTTCCAGAGATGTGACAGGAAGGTTTTCAATAAAATCCCCCCACCCCAGATTACCCTTTACATGGAACATTTTTCGAAAATTTTAATTTTCTTAAACATGGCTCTAGCGATTTTGATTAATATATCATATGTTTAAGATATTTTTATGACAAATGAAATGTATATCTCGAATTTTCTGGGAATGTCTCCAAAAGTATTTTTCATTGTGAACGACTTTTGCATGTGGTAAACCATAAGAGATAGACAAAATTTTACTACACAAAAAATGTAGATCGCGTTAAAATACACAATTTATGTCATATACATTTTTGTTATTGAGTGAACCATTTCGAGTAATTGCTTGTTATTCCCTTAAATTTTCCAATACTTATACTTTTTCTCAAATGGGAATTCGTTATTCATTTTGTTTGTCCTGGTAATGCAAAGAGAATGAAATACTCCACATAGCAACCAGCTCTTAAAATGTTTGACTATCGCTTAAAGCCTACCAATTCCCCTTGCATCTACAAGAAATTAGCAATAAGATTAACATCTCGATTAACATGAAGCATATGGAGAATAAGAGTTTGTAAAAAT
The DNA here is from genome assembly GCA_030765065.1 of Deroplatys truncata. NCBI lineage: Eukaryota > Metazoa > Arthropoda > Insecta > Mantodea > Mantidae > Deroplatys > Deroplatys truncata. The sequence continues at coordinate 115,666,701 of CM060975.1, forward strand.
AGTTTGTACAAGAGTTGAGAAAGGCATGTGGGTGTAACACATCAGATTTTTTACTTTCTCTACCAGGTAGAGAAGGTATTTCATTCCTTCCCAAAATTAGATACGGATATTTCTTACAAAATACATATTTTAGGTACCTTGAATAAAAAAAAACATTTTTAAAAAAGAGCCATGTATGTATACGTGTCTGTGGACAGCATAACTAAAAAACACGAAGTGGGATATATACCAAATTTCTCATTTAGGTTCAGTACCTTCCACGGAGATGACAGAATATTTTTGGGAAAATCCTCTTACCCCGAACTACCCTTTATATGGAATACTTTTCGAAAATTTTGGCTTTCTAAAAATGGCTTTAACGATTTTGATTCAAATACCACTAATTAAAAATATTTACATGACAAATAAAATGTATATCTTGGATTAACCTAGAATAGCCTATGAAGTCCTCTTCATTCGGAAGGAATCGTGTATAGCTGAACGTTTAGCGATAGACGAAAATGTACTACGCAAACAAACAAAAATGATCTCTTGAAAACACACAATTTACATCAAAAGCCTTTTTAGTAGCATTAGCCATTTCCGAATATTCGTTATTAATTGTTCGAATTATTCATTACTTAGCCATTTTTTTAAAGTCCTGTCGATTTTCAGTGGTTTCTCGCGATTTCATGAAAACAGATATGGAATTTTAAGGCCGGCATAATGCGCCCTGTTCTTATACATTTAACCATCGCTGTTCTCTTTGTATCGGTAATGAAATGTGCAAATGTGCAAGGTTTATCTGGAGTAAAGTGAAGAGAGACGAAAACAAACTTTTGTAAGGATAATTTGTGTACCCACCAATAAGCGATAGAAGGTAGAGAAAGTCACGTGAATGTAACACATCAGATTTTTTCACTTTCTGGTAGGTTTGCTCTGGAGTGTAAGTCTGGTATGCAGTGCTCAGTCTATTGAAAATTCTGTGAACCATTTCAAGAGGAGGAGGAGGTGGTGGTGGTGGTGGTGGTGGTGGTGGTAGTATTAGTTAAAATGTCTGCCCTGAATGCTTACAAGTATTTTCAAAAGTTACAAGAAACAGTTAACTCGTTCAAAGCTGGAATTTTGTTTGAGCTGGAAGGGTAACTGGCTGAGATGGTATGTTTCTCAGAAATTAAAAGTATTTTAGCAGTAAGTGATATTTAGGTCAACTTTCGAGCAATGGAGGGTTGTCAGTCTTATACTTGACCCATGAAGGGAACATGGGCAACGTCAGAACAGCGACAGGCTAGTGGACTGTTGAATACTTCCATACTCCAAGCGCAAGGAAAACGACCATAAGTAACATTTATTGTTTTAAAGCAGCGAACTACTCGTGCAACCCAAACGAAATTCTCTACCAGTACAATAACGGTAAAAAGGTATGAACTGATACCTTTATTTAGAAAATTCACATGAAAACATAAAATATATAACTACTGTTAGTTTCCGTACTTTCAACATTTCTGTTATTCACAGTTGCGAAAAACTTGAAGGAGAAATAAACATTCAAGGAAAAAACGAGTATCTTATAATAGGCAGCCTGTGATTTCTAAGAGAATTCCTGGCATGACTGGGGGAAGATGAAGCAGTAATAACTTGGACACGTAAAGCGAAAAATGTGAAAAGTTCGCAGCAGACGTGTTTATGAAGCGCAAAGTATTCTTTTATTTCGTATGTTTCTCTCTCTCTGCTTTGTTTACATGCAAGTGGTGTTGGCGGCAACACTTCAAGAGAGAGAAATGCAATGTTATCTTATTGCGTGAGACATTTGACAAGTATTTTCACGTCAAGAGAAATCTTCGGTTGACAACAACGGGCATTTATTGTTTGTTTTATTTATGCATTTATGAAAAATGAGACAGAAAATTTCAGTGTTTGTAACCAGTCGTCGAATATGTAAATATGAAAAGGGGCACTCATTTTTAAAATGTAATTCTGACGAACTCTTAGAGAGGCATTTGTAACTGCTATTTTAACATGAACCTATTTTATTAGTCCATCATAGCTCATGTTCTAAATAACTTCTTCTTCTTTAACAGATTACACTCCTCTTTGTAGGACTTACACCCTTAAGGACATGGGTCAGAAGCCTGTCGAGGAGTAAGCAAACACTGGATCATAGCATGTCCAGGATGGAGATCAGTCCAATGCTTGGTATGGCGGTGAAGAAGCAAATGAAATGTATTCATGAACGGGATGACAGGAAAACTAGCGGATCAAATTGTCCAAACCAGCCTTCGCCTAGCGACCGAGGAAAATCGTGAAAAATCCTTCGGTCATAATGGTCGGTCCCGCGACCTCCCAAATGCGAGCCATGAGCAATTCCGCTCAGTATTCTAAATAACACCAGATAAAAATGTATCTGAAATTATATTACATTTAATATTTTTTCTTTTAAATGCATTTAAGGAAGATATAACCAACTTTGCTTTCATTGCTGTACTGTAAGCCATAACTCTAAGGAGCTCTGTGTAAAGTTTAGTTCAGTTTAGCATACAATTTTATTCTGTGAATTTTGTGTTAAAATAGAATATAATATAGTGGAGTAAGAATTATAAGTACTCATAACAGAAACTTTAGCTTTAAGGTCAAAGTTTATGTAATACACTGATGTGCAAAACCTAAGGACGAGATGGGTAAAGTAACATAACAAATGAACTACTTGATGGAAGTAGATGCTCATGTTACCAGAGGTCTCTCACATGTACACAGAAAACTGGACGTCACATGGCGTGAGTATAGCGAGCCTATAGTGCCAAATGGGCCTGGTCTCGCAACACGGGGCAGTTGACGAAACAGGACAAGACGGTGTGTGGCAATTAGCGAGCTGTTACGGTGCACTGCAGTGGTGTTATTCATTGCAACATGGCCCTAGACACCATTTGGATGACTTCACACGGGGAAGAATCATCGGGAAACTGGAAGAAGGGCGAATGTGACGAATGTTGCTCAGGAGTTTGGAATTGCTCACATTATTGTTTCACGTGCATGAGGAACCTTCTAAACCACAGACACAGCTGTCCCAAGGAGAGGTGGTGGTCGACTACGCTCAACTACAGCAGCAGATGACCGCTACATTGTGCAACAGTCAAGGGATCCACGCTAAACAGCGGGTAAAATTGCAACCACATTTAACAGGACAGCTAGGCACGCAATCTCACGATACACAGTGGCACGACGACTACACAGAGGTGGTCTCTTTGCCCGACGGCCAGTACGTTGTATTCTATTGACATCCGCACATCTGCGGCACCGTTTGTGATGGTCCCAAGAGCATCAAAATCGGAACAACGAGGAATGGGGTCGCGTGCTCTTCTCGGATGAGAGCAGATTCAGTCTAAGTAGTGATTCTCGACGTACCTTCATCTGGTGAGAGGTGAGAGCGCGTAATGAACCCAGGAACATCCTTAAACATGATAGTTTTGGTTGTCCGGGTGTTATGGTTTGGGGAGGCATAATGTTGCATGGGCGCACCGGCCTATCAATCTTTGAACACGGAACGCTCACTGGTCAACGTTATTGTGATACTGCACTCTGTCCCCATGTGCGTTTTTTCAGGAGTGCAGTCGGCCCTGACTTCATTTTTATGGATGGCAATGCGCGACCGCATCGAACAACGCAGGTGGAGGATCTCTTGGAACGAGAGAATATTCGGCGAATGGACTGACCTGTCCGTTCCCCCTATTTAAATCCCATCGAACACGTGTGGGATGCTTTGGGGAGACGCGTTGAAGTACATCCACATGCACCAACGACCATCCAACAGTATTCAACAGCACTGGTGGAGGAATGGAACGCCCTACCACAGGAACTGCTTACCAACCTTGTGGTTAGCATGGGAGCACGATGTGGAGCATGCATTGCTGTCCGTGGTGATCATACACACTTTTAAGCACCATGTATCTGTTTCTGTAGATCTAGAGTGCCATCATATGTCGTATTGACTTTAGTGTAGGTTATGGTCTATGAATAAACTGGCATTTCTGTTCGTTTCATTGCATATTTCGTTTAGTTACCTACTGTAGCATACCGTAGCAGTTCCCTTTATGTATGATTCAAGTTTCATCGAGCTATGTTACTTGCCAGTGACACTGCATGCGAAGATTTCTTTCGTCCTTAGCTTTGCACACCAGTGTATTTGATCATCTATCTACCTGTTTCAGTAGTCAACCGCTATATGCAATCCCTTTTAACAAGGAATGGTGAGATAAAGGTAATTTTCATAAGGTTGTTCAAGAAGTTTTTGTTTAAATAAATAATATTTACTAACTACATATATTTTTTTAAATTAAATTCAATAAAATGTTCTGGAAGTAAGTTTTTCGAGGAATTGTTTAAAATAACAAAAGAAAACAGATACTCCGAATTTCCTCGAAACACTGTTGTTACTGTGTACCTGCAATCTGTAATTACAATATCTTACTCGTATCACGTTTATCTAGGTTCTGTGCTTCATCAATGCGTATTTCTGAAATTATGAAATATAATTCTTTCTCTTATGCCGATGCATTCAATGTAACCAATACTCCACAGTGAATGAAACTGTAGTTCAAACCTCCGGGGCCGACCATTCTGACCGAAGGTTTTTATCGCGGCTTTCCTCGGTCGCTAGGATAATTAACCCGCGAACTTTCCTATCATCCTTTTCATCTCTACATTTCATTTCCGTCTTCTTCACTGCCATACCGGGCATTGGGCTGATCACCCATCCTGGATATGCTATGACCTAGAGTTTGCTTGCTCCTTGACAGGGGACTGACCCAAGATATTGGCTTGTAAGTCCTTGGGGTGTAAGGACTACAAAAAGGAGGGTAATCCGTTGTAGAAGAGGAAGAAACAGTATTCTCAATGCTGCTTCCATTATGTTTTTGTTTTTCGCTGTTTACCGAAACTTCAGTGGCCACATATTCTTTATCTTTAGTTCCATTTATACCCTGCCTTTAACTACATGGATCTCATTGCTTATTGGCAATGCTGTTAACTCTTATTGTTGGATTTCTTGTACTTTGGGTTCTTATCAATAGATCACACACACACACATTCACAGACTCTAGGGAGGATAGGGAATAATTTTGGCTAGAGAAAAATTCCCACCCCAGCCGGGAATCGTACCCGGGAACCCTCGCACACAGGCAGGTGCTCTACCGACTGAGCTACGGGGCCAGTCACCTATTCATTGCTTTCTCAACTACTTATCTATAAAAGTAGAGGAAGTATTCTATTCCACCCAAAAATTCGAAGTCGAGATTTCTCTGGAAAATCTTCCCTCGCCGAACTATCCTTTACATGGAAAATTTATCGTCATTCTTTATTTTCTCAAAAATGGTTCCAAAGATTTTGATAAAAATAAAATTCTGACGCAGAGACTATGGCCTACGGTTCTCCTGAGGTCATCGCCAGGCAGTCGGAGATAAACAAAATAATTCGCACTCTCGCCCGGCGTAAACTTAGAAAGCGCTATTGCAGATAACCTGAATCTTCTGGAAGTTTCTCTTCTCCTACCTTCAGAACGTATATCAGATAGTTCTAGACTATTATGTGGAAGACTCCATTGTCTACATAAGCGAGCACTATCGCGAGAAGAGTCAGTGAGTCGAGCCAGGCAGCGAGTGCGACTCTGTTGCGACGAAAACGTACTCTTCTCCTAGCAAGTTTGTGACGGCTGCCGTGACGTGCAGTCAGTACTGCTACTGCAGGGGAGATTTGAGACGTCTTGTGTTCGACGCCCCAGCGAGTGAAGTGAACAATTACGACAAGGGGCTGCGTCCTACGTATTTCATTATCCGGTACGCCACGAATAAAGTGAACTGATAGGAAATTGAGCTAGTTCATAATATTTAAGTGAAGGTGAACAAAGGAAAGTCGAATTGAAAGTTGAGCTAGATTAAAGTAGTATTAATCAGAACTGAGACATGATGATTGAAAAACTGGACAAAGTCAGAATATGTTTAAGGTATCCGCATAACAAAGAAAATGCATATCTTTAACTTTATGTGAAAATTGCGGATTTTATGTCCCGGGTATAGTATAGGTGCCCACTCAGCTTCATGAGGAAAGTGAGGAGCTGCGATAGGCAGTGGTCCTGACCTCGTGAGCCAACGTTCCGCCTGTGGGTACGTGATACTGTCCACATCACCTACACGTATCGGCTGGATATTGCCCACCTCTGCCTTGCGCACGTGAGGTTGACAGATTTATTTATTTAACCTGTGAAAACCGCTTCATCCTGAATAAATTTTTAATAATTTCGTGTAACGGCTAAACCATAAAGATGAACGAGACTTACTACATAAAACAATGAAAACCAGTTAAACATTAAAATGTATGCTACAACTTTTGTAGCATTAATCATTTCAGAGATACATTTTGCTAATGATTTGAATCTACAAATACTAAATTGTATGCGTATACCACTCACCCCCTCGCGATCATGCAAAGAGTGGAATTTCAAAGGTGAATGAGAAATCTCTGGCGAGGAATTAGTAAAAACAAAGATAGCAAACAAGTAAGAGTTAACGTACGTACATAAATATGTAAATAATGTAATAAAATAATGTTATACTGTAACTCAATACCTCTTAAAATAACGAAAGTATTAGCAAAAATAAAATTCTAAGTTTATAGGATTCATAAATTGTTTCATACTCTACTCTCTACAACATTGAAGATTTGCCGTATAACGGTTTGGTGTAATTTCCGTTTAGGCATTAGAGAGCTTCCGATTATTCCAGGCAATTTAAAGCATGCTTTTATCCCTGAAGTCAATGGACCAGAAAATATTTCCGTGTAATAAAGTGTCCATTTATGTCAGGTTTGTTTTACAACATTCTGCCTTTATGGGTTGCTTTCTGACCAACAAAGTGGAAAAAAATAAAGAAAATATCAACACACAACATACAGAGAAGTAATGACATAAATGATAAACAAACAAGAATGCCAAATGAATTTTAAAAGTTATGTACATAACTTTAGCATGGGATATTGGATCTCGTTTACTTTTGTTACGTAGCTATCATTGTACAACCAGAAAGTGTGTGTTGGTGTTGTTGTTTCCAACTCTCCCCATATGGTCTCTGGTATCCTCGGGGTCCAGCGGTACTGGAACCATTTACTAGCTGGGGTTACCCAGCAGCCGTGTACATTTTCCACTATAGAAGGATATGGCGATACTTCTAACATAGTCCGAATCCTTCGGGCTTTGGGAATACCTCACACGGGCTAGTCAGGGGTGGAGCTCTAGAATGGGGCTAGCACCGCCTCACATTCCGGAATCGAACTACGGAACCTCAGCAAGAGCGCTGTAAATCAAAACGCTGAGCTACTCAACCGCCCATAACGCAAGACCTTGAACCCTTCCGCGCACGATATTGATATAAAATTAAGAAAATTAAGCTCCATTGATCTGTACAATCTGATTAAGCCTAGTTATTTTAACTAACCTTACAGTAAACTCTTCAGCCTGTTTTTATTTGGGGGGGGGGAGTCACCTAAGGATGACAACATTTTAAATCGATCTACTTGTCCTATACGATACAAATTTCCGCTCTCGACGCACTCCAGCCTTGGACTTATTGTGCTACCTGTACCGTTTTAAAGCCAATTCATTATGCCTGCTCCCTTTACCAAGGCATACAGTCTTATAACAAGACAATTCAAATTCTTCTGGCCCTAAAAACGTTTTCCCAAAGGAATATATCGCCTGTGAGCCAAGACCTCATAGAAGCATACAGTGTGCTGGGTTGTTTCAGGTTCTTTCTTGTAATATAATCTGCAGTCTAAGTTACCTTGTTAAGATACTTTTTCACAGGAGCATGACCTGTGAGAAATGCAATACTGTTATCAGCTAAAGTCTGTTACATTTAAGTAAGCTTTTAGCTGTTTCCATACAACATTTTCTAATAAATAGTTTATCATGTTTGTTTCTGTAGTTTTAAGCCAAGTTTTAGGATGTTCTACTTTGGACCAGTTCTTAATAGTCTCTTACTAAACATCGAGATGTTCCTACAGGCGTCTCTGGCCCAATAAATTGCGAGGCTGCACTTTGTCTTGCAAGTTCATCCGGTTTTTCATTTCCCTCTATGCCACTATGACTCGGCACCCAGGTGAGTTGCACTTCATTCTGTTCTGCCAAGCTTATTAGCATATTTAGGCAGTTAAACACCAATTCTGGCGTTACCTTATGACTACTTAGAGCCTTGAATGCATCTGTTTAACAGTGTGAGCCCTCCTTATGTTTTTGTATGCATTGAACAACAGCATCAATTTCTGTGTCAAAAACAGTAACATATTTATCCAATGGAAAAACTTTTTGCGCCTTGATTTTATCTCATATGCTTCGGATCCTTTCCTGGGCGATGCTTAACCATCTGTAAACCACATCAAGGTTTTCTCAGGAGTTTCCAGGGTTGTATTGTCTGGTGGTATTTTTAAAGATGCGTCTCCTATGCATTTCCTAATTCTTAGCAAGCCTGAATCTGTTTCAGGTTTTCTCATTTACTTAGACTGTTGCAGTCTATACAGTGCCACTCTTGCCTCCTTCATTACAACTAAATGCAGTGGAGTCAGGTTCAAGAGTGTCTCCATTGCGCAGTAGGAGTTGTTTTCATAACTCCTGTAACATCCATACAAGCTGTTGTTTGAACTTTATTTAAGTTGATTTTAGAGTCTATTTCAAGAAAATTAGGCCACCAGATCAATGCTTCATAGGTTATCGATGGTATGATTATCCTGGTACCTATATATCCAATGGATCATAGCAGGTCGTAGTTCCCATCTTTTCCATGCGTGGTCTAACTACTTCAAAGGTTGTTTTCACAGGTTTTTTGTTTTCTTGAAATGCTTAAGTTCTTTACCTTTAAGATTGACAGGTCCCAATTTCTGTATGTCTCTTCTTCTGGTAAAGGGTACTATGGCTGTTTTATGAGGACTAATATTTAAGCCCTCATTCACAGCCCAATTTGTCACATATTCAGGGCCGACTGCATGAGTTCCCTGACTGTTCCTGTGTATTTACCTCGAACTATGATGACGATATCATCAGCATAGTCCGTGATATCAAAGCCTAGGTTACTTGCTTGAACAAGAGGTCCACCAGGTTCCATAGTAGCGGTGATAACACCGCATCCTGTGGACAACCAATCATGACCTTTGCAGCTAGGCTACTATCCACGACACTTGTGTGAACTGCCTCTCAGCATGAATTGAATCCACCGATAACAGGTTTCATCAATTCCTTGCGTCCTTGCAGCAGTAGTTATTGCATTAAAGGGGTTGTTATCAGAGGCACCCTCCATATGAATGAAGGCATCAAGTGCAGCCGATCTGCTTACTTCCGAGGCGATTGCAGTTGTCCGCGATAGTACAACTACAATGTTTAACACTGAAGCTGTGTTTAATTGTTGGATCTTGAATGTTGGGAGCTTTTTTTCTAACACATTTTGTTGAAATGGGACGTTTGAAATAAATGTTGTGCATGCTTATATTAGTATTACTGTTTTAAGAGGAGACTAAATGTCGGAAATTGTCAAAAAAATACATAATAAGCTTTGTTAAGTCTTACTAATTGGGATTTAATATTCATTTTCGTTACATAATTTATCATTGTAGGCACAATAATTATGTTAAATATACTTTTAGAAATGATACTACATCTGCTATTTTGTGCATCGAATTCTGCACCATTTCACAGAAAAAAACCATAACTCCCATATACTTTGGAGTAGAGTGGTGAACTCTAGCCCATTTTTATGGGACGTTATGCTCTATAAATTGGTACTACTGTTATTTATACACCTTCTTTGTGCTTCAGGGATTTGGTTTCTTTCTTTGCAAGTGTATGCCAGTTGCTTTTCTCTATTTTGGCTTTGCAAAGCTTTTACTGTGAATGATATTTTCTGGTATAAATAAGCCGTTTTTCCATACATTATTCAAGTTAGTTAAGTTAATTTTAGGATAATAAAAAGAACCTCTAAGTGCTATTGTATACCAATTTTGGTGTTAATAACATGGATATTTACCTACTAAGAAAACCTTTAATAAAAAGATGGTACAGTTACGAAAATAATCCTATCTTATTTAATAAACCTATTGAAAAAAGTACCTACGTCAGTGAACTTAGAAGGCACATCTCTATATCGTACAAATATTTCATCTGGTGTAAATAATTTCTGAGATAATGAGTCATAAATTTAGCATACTTGATTTAGCAGCGGTGATAGGCTTTCATCTTTCCTTAAATAAAGCTAAGTATAGTAACTTCCCAAGGTAGCGAGTTCAAACCCACGGAGGGCGATGGATCTTTTCGGGCGTAAAAATTCTTAGCATGGCTTCCTTCGTAATAGAAGTAAAGCCGGTGGTCCCGCCTCGTAAATTTACGGCACGTAAAAGAACCTCAAGCCTCTCAAGCGGCCTCTGAGCAAAATTCCCTGTCTTTCACGCCCAATATTGAATGGGACGTTAAGAACCATAGTAGTTAAAGAGCGTCCACGAATAAAACTCAAATTATTTTAAGTATAGTAACTAACAACACAGGATACAATTCTTGCAGCGTTTGTGTGCTATTGCCATTGTTTTATTTTGAGTTAAGTGAATGTAATGGCAGTAAAATGCAAGAAAATTCTGTCTGCATAGTTTCATATGCTTTTAACGCAATCCTGTCACACATAGAAACAGTACACTGCGATATGAGTGTGGGAAGTGCATTATTACCTACAGAATCGAGGAGTAGTCTTTTTTCTATTACCGAAATTCTGTTGTGCCTTTTACACACGTATTGCACACTATTTCTAACATGTAGCTTTGTTATTTTGAATTAAAAAGAATACCTATTTTATAATGAACCCCTTTCTTTACCGCATCATAGGAGACTCGACACTGCTCCAGTGAAGATATTGTATCTATACCTCACAAAGAGGCACCCCCGGAAGGGAGGAGGAGGTAAGAGAAGACACCAGAAGTGAGGTATAGCAATAACAGGGCCCTACAGTTTCCACATTGAGACGCCCACTTATAGCCCGACAACCAGCCGAAAGCCGAGGGAAGGATTAAGTTCCACAAAGCACTGCACCGAAACATCATCGCCGACACTTTCAACTCTGAAACAGACTTATCGGAGTGAAGTATGATTCAAATGATGAATGGAACGAAATGGAGGAACAGGAAATTCGGGGCTGAAAGAAATCATTCCAGCATTCGCTTGACGACCCGAAGAACCTCCAAAAATGTGTCTTAGTGGGCGGTTCCCGGGAATCGAACTCGGGACCTCCCGAATGCGAGTCACACACGTTACCACGGCACCACCTCGTTCGGTTTAAAACTCACTCATCGTCTCTTCGGATTCCCGGCAATGCGTCCAGTTCAACAACTATAAGTAATACAGTGGCTTAATACGATATTATAATTTAAGAGCCTTTGGACCAACTGTTTACTGATTGAAGCCGTGATTCGAAGCGAGTTGTTTGAAAATAATAATACCCATGGACGGCATTAGAGATTGTATTTAAGAAGAATTTGATGTCTGAGGCATGGATTACGAAGATTTATTCTACACATGGGTTTCTGTGGAAACGAATTCATGTGTTGGAATGCTAAATTTCCTTCTGTATAAATATCACCGAAAAGATGTAGAAAACGGACGATCGTGCAAAACATATTTGCTTTGAAAATAAAAGCATGCCTCTGAGCCTGTGTAAAAATGTGGTAACATCACATGAAAAACTATATTGCAGACAATAAGATTCGATAATGAGACACAAAGAACGGCAAGAAAGGAGGGGTAGAGAGTGCGAGAGATCGAGAGAGTTAACTACACAGTTAACGCAGGAACTACAGTAGAGGGTTATTCAAAAAGAAGGAACAGACTTTAAATATTTATTTCTAATGAACCACAATAGATGGCAACACATGCAATACATCCTGGATGGCGGAAGGTTCAAAATGAGCACCATTTGTTATGCGAGGATGACCAGTGCTTTTTCGTTTGCATACGCAACCATCTTCTACAAATTTATTGTATCAATTGTATATTTTTTATAACGCGGTGACTCTTACAAAGAAATGCACGCTGAAATAAGACAATGGATTCACTCTTTGCATACTGCAGCACACAAAATGACTTTTCCTGTGGCGTTGTCATTTTCTTGTAAACAAACACAGCACCGCTGTAGGCACTGAATGTAACTAATAGGTGGGGGCTTAAAACTTTGAACTTTCCTCTATTCAATTATGTGTCGTATGTGTTGCTATCTATAGTCCTTCATTAAAAATGAATATTTAAAATCTGTTCCTTATTTTTGAATAATCCTGTATTTTCTGCCAACTGTAGCAGATGCCGCTAAAACGAAAAGCTTCAATCTATCATTTTACACTAGTACAAATAGGTAGTATGTTAACACATACAACAATACGGACATGTCAATGTCGGAGCTAAAGAATTCACTTTTCATTAAATGCAAGGTATGGGGATTAAAGCTAATCAGTATTGGGATGTAAGGTAAGCTACTATGGCAGTATATGAATTTCCCGAGCAATAGCACTGAGCTAAATCTGGCTTTAAAAATATGGTCCTTTAAAGGCACCTATAACGCGGATACTATCGATTCTGACAAAATAATTGAAAAGGTACCGTTTAAGGTTTTCTGCCTTCCACTTCATTTTGTCAAAACTGAAAGATGACGTGGAAAAAACAAGAGAAAAAAACATTTAGAACCTGCTATATGTCATAATAGATATTTGTTCGTTCCAAGTGACATGTTAATTTTCTCTCAGCTTCTATCGGGGTTGGAGGAAAGGTTTTATTTCATAAAACCAGGTTACAGTAAATATAAACAATTAAGTTGAACAATGTTCTCAGTAGTCCCTTGTGCATATAAACAGGGTGCAAAAACATTCGTTTATCAACAAACCGTACTACTAATTTCTAGTTTTTCTTGCGTCGTTCGTTTCTTAGAAATCGCCCATTTCTGTGAAATTCCTTGTAGAACTATTTATGTTACGGAAGAAGCAAAACCAACATGGTTAGCAGATGTTTTGTTTTTGTAGCAACGTAGCCTTTTGTACATCATGAACTATGTGCATTCCTTTTAGAACATCCACGAGTCCTTGGTTGTTCTAGGTCAGAGCAAGATAATTTAGCACTTGCTGGAGAGGGATGAATTTGTGATAGTTGTGTTCTTAACCATTTTGAAACATCAAGCACTTAATCAAAGCCAGCATTGAGGTAGCTGCTGTCTTTAAAAAGAGAGATCAGCTGACTCCATCTGAACAACAGCTAATGCATTAGCAAACCATTTTAGTTAATTTACAAATCTTGTAAAGTTTGTTGATTTGTGTGTAAACCAACATATGTAGATGATTATTTGAATCTTGAAAATTACAGAACATTGTTGCAGAAAGAAGTTTATTTTCGAAAACATGCAATTCCAGTTCTACAAATAAATAAATACATATATAAATAAATAATATAAAACAAAGAAACAATAAATTAATAAAAGTGTAACGTTCATATGTATTAATGTATTATCTCAATATATTAGCGTTGAAGGATAAACCCAACATTTACTTGACAAGCTACTTAGCTTCAGTAAAACAATGTAGACTATTAATTTTTGGAATGTGTATAGTGCATTTTCCGTTGCTGAATTTAAAACTTACATAAACACAAAGAAAAAGCAATACGGTGAATATAATTTTGTGTAAATCAACACTTATTAGGGATTATCTTAATTCCTTTATCCTTGATTTGGTCAAAATAGTTCCAAATTATAGAACATGGTTGCAGAAAGAAGGTATTTTCGTAAACTTGGCATTTATGAAATGTGGCATATCCACTCTACAAACAATAGAATTACATAAAACAAAGCGACGATAAATAAGTAACTATAAAAGAATAATGGCCACAATATCAGCGCGTGCTGTGGGAAGAGGAACTACACAGTTACAACAAGTGGGCACGTCATCGGAAGACCAGTCAGGTAAAGAACACAATCGCAATTCTGAGTTGCATTTTGCAGTGGTATTATTAATGTTATTTATTTAACATTATAGTAGCCCCACGTTGTGGTAGCCAATTTGCGACGATTTTATTAATGTTATTGTTTGTATTTGTGTTTACTTCACATGGTGAAGCCATTTTGTGACGTGATTCTTTATAATGTTTGTTAGCTCCATCTGGTGTTAGCAATTTGCGGTAGTATTAGTGTTTGTTTGAAAGAATGCTACTGTTATTTTATTTAATTTTGGTTTACTGTCCTCCGGCTAGCTATGATCTTTTTGGTCGAGCACATCTCTTTATACAGGTTGTGTAAACGGAAAGGAGTCTTTTATCCAAAGATAACACTGATGAAAGAATTTCTTTTACACTTTTATTGTCGAACACAGTCACTATCACATTTACACATTGATCTTGACCCTCGCCAAACTGAAACTGTTATAATAACTTATTTACTGATCATTCTTAATTCACGTACTTCAACGTTTTGTATCATTAACTTTACAATACTTGAGATTTTTCATAACTCTGATACGCGTAACTTGTGAATCGATAGCCGACGTGTAATATTTCTGCTGGACTGAAGGCGACATTTAGCATACAAATATTTTCGACGAACTGACGGACTGAAGGCGACGTGTAGCGTACAAAGATTTTCGATGAACTGACGGGGTCTATCTCTAACCTAGCCTTTTTTATACTCCTACACCCCGATATGCCTAAAGATTATAACTGAGCTGCAATTGGCTAATAAAACGCGCCAACATTAGCGTCTATTTTTATATCCAATGAAAATTATGAATACATATGCTCTAGGTATAATGTTCCAGCAAATTCTAAAGGAAAACGCGCCAACATTACGTAACTTCCTCGTCTCTAATAATGATAAACAGCTCACCCCCTCGCTGCATTATTGCACGCTATTATTGTCAGTTTCAGTAAGGCAGTATAAACTTACTTCTCAACAATAATTACAATCAATATACTTCTCAAATCAATGTCACACAAAAATGCATATTCATATT
The DNA here is from genome assembly GCA_030765065.1 of Deroplatys truncata. Taxonomy (NCBI): domain Eukaryota; kingdom Metazoa; phylum Arthropoda; class Insecta; order Mantodea; family Mantidae; genus Deroplatys; species Deroplatys truncata. Next base: position 115,681,734 of record CM060975.1, read on the forward strand.
ATAATCATTCTTTACATTTAAGTAATTTGTGATACAAATTAGTGCATCAATTTACTAGCGAGGCTGAGGCCTGCAAAATGTAGTACTGTTTTCGTTGTGTAATTTTACGTTTCCCTATCGCTTGCCCCTCACTTCTCTCTGATCCCTAGCCTTAATGACAGTGCCAACAAAAACACTGGCGCCCTCCTCCAAGCGCATTCAAATTGTGGCCGACTAGTACGTATTAATGCTTTTTCCCAATGTGTTAACGTTGAAGGATAAACCCAAAATTTAATTGGCAGCTTAATTTAGCTTCAGCAAAACAGTGTGGACCATTAGTTCTGGGAATGAAAGTATGGGATTTATCCCCTACTGTGTTTAAAACTTGCATAAACACTAAAAAAACTTGCCGAAGTGCTAACTAGTCTTTAAAATTCTGTTTAAAGTAATTGCCCATAAAATAGTGAAGAGTTACATTTAAATATTAGTGCTATCGAGTTCAGTTTAATCAGAACACTCGAAGCTATGAGTAACTCGGAGTGAAAGCATAAACTCCTAAACGATAACAGGCCTGCAATAACTCTGACAGCAAAGAAATAAAAGAGCTAATAAAACATGTAAACACTGATTTAATAACTGCCATACCGGAGGGGCTATAAAAATGATTGCAGAGAAAACTAACAAATTGCAAAACATGGGCACGGCGCCTGTCTGTAATATTGCCCGGACAGCAGATTTATGAAACGTACTAATATCTGTTTGTGTGAAAACACATGTTACGGTGAGATATATACTCACGTATAATGTTCGCCGTGTCACACTGAGCGTGCAGCGGAGTGGGTCGCTTGAAAAACTGACCAACAACTATCCCAGGGCTTAATTACAAATGTTTTGCCTCACAGGTCCGGGAGCGCATCACAATGTAAAAGTGACCGCATCGCCAGCATGCGGGTTTGTGCTACCGATTCCTGTTAGGCATCGCAGTTTAAATACTCTAGCGAAATTTGCTTTGCAAATAACGACAGTTACGTTTAAATTTAAACTCCTGCTTTTTTCGTGCGTTTTAACCGTTTTTACGAGAGGTGTAAAGAAATATACGAACCAGAGTTTGTTAATGCCAAAATAATTACATGCCCTCGGTACGATCTCTCTCCATTGCCCTGTATTGTTTGTCAAACGTTTAGGAACCACTGAATATCGAATTGTTTCTGCCGAGAGCAGCAATGGAATACTCTAGTATCGAGCACAGCTGCGGCAGCCATAATTTCATGAAGACCACAGCACAAAGCATGCATATTTTTCTTCTTCCTATCAAGGATTAGGCTTTCAACCTGTTCCAGCTTCACAGAGATTCTTTCCAACGCTACCTCGGTCTCTTCTGGTCTCGTCTTCCTTTTGGTTTATATATTAATATTTTCTTCGGGTTATGGTTACAGTCCATTCTTTCCAGGTGTTCTATTCACTTCTTTCTTCTAGTCATACCACATCTAGTTCTCTACTTATATCTTCATTACTAATTCTATCCATTCCATAACAGGGCTACGCAGAAATTAAGGTTACAACATTTATGTTGGCTCGAAAAATGCTTCTATTTAATTTAAGTTCAAAACATACATCATAAGTATATTCAAATATTTTTCAGCGTAATCGCCGTCGAGATCGGTACATTTCTGTAGTCGGGGCACCAGCTTTTGTATGCCAGTGTCATAGACCTCCGCCGTCGGCTGTTTCAGTCATTTCTTCGCAGCTTTCTCGACCCACTGATTGTTGGAAAAACGTTTCCCATCCAAAAACTCCTTTGGTTTAGTGAAAAGATGATAGGTCCGAAGGCGCCAAGTCAGATGAGTACGGAAGATGGGTGCGAATATCCCATCCAAAAGATGTCAGCAACTCCTGTGAAATTCGCGCGGTGTGGAGCTTTGCATTGTCATGCAGGAGGCTGACTCCCCGGGTCAAAATTCCTCTTCTGCGGTTCTAAATGCCTCTTTGGAGCTTTTTATAATTTTGCAGTAAGTCTCTGCATTAATGATAGTCCCTTTAGGCATAATATCCACCAAAAGGATTCCCTTAAGGTCACAAAAAAGAGATACCATGGCTTTTCCGGCTGAAGGGGACGCCTTGAACTTGTGATGGCTGGGGAAGATGAATGACCCTACTGAAGTGATTGTCTTCTGGATTCTGAGGTGTAGCGTCACATCCACGTTTCATCCCCGTCACGATATAGTCCAGCAAAGCTTCTTCCTCCTGCGCAAAACGATCCAAAGATCCACGCGCGGCAATCATGCACGGGAGGTGGCGGGAGCGTGCTACCACCTCTCCATCGGAAGAATTTACCGTGACTGAACAAAATGGCCGACAAACACGCGGGACCAAAAAAAAAAAAACTGGCCGTTAGGAACCACCCTAAACGCTAGGTGCCTCAGCTTCGAAACAACAAATTTCCCCGGCATCAGGAGCCCTGGCAACCTTTCTTTCTGGATGGCCCTCGTACAACCTTTAATTGACCTTAGGATGCTTGCAACTTATTCCTATCACTGCTTGTGAAAGCCCATGTCTCTGATGCATACAATGAAACTGGTAGAGCTCTTAGTAGTGCTGAATATTTTTAAATGGCATTTAAAGGTAAATAGTTGCAATAAAATTAGTGTTTAAATATAAATTATGCATTATTAATTTCATTTCCAAACCTGTACACATTCATTATCTAGCTCTCTGCTGAGGTAGAGAAAGTGCTTTTGACTTAAAATAATTTTTCCTAACGCTCTTTGCATGAAGAAGTAAGTGTTATAATTTACTTTCTTGAAACTTTGTTCTTTTTTGAGATCTAGTATGACAAAATGCTCATTTTGAATTTCCTGAGGATAGCCTATGGAGGCTATATGAAAATATATTGGAAGATTTAAGTCTAGGGCCCATATTGATCATATATACTTTTGAAGAGCATACACAACGTGTCCTAAAGGACTTTCCTGTTTAAGTTAATGACAATTGAATAATCTCTACCTCTCGCAAAACTCAACAAATTTAAGTCAAGAAGAGAAAGTTCACAGGATATTCAAGAGAAAGTGCAAGATACAAGCTTTATTTTTCTTGTCAGTATATTAAAAATATAGCTTTCAATACCAATAGCAATTAGAGCCGTTTTGAAAAAAATACAAAATTACGAAAAATATTCCAAGAAAAATATTTCTTGAAAATATTCGTGTCGCAAGCTAGGAAAACGCTGAAAATTTCATATTTAATCGACATTTTATTTTTGAGAAATACTACACATACACACACCCACGGACCTCTTTCTAAAAATGCTTTTTTTGAGGGGGAATTCAGGAATACCAAAACATGTATTTCCGGTGAAATTTCCATGTCGATATTTTGGGTGAAACACAACACTTTCTCTTCCCTACTAGGGTTGAGAAAATGAAAAATCTGATGTGTTACATACACTTGCCTTTCTCTACCTTTTATCGTTTATTAGTGGATATTCAAAGTATTCTTACGAAAAATTATTTGTCTATCTACTTCACTTTAAACGAGATAAACCTTGCCAGAAATAGCTACATTACACATTTCGTGTAGATACAATGAGAACAGCTATTGTCAAATGTTTAAGAACTGGACCCTATATGATGGCCTTAAAATACTGTTTCCATGCAATCGCGAGAAACAACTGAAAATAGAAGGACCTAAAAGAGTGACTAAGTATTGCACAATTCAGGCTATTAATAATGGAAATCTCGGAAGTGGCTTTTGCCAGAAAAAATTTATTTTAAATAAATTGCGGGCTTTAAAGAGATATACTTTATTTTTGTAGTAAAAAAAAGAGTTTTATTTATGGATGTTCTGTAGCTGTTGCGGTCCTTAGCGTCCCATTCTATTTTGGGCGTGAAAGATGGTAATTTTGGTCAGATCTCTTTATTAGGTTTGAGGTTCTTTTACGTGCCGTAAATCTACTACACCACACCACCGGTTTTACTTTCCTGCCAAAGGAAGTCATGCTAAGGATTTTTACGCCCGAAAAAAAAATACATCGCCCTCTGCCGGGTTTGAACCCGCGACCTCGGGTTTAAGTAGTACGTTTTCGTCTATCGCTTCACATTTACCTACCAGTTATACAAAAGTCCTCATCATCCTTCCGAATGAGGACTTCACATGCTATTCCGAGGGAATTCAATACATTTGTTGTATTTGTCATGTGAATATTTTTAATATATGATACTTTAATCAAAACAAATTTTTTTGAGAAAATAAAACAAAATTGAAAAATATTCAATATGAAGTGTAGCTGAAATGCGGGAATTTTCTTGAAAATCTTTGTGTCGTATCTTTGGAAGATATGGAACTTAAATACCAAATTTAATATTTATCGAATTTTCGTTTTTGAATCGATCACAGTCACAAAATCGGACCTATTTTCTAAAAAACACTATTTTTGATTCAGGAGGCCTCAAAACATGTGCTTCCGGTGAAATCTCAGTATCGAAATTTTGTGCGGAATCCAATACCTTCTCTAGCTACTATGCACGTGGTAGATAAACTAATTGCAATAAATCCCGAGCTTAACTGTCAGTTAATCAATTGGATATTTGTATTATTTTAACATAGATACTGCTTACGTTCTTTAAACAAGAGCGCATTTTAAAAGTTAATGTCACACGTTTGTTCACATAAAAATCTGATGTGTTACATTCACATAGCTTTCTCTACCCTCAAGGGCACATTAGTGAGCATACAAATTATTCTCACGAAAGCCGAGTTTTTCATCTTCTTGAGATAAAGCTGTTTACATATTTTGTTATAAATACAAAGAGAACAGCGATGTTTAAGAACTGGACACTGTGTACTGGCCTTTAAATTCCATGCTGTCAAGGTGCAATCGCGAGAAACAACTGAATATCGAAAATACTTGATAAGAATGCCAAAGTATTGAACAATTCGAACCATTAATAGTTCATATCTTGAAAATGGCTGCTGCCATATAAACGTTATTTGAAGTAAGGCGTGTGCTTCAAACAGATCTGCAATCTTTGTGTAGTACGTTTTCCTACACAACTTAACGTTTACCAGTTATACAAGATCATACAAAATTGCTTCCGTATGAAATGAACTTCTAAGGCTTTTCCAAAAAGTTCAAAATATACATTTTATTTGTCATGTACATATGTTTAATATATGGCATTTTAATCAAAATCGTTAGAGCCAATAGAAAATAAAAATTTCGGAATGTGTTCCATGTAAAGGGTAGCTTGGGCAGGGGGAATTTTCTAGAAAATCTACGTGTCGCATCTTTGGAAGGCACTGAACCCAAATACAAGTTTGATATTTATTCTACTTTTCTTCTTACTTTCTCTACTACGTATAGTAAGAAAGGGAAGTATTGCATTCCACCCAAAAATTCGATACCGAGGTTTCACCGGAAATATATGTTTTGAGACCTCCTGAATCCAAAAAAAGCATTTTTAGAAACATGTCCGTGTGTGTGTGCCTGTGCCTGTGAACAACATAACTCAGAAACAACAGTCGGATAAACACCAAACTTGGTATTTAGGTTCAGTATCTTCCAGAGATGCAACACGAAGGTTTTCAAGAACATCCCCCCACCCCAGATTACCCTTTACATGGAAAATTTTTCGAAAACTTTAATTTTCTCAAAAATGGCTCTAACGATTTTGATTAAAATGTCATATGTTTAAGATATTTTCATGACAAATGAAACGTATATCTCGAGTTTTCTGGGAATGTCTCCAAAAGTATTCTTCATTGTGAACGACTTTTGCATAACTGGTAAACCATAAGAGATAGACAAAATGTTCTATACAAAAAATGTAGATTGCGTTAAAATACACAATTTATGTCACATATATTTTTTTTTTGTTGAGTGATTGGGGGAACCATTTTCGGATTATTGCTTGTTATTCCGTTAAATTTTCCAATACTTATACTTTTTTCAAATTTGTTATTCATTTTTTTGTCCTGGTAATGCAAAGAGAATGGTATACTCCACATAGCAACCAGCTCTTAAAATATTTGACTATCGCTTAAAACCTACCATATTCCCCTTGCATCTACAAGAAAATTAGCAATAAGATTAACATCTCGATATCTCGATTAACATGAAGCATGTGGAGAATAAGCATTTGTGAGTGTAACACATCAGTTTTCGTTTTAGAGTTATGCTGCTCACAGACACAACATGGACCTTTTTCAAAAAATCCTTTTCTTTTTTGGATTCAGGGGGACTTAAAAATTACTTTCCAGTGAAATATTGGTATCACGTATTGCCTATCACGTACGTCGTAGTGAAAGTAAAAATGGATATGCAATTCTAACACGAAACATTTTGCTATAATATAATTTATGTGTTATATGTGCTCAACGAGATATGTGTCCAATGATTTATTTAAAATGTTTGAATGTTTTCTTGGGGAGAGTTGTTTCGATGGTAATACACTGATAAATAGCTTTTAAAATCAGTCTGATGCACTTATCGGAGTGTCCTACTTTCTATTTTAGATCAGCGAGTGGCTAAACAGAAATCGTTGAAATCACCAAGTAACTTCTTGTAAAATTTCATAATTACCAAGACGGGGGCGCTGTTTTACTTGTACACTTCATATTATGTAATAACTTTAGAAAGTTTCTCGAGGAAATAAAACTAAGGATCGAAACTTTCTCTCTACTTTTTATAATTACCGTTAATCTTGAAGTAGAAGTTTGTGATTACAAAAAATAGCGAAAATGCTGGAAAACTTCATTAATCTTACCTCGCTTCTTTGTTTATTTTCGCTTAAAACTCTGTTGTTAGCTAATAAGATGTCTCTTCCCTTACTGGGGATTAGCTACAGGAAGGAAAATACGAAACTGTCGTCAGTGTATTTTCCGTGCTGTTTGTCTCAATTTAACTTTACCAGAGATTCAATGACAGCATTCTGAGCTTTCGCAAGCAGAATACATAGATTAATAGCGCGTAGAAATGACCTGGTTTTTCAAAGATCTTATAAACGACCTAAATAAAAACATTAAACCAAAGTAATTCAATCATATACCCCAGTCATTGGCTTGTAAGTCCTGCGGGGTGCAGGTCCTGTATACGATGGGCACTATTTATATTTTGAGCCTTGCTAACCCTGAATATTGTAGGTGTCATCCGACGTTTCCAATGGAAAGTTTCACATTTTTGACCATAATCTACTTCAAACATTTTGTCAATAGAGCATCATTTGTTTTGTTTACACTAACTTGAAAATTGTGCGTCAACAAAAACGTGGAATTAACTCGTGAAAATGCTCGTGCAATGATTTATTACGACTTTCGACGTGGATTATCAAGACAAGAGTGCATCGATCAACTAACTTTCATATTTGGCGACGAAGCTCCATCCTTTGTCACTGTGAAACGCTGGTATAACGAATTTAATCGTGGCCGCCGTTCGCTCAGTGATGAATTCGCCCAAAATCATTATTGTGCCAGAAAACATTGATTCTGTGCAAAAACTAATACTGAAAGATCGTCATGCGACATATTGTGAGATTGAGGCAACCCTAGGCATTAGTTCCACCAGCATATATAAAATATTGCATGATTACTTAGCCGTGAAAAACGTTTGCTCTCGTTGGATCCCACATAATTTGACGCAATTTAAAAAAGATGCTCGTGTCGATTGGTGTACAAAAATGCTCCAGAAATACAATGGCGGTGCCTCAAAAGACGTATATAAGATTGTAACAAGTGACGAATCATGGATCTATGCGTATGAGCCGGAACGTAAACAGCAGTCAACTGTATGGTTGTTTCAAGATGAAGCAAATCCAACCAAAGTTGTTCGCACTCGAAGCACTTCGAAGCAGATGGTCGCCTGCTTCTGCAGTAAAACTGGCCATGTGGCAACAGGAACGTAAAACGATTAATGCTGAATGGTACACAACTATTTGTTTGCCGGTAGTCTTCGGTGAAGTAAGGAAAACCAACAAGAACCGTAGGATCGTTCTTCATCAAGACAATGCGAGTGTACATACATCTCGTCTAACAACAGAGTATTTGAAGGCTGAAAAAATCTAATTGATGGGTCATCCGCCATACAGTCCTGATTTGGCACCCAATGACTTCTTTTTGTTCCCGAACATCAAGAATAAATTCGTGTACAACGATTTTCGTTGGCAGAAGAAGCCGTTGATGCATTCAAAAACCATGTTTTGGAGGTGACTTAAGAAGACTGGAATAAATGCTATGACAAATGGTTCAAACGGATACAAAAGTGGTTTGATCATAAAGGAGAGTATTTTGAAAAACAATAAAGCAGTTTTCAATCAGAAATTACTTTTTTTTTTAATTATTAGGCTCAAAATACAAATAGTGCCGCTAGTAAGAGGAGGGTAAATAGATGAGGAAGAAGCATTCTACACATATTTATCTTGAAAATATGAAGGCAAACATGTAGATTAGAGGAAGTTACTTAAGCATTAGAGTTTAGGCAGTTCCTAACACTGTTCTTAAGGCAACCCTATGGTGAGCTTTTGGTCTCAAACTCAAAATTTTGCACGTATTTGTTTTTGCATTTTCTAATAATAGCAACATATTATGGATTAGTATTTTCCATTTACGACCTTAATGGAGCATCTCGTGACCCCATAAAAAGGTAAGAAACACAAAATAGTAACACGTGAATCTTTAACCTTACTTTATAAGAAAAATGTTCCACGATTTTCAATACACTAAATGTTTCTCACGATGCAATGTTGCACCAAGATTTCTGAAATTTGAAAACTAAGCATACAAAACATAGACAAAGAGCTTCAATTAGATATTTTTAAAAATATGTGAATTGTTCCACATACTGTTGTATAACATGTGAAATAAGGAAAATTTTGGGAGAATTGCAAATAAAATGTATATCTTGAATTTTCTAGGAATAGCCTCTGAAGTTCACTGAAGGAATTTTATATAATCTGTATAGCTGGTAAACGTTAAGCGATAGACGAAAACGTAATGCACAAAGAAGTAGATCTCTTTAAAACAAACAATTTACTTCAATTAACTTTCTTTTATTTGGCATTAGCCATTTCCGAGATATCCGTTATTAATTATTCGAATTATTCAGTACTTAGTCACTTCCAAGTCCTTTCGATATTCAATTGTTTATCGCATTTAAAGCGTCCTTATCGTAAAGGTTTATCTGGATTACAATGACAAACTTTCGAAGAAATAATTTTTATATCCATTAATTAAGGTAGAGACCGTAGAGAAAGTCATATAAGAGTGTCGAAGCATTTCTATTTTTTTCAAAACTGTTCCTCAAAATATAAAACTCTGTATACAACATGTATGCAATTTAAGAAAAGATGCTGTATTTTTAAATAGTTACTCTCTATTATGATACAACAAACTTAGTGTTGAAAAGACTTACATAATATATAATGTTATACCTTCTATCTCATGAAAATTTTATTAGATATACGAGTATAACCACATAGTTGTGGTAATACTAAAAAGCATGGCTAATGATGTAAAACATAACGTTCACTCGTATGTTGGTAGAACAATGTAAAAAACTATAATAAAAATATTTGTACTTAATATTGTCGTTTGAATTTTGCAAATGCATTTATTTAAATGCGTTTAGTATATCTCAGACTAGAAGTCATTTGTTCAGTTGCCAGTGAAGTTTTTCTTTAATTAGAATCCACAGCAGAGTTTGAAAAAAATTGCAGAGAGGAAAAAGATTGCATTTGAAAGGAATAATCTACAAACTGTAATATTATATATATATATATATATATATATATATATATACCGGATGATTCACCTAAAAATTGCACCGCAAATATTTCGAAAAATGGAAAGTGCTATTGATGTGCAGCTTTCACAGCGTTGATTGGAATTGGTAGTCAGGGGCTCGTGCATTAAGCCTATAAACATATTTTAATAATACTGAGAGACTGTACTTTTTGAGCAAAACATACAATTTGTTAAATGGAACAATGCCTAGTTATATCAACAAAATAATGGTAGGGTAAATTAGAATGCCAGCGGCGTTTGTTGCAAGATTCTATTGCAAGTGGTTTACGAGAAATCTTATTTTGAAACCTTTACGCACCGACACTTGTACAACCTGTGGTAGCACAAATTAAGAAAAACAAGAGTGAATTATACTTCTGTGGATTCTTACAAGTAAATAACACATAGCCCTTCAAATGTTGTGTTCTAAATGACCACCGGCAGCTTCAATACACGCTTCCAGTCTGCTACGGAAAGACTGCTGCACACGTACTAGCATTTCAGCGGAAATTTCAGAGCAGGCAGCAGTAATATGTCGGGGGATCCTTATTGTACTCGACGAAAGTTTCGTTGCACTTAATAACGGATTTTGTTTCTGCATACCACCACACAACCTGTGCGCACTCGTTTGTAATCGCCATTTTAGAAACAATCTATTGACGCAGCGCAATACGGCTCTTGCGCGAACTAAAACATTGCCACAAACGTTTTGAGTATCCGATTCTGCTCCTTCCGGAATCACAGCTACACATCCTGAAATGAAAAAGTTACAGGCTTTCAAAATGTTGGAGTCTCACTGTGGACACCCTAGGCCAGCAACTCTTTGAGTCACGTGCGAGGCAATTCATTCCTCGTATGAAGTTAAACGTAACAACTTTCAGTAATGTTAAACTTAAACATCTGAAAGTATCGTAAAAGTATCGAATGTTTATCTCAAAGTAATAGACATGCTTCATTACCACCCAGTATCGAGGCTATCGAGGTATTGACCGTATCGACATCCCATCTCTATTAAATACCAAGTTTGGTATTTAACCGACTGTTCATTTCGGAGTTATGCTGTTCACACACACCCGTACGCACGCACACTGACATTTTTCACTAAAATAGCTGTGTTTTGATTCAGGGGCCTTAAACATGTATTTACGGTAAAATGTCGATATGGAATTTTTGGGTGAATGTAATACCTTTTCTATTACCCACTAGATACGTGGTAGAGAGAATAAGAATTGAAATGACTTGAGTTTAATTCTAATATACTATACTTATATTATTTCTGCAGAAAAGTCATTAGAACTATCATATCCCTAACTCTCCTTTGTATACATTTAAACAGTTCCGTTAGATAAGAAAGGAAATGTGAATGGGAACAAAACACCAACGCGTCAACGCTCTTGTTGTCGCGCTAAAATAGAGATAAATATGGCATTGCACGAGCGGAACAGCTGTGATTCGATTTGGAATACGCGGTTGCCGCATATGGCGCCCGAAGTATGAATTAGCTGTTTTCTTCCTTTCGTGCAGCAGTTGCGTGTTTGTCATAATATATCTCACTAGCCATAAATCATCGTTTAAATAAACATTAACGTTTGCATTTCGTAGAATCGTTGATACAGAATAGTCGCGTTCCGTGTTTCGATCATGATAGATTGGACTTGTGGATTTATGGATTATGGTTAATTAATTTATGTAGAACCAGCGTGTCATTCATTCATACACGCTCTATATTTAATATGGTAACAGTTGCTGCATTGCGAAGGGGTTTGCTTGCGTGCATAAGAACTGCAATAAACAGAAAAAAGGTAAATGCAAAGCATGCCTTTCATAATATCAAGCGAATAGCTTGAAGAGGACATTAAAATGAATAAGACAAGATGATTGATGATATACTTTTTGAATAAACGTTGTTTTTTGTCCTTGGTCAGGGTAAGAATCACAGATTATTTTGATTGCAGTAACAAAGTTTTTTGCAGGTAATGACACAAGTGATAATCGCGATTGAATTTATTAGGAAGTTAAAAATCCATATTTATATTTATTCAAAACATTGCATATGTAACAATAATAATAATAAATAATAATAATTTTCTGAAAAATTTATATTTTGGATAAACAAATGATGTTTAGAGCTAGCACAAATATCCTTTGACTTACAATGTGTGCACGCCGCGAGTTTGTATCAACAGTGCGATGAGGGAAAAGGGGTGCTACAGGTAACCAGAAGCTGTAAACAGTAGCGTTAGGAATATAATAGAGCATAAGCACAGAGCTCAGAGAGAGAGAGCAAGTCCACCATACCAATAACTGACTGTCAACTGTGCAGCACTGAGCCCGTGTTCAGTACGAACGTCACATGTACTAGGTAGTGTGGTAGTTACATTGAATCCTCCCTAGATGGATTTGTCCTAGCTCTAGTGATGTTAACGTTGTTCCATTACATCTTTTTTAACAATAACTATGAAATTTGGTGTATAAGGTAACATAACCTTAAAACCGGCTTAAAGAAGAGGTTGCACTGTGCGTTTTACTTCCCCCAGCGAAAGGAATTTAAAATTAGACACAAAGATAACAAATCCAAACATCTGCCTACTACTCAATCATATTGAGGCTATTAAATAAACCTAAAAACAAATTATTTTTAACAATTTTTAATACTTGAAAAATCCATAGGATAATTATTTAGGGAGTTTACCAGTTCGATGTCACTATTATTTCTGTAATCCTGCCACTGATGAAGGAGACAGGAGATGTAGCAGCCGTGCAATAGTTTGTGACCCAATTTATTGTTCCAGGAGTTTAGTATTTTAACAATTTTTTCATTTGTTCTATTTGTCTGCCATTTTTAACATTTCAGCTTTGACTTTGGAACCTATTTTGAATTTATCGATGTTTGATTTTCATTGCTCAGGTGTTTTACATTAACAATCAAATCTCTCCCTCTCTCTCCCACTATCTTACACATATATACACACACACTCTCTCTCTCACATCCGCACACACTTTCATACTAGGATAAGGATTAATACTGCCTAAAATAAATTCGTAACTTCCAGACAGGAACAGAAACTGGGACCTCTGGATTTGGGGGAAAACTTCTTAATCACCATACTAAAGAGACAGCATTTTATTTATTTATTTTGTTTGTATGTGTTGGAGCCGTTCTTGGTGCAACAATTTTGAAGCATTTACTTCCAATTTTGATGCTGCTTTCTCGAAGCTGCATCAATTTACATAACGTTTAATGTTACTTGGTTTGTGGTAACATTACGATGTCGTCATCTCTTAGCTCGTTCTGAGTTTTCTGGTCCGCCAGTTGCTTCAGTGATATAGCTATGAGTTCTTTGTCTCAGGGTATGCGCGAGTCCAGTGTTAAGGATAACACCAGTTCAGTTAGCTGATAAATTTTAATGCTGACTCAAATATTCTGTTTGAAAGGAGTCACCAACTGTGGAATTAAATAATTACAACTCTATAACAACAACAATAATAATAATAATAATAATAATAATAAAGCGAAACATCAGTTACCATAAGTCGCAGAAATGTTACTCGGAAAGATCCCTTGCAATCACCGCTAAATCTTTCTAACTTAAACCCATCACTGGGCGCTACACAACCTAAAATGAAACTGAATACCACACGAGTAATCACAAATGTCGTCACACGAGCAGCCACATGATTTAATAAGCAAGATTAAGTCAGATTTAGAATGCGCGCTCTTTTCTTAACTTAAGATCCACCTACCTATCATTACCGCTAATAGGTTCCTATTCACGTGGCTCCATCTTAAAACTCTACGAATGCGTTTTCGACACTATTACTATGCGGTGCCTTGCTCGAATCTCAGAATTTTATCCCGTTTCTAATTTATAGAATTCCTGCCTACATGACTTTGCAAATGCAGCGAACTCAACTCTAATTGCATTTTATGTACGTTCGCTACTCCGCACTTACTAATGACTTTCCTTAACGTAACACGCTAATTACCTTTTCCTTTTCGGAAAAATTTTTCAGCTCAGACTTATTACATTATACATTGATTTAATAAACGGAAATTATTTATTGCAATTATTTCTCTATCTTACTATTCTTTCTTTATTTAGTTATGTATATCTTCTTGTCAATAATTATAGTATCAATGTATTAAAATACACATACTTTTGGCACATACAATACTGTATCTGTAACAATACCGGCATAGAAAACCGAAATAAGGTTGTGTAATTACCAAAATATAGTGTTTTTATGTTTACTGGCATCTCAGAAAAGGAATTTTATAGTCTGATTTGAAGGCTATACTTCAGAATTGCAGAGAGAAAGATAGATGTAGAAACAGTGAGACAAGATAGGAGAGGTTGGATAGAGCGAGGAAACCTGTGTGATCAATTCAGTAACGAGAACTAAGCTGCGCATTCTGTTAATAATTATCAAATACAAAACTACATTATTGTAAATTCTTTCTTTAATGTTATGTCGTTTATTAAGAATACCATCATCAGGAAACCATCAACAGATGAAACAGCTCAGCTTCAAGATGTGGGGATTGCGTATGCGCCTCATAATCAACGGAGCTTGAATCACAGTAGTGAGGAACACATTTTTACTTTATCTACTACGTATAGTAAGTAGGAGAAGTATTGTATTCCACCCTAAAATTCGATACCGAGATTTCACCGGAAATACATGTTTTGTGGCCTCCTGAATCCAAGAAGAAGCACTTTTGGAAACATGTCAGTGTGTGTGTCTGTCTGTGAACAGCATAACTCAGAAACGAACTCTCGGATAAACACCAAACTTGGTATTTAGGTTCACTTCTTCCAGAGATGCGACACGAAGGTTTTCAAGAAAATCCCCCCATTCCAGATTACCCTTTACATGGAACATTTTTCGAAAACTTTAATTTTCTCAAAAATTGCTCTAACGATTTTTATTAAAATATCATATGTTTAATATACTTTCATGACTAATAAAATGTATACCTTGAATTTTCTTGGAATGTCTCCAAAAGTATTCTTTATGGTGAACGACTTTTGCATAACTGTTAAACCATAAGAAATAGACAAAATATTACTACACAAAAAATGTAGATCGCGTTAAAATACACAATTTATGTCATATACATTTTTATTGTTGAGCGAACCATTTTCGAGATATTGCTTGTTATTCCCTTAAATTTTCCAATACTTCTTCTCAAATGGGAATTCATTATTCATTTTTTTCCTGGTAATGCAAACAGAATGGAATACTCTACATAGCAACCAGCTCTTAAAATATTTGACTGTCGCTTAAAGCCTACCATATTCCTCTTGCATCTACAAGAAAATTAAGATTAACATCTGGGTATCTCGATTAACCTGAAGCATATGGAGAATAAACGTTTGTAAAAATAGTTTGTACAAGAGTAGAGGAAGTCATGCGTGTGTAACACATAAGATTTTTTAAGTCAGTTTGGACTTAAAGTTAGTCCATTAAATTGAGGGTGTCAGTATACACGTCGTCGTCCTCCGTGGTGTAGTGGTTATCATGCCAGCCTCTAGTACCCGAGGTCGCGGGTTCAAACCCGGCGGAGGGCGATGGATTTTTTTTCGGGAGATTCATCATAGAATGGGACGCTAAGCACCACGCAGTTAAAGAGCGTCCATAAATAATCTCAATTTCAATTTAGTGTACACATCAATGGAATAAGTTATCTGGATAAGATTTGGATAAGGTTTCTTCCTGGCTTCTTCCTTATCCTAAGATGGCAAAGGTTATAATAAAACACATGTGTCATTCAATAATTAGTGGCAGCATTTGAATTAACAATAAAGAAAACAATTATGGAACAGTCACATTGTTTCTGTCCTCAGAAGCAATCTTCTCCAACATGAATAACCCGCCTCCACACTTCAGGAAGACGACGGATGCCATCCACAGAGTCTTATTGTATTAATCTTCGAACAGACTGCTGTACTGCTGCTGTAATTGCCTGACGGTTCTAAAGCGAATTACTCTAAGTGATAATTTCATTTTCGCGAAAAGGTTAAAAACACATGGGTTCATATCTGGGGAGTATGGCGGAAGCTCCAGAATTTCCCAGTTTCATCTGCGAAATAATTAACCACAGGGGCAACTATGTGAGAGCGAGCACTAGCATGTAGCACAATAGGATGAGAATTCAGGAGATTTGGACGTTTGCGACACACAGCTGGTTGTAAATTATGTTCCAGAAAATAGCTGTAAAAGGCACCATCCACACGATTTCCCGCAGGAACTGAGTGAGTGACAAGTATCCGTCAAAATCATAAGCAACTATGCACATGACTAAGTGGATCCTGTTCTTGCCGATTCCTTTTTGGCCGAGGGGAATCACTGTGCCGCCACTCATTTGATGTCTCTTTAATTTTGGTTGGTAGCAACGAAACCATCTAAATCTTTGATACATAGAAGGAAACGCTCCCTTTGCGTCCATAATATTCTAAGAGCAACCTCGCTGTTTTCGTTCTCTGACACATGTTTTCCTCTTCAGCATTGCGTGGAACCCTTCGAGCTTAGATTTTCCTGATCTTTAACCTCTTTTTAAGTATGTGAAGCATCGTACCAGGAGCAATTCCAACTTCCCTTGCTAGTTCAATACAAGTACAACAACGGTGTTCTTACAGCAGTGCTCTAACAGTGCTCACATGCACATCATCACTTGCTGACTCCGGTCTGTCAGCTCCATGTTTTTGATGAACATCTTCCCAACCTCTGCAAAGTGCATGCGCACACCAAGCCACGGTTCAATATGGTAAAGTCTCTCTACCAAAGCTTCCGTAATGCTGCATGGCATTGTCGAACATTCTTGCTTCTTGCAATCTGAATTTTAATGAGGCACCTTTGTTCGTATTTACTAATCATTTTGAGCACTACACATAACAAACTACAGTCGACAAATTAAACTGACTACAAATAGCTTGTGTATAAGATCACTTTCTTCAAACCCACAGATAACACACATCAGATGCTCTTCTTTCTCATTGTTATCAGCTTGCATTATATATCGCTGATAGCGCCACATACGTTGTTGCCACTAATTATTGAATGACTCGTGTATACAGACCTCTACAGGCCTCAAGCTTAGACGCGCATCCACTCGTTCCATATTACCTATCCGGAGATCTATTGTCACCAGGGACAGGAAAAATGCCAACATTTCGCTTCAGTAATATAAAAGATAGGCTTTGTAGGTTTTGGTGCATATTTAATAATAAAATATCAAATAGAATAATATAAATTACATGGAGTGTATATACTATAATCGTTTTGAAGCCCCTTAAACTTTGAGAAAAAAAGAGAAGTTACCTGATACTAATTACACTATGCTACAAAGCAGCGGTTCTTTTTCCAGATGCATTTCGTGGAAATAGTGGCTTGGGTTTTCCTAAAGTGTTCCACAGAAAACAACCCGAACACCCTGTTTGAAAAGCCCGGTTGGTTGTTGATGGAATCTATTCTAAAGGCGAAAAATAGCAAATCCTACAAAAAGGTGGAAGTATGAATATTTTCGTAGAATATGAAGCTTTTATCTAGGGATAGGGCCTCGATACCGTCGATACTCTCGATACTCGGCAGTATCGAAGTATGTCTAATACTTTGAGATAAAACCTTCGATACTTTTAGATTTTTATGATTTGCTTTATTGAAAGTTGTTGCGCTTAACTTTTTGCTATATAAGGGACAAAAGGAGTCGAGACTTCACATTATTGCCTCGTACGTTTCCCCAAAGAGGAGAAACTGAACTATAGTTCTTGATAGAACCTGACTGCGTTTCCTATGGTTGAATCAATGCAACATTCCATATATTTTTGTATCTAAGTGAAACCATGCAAAACAATGGAGGAAGGAGTAGAGGTACTTGTGTAACATGCAGCGTTAACTGGTTGTGAGGTGTGAATGAATCTGATTTAACTGACGCACTAAATCATATTTCTGTAATAGCCTGGCTTGGTGACTCACTCTCAGGCACTATATTTACCTACTACGGTGACAGAATCTGTGAATCCAACAGAAACAAATCAGAGCTTAAGACGTGAGATAACACAGCTCATGGATATATTTGTTCTTTCCTTTCATATGTTAGTTTGTGTTTACATAATCAAACTTGGTTAAAGAGCATAGCTTACAGGTACACCGTATGACTAATTTCCATAACATGGATAGAAAATCCTTTAAAAGAAAGTTTTCAGTACAGAATATACTTACATAAAAAGAGAAGCAAGGTTATTATTATTATTATTATTATTATTATTATTATTATTATTATTATTATTAGACTTGACAAACAATAGGGAGTATATAACATATGGCATTATCAAGGTAAAAAATTGCTACCAATTGGGCTACGTATAACAGGAACAATTTTGGAATTGGCGTACAATACAAAATTGGTTAACTGTTTTTATAAAGTGAGTATCGATGCTCAAAATCAGTATTGGTATCGACTATCGAAAAATAGTGGCATCGTCCAATACTACTTTTATCAAAATATTATTAAATATAAAATTTTATACCACGTACATGCTCACATAATGTAGGAAGCATGGTTTAGAATATGAAATTATATATTTTTCCTGTCACTTAATTATCATACCTATTCAGAGTTTAAAGAAAACAAGTATTTGTTTCATCGCTTCAATATGGGATAATAAAACGTTGCGTAAACTTGCAATGTTAGTGATTGGCTATATCCAAAACGGTCCTTAGATATGATGGTTTATATAAGATGCCTTGTAGTACAAACGATCATGAATTAGGAAAGACCACCTGCTAAGATTCTTGTCAAGCATACACTATTTGCAAAAAAGATGACGGATTATTTACTAAATATGCTATAGAAGTGTAAATTGGGAAATTACTATGCTAAAATACATAGTCAATTACAACGATAGTACTATTTATGTAACATCCTATTCTTATCAGTTATATGAATACCTATGCAGTTACTATAATTAAGGGTGTAACTGAGGTTGTAGTTTACATTTCGCCAAAGAAATGAGTTTTTGTGAAGGCTATTCTGTCAATGTTGCCCTACATTCTCTTTTATGCACTTCATAGTTCAGGATTTGTGAAGACAGTTCTTGCCTATACGTATAAAACCTTTCACATGTTCCTTATTAAACAATAGAAACAAAATATATGTTGACGATACCATGAGAGCTTAGAACAATAAGGATGCAGAAAGAATGCAACTCAATCGAAACACAAGTCTTACTGTGTTATTATATGCAGAGAAAACAGAAAATATCTTCAGAAGGCCATATATGAGTTAAACAAGGTATTGGAAGATTATGAACTGAAGATTTCAGTAAATAAAACAAAAGTGATGGCATTCACAGGAAAACAGCGTATAAGAGCCAAAGTAGTAGTAAATGATCAAATAATGGAGCAGATGCAAAGCTGCTTTAAAGCACTGGTTTACAGGTAGACTGAATTAGATTGGGGTACGAAACCCAAAACAGAAGTAGCTTCTGCGTGGCAGCTGATCGCGAGAAGAATTGAGAGAGCTGACCTACTTACGTGGCCAATATATACGTTTCAGAGGGGTAGATCAGCAAAGTATCGTCCTCATTGTTAGCACTTCCCCATTACAGCACTTTTTGAAACTTGATGCAAATTCTCGGTCGTGGATCGAAATTTTCGCAGGGTTGTTACATCATATAAGGTATAATAAGAGCCACAATTTGGAACTACAAGAACAATTTTCAAGAAATACAAAAAGGGTAACACAATTTTATAAGGTCATGGTCGTTCCAGTAACAGTCTAGGGAGTGAAAGTTGGGTTTTAAAACATAAAGATAAGGATCAAATTCAGGCAGCAGTGATGAGACTTTTGACAGCCGTCAAGGGTGTAACAAGATGGGTTACTAAATAATGAAGAAATAAGAGAAGATTTAAGGACTAATCCTATAGGTGAAATTACAGAAAATCATAAACAGGAACGGAAAGACCATCTTAATAGAATGGATACAACCAAGCTACAAAGGAAAACTTATAAATTTAAATTATAAACCAAAAGGGAGAAGAACGATAGGAAGATCTATGCTGAGATGGGAGTGAGACCGGAACAAGTCAATGGCCCAAACTATGAAAGGAAGAACAACAACAGAAGGAAGAACTTCCGTAAAAGGGGTTCATCATTAAAATAATTGAACAGAAGACTCCTTTAACTTCTTGCAATGCACTACTATATCTCGTGTATTAGCGCAACTTTTTGTTTCAAGCAGTTTTGGTGTATATGAACTTCCGTAAATGTTTTACATGCTAATACAGGTTACAACGTGTTGCAATAGGACATGAATGTACAATACGTGAGAAAGGTGCAGATGTATATTACCTTTGAATTGGCTATGAAAGATTCATGCCGCTGTTACTGTTGTTCATTAACTTTGTGGAAGTTGTGGTCTACGATATGAGACCATTGTATAGTAGTGAACCATAACCCATTACTCCAATCAGCGAGTTTAAAATTATGCTAACAAATATTTAAGGAAGGTTTCAGCTGTGTTGCTAACCGCTTTCAATGCTGAATTTTGTGCTATTCCCCGAGAAGGCGGTGAAAGCAGTATGATGCAGCAGCAGTGATGATGCTCTACTGATAATAGTGATGCACTTTTTACTTTCTCTACTACGCATAGTAGTTAGGCGAAGTATAGCATCCGCCCAAATATTTGGTACCAAGATTTCACCGGAAATACATGTTTTAAGTTCCCTGAATCCAAATGAAGCATTTTTTAAACACGTTCGTGTGTGTGTGAACACCATAACTCAAAAACCAAAAGTAGGGTAAGTACCAAACTTGGTATTTGGGTTCGATATCTTTCAAAGATGCACATGTTGATTTTCAACAAAATCCCCCCACCCCAAACTACCTTTTACTTGAGACATTTCTCGAAATTTTTGATTTTCTAAAAAATGGTTGCAACGATTTTGATTAAAATAGCATATATGAAACATATTTACATGATAAATAAAATGTATATCTTGAATTTTTGGGAAATAGCCTATGTGGTCCTCTTCATTTGGAAGGAACTTTGTATAATCTTGTATAAGTGGTACACGTTAAACGATAGACAAAAACGTACTACACACAAAATTCAGAACTCTTTAAAACACCCAATTTATTTCAAATTCGTTTTCTTACGGCATAAGCCGTTTATGAGATATCCGTTATTAAAGGTTCGAATTGTTCATTTCTTGGTCATTATCTTAAAGTCCTGTCAACATTCAGTTGTTTCACGCGATTGCATGGATACAGTATTGAATTTTAAGACCAGCATATAGCGTCCAGTTCTTAAACATTTGACTATCGCTGTTCCCTTTGTATGTATAACGAAATTGTAATGCAGCTATTTCTGCAAGGTTTTGGATTAAAATGCAGTAATAGAAAAATAAGCTTGAGTAAGAATAATTTTTCCCCAATAAAAATCGTAGAGGGTAAAGAAAGTCATGTAAATGTATCACATCAGATTTTTAATATTATGTGTATATTAAAATGACACAAATTATAGCCTCTTCTTTGCAGCGGTGAGTGTAAAGTCGACTATAGTGATGTATTCTGGGATGTGGCTCTAATTAGAGCTTAAATTAGTGCATTTTAGGATTTATTTATAATGAACGATCACAACGTTTCTATTTTAATAAGTTCTTCGGAAATCATCAATACTAACTGTGGAGTTCCACAAGGATCGGCTTTAGCGCCATTGTTATTTCTAATAATGATTAATGATCTACCATTAAATGTTGGTAGTCAGAGAAAGTAATAATATATTTTGGGTTTTGTTGGAATTTAGAAAAAAACATTGGCATCAAACCAAGCACAGGTCTTGTTGAAAGTTACATTCATGTTAGCACTTCAGTGATTTAAATTATCATGCGTAGAATAAATTGTTGAATCATCAGCAACGTATCAGCATAACAGTGGTATTCATTATTACTCTAATGCACAATTACCTCGTTATTGATCCCAGGGTAAGGATAACCAAATACAAGCATTGGTATAAATTTTTAGCAATTTCTTTGCTTAACAAATTGCCACAACAGTCTCATCTTTTAGCTAGGATTTTGGATTGATTACTCAGTAAGCCTTTTATGACATAACGGCACTTTTTGCATCCTCCCTGAATGTATTTTAATTTTGTTCTTTGAAACAATGTCTATGTGCCATATCGATCGCCATTACTGTCATAATTCAATATATCAAATCAATACCTTCGCTGCTTCTCTTGTTGCTGACGTAAGTTGCCTATGTTTGTCAAGTTACTCTTATCTCGGGTTCGGTAATGAGAAGTGAATTAAACCACGTGTTACCGCTTGACTAAATTTACTCCAATTAACTAAGTAGCAATAATGAAGGTGCTAGCCAGTTACGTATTATTTGTCTGAACTACTCTGCGATTCCCCAAATTGCATGTTACTTAACATTAACTCCCCGCCACTTTTTCAAGATCAAGACCCACCCCTTTCGCTCTTGAAGATCAGAATTGCAAGAAAGTTTCTCGGAACCGTTCTCCTTTTATACTCTGCCAGACAGACGCTAATTTTCAAGCTGTAATTTATTATGTGCTTTCCCATTGGCTATTGGTTTTGCACCTCATGAAAATAAAATCATTCATGCATTTTTTTCTGGCAAAGTTTGAACACTTTGGGAATTACAAGTTATCTCTGTCTCTTTTTAATATTATCTATCTCACTCGCTCAAGTCACCATTTTTCCTAACTGCTGTGCTCTTCGGTTATTGATGGGAAAATTAAATTGAGTCTTATTTATTTATGTACACTCTTTTACTGTTGTGGTCTTTAGCTTCCCATTCTATATTGGGCGTGAAAGACCGGTAATTTTGCTCAGAGGCATTTTTGGTTGAGGTTCTTTTACGTGCCGTAAATCACGGGACCACCGACTTTACTTCCCTTTCGAAGCTCCTGGATTTTTCCCAGAATCCTGTATGGTCCTGTTGATAATTACCTTTCTCCGTTAGCCAAATTTTACCGTTTACTATATTATTTCTTCATGTCCATATAATGCTTTTATATCAATTATTCACATACTTAATATTTCTACCTGTTTACTTATTCTGTATTCTTTCTTAGGTAACTTATCTTTATATCATTATTTCATATTTTGATATGTTTCTTCTCGATGTCATTTTTATTCCTGTAGCACTTTACTTCTATGTACTTTCTGTAGGTATATTTAATGTGAGGTGGATGTTACCCTTATATCTTTAAAAGCAGGTAAAAGCGAGGCAGGTTGGTCTCCTGTATGTAAATCGCAAGATCAAAATATTGCAAATATGCAAAAGTCTAGAAGTAGTTTTTCCCTTTTCGATATTGTTGTAAAATTTGTTGTAAACTATGTATGAGGTCTAAATCCTGAGTTCAGAATTTCAAAGTCACTGGAGGATTTGAAACACCCGGTATAATCAGAGAATAAGCCAATGCTCCCCAAGCCTTAGTCTGACTGTTAGAAATTTAAGATGATGCAAAAAAGAAGCGGGAATTCTGACAAAAATTACTATGAGGAGGGAAACATTGTGACATGTAACACTCACACAACATTCTCTTCCCATTATCAGTTCACAGATATCCTCTATATTGACTGTTCGTAATGTAATGTATGATTATTATACATTTTTGCTATGCTGCGCGGTGTGTTAGAATTTTGCAACCTGGTGCTCAGTGATGTGACTCATTTAGCATTTTATCGTGCATTCACGTCACCCAACGCGAATTCACGATAATAAGGTGGATCGCTACCAACTGATTACCTTATAGGCTTAGAATGTCAAGGACGTGGATTGAAGTGATACAAGCAAAATATTTGTTTCGAAATAACTGTGCAAAGAAACTTCAACCAAGTTTACTGTTTCCGTATAACAATTTAAATTCCATTCTTTCAACCGGATAAGATTCACAAAGTTCGTCTCAAATACTTGTTTTCGACTCACAACATTAACACCATTACACCTTTAATACAAAACAGTTGTCTAACTTCTTCATGCCTTTACGTAAAGCCCGATTTCACAATAAAAATTGTTATCAGGATTTTTTTAACCTTACAAATTATTAACACTGTACGTAAAAACGTTTTACTCGTTCCCTTTCTATTCCATTCAGCCTGTTAATAGTTTACGAACCTGCCGGAAAATGTGTATGTAATTACAACTGCAAAGAAATATGAACGAGCTGCAAATATTCTTCATGGTCTTTGTTCCGTTAAATATCAAATACACGAAGTTCTGAAAATGCACGTAAGCACACCTTGAATGTGAGCTTAAAAGATTATTACTTAGAAAATGTTACGAAGTCGAGTCTAGAAAAGCGCCAAAAATTTTGAGGTATGCCTCAAATTTGCTGCTAGCGAGCCTGCTGAAAAGAAACATGTGTTCGCTGGCTCCGAGTCGGTAGACTCTCTCTTGCTTCTCATGACTATCAGCCTGGCTGCCTCGGGTGGGGAGGCATTCAGCGACGTCGCTGCCCATCCCCTTATGGCGGCCGGCCAAACGATGAACTTCTCTTTGCTTATGCGACGTAACCCTTCCAACTGCGTAATGGTACGTCACCTAACACCTTATTATGGGAGATTAATTATAATGGTTAATGATGTCTCGTGAGGCAGACACACCGCTTGTAGTAACAATTTTGTAACTTTGTGGGGGGTTGTGCAAAATGGCGATTTTTTTAACATCGTTTCGTTAAACAAGGTAACTGTTTAAATAGAAAAAGTTTCCGACTAGACAATATGGATGTGCGAAAACAAACTCAATTCCTTATATCATTAATGAGCTCATGGTTAAAAAAAATAATATCTCAAGAGTTTCAAAATTATAAGTGACGCGCTTTTTAAGCTTGGGAAATTGTAAATATACAACGAAACCACTAATGCTGTTCAAGATATTGAACAGATATGAAGTACTTTAAACAGCTTTCAGTTTTTTCTATAGCAAGTTTTTGATTATATCTTTTACTTCCCACTTGCATAACATTGAATGAGAATGAAAAAGACTTCACAGATTACACACAGAAAATTCAAGACACACATTTTACTTGCTATCCCAAAAACTATTGTTCTATATATCTTTGAGTAAAAAGGGACTAACGTATTTTATGAAAGGATTGCTTTAATTGGATGTAATTTCCTGAACGAATTCTTGTTGGAAATTAAAAATATTTTTCCTTAATTTTTGTAGGAAACATTAAATATAATATAATAAAAACATAAATAAACAAGAAAAATTAAGAATGTTTTGTTTTTTGTTCCTTTAATATAATTAAACCTTATAATCCCAAGCTACAATAGCGTTTTCTTAGTATCGCTTTTCTTATTGCCGTTCGATGGCGGCAACAACCACCTTCGACTCCATACCTCTGATGAAAGCTCATATACAAGTCGTTCTCCAGTTTAAGTATGATTGCAAATAAATGTATTGTTGATTCCTTTTCTAGAAGATCGAATTATGTTGTACTGGTTTAATCTTTCCTTGTGTACTGAATGTAGGCGGTATCCGAACCACCCTTTCATTTGACATCGATATCATAAGTTTTGTTATTCATAAATTGTTTTTAGACCACTCAAATAGAGAACTGACACCGGGAGAGGAGCCAAAAGATCGTTACCTGAAGATGGTAATCTCACGGAGGAAAAACCACTATTGCATGGAATGGGCCACTTTTTATTCACGTCAGTGTGTACACACACACACACACACACACACACACACACACACACACTGCCTTAAAACGTTTTGAAAAGATAGAGACAGACCAGCGGCGGCTGCTGTGTAAGAGCACGTGGCTACCCTAAGTTTTAACACTTTGGGAATTAATTGTTTTTTTTTCTTTTAATGCTATTATACGTAACATAGATGCGATAATCTAAAGTCTACGGTGTTTAATCTCCTCTAAACTAAATGAGATATGGCAACAGAGTCATGAGCACACTTGTGCTCGTAACTTTGGCTCGTGTACGTTTCTAGGAGCTTTGCGCATGCGCAACTAGTATGACGTAATTATCTTATGAGTGAAATATATACCGGTCGTGCACACTTGATGACGTACATTGGCCCTTACCATTCAAGGTAAATTTACATCAATGCCTCTAGGTGGTATCACACTACTGCAGAACTTTCATGCATGTAAAAGTGCAAAGGCAGGAGTTGGAAACCCCCGTTCGCTTTTTAGTTTGGCATAAAAGCCCCGCTAGATGTGAGATTTATGCATACTCACTATACAGAGAAATTTAGATCTGATGTGATACCTATATGTTATAGTTATACGCATAGGAAAGCTTATTTTATATATGTATTGAAGAAACCTGTTGTTGCTTCACGTATGGTAAGCCAATTTGAAGTAGGTTGTAGAGAACGAGTTAAATTTCGACGGTTGGGGAGCCGAACTTGAAGTAGGTGCAACCGCACGTATGGTAGCCGGTGGCCTTCGCCTCAATGTTTAGGAATCAACTTTGTATTTTTATGTTTTCTTTAAAGATTATACATTTTTATGTTTGCCTCGGCTGCATCAGTATTAATTGGTAGAGACATGTTTCTCTTTGCAGGGAGTGGTGCGGCTAAGAATGTAGACTTACACAAATTATAATTCTTACTTCACTCCTTTTATTAATTCTTGACACGATTAAATAACACTTCACTTATATAGGGAGCTGTGAGATTATTTATTAATTACTTGCACTTTTTAACACGTAAACTATTTTTGTCTCACACTGAATACGTATTAAACTTCTCGAGAACGCGTCTCGGGTCCGGCTAGGAACGCTGTCTACAAGCAACTGGCTTCTGAATTTGTACAATTTGCTCTATTTCAGTTTCTGATTGGCTGATCCTACTGCAATAGAGTACTTTTATTTAGCTTAAGCTTTTTTCTGGTTGTTGATTGGCTATTTATAAACTGTCTAAAAAATTACATTATTGTTGCTCCAAGAATTACTAGTAGCATTATTAAACCTTCCAATTCATTATTGTCTCAAGGTTATCTCATTGTTACCTCATTGTTAGCAACTTTTGACCTATTATTATCACAGCTCTTATATTGTTAAATTCCTAATATATTAAATAACATTATTAAACATGTACACAATAATATAAACATAATATAATGACTGTTACATACATTTTATATGATATTTATACACATATTGCTTTAAGGCGGGCTGTTAATGAATTTTATATTATATAATTAGACTGAAAATCATTTAAGCATTAAAAATAATGCCTCAGTATATAGGATGGATTTCTGGATGAATTATGGTAAATTATGTTACGCTATTAAGGACTTCAATCATAGAGTGATAAAGGCATTTGCTCGATTGAATAATAGACGCGTGCATTTTATTTATGATAAATAGATAAGGACAGCCATGATCCAATATAGTTTTCCCTATTTAACGTGTAGGTACAATACAGAATAATATGCACTTATACCGATTAACTTTTGTGGGGAATAATTAGACAGACAAGATATTTTATAAGTTGAAATTATGCTGCGTTCCTGCTTCCGAAAATGGGTCTTGGTTACTGCTGTAATAATAATAATAATAATAATAATAATAATAATAATAATAATTCTTTATTGAGTGTTGAGGTATTGTAATTCACTTGGACATGATCAGTGTCGAGCCCTGGCTCCTATTGTGATGATACCCAAGTTTACAGTATTTAACAATCATTGGGCTTTACGTTAACAGTTCCTATCATTGCCCACCTCATCATCTTGCTCCCTTCCGTATTATTAAATATATTCACTAAATGTGATTCAGAGTCTGTCTCTAAACTCTCTTACTCTCATATATTATTACTCTCCCTAGGTTATGTCCGCTTTGCTACATTCCAGTATTTCCGTACTTGGTTTTGCTTGATTTACTTATCGATTTCCTTATTCTCTCCGAGTGCTATTATTAATAATATTAATATTTGGCTGACGAAATAATGTAAATTGACAGTAGCGGAAGCCTACACGTTACATCGTTGTTGCTTTAAACTGTACTCAATTATGTACAAAACAATAAAAGTTGAACAAAAAGAATTTGTCATTGTGATTATTATTATTATTATTATTATTATTATTATTATTATTATTGGGAGTGCCTACGGTTGTAGCAATTCACCCATAATCATAACCATTATGCAGTATAATATGTTATTTTAGATTTTCAGAGCTGTCTAAAGCTAACATTTTGTGATCATCCAAAACGTATACTCCGAGCCGCCAGTGAGAGAGACCACGAAGCATGAAGGAGAAAAGTAGAAACAGAGGCCAAGAAAAGGAAAAGTACAGAAACAAAATGAGTAAGAGAAGGTCGATGAACACTGTTACACGATATTACGAACACAGTGGTATCGTTACTCATACCAGGGGTGTATATCATCCCGGTACAGGGTAGCTTTTGGTTTTACAGCCCCCTATGGAGAGATGCCAAGAGCACGTGTTATGTGATTATATTGGTCTATATCTAAAACGTATCACCTTCACACCTGTTGAAGCTTTTACCCGTAATCCTGTGGGTTTAAGGCCAACATTTCGGTGAGATAATGACCCCAGAACTGTACATAACCCACCCACAAGAACTTTTTATTTTCAAATTAACTCTAAAGTACAATTTATGTATATTTAAAAAAATTCAAGCGAGTACTGTTATGGTAGGTGGTCCAATCTTTCGGACAGCAGAAGGGAAAGAGGGGAATTAATTTATATTGGAATTTATTTTTATACAAAACATGACAAGCGCCATTTCTCTTTGAGACTTGTGGTCTGCAATATACAAGCGTACTGTTGTAAAACAAATATTGGAACCAAGCATTCATTAAATTTTCAAGGGCTCTTCTGAAAGCTTTCTTACGAACAAGAAAATGCTTTGAATAACCACGCAATGAACACGCCAAAATTATTTAATCCGTGGTGGCTTGTGTGTTATAGACTGAGCATGTCTCAGTTTAAAACTAATCTAAAATAACAACAATAATAACAACAAATCGCGATTTGCATATATAAGTTGTTGTTGTATGAAATCTCGGTTCAGCAATATTAAATTCCAAAGAAAGAAAATGCAAATGTATATTTATGCACACCGAGTGAAATGAAAATAATGGAATCAAGGATAACGCTTATAAACAAACATTAATAATTTCTCTAATCTATATTCTGCACTTCTTTCCTTCTCTTGAACTATACCAATTTCTATTCCAGTATTAAACTACAGAACGGATTACATAAATCTTACCGCTTAGCTGTGATAGAAAGAGGAAGAACTATTTTATACCACAAAACTGAATAGCTGCAGTGAAACGGGGTAGTTTTAGAAACAAAATTGAATACGTGTGTGTTCTTGAAAGATGGAGACAGAACAGTATAAATTAAAAACGAAAAGCAGGATAATTAACACACTTTGAAGCTTCCTCGGCGTTGATTATTTTCTGTGTCTTTACCCTAGCAATTAATGTTTTTAAGTTGCGAGACGTAGGATTGGCCGAAATAACCGGACTTATCACAAGAATGCATTTCAGTAATAAATAGCGACACGAATGCTCAATTTTACTATTACCCTGAAGAAGACCTCGGAATGTAGAGGTCGAAAGCTTGGTCATACAGCAGCATATTCCTTAGCTGCAATCCCGTATATTGACATACTGTGTATTTAAATACGCCGTCTTTTAAGGATGTGAAGTGAATATATTTACGAAACCCTTTCACTTCAAACAAACATTAACATGGTAAGCTTTAAGTATTTTTGTTTTATTTTCTCAAACACGACTAAAACAATGCTGATTAAAATATCACATTCAACATTTTGATATACACTATGTGATCAAAAGTATCCGGAAACCCCCACAAACATACGTTTTTCATCTTATGTGCATTGTGCTGCCACCTACTGCTTTGGTACTTATTATCCGCGACCTCAGTAGTCATAAGACATCGTAAAACAGCAGCATGGAACGCTCCGTGGAACTCCGTCGTCAGGTGATTGGGTGTCACTTGTGTCAAAAGGCTGTATGCGAGATTTCCACACACCTAAAGATCCCTAGGTCCACTGTTCCTGATGTGATAGTGAAGTGGAAACGTGAAGGGACATGTACAGCACAAAAGCGTACAGGTGGACCTCGTCTGTTGACTGACAGAAACCACCGACATTTGAAGAGGGTCGTAAAGAGTGATAGACAGACATCTATCCAGACCATCACACAGGAATTCCAAACTGCATCAGGATCCATTCCAAGTACTATGACAGTTAGGCGAGAGGTGAAAAACCTTGGATTCCATGGTCGAGCGACTGCTCATAAGCCACACATCACGCAGGAAAATGTCAAACGACGCCTCACTTGGTGTAAGGAGCGTCAACATTACACGACTGAACAGTGGCAAAACGTTGTGTGGAGTGACGAATCCGTTACACAATGTGGCGATCCGATGGCAGGGTGTGGGTATGGCGAATGCCCGGTGAACGTCATCTGGCAGCGTGTGTAGTGCCAACAGTGAAATTCGGAGGTGGTAGCGATATGGTGTGGTCGTGTTTTTCCTGGAGGGAGCTTGCAACCCTTGTTGTTTTGCGTAGCACGATTACAGCGCAGACGTACATTGATATTTTAAGCACCTTCTTGCTTCCCACTGTTGAAGAGCAATTCGGGGATGGCGATTGCATCTTTCAACACGATCGAGCACCTGTTCATACTGCACGGGCTTGGCGGAGTGGTTACGCGACAATAAATCCCTGTAATGGACTGGCCTGCATAGAGTCCTGACTTGAATCCTATAGAATACCTTTGGGATGTTTTGGACTTCGTGCCAGGCCTCGCCGACCTACATCGATACCTCTTCTCAATTCCGCACTCCGTGAAGAATGGGCTGCTATTCCCCAAGAAACCTTCCAGCACCTCATTGAAAGTATGCCTGCGAGAGTGAACGCTGTCATCAAGGCTAAGGGTGGGCCAACACCATATCGACTTCCAGCATTACCGATGAAGAAGGCCACGAACTTGTACTTCATCTTCAGGTGTCTGGATACTTTTGATCACGTAGTGTATCTAAGGTGAGATGGGGTTCCAAACAGCTTATAGCTACATTGAACCAAGTAGGGTATGCTAGGTATAGGTGTACATTTATCTACAGCACCGGCAGCAAAAAGGAGCAACTAGTCTGTAATGACAATATATTGTGACTTTGTCCAGTGTTTAACTGTCACTTCTCTCAGTTCTGACTGTCACTGTTTTGTGGTCTTACCCAGTTGAACTTCCACTGGAAGTTTACTTCACTAATGTCGCTTCACTAAGGTGAACAAGTTCAATTCTCCATCACTTCACTTCCCTCGTGACGTAGTCTCCTGCAGTCGCCACAAACTCGTTTGAAAAATTGCGTCGACCTCTCGATAACCTTGGACCATAGCCGCTGTGTCACAATACATATTTTTGGTGGGGGTTTAACTGCCTTTAAACGGGGAGGGCAGATCGGACGGTGAATGAACGAAATGGTTGAAATGTGCCAAGGTGCCACCTTGCTTCAAAGAAGATCCATTACATTGACTACCAAAACCGCAACTCTAAGAAAGGTGTTTCCTGTGGCGACGTTGGGTGTTGTGTATGGAGGTTAGGGGTCGGCCACAAATCAGCTACTTACTTGTAAAGTATAGTTTGTGCAAATAAGAAGGAACAGCGTACTGCGTCCATACGTGGTAAGCAAGTTCGCGCAAACCTCCGTATGAAGTTGGCCTTCGAAAGAGGAGGTTGTCGAAATCGAAACAGGGCCCGAAGATTTGTTTTTGCTCTAAGCATTTCTGTACCAAACACTCCCGATCTAAATGGTGCAAAAACTGGTTTCTGAGAAGAAAGGTGCATTTGCAAATAAATTAAGATCCAGATGACTAATTAGTTAAGAATGGACGAAAGTGTACTTAAACTTGGCAACTGCTGTAACTGAACGATAGTGGTGGACGAAACTATCTCGCTCATGAAAGACTTGAGTTGTACTTCGTGATTTTGAAAGGGGATATGTTGTACATATGAAAGGGGAACCATATATATATAAAAGAATTATACATTAATAATATAATTCACTAACATGTTAAAATATTCAACATCCAACATTTGTACAGAGCTGATTGTAAGAGACGGGCGAGCTAGCAAAATTCCAGGAAAAGCATAATCCTAAGTAGAGCGCACCTTTCACCAAGCCAACAGGAGGGAACCGGTAACGGTACGGAGAAATAGAAAGAGACAGATGGAGAAAACAAAGAGACGGAGATATTGAACCGGCTTCACAATGCACCAGGGTGACGTAGGCGCACGGACTTGAAGAAACACATTCTCATACATGTTAAGGTAACAAGGTCTGAGGATCAATGAGAAACGTCGTTACATTTTTAAACGCAGAGGTGAGCGTCACTAGGCTCACCTATATAAGGGCAGACAAGACCTCAGAGCCCACTCTCTCTCTCTCTCTCTCTCTCTCTCTCTCTCTATTACTGATCTTCTAGAATTGTCGTCGGCACGAGATGCTACAGATGCACGTATGTGCATACGGGTGGGAATGCGTGTGCAGATTGCTAGGCTCCTGACTTAGTTAAAGTGGTGGGATTATAATAACGGGAAAAGCTAGCCGCCTATAATTATTACAATTGTGAATAAACTTCATTGATTATGGGAAAATTGCAGTGTATTCTTTAGCTTGCCTCACCCACTATAACCTGAGAATTAAGAATTAGATATAGGTAGGAAAAGTTAGGAACGGAATAAACAACAACCGACGACGAGCATCAATAGCCGAGGAAGAAGAACACTGCCGAAGACTTCAACAACCCAAGGGTCGACGTAATTCCCGCTACAACTAGTGGAAGATCAAACCGATATTTAAGATTTAATTTCTGTATTATCTTTTGGTAAGACACATTCTTCTTATTCCTATCAGAATATTCGTTAGACTTTATCTTCGAAAGGCATGCCAACGATTTATATAATTCGATAAACTCGGTGATAACCTGCTTGGAATGGGTGCGTACATCGCACATCTTGTACTTAACTTCCCTTCCGGCTGAAGGAACAGCTTGACCGCATGCACATACTTAAGAGTTTTGCGCAAACAAAATCTTCAGCACTGCAAAGTTTACGCAGCCGAGCGTTTTGGTATGTGCCAGCTAGTCTTGCCATCCACACGCACGTTGTTTCCGATACAAACTGTTCTGTGCAAGTAAGCGTGCGGTAAAGTCTGCACGTAGCCGGCGTATTAGCGGTGGTTTTATGGAATGTGGCTGAAACAGAACTGAGTTTTCTTAAGTTACTTTGAGTTAACACTAGAAGTGCCGTACGGGTCATTGTGCCCATTTATAACTTCGGTTCCTAGTGATTTCTTTTACAAATAAAGCTAGAACTTGGAAACTTTATTACTTTTCTCCGATGTGGTGTTAAGTGCTTAACTCAAATTAATAAAGAAGACTACCAATTTTTAAAGCATTTTCATTTCTATCTGGAACTGCCGTTCGGGTCATTTTGATACATTTGATTTGTATTCCTAGATTTCCACCAAGAATATGGTTGCGACATCAAATATAGTTGACGTCTGGTGAAGCATATTGTTACACTGTACACGTGTATGCAGCCATTTTGTTCTTACATCGTGATTTTGCAAGCATAATTTAAAGTGCATCATATGCAACATAAATGTAGCACACATCAGTTGTGTAACATCGCTTCAAGGAACAGATTTACGGACTCAAATTACCAACAAGAGTTGCACGCGTGCACACGCACACCTAAAAAGAAGGCCATTACCAAATAATGGAGCGTAATACAACAAATGTGTCAGCATATCTCAAAAACGAAAAGTCGAATAAATGCGAAACTTGGTATTTGAGTTTACTATCTTCCAAGGATGCGACACGAAGATTTCCAAGAAAATGCCCCCACCCTCAACTACCCTTTCCATGGAACATTTTTCGAAAATGTTTATTTTCTCAAAAGTGGCTCTAACGATTTTGATCAAAATACCATATGTTAAAGATATTTTCATGGCAAATGAAACGTATATCTTGAATTTTCTGGGAATGTCTCCAAAAGTTCTGTTCATTCTGAATGACTGTTGCATAACCGGTAAACCGTAAGAGATAGACAAAAGTTTACTGCACAAAAAGTGTAAATTTCGTTAAAACATACAATTTATGTCGCATACTTTTTTTTTGTCGAGTGAGACACTTCCGATATATTCCTTGTATTTTTACTTTCTCTACCACGTATAGTAAGTAGGGGAAGTATTGTACTCCACCCAAAAATTCGATACAGAGATTTCACAGGAAATACATGTTTTGAGGTGCACTGAATGCATATAAGTTTTTTTTTGGAAACATGTTGGTGTGTGTGTGTGTCTGCCTGTGTGTTTGTGAACAGCATAACTCAGAAAGGAACAGTCGGATAAACACCAAACTTGGTATTTCGGTTCAGTAGCTTCCAGAGTTGCGACACGAAGATTTTCAAGAAATTCCCCCATCCCAGATTACTCTTTACATGGAACATTTTTCGAAAATTTTAAAATTTCTCAAAAATGGCTCTGAGGATTTTGAATAAAATACCATAAGTTTAAGACATTTTTATGGCAAATTGTATATCAAATTTTCTGGGAATGTCTCCAAAAGTATTCTTCGTTCTGAACGACTTTGGCATAACTGGTAAACCATGAGAGATAGTCAAAATTTTTCTACACAAAAGATGTAGTCATATACATTTTTTGTTGTTGAGTGAACCATTTTCCAGATATTGCTTGTTATTCCCTTAAATTTTCCAAAACTTATACTTTTTCTCAAATGGGAAATAGTTATTCATTTTTTTATTGAAATATCAATTTTCGTTATTATAAGTAAGAAGCAAATTCGTTGTAATCAGTTTCGGCCTGATAGTAAGATATCTATCTCCTGATAATGCAAAGAGAATGGAATACTCCACATAGCAAACCATCTCTGAATATACGAGGGCTGAACAACAAAGACTGAGTCTGATTTTTTTTCACAGATGTTTATTACTCCAATTCAATGTTTACATGATCTTTTTCAAAGTAATCCCCTCCTACTTCAATGCCTTTTAATAGCGTCTCTGCCAGTC
This sequence comes from Deroplatys truncata, assembly GCA_030765065.1. Lineage (NCBI taxonomy): Eukaryota > Metazoa > Arthropoda > Insecta > Mantodea > Mantidae > Deroplatys > Deroplatys truncata. The sequence continues at coordinate 115,716,589 of CM060975.1, forward strand.
CTGGAACACGTGCTGCAGACCATTCTTTGTCAGGTCCTTGAGAATCGCCTCACTTTTCTTGAGCACTGCTTCAGAGTTCTCAAATCGAATACCCCTAAGCTTTGACTTTAGTGATGGGAATAAAAATAAGTCATAGGGTGCAAGATCGGGGCTATAAGGTGGATGTGGTACGCAGGTAATGTTGAATCGAGCCAGAAAGTGCATGACTTGATTTGCGATGTGAGGCCGTGCATTGTCATTATGAAGTCGCCACCCAGTCCGAGAAAGCTCTGGTCGTTTCTTTGCAATGTGCTTCCTCAGTGTAGCCAACACTGACGTGTGGTATGCTGTTGTTAACAGTAGTGTGAGGGGGAACTGCATGCTGGTAAATCATTCCATTACAGTCAAAAAATGTGATCACCATCACTTTCCCTGCAGATGGAACAACTTTTGCCTTTTTTGGTGTTGGAGAACCTGGCGATTTCCACACTGTGGTGGCTTGTTTTCCTTCAGGATCATAATGATGCAGCAATGACTCATCACCGGTGATAATCGATTTAAAAAATGCGTCACCTCCATTGTCTGGTATGCGAAATGCACGTAGGGTCTACAAAATAGAGCATTACTACCAAACTACCAATATGAGAGTGCTGCCGCCTACCAACATTATACATAAAAACCCGCTCTTTTCAAATACTTATGTTACAGATACGAAACTATCACGGAATCTACAGGAAAAAATCAGTATCAGTCTTTGTTGATCAGCCCTCGTATTTAACTATCGCTTAAAGCCTACCAATTCCCCTTGCATGTACAAGAAAATTAGCAATAAGATTAACATCTCGATATCTCGATTAACATGAAGCATATGGAGAATATGCGTTTGTAAAAATAGTTTGTACAAGAGTAGAGAAATCATGTGAGTGTAACACATCAGATTTTTTTTAATTTTGCAATATACTCTTTCTCAAATGAGATTTCCTTATTCGTTTTGTTTTTGTCCTGGACATACAAAGAGAATGGAATGCTCCATATAGCAGCCAGCCCTTAATATATTTGACAATCGCTTAAAGCCTACGCTATTCCCCTTCTACCTATAAGAAAATTGGCAATAAGAGTGCAACACATCAGATATTTTTCAATTACTAAATTAAATATAATGACACAGCAGCAGTTATTATGGTGGTTATTATGTTTTGTCATAGCTACATTTCACGAAATTAGCTACATTGCTCCCATCAGATCAAAAGGACTACGAAGACACTTATAGGTATACATTTTATACGGCGTTTCTAGTATTAAGGGTTCCATTCAGCTTATTGGTTCCAACCAAAGGGTATCGAACTCTAGTTACAACTACTAGGGCTATGCTCTACGAGCTATTCTCAGACATAAACGTAAAATAAGGAATTCACTGTAAACCGTGTTCCTAAATTATTTCCAATTAAACAAAACCCAGCACTTTACGCATGCTACATCAATGCCAAAACGGTCTTCCGCTACCGAGAATCTCCCAAGATGTGCTACTAAGGGATACAGCAAATTGATCAGCGTGTAATTGAGGCCTGGGTCTCAACTTACCCTTTGAACCGGCAGTATGCTACAGAGACCTGAAACGGGAATGTAACTGGAACCTTGATTTCATGTTCATTAAGCTCAAAGTTTATAATATGAGAATTTTCGAACCTAGAATATAGCGCATTTCGCATTATCTCGGATTTATCCACAGAGTACGATTTTGAAGAGGTGCTTCACTAATAAGTATTTAACACATCCTGTCTTAAAAAGCGTAAGTTTATACTTAAAAATAAATCTAATGTGTTACACTCACATGATTTTCTCTACTCTTGTATAAGCTATTTTTACAAACGCTTATCCCCATTTACTTCATATTAATTGTAGGTGCAAGGGGAATATGATAGGCTTTAAGCTATAGTCAAATCTTTTAAGAGCTGGTTGCAATGTGGAGCATTCCATTCTCTTTGCATGATCAGGACATAAGAAAACGAATAACGAATTCCCATTTTAGAAAAAGTATAAGCAAAGTTCAAGCAAACAATACGGAAAATTTGGAAATGGTTCACTCGAAAAAAAATGTACAGGACATAAATTGTGTGGTTTAAGGATATCTAAATTTGTTATGTACAAAACTTTTATCTGACTTTACGGTTTACCAGTTATAAAAAATTCATTCGGAAACAAGAGGACTTTTGGGAATATTCCCAGAAAATTCAAGATGTACAATTTCTTTTGCATGAAAATATCTTAAATATTTGACATTTTATTCAAAATTGTTAGAGTCATTTTTGAGAAAAACAAAATTTTGTAAAAATGTTCCATGTAAAGGTTGGTTTCGGGTGGGGGATTATCTTGAAAATTATTGGTCGCATTTTTGAAAGACACTGCACCTAAATATCAAGTTTGGTATTTATCCGACGTTTCGTTTTTGAGTTATGCTGTTCAGACACATATACCGACCTTTTTTCCTAAAGTGCTTTTTTTGGATTCCGGGGGCCTCAAAATATATATTGTTGGCGAAATCTCGTATCAAATTTTTATGTGAAATACAATACTTCCTCTACTTACTATACGTAGTAGAGAAAGCAAGGAACAGTGAATTTCCGAATTGAATTTAGTTGCTGGTTTAACACGAGGGAATGGATCACAGAGATCCCTAAGTAAAGCAGTCCTGATTATTTGCAACAAGACTTTGTTGTTCTTTGTGTGTTTTTTTTACATTATATTTCCTAGTTTTAGATGACGAAGTTTTCATCCCCACAAATGTGCACCTCGTCGCTGTCACTTTCCACTTTGCAGGCCTTAACTCAATAACTTGCAACTCAACAAGTGGCACATAGCTCTTAATCATCACAAATGCAAAACAATGGTTTTTACCCTACGTCAGCGGGGATATTCCTGCCCATCTGCTGTATAATCCATATTTAATCTCCTCTAATTAATCTTTATAGCACCAGTTTGGGAATATATACGAAAATATGGCACTGAAATTTGCATCCAATGCCGAGTTAAACGATCCTGTTGTTCCATCAGAACTACGGACTTTTCTTTGGTGCATTAGATGTTGCTGAACGCTCTAATTGTCAAAAAATCTTTCGAAAGATTTGTGCAACTCAGAAAGTTGTTGATGGTTTTGGTCTTTGATCAGTGCTGGAGGGTTCTCAGTACAATTTTTCGCTGATTCACGATTGAGACGTTCCGTCTCAGAAATAGAAATGGCATAAAGGGTACAATTGAACTGTAACTGACAATCGACAAGGTTGCTTAGACAAATAATAAAGAAGTGAATGTAGTAACTGGTGGAGCTGCAAAACGCATTTGACAAGGACTCTGATGTGGAACCACTTCTTCCTTTTGCCACTTTTTTGTGTGAGCAAATTTACAAAAAGTAGGAAAAGAGTTACAAGGAACAAAGTTTAAGAGTTTAAGCCCTCAAAAAGGTCATATTTGAATATGACCATTAAGCCGCATACGCTGACTTTAACAATTATTATATCTAAAATAATCATATTTCAATATAATACATACAGAAGTAAGAAAGAAGTGGATATTGAAATGTTTGGATGTTAGGCATTAATTTGAATACAGGACGTGCCAAATAGTGGCTAACATGAAAATTCAGTTCCTAAAATTGCGCTAACTTGGATTAATCTATACTTAATAGTAATGGACCGTATGTATCGTATAACTGCTACGTGGTCCAGTGATTACCCTTCAGGCTTCTCAAACCCGAGCTGATCCAGTTCGATTCACGGCAGGGCGGTGGAATTTTTCTCTGATTAGAACCATTCCCTACCCTCCGTAGGGAAGTATGGATGATATGTGTGTGTGTGTGTGTGTGTGTGTGTGTGTGTGTGTGTGTGTGTGCCACGCAGTAAATGAATAAGTACTGTGCCGATGGCACAAATTGTGAGTGATAATTCCTTTAGGTTACGTCAGGTGGCCTTATACTCCTCGTAATTTAATATTTCTTCGCGGGTTGTGCTTCGGTTTTGGCCTAGCTTGCCTCATCTGGCGCTTCACGTTGGACGAGGAGTGTTTCTTTATCTGTGCCAGCGTACACATCTGCAACTTTGTTGAGTTTCCGAACGGCTTGTTAATTATGAAATTTGCTTTTGTCTAAAGGGTTTCTGACCGGTATATTACTTTCTCTACTACGTATAGTAAGTAAGGGAAGTATTGCATTCCACCCAAAAATTCGATACCGATATTTCACCGGAAATATATGTTTTGAGACCCCCTGAATCCAAAAAAAGCATTTTTGGAAACATTCCCTTGTGTGTGCCTCTGTATGTCTGTTCCTGTGAACAGCATAACTCAGAAACGAACAGTCTGATAAACACCAAACTTGGTATTAGGCTCAGTATCTTCCAGAGATGCGACACAAAGGTTTTCAAGAAAATCCCCACTCCAGATTACCCTTTACATGGAAGATTTTTCGAAAATTTTAATTTTCTCAAAAATGGCTCTAACAATTTTGATTAAAATATCATATTTTTAAGATATTTGCATGACAAATTTTGAATTTTCTGGGAATGTCTCCAAAAGTATTCTTCATTGTGAACGACTTTTGCATAGCTGGTAAACCATAAGAGATAGTCAAAATTTTACTACACAGAAAATGTAGATCGCATTAAAATACACATTTTATGTCATATGCATTTTTGTGGTTGAGTGAATCATTTGCGAGATATTGCTTGTTATTCCCTTAAATTTTTCAATATTTTATTTTCTCAAATGGGAATTCGTTATTCATTTTTTTTGTCTTGGATATGCAAAGAGTATTAATCTGTGGCAAAGAGAATGGTGCTGCACCTAGCAACCAGCTATTAAGAGATATGTCTATGCTTAAAGGTACTGTATTTCTATATTGCCCTTGCAAATACAAAACAAGGGGAACATAGTCTTAAGCGATAGTCAAATATTTTTAGAACTGGACGCTATGTGTAAAATGTAATTATCGTTTCATGTCAAAAGATCGTTTCTGCAAATGTTTATCTCCATTAATATGAAATAGATGGAGAATAAGAGTTTGTAAAAATAGTTTGTACAAGAGTAGAGAGAGAGTCATGTGAGCGTAACACATCAGATTTTTTTTCAGCGCGCTTGGCCGTTGCGTTTTGCTGTCTGCCGTCCAGTATATTGATGGGAAATTTAACGGAGCCAGAGTCAAGATTTGCTTTTTCCTTTATTTTGCATAATTGTAACTCGGTCGTGTGTATTAATATGAGTAATCGAACACAGGACCGTTAAGTAAACTGGTTGGTTCTCCTGAGAGTTTTGAATCATTTTAAGTACCTTTAAATGCTTTTACTCAATTTTGCTTGTAGTATTCGTATATTTGTAATCTGGGTGATTATGTGCAACATGTTAAATCGGGCTGTTTATTGAAATTGTTAATGATGCCAGGGTTTATGAAATTCTTATTTTATCTGGAGTAATTAACTGTTCAAGTTTCTATAGTTTATTCAGGTTACTTTGTGAATAATTTATTTATTGCACCAAGGAGATTTGTTAAGCAGTTTATTCCTACTGGGCTAGCGGGGGGTGAATACTTGAACATATAGTTTGTACACATTTAATTTCAGTGCAAGTAAGGTACCGTTATGCTATTTCGTTTGAGTTAATTTTGTATTGTCATGTCATGATTGTCAAGTACCTGACCTATAAGCCTAATAAACCTAGAACTTGCGAATTGATTTATGTTTATAATAAATGCTTTGGGGGGATTCATAGTCTTCACTCAGGGGTTAGCCGTTACTTCTTAGCCTCAGTCAGTGGTTTCCTTTGAACTCTTGCATCTTCCCCCAGAATAGGTTTAGAATAGCTAATGAAGTAAGAGCAGCCCATGGTGGTGCAATATCAGACGATAACTTATAGCTCAACGCGATACTAATAACCAGGCATAGGCATTCTTAAGCGTTGGCTTCAAGTTATCTCCACTCTAACCATTATCACTACAAAGAATGTAAACACGGTCTGATAGTGCTATCTGCAAAAGTCAAGAGTTGTAGAGGGATGGGGTAGTTGTAATCTCGACATCAGTGCCTCAAGATCAATAACAGTTTAATGCTTATAAATTCCTATGCCTGGTTATTAGAGAGTGCCAGTTGAGCAGTTAAAATAAGAGATTTTGATCTGCAGATACCTATAAATCACTTAAATGACATCGAAAGGTGGCTGATAAGCCCTTGAGAAGGAACTGATAATCCTTATCCTAGAGAAACAGCACTTTAAAGCGGATGCACTGTGTCTGCCTGGCTGACAGAAAATCTGCATCCATAATGAAAGCAATTTACAGATGTGATTCAAGTCCGAGCAGAACAGAGTGAATACGTGCATCTCCTGGGATCCTGCATTCCTTTTTGTTCTTGTCACTTGGCCGAAACAATGTTCTCTTAGGGGGCGCCGCTATAAATAAAATACCAGCGTCAACTTGCGTAGCAGTTTCAATTTGCCCAGTCGCTTCCGATCACTGCCGAGCCAATTCAACACCTCCCTCTTGTCCTGCCACTTGACTGAATTCATTGCAGTATCCGTTGTCCTTTGTCCTTGCTTTTTTGTGCTCTATTATGCCCTTTTCCTTTTGTCACGTTGTTCCTGCAAATGTGATAAAAGTGAAAACATAGCAGCGGTGTTACGAGCATCAAGGTAAAATATACAATACGAGTTGACAAGCTTTTTCCTTGTTTTGATACATGGGTGGTAACATTTTTTGTCAGTTTTTGTTTTAATAACTTAAGTCAACAACACCTTCATAAACAGTAAAATCGTGGATATTGTTGGTACATTGCCCCTATCGCTTGAAGAAGATTGTTTTGTTGTGTTGTTATTTGCCCCACGCTTTGGGAGCCAATTTGAAGTTGTTTGTTGCTGCTACGTATGGAAAGTCAATTTGAAGTAGGAGTTGTATTGTATTTCAACTGTTGGGAGCCGAAGTTGAAGTTCGTTGCAACCGCATGTATAGTACCCGCCTTCCGGTAGCCTTTGCCCCCCCAAATGTTTAAAAATACTAACTTTTGTAATTTGACTGTTTCTTTAAATGTTGTATATTTATGTTTGCCTCGGCTGCGTCAGTATTATTGTTAGACACATGTTTCTCTTTGCAGGGTTGTGGTTGCTACTGAAGAATGTAGGCTTACACAGATTATAATTTTACTTCACTCCATTTATTAATGCTTGGCAGGATTCAAATAACACTTCACTGATATATATATATATATATATATATATATATATATATATATATATATATATATATCAGTGAGAGAGAGAGAGAGAGAGAGAGAGAGAGAGAACTATTTTCATCTCACACAAAATACGTATTAAATTTCTCGAGGACACATCTCGCGTCCGATTAGGAACACTGTCTGCAAGCAACGCGTCCAGTTATGAGCGCAGTCTACAAGCAACTGAATTGATTTCTACCGCCTAAATTTGTAAATTTCTGTATTTCAAGTCTCTGATTGGCTAATCCTACTCCAGTAGAACACCTTCATTTAACTAGAGCTTTTTCAGGTTGTTGATTGGTTATTTATTAAACTGTCTCAAAATTTACATGTTGCTCCAATAATGACTAGTAGCATTTAAGCTTTCAAATTCATTATTGCCTTAAGGTTACCTCATTGTTACCTCATTGTTAGCAACTTTTAACCTATTATTCTCACAGCTCCTACATTATAATTACGTAATACATTCACATAACATTATTGAACATGTATACAATAATATAAACATTTACAGTGACTGTAATATACACTTTTTATATATTGTTACATACACATATTGCTTTAAGGCGGGCTGTTATTGAATTATATATTATATAATTTGACTGAAATCATTTAAGTGTTAAAAATACTGCCTCACGGTTATGCTACTTTGTTGTAATGTTAACTTTTCAGTCATTTAATTCCAATGTGTTCTAACTATACGTACAGCCAGACCGAAATGGATAGCCGAGGTCGTTAAGGCACATGAAATTGAGATCTGCGGTTCAAATTCCGCTAGGACCGGTTTTTTCCGCATTTTCCTCAGTCCTCAGAACTGGTAAATACCGGGGAGGTACCCTGAACTCAGGCCTGAAATATTTCTTTCCAAAATTTTCTTCCCAAGTAGGTACGAACGTTAAAAATAATAATAATAATAATGATAATAATAATAATAAAATTATAGCCAGAACAAACGGTCTGAGGCGTACATTTAGAACTTCAAACACGGCGGGGGTAGTAAGCAAGAGGCGTTTTTTTAAACTAAGCACCGATACTCTTTTAAACAGTAACAGAACATTATTTTACATATAGTTTGTTATCATACGTTACCTTACGTCTTACAGTACTTCTCCACATAGACACCGCTCTTATTCAGGTACATGTATCGTTAAACCAGTTTTTGTATGCCTTCGCCAAAGAATGTTGCCGCCAAGTGTGTAGTTCTTTCACAACAGTCCGGATTTGGCACCAAGCGATTCTCATCTGTTTCTTCATGTGAAGAAATTCCTTGGTGGAAAACATTTCAACGACGATGATATGAAACAAAAAGTGCAAACTTGGCTTTCATCACAGGCGGCATCATTCTTTGACGAAAGAATACAAAAAATGGTTTCCGTTGCAAGTGCCTAATAACTATTTGAAGAAGTGGTGTGAGGTGTATTGTAATGACTGCAAAGTAATGTTCTGCTATTGTTTAAAAAAGTATCGGTATTACTTTAAAAATACGCCTCGTATGTATTTGCTTTCGGTTTCATCCTGGGCGAATGATAATTTGGAAGGAAACATCTTTTGAGCTTGTTATTTCAATATAATTATATTTATTGTGCAATATTTTTTTGGAATAGCTTAGGAAGAAATATTTCCCCAATGTGGGAATAACCTAATTTGTGTTGCATCATAAATATAACAAAATTCAACACAAAAAATTAGTACACAAAATGTACTACGTTATGCTTTAAACACTTACGCTATACTACGTATAGTTTCAATTATTTACTCCTGTGTTTTATCATAAGGCGCTCTATTCATATAAATAAGCTGGATTATAGGCGTTGTAATGATCATTAAAATATTAGAAATTTATCACAGAAAGTAAAATAATATGTCCTATTCATGCACTACATGACAGAGATCGCTGCGTTTTTGTGTTTTTACTTTCTTTACACTTACTTATAGTACAAGTAGTACTAGAGAAGGTACTGTATTCTAACCAAGATTGGTTACCGAAATCTCAACGGAAATGCATATTTTAAGAGTCTGTTAATTAAAAAATCCCTTTTTACAAAACCGCCTGTGTGTGTAGGTCTCTGTGTGTCTGTGAACAGCACAACTAAATAACGAAAAGTCGATTGAATTGTATGCAAATAGCCTGTGAAGTTCTCTTCATTTTCAATGAATTCTGTATAATTATAAATTGTAAGAGATAGAAAAATTCTACTGTAAGAAAGAGAGAAAAGAGGTACATTTTCTTAAAGCGCGCGATTTACGTCAATTCTTTGTGGCGCTGACCATCTCCGATATATTCTTTGTTATTGGTTGATTTTTCAACTACTCATACTTTTTCAAATGGTAATCTCATAGCTATGCAAGAAGCATGGAATTCGATACCTAGGATTTGCTTTTTAAAAATGCGACTATCGCTTTATCTACTGTGGCTTTATTATACCGACAACGAAATGTATGAGTATGAGTAGGATATATAGGAGAGAGCTGGCTCACTTTTTTGCGTTTATATGGGAAAGGATAGGGAAAACGAAGGTAGATGCTAGGTTGAGAGAGCCTTCAAGGAGGACAATGCGTTTATATGGGAGAGATAGGGAATACGAGGACTGACGCTAGGCTAGACAGTGGTAGGAGGGGGAGTGCGCTTTATATGTTTGAGAAGTATAGGAACAGGAAGAGGGTGCTAGGCTAGACAGAGGTTGAGGAGTAGAGTATAGGTTATATGAGAGGTATAGGAAAACGAGGGGAGGTGTTAGGCTAGACAGAGGCTGAGTAATGTATGGTTTATATGAGCGGTATAGGAAAACGATGAGAGGTGCTAGGCTAGACAGAGGCTGAGTAATGTATGGTTTATATGAGCGGTATAGGAAAACGATGAGAGGTGTTAGACTAGACAGGGCTTTGAAACGTAGTGCATGGTTTATATGAGAAGTATAGGAAAACGAGGAGAGGTATTAGGTTAGGAGAATTGAGTTTGTGTTTATAAGGAGAGACGAGAGAAAACGGAGAGAGATCCTATGATAGGATAGACAGGTGTTAAAAGTTAGGTTAGATAGGAAACCAAGGAGTGATACTCAGCTAGGGGGGGGCAGGAGGGAATGCGCTTTTGAGAGGTAGGGGATACGGGGAGTGGTGTTAGACTAGACAGGGCTTGAAACGTAGGGCATGGTTTATATGTATGAGAAGTATAGGAACAGGAAGAGGGGTGTTAGGTTAGACAGAGGTTGAGGAGTAGAGTATAGTTTATATGAGAGCTATAGGAAAACGAGGAGAGGAGTTAGACTAGACAGAGGTCGAGGAGCCGAGTATGGTTTATGTGAGAGTCATAGGTAAACGAGAGAGGCGTTAGGCTAGACAGAGCTAGAGGTGTAGAGTATGGTTTATATGAGAGGTATAGGAACAGGAGGAGAGGTGTTAGGCTAGACAGGTAGTGTAGCAGTAGGAATATGGGCTTATATACAGGAGAGATAGGGAATAGGAGGTGCTAGACTTGAAAGCGACTTTAGACGTGAACTTAGTGGAAAACTGTTTCATGTCAATGTTCTAGACATGCCCATCACGTAACCTATTCAGGGAAAAGGTGACCCGTTCAGGGGAAAAAGGCGACTGCTCAGGGAAAAAGGAGGCTCACAAAGGGAAAAAAGATGACTCGTTTAGGGGAAAAAGGTGACTGCTCAGGGAAAAAGGTGACCCACAAAGGGAAAAAGTTCACCAGCAAAGGGAAAAACGTGACCTGCAAAGGGAAAAAGGTGACCAGTAAAGGGAAAAATGTAACCAGCAAAGGGAAAAAGGTGAACAGCAAAGGGAAAAACGTGAACAGCAAAGGGAAAAAGGTGAGCCATAAAGGGAAAAAGGTGACCTGCAACGGGAAAAGCTAACCCACTAACACTAACAGGTAGGTAATTCAGGTAGTATTGCAAGAGGCTGACTGGATCATAGCAGTGTATGATTTCACAAGTAATTCAGCTAGTATCGTATGTATTTAGGCTAATTCGTCTAATAACACAGGATAGATTCCAGATGCTAACTGCATCATGGCTCGGCATGATTTCACAGATAATTCAGCTAGTATCGTAGGTATTTAGGCTAATTCAGCTAGTATCACAAGAGGATAGATTCTAGGGTTGGGTATAGCATAGTTTCATATTTCACAGGTAATTCAGGTAGTATCACGGGTGCTCGTGCTAATTTAGAGCAGGAATTCGTATCAGAGCTAGTTAAGGTAATTTCACATGATTCGGGTAGTATCACAGGTATTTAAATCATTTTCACAGCCAATTCAGCTAGTATCTTGAGCATTTAAGCTAATTCAGCTAGTATCACAGGAGGCTAGATTCCAGAGGCTAACTGCATCATAGCTATGCATGATTTCACAGCTAATTCAGCTAGTATCGTAGGTATTTAGGCTAATTCAGCTAGTATCACAGGAGGTTAGATTCCAGGGTTGGGTATAGCATAGTTTCATATTTCACGGGTAATTCAGAGGGTATCGTAGGTATTTAGGATAATTCAAGTAACATAGGTGTTTAGAGTAATTAAGCAAGCATTACAGGAGGGTAGGTTCCAGGGGTTGGTTATAGCCTAGTTTCGTATTTTACAGATAGTTCAGGTAATATCGTAAGTATTTGGGTAATCAGCATAGTTTCACAGATGCTCGTGATAATTTCGATCAGAGATTTGTATCACAGCTATTTAAGGTAAATGCAGGTGATTCAGGTTGTATCAATGGTATTTGTGTCATTTTAACAGGTAATTCAGATAGTGTCTAGGTATTTGGGCGATTCAAGCATCATAGGTGTTTAGAGTAACTCAGCTAGTATCACAGGAGGCTAGATTCAATGATCAGGGTTTCGTATCAGAGCTATTTAATGTAATTTCACTTGATTCGAGTAGTATCACAGGTATTTAAGTCATTTTAACGGGCAATTCAACTAGTATCACAGGTACTCATGGTAATATAGAGAGTAATTAAATTATAAAACATTTCTCATCCAACGTTACAACAATTTATATACTTTTTTTTCTAAATCTTACAAACTTATTATATGTTAAACCGTTATTGTACGATGCGGAGAGGGATAAACTGCATATTGGTTCACAAATTGAAAAGCTTTACGTCAACATACCTTTATTTTAGTTCGTTATAGATGTCTCTCCCCTTTTATCTAGGCTTGAGACTAGCACTAGGATTGCTCCTAATGGCAGGGTTACCACCTTCCCTTCCATCTTCTTCTTTCTTCATCAGGCGTCAGCTATCTGCATATACAGCACACAGATACCTTCTTTTTTAAGATTGTAGACTCACTAGAAAATCTTTATCTTTAACTTACATTCTTTTAAGCACTGTTTGTAATGGCGTAATGTCCATACGCATATGTTGTTATCCCGTCCTCAGCAATAATTCTTTTATCATCAAACGGAGTCAAGGCAATTTTATTAACTTGTACTGTAGCAAGGGCATGCTTTCGTGATAGGATCAGATTCATAGGTGTTCTGATGATTTCACTGGTTTTAAGACAGTCTGTATAGCTGTCAAACGAAATGTACTGCTTAATAGCGCTACGTTTTATACCTTTAATCTTTTTTATCATGGACCCTTGAATATCTAAGGCATACATCTTAGGGCGTAGTCCAACAAAGCGTAGAATGATTTTGCTATTAGCCTCATCTTTAAATTTTCCCAATACCTTCTTGTTCTGAGTAGAGTAACATATATGGTTGACAGGGTAATCAGCTGTATCGAGATGCTCAAGAAAACGTAGCTTGTCCTGGTACACATCTTCAGTCGTTACACGATGAATGAACGAATCAGTGTCCATATACATAAGCTTCAGGTTTTCAGCTCCATAATAAGGCAACAAAACGTCGTAATGATAGTTATACATTAATGTCTTGGAGATGTCCAACACACTCATACCAATGTATATAGGCTTGTTGAATACAATCTGACGAGAGGCCATATGTACAGCAGCTAGATTATCAGCATATATCGTCCTGTCGATAAACGTAGGCTTGGCGATCAGCTTCTCTAGAGTTTTTTCATTGGTCACCAGTCGTATATCCATACGGTTACGCAGGTTCTCCATAGTTTTTCCAAACATAGCGTTGTTAAAGAGCTTGTAGAGATCCTTCTCGAAATCATTTGCAGCTTGTTGTCGTAGCCTGTTGTTAAATTCCACATAAGGTTTCAACCACTGAGACTGTCGGAATTGTAGCACACGATGGATTTTTGTTAGTCGTAGTCCATGACTAAGAGCTTGCTTCAAAGCCATGTAATGCACTACATACTTCTTTCGAGGTCCAAGATGAGGTATCAGTTTCTTTGTAGATGATTCCAAGGGTTTCATACACTCTGGCAGGAAAGGTAGATCGTTGTGTAGATCGTGAAGTTCAGCAGGATACTCGATGTCGACTTCTAATATGCAGCCATGAGGATCATCTTCTTGTAGTGTTTCTAAGTTGATTTCTTCAGGTGACACCCACTGAAATCCACCAAAAGGAAGGGCGTGACACATTGCCCAGCCATATTGGTTATTAGCGTCCTCGTATGTGATAAATTGGGTTGGTCTCGACGGATCAAACTTCTCCATATAAGTGTTATTAGCCTCTGCATACCGATGGGAAACTTGGCATAAACCTCCTCTTATACCCGATTCCACCATGAGTAGTTGATCATAATCTTGTAACAGCTCAAGCTTAATTCCAGTATACAGTAACATGGCATCCCATGTAAGACCTGGAGAGGTAAAATAATGGGCAGGATCAACTTTGTGTGTTTTAAGGGTTTGCTCTCTGAACGTCTCAAAGACATCAGCTAGGAGAAGTACATCCGAAGTTAAGTAGAGATCGCTGTACTCTCCCAGGTTTCTCACATTAAACAGCTCCCATACATTTCTAGCATGATCGTAGTCAGTATCAGTAATTTCTTCTTCATTTAATCTATTGTAGAAGGAGTCCTTAGGAGGCAAGCAGGTCTCGTTCAGAACATCCCATGACGTAACAAAATCATATGGAAATACACCCTTACGGGTCATCAACTTCAATTTGTCTTCTCCAAAGTACTTTAGCGTTTCAGGATACGAGGTTAGATTTTTTACCAACTTATCCAAGCTTGTACTGAGGAATCGGAAGCTATCCACAAATCGAAGCTTTATATCTCCTACATACTTGGTGAATGAGATATAGCTTTCTTCAGAGTTAGGAATTACCTCCACACGTTCACTTGTACAACCCAGCTCCTTAACAATGAAATGAGAGTCATATCCGCTAAGGTTATGCATGAGGACTGGTATATATTTAGGTGTTTTACAGGCTAAATTACATTCATTATGAAGACTTCCACGATATTCACCGCTGATGTGATCATGGTCGCGTACTTTGTAGTTCTCTTCTGTAAAGGGTTTTCCACACAAGTAGCATGCTGAAGAAGACTCAAAATCCTTTTGCTGTTGATCCGTAAGTTTCAGAGGCTTAGCAGATTTGTATATATTACCAATCATTTTTGCAAGAGATGTAAGGTAGAGCATAAACTTCTGAGCAGCATCAGCACCACGATACACATAGGGTTGCTTAGGAAGACCAGTTTCGAGATGTTCAAAACTGGATGTAGGCTTCACGTAAACACAGAAGCTCATTGGTGTGTGCTCTTGATAAGGGCTTGTATAGGAAGTTTCAGGATCGGGTATACACGTATGGCATGGAGTGAGAATACTCTCAAAATCCGCATAGATGACATAAGGTACTTTCAGCATCCTCTCAACATTTTTAAACTGAACAATTGATTTCTCCTTGGTAGGCATAACTACCCTCGCAACACCATGTTGAATACAGAAGGCTACATGTTCTTGCAGTTTTTCCTGTCCACTTCGTCCATATCGATCATCAAAATGTGTAAAGCAGCGCTTACAAGTATAAACCCGTCCATTATGGTTAGTTTTCTGGCGTCGAACGAGTTTCTCAAAATTCTTTATATACACGTAGTGATGTTTTCCACTGCTGTCATTCAATAGTAGCAGGTCGCGATGTTCAGCTAGTTCAATGTCAGCAACCTTTATTGAATACACTTCATGCTTCTCATCCAGCCCGAAAACGTTAATGGATATCTTGTTAAACTTCTCAAATTTAGGTATTTGAGAAAGTGGAGTAGGGTAGGAAACACAGCTGAAGTCGTACTTGTCTTGAAGTTGTTTGTATTTGTTCACACGCAGTGCATTCTTCCCTATGAATTTAGCTAATACAGAGTACATGAAACATTTCTCGTCGCTAAAGTTCTGGATGTTTATACATGCTTTCCTTGCTTCAACAGCTGACGGTAGTGGTATGTAGCTACTTCCTCGTAACGGGTTGTACTTGTTGATACGAAGTCGAACTCCTTCCACAGCAAGCAAAGCCCAGCTGCTACCCTTAAGCTGAGACTCCTCCATTTCAGTCACCAATTTCTTGAATTTCACTTCCATCGTTGAGTCCAGATCAGTTTCCAGGAAAACAGCTTGATTCCGTGTTTTAAATGTTTTGTCACAGGTTTCTCCAATACTGTTAACAAATCGACACTCAGCAAGCAGATTAATTTTAACACTCTTATGAATGCTAAGCTCTTTATGCACAGCATGGATTATACGTTGTTTTGCCTCTTGCAGATACATATTTAGGTCCTTAGCTGATTCGCATCGTATAAAATACGATTTCAATCGTCCTTCGAATGAAGTTTCGTATTCTTTCATATCGCAGTCCTCCATTGTTGACAGCAACTGATGTTTAGTTGGCTCCAATCTTCTTTTCTTCTGAGGGCTGCTTATTTCACATATATCTTCGTGTCGCTGTCCCTTATAACAATCTTTGAAGGTTACATTACAATGTTTACATTTGAAGAGCTTCTTGCAGCTCATCTCATGTCTTCTCTTGTCATAACCTCGGAGGAACTTCTTCCCACATTTTCCGCATGCATATCCAGTAGCGCTTGGAATAATATCCTTATACGCTGAGTTATTCATCTTTATTCTTGATGTAATAACGTATTAATCACTGATCAATGAAATGTAGACCTCTTCACCTTGACACCACTTTAGAAAGCTGATTATTCTTGGAGAGAACACGATGTTAACACCTCAAGACTAATTAGCACAATGAAGTCCAATGCCCTAGATCACCATATTTATAGAGGGAGCACGAACCTTTTAGATCAATCATAAACTCGCTCCATAACCACCTGTATATGATCGCTCAACGTGTACTAACCCCCAGCCATATAACCTCAAGTCTAGAGACAGGATGTTTATGACGTCACACCCAGAGACAGGATGTCTGGCAGCATCAAACACGTTTAAAATCGTCTCATAACTACCTGCTTATGCTGTCACACCAGCAAGAGAAGTATTCCCACACGCTCATTCAGACATATATTTCAAATTCAAGCCCACCACCACCATCGCCACCTATTGTACCAAGGTTAATTCAAGCTGTATTATCACAATACTTAAAAGTAAAAGCTTAAAAGGAAACCTAGAAGATTTTCCCCCTTATTTACTTAATTATTTCATGTTTTTATTCCCTTTTCAATTCTTCCTTTCCATCTTCTCACAGAAAGACCATTACATTTCACTACAATCATGAGAAAAGCAATTTTTCCAGAGTTACACAGATTCTAAGCTTCTAAATCGAACCCGATAATACTTTTAATAAATGTATTTTAGCTCCCCAATATCAGCATCTACCATTTAATCTTTACTCGAACCTGATATGATCCATAAGCTTGAAGATATATGAAATCACCCTTCGGGATTCGATCTGAGTACTTTAAAGTAATATTTGTCACGATAACGATATTTAAGGACTAGATACTCTGTTTGCGTCTACCTTGTCATGTTTATCTAAATTAAATTACGAGTTATTAAATTTTTGCAAGTAAATTTCATTGAATCGGTATTCGAACCCAGAACACCAGGAACAAGATAATTTATAATATTAGTCTGACATGTTAAACAAAGTTGTATGCAGTTACATCATCGATCTAAGTGATATATTCTAGTGTACAGAGGAAAATTAAGAAAGTCATTAAAAGATGGGGAATCGAACCAAGCACAACTGATTGACAATTATATACAGCATTAATTACTCATCATAGAAGCTATCAATCATGCTTTAGTCCACTCCTCTACCTCACTTAGTTCCCGAGATAATGAAAATTTTAAAATTAGGATCGAACCCAGGACGTCATGTATCTAATTACACATCCACAAGATACTACCCAATAACATAAACGCAATAAAGTTTATTTGGCGTCTTTATCTTAATTGGTTTAGGAGTTATTAAATTTATAAGTAAATTACATTTTATCAGTATTCGAACCCAGAACACCAAGAACAAAATAATTTATAATATGAGTTTGGTATGCTTAAAGGTGCTGTATGTAGTTACAGCATCAATCTAAGTGATATTTTCTAGAGTATAGAGTAAAATTAAGGAAGTCATTAAAAAATCGGGATTCGAACTAGAGACAAATGATTAAAAATTATATACAGTATTAATTACACATTATAACAGCTATCAAACATGCTTTGGTCCATTCCTCTAGCTTTCTTAGTTTCCGAGATAATGAAGTTTTTAAAATTAAGGATCGAACCCAGGACACCAGGTACCAAAATATACATTTACAAGAAACTACCTAATGACATTAATGTAATAAAGTTTATTTGGAGTCTTTATCTTAATTAGTGTCTGAGTTATTAGAAGATGAATTTGCATTCACTCCTAGGATTCGAACCCAGGCATCCCGGTCAACTTGGAACAAGGTCCTAATGACGCGCGCATTCCAAAGAATTGATTAGTTTTTTTCCCATTGTTCTATCTCTTTTCATTCGTGAGATATAAGCGATTAAACAGTAGAAATAGAATGGGCGGAGCTTGCCGGCATAGATCAAAGAACTTTGTCGCTTGTCGGCATCTCTCTGTGTGCTGGAGTCGCCATTATATTTCTACTGTTTAATCGCTTATATCTCACGAATGAAAAGAGATAGAAAAATGGGAAAAAAACTAATCAATTCTTTGGAATGCGCCGCGTCATTAGGACCTTGTTCCAAGTTGACCGGGATGCCTGGGTTCGAATCCTAGGAGTGAATGCAAATTCATCTTCTAATAACTCAGACACTAATTAAGATAAAGACTCCAAATAAACTTTATTACATTAATGTCATTAGGTAGTTTCTTGTAAATGTATATTTTGGTACCTGGTGTCCTGGGTTCGATCCTTAATTTTAAAAACTTCATTATCTCGGAAACTAAGAAAGCTAGAGGAATGGACCAAAGCATGTTTGATAGCTGTTATAATGTGTAATTAATACTGTATATAATTTTTAATCATTGGTCTCTAGTTCGAATCCCGATTTTTTAATGACTTCCTTAATTTTACTCTATACTCTAGAAAATATCACTTAGATTGATGCTTTAACTACATACAGCACCTTTAAGCATACCAAACTCATATTATAAATTATTTTGTTCTTGGTGTTCTGGGTTCGAATACTGATAAAATGTAATTTACTTATAAATTTAATAACTCCTAAACCAATTAAAATAAAGACGCCAAATAAACTTTAATGCGTTTATGTTATTAGGTAGTATCTTGTGGATGTGTAATTAGATACATGACGTCCTGGGTTCGATCCTAATTTTAAAATTTTCATTATCTCGGGAACTAAGTGAGGTAGAGGAGTGGACTAAAGCATGATTGATAGCTTCTATGATGAGTAATTAATGCTGTATATAATTGTCAATCAGTTGTGCTTGGTTCGATTCCCCATCTTTTAATGACTTTCTTAATTTTCCTCTGTACACTAGAATATATCACTTAGATCGATGATGTAACTGCATACAACTTTGTTTAACATGTCAGACTAATATTATAAATTATCTTGTTCCTGGTGTTCTGGGTTCGAATACCGATTCAATGAAATTTACTTGCAAAAATTTAATAACTCGTAATTTAATTTAGATAAACATGACAAGGTAGACGCAAACAGAGTATCTAGTCCTTAAATATCGTTATCGTGACAAATATTACTTTAAAGTACTCAGATCGAATCCCGAAGGGTGATTTCATATATCTTCAAGCTTATGGATCATATCAGGTTCGAGTAAAGATTAAATGGTAGATGCTGATATTGGGGAGCTAAAATACATTTATTAAAAGTATTATCGGGTTCGATTTAGAAGCTTAGAATCTGTGTAACTCTGGAAAAATTGCTTTTCTCATGATTGTAGTGAAATGTAATGGTCTTTCTGTGAGAAGATGGAAAGGAAGAATTGAAAAGGGAATAAAAACATGAAATAATTAAGTAAATAAGGGGGAAAATCTTCTAGGTTTCCTTTTAAGCTTTTACTTTTAAGTATTGTGATAATACAGCTTGAATTAACCTTGGTACAATAGGTGGCGATGGTGGTGGTGGGCTTGAATTTGAAATATATGTCTGAATGAGCGTGTGGGAATACTTCTCTTGCTGGTGTGACAGCATAAGCAGGTAGTTATGAGACGATTTTAAACGTGTTTGATGCTGCCAGACATCCTGTCTCTGGGTGTGACGTCATAAACATCCTGTCTCTAGACTTGAGGTTATATGGCTGGGGGTTAGTACACGTTGAGCGATCATATACAGGTGGTTATGGAGCGAGTTTATGATTGATCTAAAAGGTTCGTGCTCCCTCTATAAATATGGTGATCTAGGGCATTGGACTTCATTGTGCTAATTAGTCTTGAGGTGTTAACATCGTGTTCTCTCCAAGAATAATCAGCTTTCTAAAGTGGTGTCAAGGTGAAGAGGTCTACATTTCATTGATCAGTGATTAATACGTTATTACATCAAGAATAAAGATGAATAACTCAGCGTATAAGGATATTATTCCAAGCGCTACTGGATATGCATGCGGAAAATGTGGGAAGAAGTTCCTCCGAGGTTATGACAAGAGAAGACATGAGATGAGCTGCAAGAAGCTCTTCAAATGTAAACATTGTAATGTAACCTTCAAAGATTGTTATAAGGGACAGCGACACGAAGATATATGTGAAATAAGCAGCCCTCAGAAGAAAAGAAGATTGGAGCCAACTAAACATCAGTTGCTGTCAACAATGGAGGACTGCGATATGAAAGAATACGAAACTTCATTCGAAGGACGATTGAAATCGTATTTTATACGATGCGAATCAGCTAAGGACCTAAATATGTATCTGCAAGAGGCAAAACAACGTATAATCCATGCTGTGCATAAAGAGCTTAGCATTCATAAGAGTGTTAAAATTAATCTGCTTGCTGAGTGTCGATTTGTTAACAGTATTGGAGAAACCTGTGACAAAACATTTAAAACACGGAATCAAGCTGTTTTCCTGGAAACTGATCTGGACTCAACGATGGAAGTGAAATTCAAGAAATTGGTGACTGAAATGGAGGAGTCTCAGCTTAAGGGTAGCAGCTGGGCTTTGCTTGCTGTGGAAGGAGTTCGACTTCGTATCAACAAGTACAACCCGTTACGAGGAAGTAGCTACATACCACTACCGTCAGCTGTTGAAGCAAGGAAAGCATGTATAAACATCCAGAACTTTAGCGACGAGAAATGTTTCATGTACTCTGTATTAGCTAAATTCATAGGGAAGAATGCACTGCGTGTGAACAAATACAAACAACTTCAAGACAAGTACGACTTCAGCTGTGTTTCCTACCCTACTCCACTTTCTCAAATACCTAAATTTGAGAAGTTTAACAAGATATCCATTAACGTTTTCGGGCTGGATGAGAAGCATGAAGTGTATTCAATAAAGGTTGCTGACATTGAACTAGCTGAAC
Organism: Deroplatys truncata; assembly: GCA_030765065.1. Classification (NCBI taxonomy): domain Eukaryota; kingdom Metazoa; phylum Arthropoda; class Insecta; order Mantodea; family Mantidae; genus Deroplatys; species Deroplatys truncata. Next base: position 115,737,626 of record CM060975.1, read on the forward strand.
ATCGCGACCTGCTACTATTGAATGACAGCAGTGGAAAACATCACTACGTGTATATAAAGAATTTTGAGAAACTCGTTCGACGCCAGAAAACTAACCATAATGGACGGGTTTATACTTGTAAGCGCTGCTTTACACATTTTGATGATCGATATGGACGAAGTGGACAGGAAAAACTGCAAGAACATGTAGCCTTCTGTATTCAACATGGTGTTGCGAGGGTAGTTATGCCTACCAAGGAGAAATCAATTGTTCAGTTTAAAAATGTTGAGAGGATGCTGAAAGTACCTTATGTCATCTATGCGGATTTTGAGAGTATTCTCACTCCATGCCATACGTGTATACCCGATCCTGAAACTTCCTATACAAGCCCTTATCAAGAGCACACACCAATGAGCTTCTGTGTTTACGTGAAGCCTACATCCAGTTTTGAACATCTCGAAACTGGTCTTCCTAAGCAACCCTATGTGTATCGTGGTGCTGATGCTGCTCAGAAGTTTATGCTCTACCTTACATCTCTTGCAAAAATGATTGGTAATATATACAAATCTGCTAAGCCTCTGAAACTTACGGATCAACAGCAAAAGGATTTTGAGTCTTCTTCAGCATGCTACTTGTGTGGAAAACCCTTTACAGAAGAGAACTACAAAGTACGCGACCATGATCACATCAGCGGTGAATATCGTGGAAGTCTTCATAATGAATGTAATTTAGCCTGTAAAACACCTAAATATATACCAGTCCTCATGCATAACCTTAGCGGATATGACTCTCATTTCATTGTTAAGGAGCTGGGTTGTACAAGTGAACGTGTGGAGGTAATTCCTAACTCTGAAGAAAGCTATATCTCATTCACCAAGTATGTAGGAGATATAAAGCTTCGATTTGTGGATAGCTTCCGATTCCTCAGTACAAGCTTGGATAAGTTGGTAAAAAATCTAACCTCGTATCCTGAAACGCTAAAGTACTTTGGAGAAGACAAATTGAAGTTGATGACCCGTAAGGGTGTATTTCCATATGATTTTGTTACGTCATGGGATGTTCTGAACGAGACCTGCTTGCCTCCTAAGGACTCCTTCTACAATAGATTAAATGAAGAAGAAATTACTGATACTGACTACGATCATGCTAGAAATGTATGGGAGCTGTTTAATGTGAGAAACCTGGGAGAGTACAGCGATCTCTACTTAACTTCGGATGTACTTCTCCTAGCTGATGTCTTTGAGACGTTCAGAGAGCAAACCCTTAAAACACACAAAGTTGATCCTGCCCATTATTTTACCTCTCCAGGTCTTACATGGGATGCCATGTTACTGTATACTGGAATTAAGCTTGAGCTGTTACAAGATTATGATCAACTACTCATGGTGGAATCGGGTATAAGAGGAGGTTTATGCCAAGTTTCCCATCGGTATGCAGAGGCTAATAACACTTATATGGAGAAGTTTGATCCGTCGAGACCAACCCAATTTATCACATACGAGGACGCTAATAACCAATATGGCTGGGCAATGTGTCACGCCCTTCCTTTTGGTGGATTTCAGTGGGTGTCACCTGAAGAAATCAACTTAGAAACACTACAAGAAGATGATCCTCATGGCTGCATATTAGAAGTCGACATCGAGTATCCTGCTGAACTTCACGATCTACACAACGATCTACCTTTCCTGCCAGAGTGTATGAAACCCTTGGAATCATCTACAAAGAAACTGATACCTCATCTTGGACCTCGAAAGAAGTATGTAGTGCATTACATGGCTTTGAAGCAAGCTCTTAGTCATGGACTACGACTAACAAAAATCCATCGTGTGCTACAATTCCGACAGTCTCAGTGGTTGAAACCTTATGTGGAATTTAACAACAGGCTACGACAACAAGCTGCAAATGATTTCGAGAAGGATCTCTACAAGCTCTTTAACAACGCTATGTTTGGAAAAACTATGGAGAACCTGCGTAACCGTATGGATATACGACTGGTGACCAATGAAAAAACTCTAGAGAAGCTGATCGCCAAGCCTACGTTTATCGACAGGACGATATATGCTGATAATCTAGCTGCTGTACATATGGCCTCTCGTCAGATTGTATTCAACAAGCCTATATACATTGGTATGAGTGTGTTGGACATCTCCAAGACATTAATGTATAACTATCATTACGACGTTTTGTTGCCTTATTATGGAGCTGAAAACCTGAAGCTTATGTATATGGACACTGATTCGTTCATTCATCGTGTAACGACTGAAGATGTGTACCAGGACAAGCTACGTTTTCTTGAGCATCTCGATACAGCTGATTACCCTGTCAACCATATATGTTACTCTACTCAGAACAAGAAGGTATTGGGAAAATTTAAAGATGAGGCTAATAGCAAAATCATTCTACGCTTTGTTGGACTACGCCCTAAGATGTATGCCTTAGATATTCAAGGGTCCATGATAAAAAAGATTAAAGGTATAAAACGTAGCGCTATTAAGCAGTACATTTCGTTTGACAGCTATACAGACTGTCTTAAAACCAGTGAAATCATCAGAACACCTATGAATCTGATCCTATCACGAAAGCATGCCCTTGCTACAGTACAAGTTAATAAAATTGCCTTGACTCCGTTTGATGATAAAAGAATTATTGCTGAGGACGGAATAACAACATATGCGTATGGACATTACGCCATTACAAACAGTGCTTAAAAGAATGTAAGTTAAAGATAAAGATTTTCTAGTGAGTCTACAATCTTAAAAAAGAAGGTATCTGTGTGCTGTATATGCAGATAGCTGACGCCTGATGAAGAAAGAAGAAGATGGAAGGGAAGGTGGTAACCCTGCCATTAGGAGCAATCCTAGTGCTAGTCTCAAGCCTAGATAAAAGGGGAGAGACATCTATAACGAACTAAAATAAAGGTATGTTGACGTAAAGCTTTTCAATTTGTGAACCAATATGCAGTTTATCCCTCTCCGCATCGTACAATAACTGTTTAACATATAATAAGTTTGTAAGATTTAGAAAAAAAGTATATAAATTGTTGTAACGTTGGATGAGAAATGTTTTATAATTTAATTACTCTCTATATTACCATGAGTACCTGTGATACTAGTTGAATTGCCCGTTAAAATGACTTAAATACCTGTGATACTACTCGAATCAAGTGAAATTACATTAAATAGCTCTGATACGAAACCCTGATCATTGAATCTAGCCTCCTGTGATACTAGCTGAGTTACTCTAAACACCTATGATGCTTGAATCGCCCAAATACCTAGACACTATCTGAATTACCTGTTAAAATGACACAAATACCATTGATACAACCTGAATCACCTGCATTTACCTTAAATAGCTGTGATACAAATCTCTGATCGAAATTATCACGAGCATCTGTGAAACTATGCTGATTACCCAAATACTTACGATATTACCTGAACTATCTGTAAAATACGAAACTAGGCTATAACCAACCCCTGGAACCTACCCTCCTGTAATGCTTGCTTAATTACTCTAAACACCTATGTTACTTGAATTATCCTAAATACCTACGATACCCTCTGAATTACCCGTGAAATATGAAACTATGCTATACCCAACCCTGGAATCTAACCTCCTGTGATACTAGCTGAATTAGCCTAAATACCTACGATACTAGCTGAATTAGCTGTGAAATCATGCATAGCTATGATGCAGTTAGCCTCTGGAATCTAGCCTCCTGTGATACTAGCTGAATTAGCTTAAATGCTCAAGATACTAGCTGAATTGGCTGTGAAAATGATTTAAATACCTGTGATACTACCCGAATCATGTGAAATTACCTTAACTAGCTCTGATACGAATTCCTGCTCTAAATTAGCACGAGCACCCGTGATACTACCTGAATTACCTGTGAAATATGAAACTATGCTATACCCAACCCTAGAATCTATCCTCTTGTGATACTAGCTGAATTAGCCTAAATACCTACGATACTAGCTGAATTATCTGTGAAATCATGCCGAGCCATGATGCAGTTAGCATCTGGAATCTATCCTGTGTTATTAGACGAATTAGCCTAAATACATACGATACTAGCTGAATTACTTGTGAAATCATACACTGCTATGATCCAGTCAGCCTCTTGCAATACTACCTGAATTACTTACCTGTTAGTGTTAGTGGGTTAGCTTTTCCCGTTGCAGGTCACCTTTTTCCCTTTATGGCTCACCTTTTTCCCTTTGCTGTTCACGTTTTTCCCTTTGCTGTTCACCTTTTTCCCTTTGCTGGTTACATTTTTCCCTTTACTGGTCACCTTTTTCCCTTTGCAGGTCACGTTTTTCCCTTTGCTGGTGAACTTTTTCCCTTTGTGGGTCACCTTTTTCCCTGAGCAGTCACCTTTTTCCCCTAAACGAGTCATCTTTTTTCCCTTTGTGAGCCTCCTTTTTCCCTGAGCAGTCACCTTTTTCCCCTAAACGAGTCATCTTTTTTCCCTTTGTGAGCCTCCTTTTTCCCTGAGCAGTCGCCTTTTTCCCCTGAACGGGTCACCTTTTCCCTGAATAGGTTACGTGATGGGCATGTCTAGAACATTGACATGAAACAGTTTTCCACTAAGTTCACGTCTAAAGTCGCTTTCAAGTCTAGCACCTCCTATTCCCTATCTCTCCTGTATATAAGCCCATATTCCTACTGCTACACTACCTGTCTAGCCTAACACCTCTCCTCCTGTTCCTATACCTCTCATATAAACCATACTCTACTCCTCTAGCTCTGTCTAGCCTAACGCCTCTCTCGTTTACCTATGACTCTCACATAAACCATACTCGGCTCCTCGACCTCTGTCTAGTCTAACTCCTCTCCTCGTTTTCCTATAGCTCTCATATAAACTATACTCTACTCCTCAACCTCTGTCTAACCTAACACCCCTCTTCCTGTTCCTATACTTCTCATACATATAGACCATGCCCTACGTTTCAAGCCCTGTCTAGTCTAACACCACTCCCCGTATCCCCTACCTCTCAAAAGCGCATTCCCTCCTGCCCCCCCTAGCTGAGTATCACTCCTTGGTTTCCTATCTAACCTAACTTTAACACCTGTCTATCCTATCATAGGATCTCTCTCCGTTTTCTCTCGTCTCTCCTTATAAACACAAACTCAATTCTCCTAACCTAATACCTCTCCTCGTTTTCCTATACTTCTCATATAAACCATGCACTACGTTTCAAGCCCTGTCTAGTCTAACACCTCTCATCGTTTTCCTATACCGCTCATATAAACCATACATTACTCAGCCTCTGTCTAGCCTAGCACCTCTCATCGTTTTCCTATACCGCTCATATAAACCATACATTACTCAGCCTCTGTCTAGCCTAACACCTCCCCTCGTTTTCCTATACCTCTCATATAACCTATACTCTACTCCTCAACCTCTGTCTAGCCTAGCACCCTCTTCCTGTTCCTATACTTCTCAAACATATAAAGCGCACTCCCCCTCCTACCACTGTCTAGCCTAGCGTCAGTCCTCGTATTCCCTATCTCTCCCATATAAACGCATTTTCCTCCTTGAAGGCTCTCTCAACCTAGCATCTACCTTCGTTTTCCCTATCCTTTCCCATATAAACGCAAAAAAGTGAGCCAGCTCTCTCCTATATATCCTACTAGTATGTAATGAAAGTTATATCTGTTAAATCATTTTACAGCTAACATATTCCGAGAAATTAATAAGGAGATTACGACGCAAATGTTTACATTTATTCGTCACCAATGTTTACACCAATTTGTATCTGAACAACTTATTTATTACAACAGCACCAACACTCAGCCGCATTCCCGCAACACAGTATCTATGAAAAGTACGAAACTTGAATTTCGTACCTTTTAAAGAATACAGCTTTAATACGGTTGCTGTACACAATACAACTTTAATAAATCGGCATGCTCTAACCAAGAATGCTAATAGCTTTTGGTTCTTTTGAGGGGGATTGCCTAACTAAAAACAAAATTAATGAAGGATAGATTGGAGGAGGACACAATGTAAGCAGCTGCTACAATTCAGGATGTTTCAATAATGGCATTTGTAGTAATGAAACAAGGATTTTAATGCGCACAATATCTATGCCCTCTCTTCTTATCGACTTCTTAAAATAAATTAAATTATATATTTTTTTCTTTTCTGCTCGTGGATTAGGTTTATAGATCATTCGCAGCTTCAGCATCTCAGACTTATGTACCCATTTTCTCAGTGTAGCCGCATCTCTCATCTGGTTTGGTACTGGCTTGTAAACCTGCTTCTGAGCATGTGTCTTATTCCAAACTGTTTACACGTAATTTCTAATTCTATCTCTGTGTTTGTATCTGTTATGACCAATAATTTAAAAGCCTCTCTTATTTTAACTGAACTCAGGAATTAGTTTCTATCGCTACGTTATTATGGAGGCGGGTTAGGATTAGTGCCCGAGCGGCTTGGCTCAGGCGGTGACATCTGTGATGTGCATTTCAATATTTTCCTGGTTCGATCCTCGGCGACCGCCCACTCTGACCCATGGTTTTTTCGGAGGCTTTTCCGGGTCATCAGGCGAATGCTGGAGTGGGTTCTGTCCCTCTACTTCGTTCTATTAAACCTTTCATTCATCTTTCACCGTTTCGTCTATTTCAGCGATCAAAGTGTCGGCGATGGTGTTTCAGTGCAGCGTGGCAAGGAAAAAGGATGCTCTCTGTGAACTTTCTCCGGCCTTCGGCTGGTTGCCGGGGTATAACACCGCCCCTTGGGCGGTCGTTGGACCCTGTTTGGAGCAGGAACCCGGTCTGCCTATCCGAAGGTCGGGGCGTCTCAATCTGGAAACTGTAGGGACCCTGTCATTTCTGTGACGTCACCCTTGGTTCCACCGACCCGTGTCTCCCTTCACCTAATCCCTCTTCGTGGAGCGCTGGCACAATATCCTCATCCCTGGATCGGTGCCGAATACGCTCCTCTTCACAATTTCTTTGTGGAGGATTCCGAACACCATATTCTCTCTGGTATGCCTTTTGAGTAGCTGTAATTGAATTCGTATTCCAGTATTGCTTTACAAGGAAGAGTCTTCATTTAATGTGTACTCCATTTTCACGTTGACTAGAACAAAATCTCAAAAACAGTTGCAGGCAATAAAACTAACAATTACGAATAAAACATGAACAACTGCGCATCTAGTGACAGGAAATCGAAACTCCAGAACATTCTGCTTAATTTGGTGCTAAAATTGGGACATTGAGCGAATTTTGAGCAGAATAATTAAAGTAAGAAATTCGTCGGTTCTTTATATATCACCCTGTATAAAATATGTCATAAAACATATAACCTTTATAATATATTCTGTATCTTTAGATCTATTCGGCTGTTGTCGCCAGCCGGTTGTCTGCACATTATGTCAATACCTTGGAGCAAGTTTTTGTCACTAGTCTCTTTGGCAGAGGACTAGGGAAAAATGGGTTGAAGGGGTGGATGACAAGAGTGAAATGGAACGTGTAGCGTACCTTTCCAATATTTATATTTGGAAGTTCGTTCGCTTGCGTCCTGTAAACTCGCATTCTCAGCATGTATGCTGATAGGTAACTCAAATAATTGAAAGTTCTGTGAACGGTAGTCAGTTCCAACTCGCGTGCACAGAACGCACAAAATGTCCTACTGAAAACCAGTTCTGCATCGCCGCTGTACATCAAACTGTTACGAAGTCGGAAACGCATTCAGCCCGAGGTTCAATTCCGCATCTCCCTTTTGAGACAAGGGGCTCACTGAACTGTCATTCATTGAAACCGACTGGCGGTAAAGCCGAATAAATCTGAAGACCCATTATAACCTTCACAAATTAAACTTAATTGCAATAAGAAGAAGCAATACATAATCACATTGGCAGTAAATCCATACAGGGGTGAGACGAGGATGCTCTCTATCACCACTTTTATTTATGATATAAATGACAATGATAAGGGGGAAGCCTAACTATTTTGTGACCATGTTCTGCAGCGATGCCATCGACTACATAACTGGAAACCACGGTTAGTTTGCTTTCACAAGTTCCAGTAGCTCACTTTCTTTAGTCCCTCCTTCATTGGTATATTGCGGCGAACAAGCCACTGAATTATTTTCTCCTCTTCGAAATATTCTCTCACAAAGCATTTTATTTCCCGCGCCTGTCCTTTAGTTGGGTACTTTTACCAAATACAGCGTAATTCGGTTCCCGAGTGCGCTCAGTTCGTCATTTGCTGGTTTTAGTGCCTTTTGATTAGTCATTTTCAAAATTTTAAATCTTATAATGCTGGAATATTAACTGCTTTATCCGATCGAGTAGGGAATGTTGCCTTATTAATAACTACTGCATGAGTATTGATTATTAAGTTGGAGTAATACCTAATCGTTTATAAGTTAATTTTTGAAGGAATATATTTTCAGGTATAGGGGTACAGGATATACAACAGAGGGGGGGGATACCTTGCGCAACGCGACCTACGAAATCTATTGTGGATACCCCCCCCGCCCAGGAGGACCAGATGAAGCAGAGGAACCACAGGAGGTTAGAGCGCAGGCAGACAGGCTACAGACACCTGCAGAAGACCCTAATAATTCCAGCTCGAAGACCTAAGAACTGCTGAAAGTGTGCGATGAATGACCCATATAACCAGACGCACTCTGGTGCACATGGAGAGTAATGTTCTATCTGTCCGGTACTACCTCACACTGCCAAACCTCAAAGCACACCTAAAACATGAGAAGTGAAGGTGATTTGCTTTTTTAGGAGTTGTATTGCAGTTCGACAGTTGGGGAGCCAAAAACGTGATGTAGTAACTGCCCCACGTATGGTACAAAGTTCCGGTGGCCTTCGCCCCAAGGTTACTTTACAATAGCCTTCGCCCCAACTTTACTTTCTGGTGGCCTTCGCCCCGACGTTTAGGAATGAATTTTGTATTTTAATGTTTCTTTAAATATTATATATATATTTATGTTTGCCTCGGCTGCGTCAGTATTAATTTTCTAGAAACATGTTTCTCTTAACAGGATGTGATACGGCTAAAGAATATAGGCTTACACAAATTACAATTTTTACTTCACTCCATTTATTAATCCTTCACACGATTAAGTAACACTTCACTTATATAGAGAGCTGTGAGAGTATTTATTAATTGCACTTTTAAACACGTAAACTTTTTAATATTCTCGCCGTATTGAATTTTTGTCTCACACTGGATACGTACGCGTCTAACGTTCGGTTAGGAACGCTGTCTGCAAGCAACTGGCGCCTGAATTTTTACAATTTTCTCTATTTCAGTTTCTGATTGGCTAATCCTACTCCAATAGAATACTTTCATTTAACTTAACCTTTTTCTGGTTGTTGATTGGCTATTTATAAACTGTCTCAAAAATTACATTATTGTTTCCAAGAATTACCAGTAGGATTATTAAACTTTCCAATTCATTATTGCCTCAAGGTTACCTCATTCTTACCTCTTTGTTAGCAACTTTCGGCATCTATTCTCACAGCTCCTACATTATTAAATTACATAATACATTCACATAACATTATTAAACATTTATATAATAATATAATCATATACAATGACTGTAATATACATTTGTGTATATTATTACATACAGATATTGCTTTAAGACGGGCTGTTATTGAATTTATGTATTACATAATTAGACTGAAATCATTTAAGTATTAAAAATACTGCCTTAGAAGGATACGAAATGAACGATAAAATGAGAAGGAAATCCTGGTAGAAGAATCTATCGACTAGGGAAAACCACGATAAAACCAGGTCAGAGTGGGCGGTCTATAGAAACTAAACACGGGACCTCCCGAATTTGAGGTCACAATACACGAAGCCAGCTCGTGCGGTGTGTTTTCAGCTCAACTTCGTGTTACTTCGTTTTACCCTGAATTTTTCCTGCTTAATTTATGTATGATTAAACTGAAACCGAGCAAGGTGTCGCAGGCGGTAGCGCGTGAGACTCGCATTCAGGAGGACATGAGTTCGATTCCCGCGGCCGATCTTCCTGACACATGGGTTTTTCTGAGGAAGGTTAATTACATCCCCCCAAATTTTCTGTTTCTCCATTTTACCTTCATTCTCATTTCACTTCATCTGTCGTCTGGTTGATTGTTGCAAGTGTCGGCGGGAATCTCGGTGTTCCATGGCAAGAGAAAAGGATGCTCTATGTAAAGCTTCGTCCTCCGGAATGGGGGCAGTCTCCAAGTACCGGGCCCCCCCCATTGGGATGTCTAAGGCTACAGCTACCACCGGGGCGTTTCAACCTGGACAATGTAGTGACTCTGCCCTCTGCTCTGTCGTACCCCTTGATCAGGCCGCCTCTGTCTCCTCTCACCTCACCCCTCCTTCCTTGGAGTGCCACTTTAGGGTTTTAGGAATTAAATATCTCCTTAGGTTGAAGTGCTCTCTCCCCCTCCGCTCCTGGTGATACGTCATATGATTAAAACGAATATTCATAGAACACTGAATCTTCGACACAACTCAGCAATGACACAGTAATAAAGGTTAAGAGAATGTTTACTCATTCCCACTCAGCGTACAGCTTTGGGAAACCTGAAAAGCGATAACTAAGTGCACTGCCAAGGTAGAGATTTAATCCTCAAATGAAATGTGGGCAGTAATGTGTTTAGCACTAGCGGGCTTCGGAACGTTGTAGTTAGTCTGCCAGTTCTGTTTTCAAAGTAGAAAATAAAGGTAGAAAAAAAGAACACGATGGCTCCAGGCAGAAGTGACGAAATATAAAAAGAGCTGTTGAAATTTATCTCCGACTGAGTTAAAAAAAGGGGGGGCGGACGGATTCTACATTTTCCTCTGTAACAACGGAACTGTGAGGCGAAAAAACTTCTATCCGGCTATAAATAGAGACTAAATTAGAAGCAGAATAGGATGAAAAAGTGAGAAGAGAAAATGGTTTAGCACACTCACTGGCTTAGGTTACGAGGAATGAGTCGGGTTCGTGACTTAGGAGAGAGAAAAATGCATTTAATCAGGATGGATTTTATGTGTCCTTTAATGTGAAGGAAGAAGAATGTTCGCTGAAACAACACTAGCTCTTGTGGCGCCCTTTTTATTCTTCTTCTTATGTGTATTCTCGAGCGGCATTAACAGCCTTATCTTCCTTACAGACATTTACAAGCTTGTCTGAAGGATCTTACAACCCTTTTCTCGCCTTTTTCACGTTTACATAACCTCGCTATAGCGTGTCTCTAGGAAACAAGCTTGTTCCGTGTGGGCCTAAAATATTGACCAAAGGTTTCAATTACTCAAAGCTAAAACATAACGTTATATTCTCCGCTCAAATGGCATGTGTTAAATGTTTAATCGAAATGAAATTTCAATAGCTAGGACACTTTGTCAAACAAATACTCCAGAGAACATCGATAAACTTTTCTTTAAAAATAATGAGAAACATATCTCGAAATGGTCCAATAGGAAAATTATATACTGCAAACACATTCCTTCAATTCGGCTTGCAGTTATAAATCGAATCTGACACCTTACATATCGTATCTCTGAACTAATTGTTACTGTTGGAACTAATACCGATGCAATTTCTGATATAAATCACCCCTGAACTTATTAAGATAAACTACAGTAAACCTGTACATCTTCAAGTTACTCGTCAAATACTTAACTGATGTATCTAACATATCTACAGTTATAGATTATAAAATAATCAAATATATTAATATATATGGACGCTCTATGATTCTACATAACCATGGGACGCAATTTCCATGAAAAGCAACTCAGGAAATATGTATTTCTACCTTGAGACGCAATATAGGTCCCCAAAGATATAAAACAATATTATATATGTATACAGGGTTGACCATTTAAATTGAGATTGTACAATATTTACAAATCTAAGCGGTGTAGAAAGAAATGTCTTGAATAAAAGTTGCGTGATATTATGGGGAAAAGTAAATGCCATTGGTCCTGTTTATTTGGAGAACGTTGCTATGGTCAGGGTCAATGTAATTTTTACTTTCTCTACTACGTATAGTAAGTAGGGGAAGTATTTAAAATGGGAACCTACCCTTTTTATGTTGTTTTTCACATCTCATAAGAACACTGAACAACACTTTGCAGTTTTTCTCACACCAACGTAAATAACAACGAAAATTCCGAATAGCTGTGTACCAAGAGTGCAATGAATGGGCATTTTAGGGTCAAGTTACGTTATGTAATTGGGAACCAACTTTTTATTTTGTTTCCTTATTCCTCATCACAAAATAAACATTTTTATAACCATTTTCTAATGGGTAAATAGCATGCAAAATGTAGGTTTCCATTAAAAAATAATTAAATTGAGCCTAAAATGAGCACAACGTCCTATAAATAAAACACGACTAATGGCATTTACTTTCCTCCCATAATATCTAGTAGCTTTTATGAAAAGTATTTCTTTCTATAACGGTTAATTTTGGAGATATTGTACAGTCTCAACTTAAATGGTCCTGTGTTACACACGCATGCTCAGAGCACACTCTTCTTCTTTAACGGATTTTCCTCCTCTTTGTATCACTTACACCCCCAAGGACTTACAAGACAATTCTTTGGGTCAGTAGCCTGTCGAGGAGCAAGTAAACTCTGGAGAAGTGATCAGCATAATGTCTGGCATGGGTGTAAAGAAGAAGAAAATGAAATATAGTGATGAAAGGGATGAAATGAAAATTCATGGAGCAAATTATCCAACACAGTATTTGCCTAGCGACAGGAAAACCGTGAGAAAACCTTCAGTCAGGTTGATCAGCCGGGATCTCCCGAACGTTACCGCCTGAGCCATCCCTTTTGGTCAAACAGCTTTTATTGTAAGCTGACATTTTCCAATAATATTACACATCCTTTGACCGAATTGTCAGTATCTCTGACTCTATCCCAAATAAATTCTTATTCTGTAGTGTAATTTCTGCTTCACTATGAAGTGAAAAAGGTGGATCTATCCTTGGCAGCTATTCGGTAGAATGGCGAGCATTAGGATGTTCTCGAGCGTTGGGTATCGAATTCGACTTGGTTCAAGCAATAACGAGGCTTAATATTAGTCTTAATTTCACAAATATCCTTTAAAATATCAAGTTTACAAGTTATCCTTATATAATCGAGGTTTTATCTCGTTTTCATATTTTAGCATATAATGTAATGTGTCTTCATTCCATAAAATTTTAAATAGATATCATTTGCAAATCTGTCTTTCCTCTTAGGGTCAAGAAGATTGCTTCAAACGCGTCCTCCCCCAAAGGGGGTTCAAAAAGAGGTTCTAAATGATAACTAAATAAACTGTTTATGACAGATTGCTAAGCTTATAAGTTTGCTGCACAGAATAATTATTTATACGCATTTGGGTAAAACATCGATCGGAAAATAAAATAATTAACAACACCTTCAAAATCAAATGAAACAAACAACACGCATGATTAAGAAGTTAAAGCATACATATTAATTGAAATTAAAGTAATACACAAATAAACCTGATATAAACAAATAAGTAAAATATGTTTTTATATGTGATATACCTATATCGTTACCCATAAATAATCTATTCTCTCCATGCACCTTTCAGTATGTAAACATAAGGACTCTTCCTTTCCTGTGGTATGTTAAATTTAGATAGTGATAAAATTCTGTGATTCTCTAGTTTATATTGCTTACGTGATACAATAATGACGAAATCAAAAGAAAAGTAACACTTTAAAATGTGCCACTGTGAAGAAAATGCTTGTGAAAATTGGTACCTGCAAGCAGGGCAGGTCTCTTCATAATAGTGCTCTGCAGCTGTTTAAGGAGGCAAAGAAGACTTTACACTGGGCTCAAAGCTGATGGAGGCAACGACTAACTGGTTGCAAAATGTCTTAAGTCATCCTCAAATGAAAAGTATAAGTACTTTTAATGCATATGTGCTTGTAAAGTATATTCCGTGGTATTTCCGTGCTTACGAACTATACGTCATTTCCGAATGATAGCGAAAATAGCTGAAACGGCCTTCTGCCCAGCTGGGTAGAATGTTTTGCACGATAAATGAAGATAAGGAAATGAGTCACGGGCTGGAAGGGATAGGACTGAACAGCAGTTGGTGTTCCTGCATGTTTGTGGAAAGGATATGAAGTAGGGAGTAGCATTTTGGTAAAACGCTTTCCCCCCTCCACTACTTCTGGTTGCGTCAATTTGCTCTCAACATACTGGACCACGTCTATAGTTTCTACGGAAAGAATATATCCTCACTCATGATAATTACTTCAGCGGTTCTGTAATAAAGCAAGACATTAGTAGTCAAATGTATGTGAATTTCATTATTGTCCATTAAGAAGTTTCTGAGCAAAAGGGACACAAAGTTACATCTTTTAACATGCAAAAGAAGACACATTGTCTCATCTTAATGAAAATTGTGGAAGAAGTGAGACTGAATAACTGAGACTGTATAACCTCTGGTCCGTAAATGTTATGACTTACTTACAATAGTTTATGAGGTGAAAAATTTACAACATATGAATCAATTATATTCTAGACGTGCTTTAAATTATTGCAACTAGTTTACATAAACAGTAAGATGTACCAATTATTAGTCGAATTTCCGTTAATTATCTACATGTTTAGTAATTTAATGTATTCATAAAATCACGATATCTTTCCTCCAAGTCAGTTTACAGACATTTCATGTTAAGATGAGGCTAAACTTCACTCACGACTTGAAAGCACCAATAAAAAAAAATGCGTTTCCTAAAGTATCACTCGCATAAAACTACTTTATTGCCGCATGTCAGCTTTATTAAAATATGAAACTACGTGCATTAGTATAGCTGTAAACTGAGTGAATTGAAAATTTCATCTCTGAAGAGCTTGCGTATTCGATGATAGGCTCTTTAGAGGTACGCGTTTCTTAATTTCAAAACCCTGTCACGCCCAACATGTAGTTGTCTCATATTATTTGGATCTTTGTTTGAAATTTGTATTAAGTTTTATTTACAAGATGTATGGTCGTTGATTTAACGCGGTCTCTCTTTCCCTCACTATTCCCTTGCCATCTAGCTGGAGTTTGTACTGCCATAAGTGAATTGGCGCCATTTGTCACCGAAGTTGCCACATCAAGCCCGTCAGTCAGGTGCCTCTGTCCCTAAGTTAACATGATACACGTGTTATCTGTGAGAGAACGTTTGTTTATTTGCAAAGTTTCTTTAAATATGATCCTTGGGTTAAAGAGTTTGTTAGAAAGTTTCCAGGCTCTGTACGACATTCAAGAAAAGTAATACATGCTACCCTAATTCCTGTTTTGAAACTTCGGGCGGAGGGCAATGGATTTTTTTCGGGTGTAAAAATCCTTAGCATGGCTTCCTTCGGAAGAGAAGTAAAACTGGTGGTCCGGTGTCGTAAATTTACGACACGTAAAAGAACCTCAAGCCTGATAAAGAGGCCTCTGAGCAAAATTAGCAGTCTTTCACGCCCAATATAGAATGGGACGCTAAGGCCACAGCAGTTAAAGAGCATACCTAAATAAAACTCGAACCAACTTCGACAAATCTAAATGGACATGTAAAAACCTAATACAGTCGACATTGGGCTTCAGAATAAACGTATTATTTTGTATGATACCCTTCAGTATGACCTGAAAATTGTTGTGTGGTATGCGTAAGTGCTAGGAAAATAAGAGATCTATTCTTTATATCGAAATAATTAAAGCAAAGCAATATCCAAGACTAATTCAAAAGGAACTTTTCGGTCATTAGACAGAAGGAGGAATGGCATACGGTAGTTACTGAAAGCTGCAGAGTTATTAGGTTCAATAAGGGTTTTTCTTGACGGAATTATTGATTTGCGGTATCCCGTTCCCCCGAACTAACTATAGAGCAGAAAATACTCAACCTTATAGAGAGCGGGAATGAAAGGCGTTTCCCTTCCCACTTATTTCCACTCGTGCTGCCAAGTAATGAAACTTAATTGGTTTAGCTTGTTAGTCTCTTCAAATATAGTAGGTGAGGTGAACTATGAACTTTGAACCTAGCTCTTAAGAGAATAGCTTGAGCTTCACTGCTATAGAGCCTTCGTATGGACGCGTGTGTCGCAAACATCACTCATACATTTTAAGAAACTTGCGTAACACTCATTAATACTTCATGGCCATGTAATTAAAACAAAACTTCATCCGTAAAAAAAGTTAAACCTGAAGTAGGTTGTATTGAAGGAGTTGTATTATATTTCAACTGTTGGGAGCCGAACTTTTAATAGTTGCAACCGTACGTATAGTGAACAGTTTCCGATTGACGCAGTAATTTGTATCACAAATTATGTAAATGTCAGAGTGATTGTAGTGTGAATGTGCATTGTTGTGTGACATTGATTTGAGATGTTTGTTGATTGTAATTATTGTTGAGAAGTGGGTTTATACGGCCTTACTGAAACTGAAAATAATAGCGTGCAATAATGTAGCGAGGGGGTGAGCTGTTTATCATTATTAGAGACGAACAAATGACGTCAGAGTGGCGCGTTTTTCTTAGAATTTGCTGGAACATTTTTCCCCAGAGCATATGTTTTCGTAATATTCATTGGATATAAATATAGACGCTAATGTTGGCGCGTTTTATTAACCAATAGCAGCTCGGTTATAATCTTTAGGCATATTGGGGCGAGGAAGTATAAATTCAGTGTCAGAATCAAGTTTCACGTAGTTCAACGAAGGCATTCATGGAGTATGCGTCGCACGCAGTTCAAGGTTACGCGTAGCAAATTTGTGAAAAATCTCTCGTGTCGTAAAGTTAATTACACAAAAAGTTGAAGTACGCGAAATAATAATGGGCAGTAAAGAAGTTATAACAGTTTCAGTTTGACGAGTGTCAAGATTAACAGGTGAAAGTGAATCATGTGTTACGACAATAAAAGTGTAAAACAAATTCTTTTATCAAGTGTTATCTTTGGATAAAAACTCCTTTCCGTTTACACACCTTGTACAAGATAAGTGCTTGACCGAGAAATCATAGCTAGCCGGAGGACAGTGAACCCAAAATTAAATACAATAACAGGCGCCCAGTAAAAGATAACACGAAGTGACCGCGACAAATTGTCTTTCATACGTGCGGCAGATAAATAGTAGCATCTTTCGAACACAAACAATAATACCGCCGCACGATAGCCTTCACCCCAAATGTACTTTCAGATGGCCTTTGCCCCAAGTTTAAAAAAAAATATTAACTTTGTAATTTTACTGTTTCTTTAAATATTATACATTTATGTTTGCCTCGGCTGCGTCAGTATTATTGTTAGAGAAATGGATGTCTTGGCAGGGTTATGGTGCGACTAAGAATGTAGGCTTACACAGATTATAATTTTACTTCACCATATTTATTAATACTTGATACGATTTAAATAACACTTCACTGATATAGAGAGCTGTGAGATTCTTTAATTAATTACTTGCACTTTTTAACACGTAAAACTATTTTCGTCTCACACGAATACGTATTAAATTTCTTGAGGACACTTTTTGCGTCTGGTTAGTAAAGCTGTCTGCTGTCTGCAACCAACTGAATTGATTTCAACCGTCTAAAATTGTAAATTTCTGTATTTCAAGTCTCTGATTGGCTATTCCTATTCCAATAGAATACCTTCATTTAACTTAAGCTTTTTCTGGTTGGTGATTGGCTATTTTAAACTGTCTCAAAATTTACATTATTGCTTCCAAGAATCACAAGTAACTTTATTAAACTCTCAAACTCATTATTGCCTCAAGGTTACCTCATTGTTAGCAACTTTTGACCTATTTCTCACAGCTCCTACATTATTAAATTACGTAATGCATTCACATAACCTTATTAAAATGTATTATACAATAATATAAACATATACAATGATTGTAATATACACTTTTTATATATTGTTACATACACATATTGCTTTAAGGCGGGCTGTTATTGACTTTAAATATATTATATAATTAGACTGATCATTTATGCCTAATGCTGCCTAAAACCATGGATCAATAGAATGATTATTAGCATTATCTGACACCAAATTGCAGAAATTAACTCTTCTCACATTATCACGCAATTTCAGTTCCTGGACTATAGTTACCTTGTGCGGTTTTACTTTCAAAGTTTAGTGGATTCCAAGCCTAGGTTTGCGGAATTCCTGATTCTTGTGCACGCTTTCTTAGAGACTTATTTGGACTTCGTTCTAACTTTTCTCCGCTAACATCGAGTTTTCGCTTTGTAAGAACACAGTAATTTGCTTTCGGTTGCTTATAAATAGATCCCTTTTCCCTAATTCCGTTCTCAGGATTATGAACCGTTACTCTGTAAGGCGCACGAATACGAGAATGATATGGAAAAATTTTAGAATGTCATTTTTCTAAAAACAGATGAAATATGTTTATGTTTTGAAGTAGTTTATCTTTATGTTTTTGCCCCACGTTTAGGTGCCAACTTGAAGTAGGTTGTATTGTAGTTCCACTGTCGGGGAGCCAAACTTGATGAAGTAACTGCCCCACGTTAGGTACAAAGTTTCCAGTGGTCTTCGCCTCAACGTTCACTTTCCGGTGGCCTTCGCTCCAACGTTTAGGAATCAATTTTGTATTTTTATGTTTCTTTAAATATTATATATGTATGTTTGCATCGGCTGCGTGAGTATTAATTTGCAGAAACATGTGTCTCTTAGCATGCGGCTAAAGAATGTAGGCTTACACAAATTATAATTTTACTTCACTTCTTTTATTAATCCTTAACACGATTAAATAACACTTCACTGATATAGAGAGCTGTGAGATGATTTATTAATTACTTGCACTTTTTAACACGTAAACTTTATAATATTCTCGCCGTAATGAATTTTACATGTCTCACACTGAATACGTACCGAGCGAACAAACAGCTCAGGTACGTTGCCTTCTAGCGACTGGCTTTTACCGCTTAAATTTGTAAATTTCTCTATTTCAAGTCTCTGATTGGCTAATTTTACTCCAATCGAATACTTTTGTTTAACTTTCAGCTTTTCTAGTTTTAATTGGCTATTTAGAAACTGTTTTAAATATTACATTATTGTTCCAAGAATTACTAGTAGCATTATTAAACTTTCAAATTCATTATTGCCTCAAGGTTACCTTACTGTTACCTCATTGTTAGCAACTTTCGGCCTCTATTCTCACAGTTGCTACATTATTAAATTACATAATACATTAACATAACATTATTATACATGTACACAATAATATAAACATATACAATAACTGTAATATACACTTTTTGTATATTGTAGTATACACATGTTGCTTTAAGGCGGACTGTTATTATATGTTATATTATATAATTAGACTGAAATCATTTAATTGTAAAAATACCGTTTCAATTTGGTAACTACTTTGTAATGTTTTGCGAGTTGAATGCCGTGTAGTTTGTTCAATTTGGTGTAATAGTTTGTTAATTATCATTATTTAAAGATTTTGACTAGAGAACATTTACAGGCTTTCTTTTTTTTACCACTTAAAATCGTAATTAACGATTGAAATGCATTTGGCGAAGAAGTTCTATTTAAGGCATCAGTTTATTATTGGAATACTGATCGCTTTTTCTTAGCGAGGAATTTCGTGAAGGACACGCAAGAACTGCTGTTATTGCACTGTTCGAGCAATGCTTAAAGATCGACGGACATCTTATGAATTTATTCGGACGACATTGAACATTGGTATGAGTCAAATCCAAAGTATTTTACATTAACAAATAGACGTGAGAAAACTTTATTGTCGATGGATTCCACATAAACTGACTCCAGATCAAAAACAACACTTGACTGGTTCAGAAAAGGTCTGGAAAAGTCCAAGGCGGCACTTTAAATTTGGTTTGGAATGTTAGTTAATGGTGATGAATCCTCGATTTATTATTATGATCCTGAAAATAAAAGTCAATTGGCTTAATGGGTCTTTCTAACCGAACCTAAGCCTACAAAAGTCCAACAGATTCGCTGGTAAAGAAAGCGTTGCTAGATTTTTTTTTCTAAAATGGGCCATATTGCTACTAACTTCAGTATTAGAAGATAGACCTACTGTTACTGCCAGTTGGTACACAAATGCCTGTTTACCGCAAATGTTTGAAAAACGCCCAGAAAGAAAAATAGTGTTACATCAGACAACGCATCGTCGTATACAGCAAAACTGAGTACCTGGATGCTCTAAAGGTCAGCACCATGGACCCTCCACCATACAAACCCGGTGGAGTGCGATGGATTTTTTCGGGCGTAAAAATCCTTAACATAGCTTCTTTAGAAGGGAAGTAAAGCCGGTGGTCCCGTATCGTTTCACGCCCAATATAGAATGGGACGCTATGGAGCACAGCAGTTAAAGAGGGTCCATATAAAAATCAATTTAATTTAATTCCGCCACAATAGAGCTTTGACCTAACATCTTGCGATTTCTTTTTGTTTCGAAAGTTTAAGATAAAATGCGTGGTATCACTTTTTCGTCATCAGATGAAGCAGTGGAAAATTATGAAAACCTGGTTTCTGTAGTTCCTCAGGAAGAGTGGCATCATTGTTTTAAAGACAGGTTTCATCGAATGTAAAAAATGTATTAACGTTAAACAGGAATATTTTGAAAAAACAATAAAATCATTAAAATGTTTTAAAACTAATCCTGGTTTGATTTTCTAAAACTCTTCAGTGTCGCCCTCGTAGCTGAGAACTTGTCTATAAATCGACGTTTCACTTCTCCACAAGGGTTAGCTATCACATAGGAATCTTATATTATGCTGTGTGCTAAAGTATACGGAATTTTTAGGAATTGTAACAGCACTAACCACTGCAGCACTGAAACGCAGTTCTCACAACGTATTAACCTATGTGCAGCACAGACTTTGAGCCAACTGATTAGTCGGCAGACGGAGAGGAGGAAAAGTGGAGTGAGAACAGCACCTGTTAGAAACAGTGCCGTACAGTGTAAGCAATTCCACGTATTACTGTCACGTGTCCAAATGAATGCTCTATAGTAGCGATTATTACAGATGGGAATATTTAAAAGACATATGTTTATCCTTCTAATCCTTGCAAAATACGGGGAATTAGATTCAACTTCGTGCAAAAAATACCAAGAATTTCTTCTCCGAGCTTAGGCGGCTGAAGGACAAATTTTTTATGAAATATATTCCGTGTTTGAGAGCAAAATGTGAACATTTCAAGTATCTAATCAAAGGTATTTTAGAGCATCTCTGCCAACACAATTTTCCCGACGAAGCCATTTCTCTCGTGCAGTGGAAAGGCCCCGCAAATGGCTTACCATATAAAATAATGACCCAATATTAGTTCATCTTTAAAGAGATGTTTAATACAGCAGAAACATTACTTTCCTAAGGGTGCATTCAGAGGATTTTAATGAATATCTACGCGTGAAACGTTATGTCAAGTGCACTGGCACCCTTCAGGCACTTTCCACTCAAGAAAAGGGTTTATGAGAGCACGATAGACATTGTGGCTAAAGCAAGTGTTAAACTATTGTTATCAATACGTGATTCAATTGTAAGGAAATCAGTTAGTGGCCTGAAAGTACTCACTCTCAGGGGTGTGAAATAGACAATTTAAAGCAATATAAATTACTGTTTTTGAGTTTAAAGCAGTTCTAAATGTTTGTTAATTTTTAGATTAGAGGATCATTAGGTATAGCTTGCTTGAGAAAGCTTTATTTCGTTTTGTTATCAAAATAAGAGATGAAAAGCGCTATATGTCTGAATAATGGTTGGGCCCATGTCTCTTGAGGCAAAATGAGAATCGAATACTGTATATGCAGTAACTGATCACTGCAGAATAGTCGTTCATTAGTTAAGTCCATTAAATGGAGCCCCTTATGTCTTCCTCCGACCCCTGGCATGTTCTCTGCTCTGCACATTTTATTCATTACATGAAACTATCTGAAACGTTTTTGTTCGGGTATAACTCGCTAAACATATACCTAGTTTATTTAGTTATCTTTGTCTGGATGTCAAGGTTAATTTAATTAGCGAGCTGGTTCGAGTCAAAATGAAAGGATTTGCTGTTTTCATTAGAACTTTTGTCATGTACAGAGAAAATCATATTTTGTGTTCTGTTTTCATTAAGTTTTTTGGCATGTAAAGAGGATATATTATTTCAAGTGTCACATAGTAGTCCAAAATAATATACGGGGATAAGACGATAAGTATCCGCACATAACTTTTTAAATTTACTATAACAATAATATAAACTTACAATTACCTCATTTTTCAAAGTAGTCCCCTGATTTCTCATTGCACATGGTCCATCGTTACACAAGACTTCTGGTGCCCTCATAAAAAAAGGTTTTCGGCTGAGCAGCAAGCCATGTATGCACCGCTTCCTTCTCTTCTTGCTTTGTGGTGAATTGACGGTTCCTTAAGGCATTTTTAAGTGGACCAAAAAAGATATGGTTTGCCACTTCATCGACACTCAATCTTCGATTCTCTGAATCAGGATACGGACTTGCTCAATGCTGGCGTCACTAGTAGACATTGGTACATGCTGGGTAAAGGCCTAAAGGTTCATATGAAAAATTAAATTAGTTTTTAGTAACCAGCACGTACATTGAGGGGACGTATACTCACTTGACTGCGGAGGACCGAAACGTGGTGTGGAGGTTAAGAGGAAGGTGTGGGTTTTTCACTGTACAAAATCCATAACACATATCTACTTACACACATTCCGAGATTTATTTCCCAACCGTTTGGGGTTCCTACATTATTAAATATGAAAGATGAGGGGAGATGCCCACCGATCCAAAAGCCGGCTTGCACGCGCGAATATTGTCTTCTCTCGGGATACTGAGCAAGACAGACACTATATATTCACCACTCGTGGCTAGCAAAAACGCCCAGCCAGGAATGACATCACGAAAACAATAATATGTCTGGCAATGGCAGTATAGAACAACAATATGACTGGTGATGACAATGAAATCCCCAAATTATTAATACGCTACAATATGGATGGACGTCCTGACCACAGTTTTCTGACCATTGTTTAACTTTTCAATCTCTTCATACATATTTCGCGGGTAAAACATTGTCCCCATATAATGCGAAAGTATTCATGGATTTTGGCTCCTAACACACCTTCAGACGGAAAAAAAAGATAATTGCACGCTATTATTCTTTAGTGCAAACGGTGAGGAGTGAAGAAGCCCTGCTTATTATGCAACAATCAGTGAAGTGTGGTCAAATATTCCACAAGCGGAGACGTGCGCGCCAACCTACAAAAAATTAAAAAGTAATGTGCGGATAATTATTGACTTAACCTCGTATGTATTTCTTAACACTAATGCTTTTCGGCAAACTTCTTGCTATTTCTTTAATTTTGCCTAATAGGTGGGCTGGTGTTAGAAAGGTTATTAAATTTAATATAATATTCTTGGAAGTAAAGGTACCAAAACCAAATATTCTGTAGTGTTGTCACTCGGTTAATGAATAATTCCATTTGTACTGACTTACAGTTCTGTTGATAAAGTTGTGACGTCATTCAGAACTTCTTACCTGTAAAACAAAGAACATTCATAATCAATATGATGAACGGACTACTTCATTTAATAATCAGTGTTGGTCAAATAGAAAGACAGCATATGCTTGGGATAGAGCCGAAATAATATCCAGTTTCCAAAAGGAGAATTAAAGAATTGTAATAATTATTGAAAATAAGTTTTCTTAATTCAATGCAGAAGAGGAGCAGAATGTTTTTCATATTAGAAGGTCCACAATAGATAGTGCTTTTATTATATACAGCAGATGTTTGAAAAGAGAAGAGAATTTAATTTATCAACGCATGTAGCTTTTGTAGATTTCCGGAAACCATTCATAAAGTAAATCAGACAAACTTATGGTCAACGATGGAAGAAAATTGATTTCCTAAACACTTAACAATTGTATTTAATGGTTTATATGAAAATTTTACTATAATTATTAACACGGGTAGAAAGAAAACACAGATTATACCAATAAATAAAGGAGTTAGACAAGGGTGTTCACTATCACCAACGCTTTTTAATACATAGACAGCTTCCAAAAATAGAAACAAATTTAAAATAGGTATTAAGTTGGACAAACTTACGGAAGTAAGTACTCTATTACATGCGGGTGATGTAATTATTACGCAGAAAAGTGAATATCACCTACAACTGGCTCACTACCATTTAAATATAACGTATGAAAGGTATGATTTTAAAATTTCAAAAGAAAAAACAAAAATGTCTTTCTGGAGAAAACATCAAGTTCGATAAAAAATCATCCTAGATGATTACCGCTAGAACAGGTTTCAAGTTTTAAATACTTAGGATGCGAATAAACACTAATTTAAAATTACCACAATTTCAAACAATGTTGGGAACAATTCATAGAATCCTGAAGAACAAAACAAGATGAGGTACAATAATTAAGCTGTATATAAAACAATGGCGGTGCCAGTTTTAATGTATGGATGTGAAACATGGGAACTACAAAAAAGACTAAAAGCATAATACAAGGATGTGAAATTAAATTTCTGGGAAAACTAAAGGATGTAGAAGATTAGATCAAATAAACAATAATATTATAAGAAACGATCCTGGTGTAAATTCCATGTCTGCGATTGTGAAACTTGTTTGTGACGTATCAGATGTAAATAAAAAGCACACTTTTACAGTACTATTCACTGTCAGCAGGTGACAGTGACAGTAGGTGACGATATTGTGTCTGATATGGCGTCTACTTGATGCTACGGTAACACCTAGCGCTCTTCTTGTTCAGCACAAAGGATACATTCCAGTATCCCATGTAATGTTTAGTTTCTCATTGTGTACCAGTACTCGTTAGTTGAGACAGTAAGTAAATACACTATGTAATCAAAAGTATCCGGACAGCCCCACAAACATACGTTTTTCATCTTAGTTGCATTGTGCTGCCACCTATTGCCTGGTAATCATTATACGCGACCTCAGTAGTCAGTAGACATCTTGAAACAGCAGAATGGGACGCTCCGTGGAACTCACGGACTTCGAACGTGGTCAGGTGATTGGGTGTCACTTCTGTCAGAAGTCTATATGCGAGATTTCCACACTCCTAAACATCCCTACGTCCACTGTTTCTGATGTGATAGTGAAGTGGAAACGTGAAGGGACATGTACAGCACAAAAGCGTACAGGTCGACCTCGTCTGTTGACTGACAGGGACCGCCGACATTTGAAGAGTGTCTTTAAGAGTAATAGGCAGACATCTATTCAGACCATCACACAGGAATTTCAAACTGCATCAGGATCCACTCCAAGTACTATGACGGTTAGGCGTGAGGTGAGAAACCTTGGATTCCATGGTCGAGCGGCTGCTCATAAGCCACACATCACGCAGGAAAATGCCAAACGACGTCTCGATTGGTGTAAGGAGCGTCAACATTACACGATTGAACAGTGGCAAAACGTTGTGTGGAGTGACGAATCACGGTACACAATGTGGCGATCCGATGGCAGGATGTGGGTATGGTGAATGCCCGGTGAACGTCATCTGCCAGCGTGTGTATTGCCAACAGTGAAATTCGGAGGTGGTGGTGTTATGGTGTGGTCGTGTTTTTCCTGGAGGGGGCATGCACCTCTTGTTGTTTTGCGTGGCATAATCACAGAACAGACCTACATTGCTATTTTAAGCACCTTCTTGCTTCCCATTGCTGAAGAGGAATTCGGAGATGGCGATTGCATCTTTCAACACGATCGAGCACCTGTTCATACTGCACGGGCTGTGGCGGAGTGGTTACACGACAATAACATCCTTGTAATGGACTGGCCTGCACAGAGTCCTGACTTGAATCCTATAGAACACCTTTGGGATGTTTTGGAACGCCGACTTCGTGCCAGGCATCACCGACCTACATCGATACCTCTCCTAAGTTCCGCACTCCGTGAAGAATGAACTGCCATTCCCCAAGAAACCTTCCAGCACCTGATTGAAAGTATGCCTGCGAGAGTGAACGCTGTCATCAAGGCTAAGGGTGGGCCAACACCATAATACCTTCCAGCATTACCGATGGAGGGCGGCACGAACTTGTACGTCATTTCCAGCCAGGTGTCCGGATACTTTTGATCACGTAGTGTACTTGTCATATGAGTTACATTTCATTTTGCCTGGCAAGTTAAGATGTTTAATAAAGTCAGATTTCAATTACGTTCATGCAGCGCTCTTGTTATACTGTCTGCTCCCCTTGCTCCTAACCTGCATTTCTACTATGTTTTTTCGGCATCCTATGGGTGTATATATTACCCAAGAATAATATACGACTAACCTCCCGGGATTACTCAGGGCGTACATTATGTGTAATTCCCGCTAATTAACATTTGACGCGCTCACATGCAATGCATGCCAGCTTATCTTTAATTGACTAACCGGGGTGCTATGTGGGAACAGACTAATATACACAAAAACCAAATCAACTAATGTGCACTAACATGTGATGGGGTTTTAGTGGGTAGGATCATTCTCTGATGGCGAGCCCCACACACTCAGCTTCTCTGGGATAAGTATCTAAAATGTATTTCCCCTCCACAAAAAACTATATATACATATTGTGGCGCATTAGTAGGTATTGCCAAACCAGTCACATTATTGCGTTGCATTGTCGATAGTATTATTGGGATGACTTATTATTTCCTTCGGCTGAACGAGCCTTCTCTCTTTGGCGCTGACCACGCCAGAGAGAGAGAGAGAGAGTAGGCTTTGTTGGAAGTTCTGTCTGGTATGACCACCAGCTCCGCCTAGCGTGCCCTGCCAGGATTGGAGAGGGGGGATAGAGTTAGCGTTATTTCTTTGTGTGTTTTAGCGTCACTACTTGTTGAGTGAGTGTGTTAAGAAGGAACGTTATGTGTGGCGAGGCATCTGTCCCCTCAGCCCTTTGTTTCCCTCAGAGTATGTACAGCCACCAGAAGTTTTATCACTATATTGCAGGTAATGTGTGGGATGTGAAATTTGTGTATTTTGTTAAAAAAAACACGCTTTCATCGGAATGTAGAGACCAAGGTCCTGGTCCTCTTGCAGTTTCTGCGTTATGTCCTCCCCATGTGCATGTTGGGGTGATCAAAATTTAGTAATTTGATGGGAACATTTAGGCCCTCACCCCAGCATGTAACATTATATTATTATTATTATTATTATTATTGTTATTGAATACTGCTATTTCATTATTTAATCCTTATCAATAATATTCCCAGATTTTTACTGTGGATCATGCTGTACAATGAGGCTAGAAAGTTTGCTGTTGAGTAAATATCAAATGAGTGCATAAGTCTGCATCTTTTTGTAGGTATAGGGAATATTTCAGTTTGGCGAACTGCGATTATGCGTTAACAATCTGTAACTCGTAAGATGTTACCGAATTAAATTTAAAGAAACACTGCTCTAGGATACCGAGATTATGTATGATTATATCGTGAAAATAGTTTAGCTTTTAAAGTGCAACTCTAATATCTAGCACGTTATGCAAAATTTATGACCTTTAAAATTAATTCAGGGGCAAAGCAATGGGATGGAAAAAATAACATTTACAGCAACATGTAAATCTACAATATTTTTCAGACTGCTTTTATGTTGTGTCAATCCATGCCTGTACTTGTTTTATCTCCAATGTTACTCGGAGCTATATTAGACATTTGCACACCTTATTGTAAGAACTCTCTTAAGTTACTTTGAATCTAATGAATTCTAGTGATTTGCTCTAGCGGTTGGCAAACTAAAGAATCTGTCAGAATTTTCATAATCTAGGCTTTGAAATATCTGCTTTATCTTCGCCAGCCTTTTTTTTTCCAGCTTTCAGGTCATTTAAATAAAACAACCCTGATGTGTTACATTCATATGACTTTCTCTACCCTCTATCTTTATTAGTGAGTATACAAACTATTCTTGCTATGACTTATTTTTCTATCTACTACATTTTAATCCAAATAAAACTTTACAAAAATAGCTGCACTACATATTTCGTTATAGATACAAAGAGAACAGCGATGGACAAATGTTTAAGAACTGGACGCTATATACTGCCCTTAAAATTCCATATGTTTCCATGCCATCGCGAGAAAGAACTGAATATTGACAAGACTTCAAGAAGATGACCAAGAAATGAACAATTTGAACCTTCAATAATGAATATCTCTGAAATGTCTTATGCCACAAAAAACTGATTTGAAATAAACTGTATGTTTTAAAGAGATCTATGTTTTTTGGTGCAGTACGTATTCAGCTATCCCAATATTATTAATTAGTTATATGCATGGGTATATAATTACATTATATGCTTTTGCATCACTATGTTCCTTAATTGCTTCCTCTTTTTACTTTTCCTATCACATACATAGTAGGAAAAGAAAGTATTGCATTCCAACCAAAATTTGATAGCAAAATTGCACCGGAAATACATGTTTTGATGCCCCGGAATCCAAATAAAGCACCTTTAGATACACGTCCGTGTGTGTCTCTGTGTCTCTGTCTGTGAACAGCATAATTCAAAATGAAAGGTCGGATAAATACCAAACTTAGTATTAAGGATCAGAACCTTCCATAGATACGACACGAATGTTTGCAACATAATACCCCCCAAAACTACCCTTTACATATAATATTCTTCGAAATTTTTGATTTTCTAAAAATTAAACTCAACTCTAACGATTTTTATTGAAATACCATATATAAAAGATATTTACATGACAAATAAAATGTATATCTTGAAGTTTTGGGGAATAGCCTATGAAATTCTCTTCATTCGGAAAGAATTTTGTATAACCCTGTATAAGTGATAAACATTAAGCGATAGACGAAAACATACAACACAAAAAATACAGATCTCTCTAAAACACGCCATTTATTTAAAATAAGCTTTTTATTGCATAAGCGTTTTGAGATACCCGTTATTAAAGGTTCGAATTGTTCATTTCTTGGTTATTGTCTTAAAGTCCTGTCAAAAATCAGTAGTTTCTCGCGATTGCATGGAAAGAGTACAGAATTTTAAGGCCAGCATATAGCGTTCAGCTCTAAGGCAATTGCCTATCGCTGTTCCCTTTGTATCTATAACGAAATGTGTAATGTAGCTATTTCTGCAAAGATTTATTTGAATTAAAATCAAGAAAAATAAGCTTCAGTAAGAATAATTTGAATACATAGAGGTAGAGAAAGTCGAGTGAATGTATCATACTATTTCTTTTCATTATGGGGTAGGTGATTGTTTCAATAACTCTGTGAGTTTGCATCACAATACACTATTGTTTCGAAAAGCTGTGTTCATTACGCTGCGTGGATAAATAAATGCAACAACTTTTCTTTTTTAGTTGCAGATATTACATATATCTCTCGTATAACATTTTTGATAAATATTCTATATTGAAGTTTGCTTTATATGGTCAACTATTGATACGTTATAATTGAAAGGATAACACAAAACTATACTAGATGATGCAAAAATTGAGAAATAGGATAGTATACCGGTATTTTAGACCGTTATTTGGAGTTGACGTTTAGGAACTTGTACATACCCTGTGGTACAAAGACAGTGTGAATTAATGAGATTGCATAATTATATTTATCACATCTGATTTAGCGGGTAGGTATGAGAAAATCCCTGAAAGGGGACATTAACATGGCAAAAACATGGCGGATGGTAACATTTATACGAATTACCTTCTCTCTAAGCGAATGTTGACACAAGCAATAATAAAATCAGCTACATTTACATTACCCTTAAGGCATTGAATATTCCGCTGCTGAAAGACAAATCGAATTTTTTAAAAATTCTATTCATATCAGTAATACCATATTCCTGTGTAAATACGTATTGTGAGAATGCAGCGCTACCACAACAACGACATTAATTTTAACGGATCTAAAGGGAAAGGGACAAATGAAAAAGCCCTTTTGGCAAATACAGACATGGATAGTGGGATTACGTTGAGTTCGTATACTACCAGCTCTGTGTTAATTAAAGTGATGGAGCCGACAGAACATCAAAATTGCAAGGGTGGGAAGGGTAGGAGGGAGATAGTGTTGACCGCAATTGGAAAGGAAAGCGGAAATGATGGCATCATTGTCGAATGACTATCTTCCATTGAGTGTACTCGTAGCCTTCTTTCTCTAAATAATGTTGATGTTATGTGCAACTGAACGGTGTCATCACTTAGTCATAAGATATTGACCCGTGCTTTATTAATACATTTACTTTTGCTGTGGTTATCCTTAAAATCGAGCGAAATGGCTCCGGGGTAACGAGAAAGGCTCACATTCGGGGCTCCTGGGGTCGATTTCCTTCGGGCGGCAACTCTAATCACGATTTTTTCAGGTGGGTAGGCGAATGCTGGAGTGGTTCCTCTTCTACCAGAGTTCGCTGTCTTCTCATTCCTTCTCATTTTGTTTCCCCTTTATATTTCAGGTGAGCTGTGCAAGGAAACCTTCTCTAAGCAGTCCGAAGGTGTATTCGGGTCTTCAACTTGAAATAATTAAGGACCTCAGCGCATCCCTGTAACCCTTATGCTTGTGGACCATGGCCTCCTGCGGTTCCTTCACTTCATCCGTTCCTCCTGGAGGGAGGAAGTCGAGGTGAGTGAGGTGCCCTCCGTTACTATGTCATATTCTTTATTTTTAAAGTTCCCTTGTTTTACCCAGTTAATGATAATGTGTTTTTACTGTTTTCGTTACCGCTTACCACCGCAATTACACAACACACACAAACACCCATGCCCATGGCGGGGCTTGAATCCGCAACCCTCAGCTTGGCGGAGCGTCGGAGCTATACACTCCAGCGAGCACGGCTGCGAGAGCCGGCATCTTAAAACGAACCAGAAGGGATGGCGAGGAGTTTGAGTGTACAAAGGTTTACTTACGAGAGACCCTAAGATTGGATTGGTTAAATGACTCAGTTCTAAACAATAACTTTAACAAACAAAACTGAACCAGGTAATAAAAGCAATCAGTGAAATGCCTCCCAGTATGTTTCGTCGACAACAGCATAAAAACAGACACTTCGTCATAGCATGGAAATTTCGTCAACAGGCTTTTCGGTTATGTTTATTTTATTCTAGAGGAAAACTGAATAAGAACTTTTGGTCAACATATAACCTTTCGTCAATTGAGTAAGGGTGGGGGCGTTATCACTGTTATTAAATATCGTAGTACCATGTTTCCTCTGCTTCAACTCAACAACAGAACATTCTCAACCATAGCAAGTAATTTTTTACAAATATTACTCGGCTGCTCCATAAATCCATTATTAAAAAATCTGATGTGTTACACTCACATTGCTTTCTCTACTCTTGTACAAACTATTTTTACAAACGCTTATTCTCCATCTATTTCATGTTAATCGAGATGTTAATCTTAATGCTAATTTTCTTGTAGATGCAAGAGGAATTGCTAGGCTTTAAGCGACAATTAAATATTTTAAGAGCTGGTTGCTATGTGGTTCTCTTTGCATTACCAGGACAAAAAAAATGAATAACGAATTTCCATTTGAGAAAAAGTATAAGTATTGGAAAATTTAAGGGAATAACAAGCAATATCTCGGAAATGGATCACTCAACAACAAAAAAATTATATGACATAAATTGTGTATTTTAACGCACTCTTCATTTCTTGTGTAGTAAAAGTTTGTCTACCTCTTATGGTTTACGAATTATTCAAAAGTCGTTCACAATGAAGAATACTTTTGGAGACATTCCCAGAAAATTCAAGATGTAAATTTTATTTGTCATAAAATTATCTTAAATAAATGATATTTTAATCAAAATCGTTAGAGCCATTTTTGAGAAAATTAAAAATTTCGAAAAATGTTCCATGTAAAGAGTAATCTGGGGTGGGGGATTTTCTTGAAAACTTTCGTGTCGCATCTCTGGAAGATACTGAACCTAAATACCAAGTTTGGTGTTTATCCGACTGTTCGTTTCTGAGTTATGCTGTTCACACACACACACACACACACACACACACACACACACACACTCAGACACACACATGGACATGTTTCCAAAAATGGTTTTTGTTTTATTCAGGGGGTCTCAAAACATATATTTCCGCGAAATCTCGGTATCGAATTTTTGGGTGGAATACAACACTTCTACTTAATATACGTAGTAGAGAACGTAAAAATTAACGGGAATAGATAGTAAAATCAAAGTTACATTTTATACTTCATCATTTGCATTCATTCTAATCAAATGTTTCAATTAACGCATTTCACAGAATATTTCTTTGACAAAGTATTTATTGTTGACATTCCTCTTGTAGAATTTCTCAGTTATGAAACACATCTCGTTGACGAATTTCACAAAAAAGGCAACATTTTTCCGTTGACGAAATGTCTGTTGACGTTATGTCTACTAATCGTAATATAAAATGCTGTCTTAACATGATTGTAAACAACGCAGTCAAATGGCACTCTTTCTTTGCACAAACCAGAATTACGCTTCCACCTATAAAGATATTATAAGAAACGTCTGCATCAATATAATAAAGAAAAATCCTGCGTAATAATCTTTGCAGAGTGATTAATTATATGGTTTTAAAATCTTAAATTTAAATAAATTAAGCGACTACACAACCCAAAGCAATTCCGAACACGAAAATATTTACACGTAAAATTATCTATAAAAATGTGGTTCATTTGTCCAGATTAGAAAAACCGTTTTTGTTTCTTAGAATTTCTCTGTATGGCTGATTTAAAACAAATCCCAAGAAACAAAAGTGAAGCGATGAGCATACTATATTCGGTCTGCAACAAAGAGGCGGGGGGCGAGAAGTAGCCTCTCTTAATCAAACCTGTGGGGACTGTTGAAAATAACTAGCAGAAAGCTGTCTCAATATGAAATGAGTGGAGACTGGACTTTGCAGAGGGAGGAGGTTGAAAAATAATCCAGCTGTATTGTTAAAATTCACAAAATTCACCCTGTTTATGCCAACTTGTCTTCTGAGGTACACAAAGACGAAACCTAAAATTATTGCTATCGTCGAATAGGGATGCAGCGGTGCAAGAGATGCTGAATTGTGCCAAATACTTCGACGAACCTGATCCCAGTGGAGGTATAATTATCAAAACATAGAGTATTATTACTACTTATTTGCAAATTTCAATACTTGAGCATTAGGGGCAGCTGCAATAATGACAGTCATTATTCACGCAGTGTCTGCCTTTACTCAGCCATCCTGCAACCCATGAGGCCATCGTGGATTAGCGTATGGTACAACGAATACAAGATTCATTATTGTATATTACGACAAAGCTGATTTATCAAATGAAACACAACACATTTTATATTTTGCTGCACTGAATCCACAGAATCCACGTGATGACAGATGAGAAAGATTCTTTTTAAAATCATCCCTTTCCGTCTCTGCTACTTTTAATGCGAACAAGTGTCCTGTTTTAACAGCTTACTATTTTCACAGCTACTTCACATCCTTCGGAGATATAATGTACTAAACAAATATCTACACATAATCACTGTGTTGCAAACGATATGCTGTGTCCGTGCTTACTTTTATTAAGTTTGAGTGCTCTTTATTTACAAAGCACTCTGTTGAAACGCGAGACACTTGTATTATTTCTCTGCTTGTGCAAACAAGCCAGAACTCTAATCCGGAAGGCACTTTTAGTATTACATATACCTCTGTTTAATTTACCACTCTCTTGAAATACCATTTCGATGTTTTGGATTATAGTTTGAGTAACAAAAGAAATCTGATGTGTTGCACCCACATGACTTTCTTTACTCTTGTAAAAACTATTTTTACAAACGCTTATTCTCCATTTACTTCATGTTAATTGAGATACCGAAATGCTAATCTTATTGCTAATTTTCTTGTAGATGCAAGGGGAATGTGGTAGGCTTTAAGTGATAGTCAAATATTTTAAGAGCTGGTTGCTATGTGGAGTATTTCATTATCTTTGCATTACCAGGACATAAAAAACTAATAACGAATTCCCATTGTAAAAATAGTTTGTACAAGAGTAGAGAAAGTCATGTGAGGTAACCCATGAGATTTTTTAAAAATGGGCAGCTACATGTTGTATGTTGTTTTCTCATTAGAAAATGGTTTACAAAAAGCTGTTTTTAATTTGTGACGAGGAATAAGGAAACAAACAAAAAAACGTTGGTTCCCAGTTACAAAACGTAACTTGACCCTCCAATGACCATCCATAGATGTTGCAACCATTCATTGCGCTCTTCGTACACAGTCATTCAGAATTTTCGTTGTTAATTCCGTTGGTGTAAGAACAATTGCTTTATACATAATGTTGTTTAGCGTTTTATGTGGAGCACTTTGGTTCGAAACGAATGAGCAGCACACCGTGTTTGCATATGGTATATAAAGCAAGAACAGAACACAAGAGTAGTCAACCTACAGTATTCCCGTGCGTGCTACATATGCATTGCTCTATCAGTCAGGTATATTATATACGTCCGGTGTACGGTGGCGCATGTTTTATAGTGACACTGCAGTACTGTAATTTTTCTTGTCCTTCTCTGGACCGGAGTAACGGCCCATTTTCATCATAGGGTTAGGCGACAGCTAACACGCTTCTTTCATGAGCGATGGATAGGTCGGGGAGAACCAATACCTTGGCCTTCATGTCATGTTCATAAACTTATTCCTTTAGATTTTTGGCTTTGGGGATTTGAAGATCATGGTGTTTGGAGTCCCCATAGATTATGTATGAACACTACGAGAATTCGTGTTCAATGCCTGTGACGCAATCCGGCAACAACCAGAGGTGTTTCAAAATAGCGGCCACATCGGCACATGTTTTAAAGAGTAGATCAAAGACTTGGTAATCATTGATGGTAGTGTAGGAGACCATACTTCAGGAGATATTATGTTTACGACAAATATTTATAGGAACTGTTTTCTTCTGTTGCAAACTACCTCTGTATATATTGGAACTTTTTTCCGGATACCCTATATATATGCAAGCCAAAAGTATACAATATAAATATGGCTTAATTTGAATCTAAACATTATTTCCTGCACAAGAACTTTAGTCCCCTACATCACACAAATACCTGTAATGGGTATTCAGTGCCCCATGTGCACGTATCCTCTCTCTCTCTCTCTCTCTGAAGCACGTGATTTTTCATATGCAATATTTTACGTTATAAAGGAATACAACATTCTGGAGTTTTGAACACAATGCCATGTCATGTCTGTAAACTGAATATTCCTAATGGTTCTGGAGGATTCACTCCCATACACATATACACCAATCAATTTTTCACCAAAAGACCCAGCTCTCGACCATGTCTCATAGACTTGTAGAAATTTCTTCAACGCAGCCATCCACTCCTTTCCTGACGTCTCTCGCTTCCATTCAAATTACGTTTCTCCTATGTCCATCACGAAATGTTTCCAAAGTGGATTGAGGTTTAATTTGTTTGCTCTCCTTAGCAATTACACCGGAATTCTACACGAGCAAATAAACCGTTTCTTTGTGGCATTTGCTCGGAGGATGTCCAGTTCTATGATTAAAGCTACTGGAAACGTTCTATTTCACCCTCCCTTGGAAATTGTTTTTTCTTCTTTTTCTGCATTAAAATGAGCTTTTCCACTTAAACATAGCACATATCCTATTTTTACAAGCAACAGTTGGCAGTTTAAACCAGCACCATTGAAGTGTGGCAGATTTAATTTATGAAAGCAATCCTGTCTTAAAACTCTGAATAAAAATCAGTAAGGATATTCTGACTTGAAGAAAACTGCAAATTTCACGACATTTTTTTCAAATATGCTTTTGTAAACAAAAAACTACAAGATAATAAATAGCTCGCTTCTATTGTGTGGAGTAGGTAGTGTGCCTGCCTCACTTCAAGAGGTTCCTGAGTTTTAATCTCGGTTAGGAGAAGTTACCTGGAAAAAGGTTTTCTTCTGGGGTATTCCTGAAAAGATGGAGTCGGGTAACTACAAGCTCTATGTGTTCATTTGAGTTCATTTCATTTATTCATAATCAGACATGACCTACCAGGTTAAGGACGCCAAAATTAAAAAAAGATTATATACACATGGCATTACCGAGCGAGGTGGTTCCGCGGTAACGTGTGAGGTTCGCATTCGGAAGGTTTCTGGTTCGATTCTGGTCGACCTCACACCGGACCTTGGGTATTTCGTGGTTTTTCTTGGTTGGTAGGCGAATGCTGGGGTGGTTTCTCATCTACCAAGATTTCCATTCCATCATTTCCCTTCATCCCGTTTTCTTCTCATCTTCCAGGTATGCTTCTAGGTTTCGTGGCGTAAGGCGGTACCGGACGGATGGCGTGGAAGCTTACTCAAAGGAAACAGTACTCCCCATGGAGGGCTGCTTATTCGACGGGTCGTTCATCGAACTCTCTGGGCAATTGCGGCAGTGGGACGGGTCTTCGGTTCTGGAAATATTAGGGACTTCCGCACGTCTCTGTGGCCTGTCTGACTGCGGCATAGAGCCTCCTGTAGTTGCTTCACCGCACCGTTGATTAACTATACACATAGCATTAAATTTAAGAATCGTTCGTTTTGTGGCGACAATAAAGCGTTGACACCGGCAAAATTTATTGTCGTGGACATTTTAAAAATGATCACACGTTCTTATAAGGCTCTGAATTTATAAACTCCTATTTATTTTGTAGCGTTTTTAATAATACATATTTGAAGTTCTTGGCAAAATGCTCTTAAATTCTAGTACATAGTATTTTAACTTCGCAGGTACAGCTGTTTGCATAAAATCTGTAAGTTTTTATGAAACTTTCCATATAAACTATGGTTAATTTTTTTACCAATTTCTACCAAATTTGCAATGTTTCAACAACGTTTTCTTGACTTCTAGAAATTCAAATCTTCTGATTTAAATTTCCTGCTAAAGTCGTAATTTTTGTAGACTTGTCTGTAATATTACCCATAACTTTATATCGGTTTCAATTAAATTGAAATTCGAGCAATTCCATTTGAATCTTATATATAAAATTCCAGCTCAACACATTCCGATTGTTTTAAGCCGTACATTTTTATAAGCCTCTCCACAGAAAACACTTTTAATTTTTCACTTTAAAACGTTTAGCAGCCAAATTAAAGGACAAATCTAACATTTTTTAAGCATAAAGATCAAATGGCAATACAGGTTTGTGTGTTTTGGTGGTTTTTCAAATCGTTCATTTCAACAGTTTTATAATTTTTTTAAAAATCTACGAAAATTACAACTTTTTGTACATGGAGTTTTCAAAATTATCTTTTGATGCATTGATTAAAGCAATTTATGTGTATTACATATTACAGGATTTTATTTGACGAGAAATAAAATGACAAAGAGAATTTTCAAAGTTTTTACCTAATTCCTCATTTTCGGCTCACGTTTTATGACTTCCGAATTTTATTTCCCCACTAGTTTAAGTCACATGTTGATGAAAGTGCGTGGATGTATGCACAAAAAATGCTCTATCCAATGCATTAAAGATAATTTTGAAAACACCGCGTACAAAAAAGTTACAATTTTGGCATATTTATGAAAAGTTTATAAAACTGATAAAATGAACGACCCGAAAAACCACCAAAACACGTGAAATGTGTTACCATTTGATCTTTAAGTAAATTTTTTCAAATATTAATTTGGCTACTAGAAAGTACAGACAAATACTTTCTTGAGGGGATGTGTATATAGAGAAAGTGAAAGTACACTTGTATGTGTATATGACAGCGTAGTTAATTTTGCAAACTCAACTGGATAGTTCTTTAGCATTAAATGTCATGATAAAATGCCAACAACATTCCATATCTTATGTGAATTCCGCATCCAAGAAACGCTGGGTAAGACAGCTAGTATATAAGGTCTATATAGGCTCCCACAAATAAAATTTGAGCAAATTCCACTTGTATTTTTTGGAAATAAAGCGTACCCATGGCAAACTGAGTAATATAGCAAAAACGTTAATTTGAAATAGTGATGGAACGATACCACTATTTCTCGGTACTCTATACCGAGAGTAATAATGATTTTTGAGCACCGATACGCTAATCCCTAAAGTGTTCCCCTTTGACAATATCCAATTAGCAGCAATATTTTTATTTTGATAATGCCAAAGTTTATATATTCATTATTGTTAAGCCAACATGACTTTCTCTACTCTTGTACAAACCATTTTAACAAACTCTTATTCTCCATACGCATCATGTTAATCGAGATATCGAGATGTTAATCTTATTGCTAATTTTCTTGTAGATGCAAGGGGAATTGCTAGGCTTTAAGTGATAGTCAAATATTTTAAGAGGTGGTTGCTATGTGGAGTATTCCATTCTCTTTGCATTACCGGGACAAAAAAATTAATAACGAAGTATAAGTATTGGAAAATTTAAGGAAATAACAGGAAATATCTCGAAAATGGTTCACCCAACAAAAAAATGTATATGACATTGTGTATTTTAACGCAATCTACATCTTTGTGTAGTAAAATTGTGTCTATCTCTTATGGTTACCAGTTATGCAAAAGTTGTTCACAATGAAGAATACTTCTGGAGACATTCCCAGAAAATGCGAGATATACATTTCATTTGTCATGAAAATATCTTAAACATATGACATTTTAATCAAAATCGTTAGACCCATTTTTGAGAAAATTAATATGTTCCATGTAAAGGGTAATCTGGGGTGGGGGATTTTATTAAAAAACCTTCGTGTCGCCTCTCTGGAAGATACTGAACCTAAATATCAAGTTTGGTGTTTATCCGACTGTTCGTTTCCGAGTTATGCTGTTCACAGACACACAGATATGTTTCCAAAAATCCTTTTTTTTGGATTCAGGGGGTCTCGAACATGTATTTCCGGTGAAATCTCGGTATCGAATTTTTGGGTGGAATACAATACTTCCCCTACTTACTATACGTAGTAGAGAAAGTAAAAAAAATCATTTAGATGCACAGAATAGTGAAATTATTGCAAAAGTGGCAGAGTAGTGCACTTAAAATATGCAGTTGCCATTAAGCAACTGAATGCTAGTATGGCTCAACTTCAAACGCTTTCAAGCTCAACAGTATTAGCAGTCCCAAAAGTAGAGCTTGTTTGTTCACGTGTTCAAACATTGAATCATTTTATAGGTACACATTTTATTGGCTCATCATATTGTTCCACTTAATACTGAAAATTTTATATTTATTTACCATTCGCCATCAAGTGCTGCACAATAAAATCATTTACTTACGGATGCCGTGTGACTGGGTTACTCGCGATCTGTAAATGAATATTCTTTGTTTGGATTCACATGCAATTTGCAACATAGACTCTTTCATTTAAATGTAACGAGTCAGTATTAATTTATGCGATGATTTCTGTCATACTCAGATGTTTGTTCTAGCAAAAGCAGGCCAGGCAACGGTGTGTATTTATTCCTTGATGAAGCGCAGATGAAATCAATACACAACCTGTTGACCGCCATTGTCTGCTGCCCTGGCTTGTTTCACTGCCCTGCATCAATTTATCGCTATAGCGAGGTTTGCTCACGGCAGGTGCATATTTGGTGCCCTTTGGCTCAATATAGAGCGGAGTAATGCAGTCAACCACACACACAGCGAACATCTCGCGGCGTTGCCTTTTTTTCTGCGGGCACAAGAACAGAATAATAGGGAGCAAGAGAGGAGGTGGGCTGGGCATTTCACGCTGCTGCCAATTCATATATGATTGACTAATTTTAAATATTACCCTTAATGCAGAAATTATGAACTGCGATATAAATTAGGAAGTCTGATGTGCTGCATTCACATTACTTTCTCTACTCGCTCTTCCACAAACTATTCTTACAAAAGCTCTCTTCTACCTAGTCGAGATAAACTTCCATTATACATTTACACACTTCGTTGTAGGCATAAGAAGGATATATTAGGTTAAAGCGATAGCGTTTTTAAAAAAGTGGGTCCAAGTGATGGCTTTGAAATTTTACGCTCTCTGCCTGAACACTACAAAAATTCTGATGTGTTACACTCACATGACTTTCTCTACTCTTGTAAAAACTATTTTTTACAAACGCTTATTCTCCATCTACTTCATGTTAATCGAGATAAACATTTGCAGAAACTATCTAATTGTTAACTTTCTTGTAGGTGCAAGGCTTTAAGCGATTGTAAACTTTTTTAACTGCTGGTCGCTATGTGGAGCTTTCCATTCTCTTTGGATGTCCAGGACATAAAAAATAAGAGCTATAGACTTTAACTGTGCAGTAAACACACCGTAGTGATAGCACTGAAAAAATGTTTTAACACACTGCCTAAATCCCTCGGTATGATCACTTGTAATGCAAAATTATTTGCCACTGCATTGCAGATTACTTTTACATCATCAATTACAATATCCTGCAGCCAAAGCTCATCAGCGCACAAGTATATGGCATAACACCATCATAATTTGAAATTGATTTAAGTGCAAATCATTGCCTAAAAGAAGAATTTTATCAATTACTTCAGAACTCCAAGCATCAATATTTATTACAGTTGAAAAACATAACGCCATCACCGAGTTGCTTGTGCACTGTGTGTTTTTAACCTCAACAAATATGTCATTATTTTGGCTCAAGTACCAGCAATCACTTTGGCGGCTTTCACGGAAAGCAAATTCGTAACATTAAAATTAAAACTGGTTCGTTTCTTACTAGTCATTATGAAAAGTCTTAACACGTAAACCAGTACGCAAAGAACAGAAACCAAATAGAAACACCTGAAAATAGTGCTATAGCAAATAATATATGAATGAATAAAATGAAACAGCCCTTAAACCGTGGAAACAAAAACTATAAACTAAAATAGGAACATTTAAAATGCTACTATAACGAACAGAAAGATATGAATTAATAAACTGAAACGATCTTACGAAATTGGTTCAAATCAGCATCAGCATTGTGTATTTTAACGCGATCTCAATTCTTTGTGTAGTAAAATTTTGTCTATCTCTTATGGTTTACCAGTTAAGAAAAAGTCGTTCACAATGAAGAATACTTTTGGAGATAGTCCCAGAAAATTCGAGATATACATTTCATTTGTCATGAAAATATCTTAAACATATGACATTTTAATCAAAATAGTTAGAGCCATTTTCGAAAAAATTAAAATGTTCGAAAAATGATCCATGTAAAGCATAATCTGAGGTGGGGGATTTTCTTGAAAACCTTCGTGTCGCATCTCTGGAAGATACTGAACCTAAATACCTGACATGTTTAAAAAAATGCTTTTTACTTTCTCTACTACGTATAGTACGTATAGTACTACGTAGTAGAGAAAGTAAAAAAACTACTAGCGACTTGCCACTTGGAATAGTATAAATATTTGAAACTTAAAAACAATAACAAAGAATATCTAGTAAAATGTTAACGCCACAAAAGTTTTTAACACACATTGTGCACTATAACAAACCCTATATTTTGATGTAGCAAGATTTTGTCTACCTCTTACGATTTACAAGTTATACAAAAGTAATTAGGAGTGCTGAGTACCTCACAGGCTATAACAAAATCTTCCAATGCAGATTTTATTTGTCATGTAAATATACCAAACGCGTGATATTTGCATCAAAATCGTTAGAGCCATTTGATAATATCGAAAATAACGAATACTTTTATATGTAGTTGAAAATCCTCTGTCGCGTTCTTGTAAGATGCTGAACTCAAATACCAAGTATTCACTCACTCACTCACTCACTCACTCACTCACTCACTCACTCACTCACTCACTCACTCACTCACTTACTCACTCACTCACTCACTCACTCACTCACTCACTCACTCACTACTGACCTTTCTCTAAAAAGGATCGTTTTGGATTCAGGGAGTCTCAAAAGGTGCACTTCCATGTAATGTTGTATCTGATTTTCGGAATGCAATAATGCCTCTGCTTGGTAGATAGCAGGGAAAGCAACAAGAAAAATACCATGTTGTGGTTATATTTTGGATTTTAAGAAAGTGAAATGATAAAATAATAATAAAATGGCGGATACGAT
The DNA here is from genome assembly GCA_030765065.1 of Deroplatys truncata. NCBI lineage: Eukaryota > Metazoa > Arthropoda > Insecta > Mantodea > Mantidae > Deroplatys > Deroplatys truncata. Next base: position 115,779,542 of record CM060975.1, read on the forward strand.
GTCATTCATAAGTTAATATTGTTTTATTTTAATAAAACTTTCTGTTAAATAGTGTGATTTATTACCTTCAAGAAAAAGCAATTGGTAAAAAGTAAATTGGTCATGACAAGATGCATATAGTATTGGGCCATGGCAACGGAAATACTATGGTAATAACATTAATGTTTAGATTATAAGACATTCTAAAAGTGATGTATTCAGCTATATGATAAAGTATTTCACAAATGAATTAAAATTTTCTCGTTTAATTGTTAATATGGTGACAGTTTCTGTCAACGAATCAAAATAGTCTCAGGATCCTTGCAGCAATAAGATTTCGAAACGACCTGCCTTGAGCATTTCATTGAGCAATCTCTGAAAATAGAAACAGTTGTTGGCAGTGTCTAAATGAGGTGAAACTTTGGGGCCCCATGACCGCATTGAATTCGCCGGACGCTGGGAGAGGTAATTGCTGCCGGGGTTTGGAAGCAGTTCCCCCGACGGGAACTTAAACTGATTCAGCAATTCTCTGAGGGCAATGTTTGGCGGAAACCTCCAAACAGAGTCGACCCAATGTTTGGTGAAACCAGATATTCGGTTGGGGGGGGGGGGTGCTAACTTTGGTGGAAGGCTGCTATATTGCTCGCTACATTTAACTCTTGCTGCTGGCATGGAAGTTCGCTGTAACGTAAGCATAAGGAACACGCAGCTGAGAAATGACTTCCGTTTAATCATAACGACGGCGCTGGTTATAATTTCAAATATGTCAAACTGTAACCCTAATACCCAGAACTGAAAGAATCAACAGCTACCACAAATCGCATTGACAAACACTGTCGCACGAGAATAAAATATAAAGTCTTTAGAATGTATTTAATTTGTAATAAAGTAGCAACGAAGATATAACTGTGTCAAACGTGAGAACAATTTACTGAGCTTCCCCATAGCTTACCCTATCCCCACTTTGATTTTGCATATTTCAGTCGAAAACTTTACAAATATTTAGTTTTAAAAGCTAAATAAAAAGAAAGAATAAAAGAAGTAGAGTTGAAAAACATAGTTCTCAAAATTACGGCCTCCTACCTTTGCCTCTTTAGATGGTGTAGATAAAATCTTTCTTCAGCAGCTCTATATTGTTCATGGGCTTAGAGGCAACAAAAAGTATGTTGTATCGACTGTTCATCAAATACATAATCTTAGAAAAAAAATATCCACAACATTTGCCACAAATTTAGTGTTCATGGTTAGAGGAGTCCGAATATTTTGGATAAATTTCTTGCTTTCTGTTCTCGTCATTTACTTTCCTTTCTAGTGAATGTTCTCCAAGTACGAAATGATGGGCTTTGAATTTATAAAAAAGAAATTTTGTATACAGGGGAACTATTCGCATTCACGTAACCTCTTCTGCTCAAATATTATGTTGACTAACGTAAAGGACTGACGATTTAACTGACTCAATATTATTCTATGAATCTTGAACCTTTTCTCAGTTTTTCAATAGGGACTTCAGTGTGTCATCTACAATACAGTGCGGTCGTTTTAAAATGAGGCCACGGACCGACTATGTGCATAGCATGCTGTACACACTGACCTCGGAACTTTTCCGAAGCGTAACTAGCGGCGTGTGACGCGTGGAAGGTTATCTTTATCAGCTATGCTTCAGTTTGTTGCTTTGTGTTCGTGCTATAAAGAGAAATGTGTATTGTACATCTCAAAGGTGAAAGCTTATTCAAGAATGCGTGTTGTGTTTTATTTGCTTTAGAGTGTTATACTTTGTTATTAGTCTACTGCAATGCCTGCCAACAAACTCACGCTTGAACAACGAATTTTGATGTACAATACATACACAGCGTGATCTAAAGTATCCGTACACCTGACTGAAAATGACGTACAAGTTCGTGGCACCCTCTATCGGTAATGCTGGAAGTCAATATGGTGTTGGCCCACCCTTAGCCTTTATGACAGCGTTAACTCTCGCAGGCATACTTTCAATCAGGTGCTGGTAGGTTTCTTGGGGAATGGCAGCCCATTCTTCACGGAGTGCGGGATTGAGGAGAGGTATCGATGTAGGTCGGTAAGGCCTGGCACGAAGTCGGCGTATAAAACATCCCAAAGGTGTTCTATAGGATTAAGTCAGGACTCTGTGCAGGCCAGTCCATTACAGGGATGTCATTGTCGTGTAACCACTCTGCCACAGCCTGTGCAGTATGAACAGGTGCTCGATCTGTTGAAAGATGCAATCGCCATCCCCGAATTGCTCTTCAACAGTGGGAAGCAAGAAGGTGCTTAAAATATCAATGTAGGTCTGCGCTGTTATCGTGCCACGCAAAACAACAAGGGGTGCAAGCCGCCCCCAGGAAAAACACAATCACACCATAACACCACCACCTCCGAATTTCACTATTGGCACTACACACGCTAGCAGATGACGTTCACCGGGCATTTGCCATACCCACATCCTGACATCGGATCGCCACATTGTGCACCGTGATTCGTCACTCCACACAACGTTTTGCCACCGTTCAATCGTGTAATGTTGATGCTCCTTACACCAAGCGAGGCGTCGTTTGGCTTTTCCTGCGTAATGTGTGGCTGATTAGCAGCCGCTCCACCATGGAATCCAAGGTTTCTCACCTCGCGCCTAACTGTCATATTACTTGGAGTGCATCCTGATGCGGTTTGGAAATCCTGTGTGATGGGCTGGATAAATGTCTGCCTATTACTCTTTACGGCCCTCTGCAAATGTCGGCGGTCTCTTTACAATCAATAGACGAGGTCGGCCTGTACACCTTTGTGCTGCACATGTCCCTTCAGGTTTCCACTTCAATATCACATCAGAAACAGTGGGCCTAGGGATGTTTAGGAGTGTGGAAATCTCGCGTACAGACTTCTGACACAAGTGACACCCAATCACTTGATCACGTTTGAATTCCGTGAGTTCCACAGAGCGTCCCATGCTGCTGTTTCACGATGTCTAATGACTACTGAGGTCGCGGATAATAAGTACCAGGCAGTAGGTGACAGCGCAATGCACCTAAGATGAAAAACGTATGTTTGTAGGGATGTCCGGATACTTTTAATCACATAGTGTACGTAAAAATTGAATCATGAAGACATGTCTGTAGGCAATTTCACGGAGAAATTTGCTGGGATTCCAATTCTAGATTCCAGAAACTGTTAGATGTCTGGTTAATAAGTTCAGGAAACGGGATCGCTGAACGCTAACCTTAAGAAGCGAAAACGAGATGTTCTATTGGAGGAAAAAGTTGTCGAAATTGGTGCTTCTATTTGTGGGAACCGTAAAAGATAAAGTTTATAGGAACAATCCCCACACCATATACGAACTTACGGATAATATAAAAATAATATGAATATTACGCAAGAAGAACTTATGTACGTGAATGAAAATTTCATCCGAAGAATCTACATATTCACCAACTTCACCTACATTTCATTATATACGTTAGAGAATGTCTTCACACCAGTTGTACACCACATACAACACCACTTATAAAAGCTAAATACTCATTATAGTGCATGTTACTATCATTCGTAAGTAACGCGGGAGTTACGGAACAAAAAACTCCCAGTATTATAGATATTGTGCGGAACATGCATACGCGCGATCCGTGGCCTTACCATAAAACGACCGCACTGTAGTTATGGGCCTTCGCTAAGAACGTGAATATTATGTAAATTATGCATGGCACGTGAATACCACAGCATCTGTTGGTGATTATATGTTTATTCAGATTACAAAAGTTATTGCCACGCCTGGGACTGAAACTACGAATATTAATTTTCTATAGTTCGTTGTACCGCTGAGCAACCATGATGAGGCCTCAAAAGTGTATTTTATTATTCTCATCTGATACACACATCCGGTGAGTCACTTAGAGCTATCTCAATTACATTGTACCTGTAAGTACTTCAAGTCCCGGGCTCCTGGTTAACCTAAATTTAGGGTTAATTTGAATTATTAAATTTATCCTTTGACACTGGCGGTGCGATATATTGCAGTAATTGTAATGGCATTGAAAGTTTGCTGAAATATATGAAATGCGATTTCAGATGTCTGTTTACGACAGCTGGGGTGTTTAAGATCCATAGCACTTAAGTTTTCAAATATGATTCACCTTTGCTGTCTTTTTACTTTCTCTACTATGTATAGTAAGTAGGGGAAGTATTGTATTCCATCCAAAAATTCGATACCGAGATTTCACGGGAAATTATGTTTTGAGACCCCCTGAATCCAAAAAAAAGTATTTTTGGAAACATGTCCGTGTGTGTGTGTCTGTTAACAGCATAACTCAGAAACGAACAGTCGGAGAAACACCAAACTTGGTATTTAGGTTCAGTATCTTCCAGAGATGCGACATGAAGGTTTTCAATAAAATTCCCCCACCCCAGATTACCCTTTACATGAAACATTTTTCGAAAATTTAATTTTCTCAAAAATGGCTCTAATGATTTGGATTAAAATATCATATGTTTAAGATATTTTTATGATAAGTGAAATGTATATCTCGAATTTTCTGGGAATGTCTCCAAAAGTATTCTTCATTGTGAACGACTTTTGCGTAGCTGGTAAACAATAAGAGATAGACAAAATTTTACTACACAAAAATGTAGATCGCGTTAAAATACACAATTTATGTCATATACATTTTTGTTGTTGAGTGAACCATTTTCGAGATATTGCTTGTTATTCCCTAAAATTTTTCAATACTTATTTTCTCAAATGGGAATTCGTTAATCTGTGGCAAATAGAATGGTGCTGCACCTAGCAACCAGCTATTAAGAGATATGTCTATGCTTAAAAGGCTACTGTATTCCTATATTGCCCTTGCAAATACAAAACAAGAGGAACATAATACGCCTTAAGCGATAGTCAAATATTTTTAGAACTGGTTGCTATGTGTAAAATGTAATTCTCTTTGCATGGCAAAAAATCGTTTCTGCAAATGTTTATCTCGATTAATATGAAGTAGATGGAGAATAATAGTTTGTAAAAATAGTTTGTACAAGAGTAGAGAAAGTCATGTGAATGTAACACATCAGATTTTTAATTTGGCATTTAGAAAAAGGTCAAGTCTAGGCACACAGAATTTGACTTGGAAGATGTATTATTTCCGATCTTCAGTTCATTACTTTGGAGTCTGATTATTGGTTGTAGTGTCATTGTTAATGTGATTAAATTTACAGTTAAGGCAAGTTTGTACTTGGCAGTTTCAAAGTTGTAGGATCACGAGATGATTGTAGGAATCAATACTCCCTATCATCTGTAAGCAGAGGACAAACAAGCAATTATATCAGCAGCGTCAGTAGTTTCACAGTTGCTAGGCTCTTGGTCAACTTGAATCAGACACGCACAACTTTGCATAGTTGCTCCTTCCTCACAGAAGAGTTCCTTTCTCCAGCGACGTATAACAAAGTAACTAATCCTGGGAAAGGACCAGGCAGTATAAACCCTCTAACTAAACTAATGCTAATGCGATCGTACAAATGACAGACATTAGCGGGAGTGGGTAACTTGGGGCGCAAAGTTTACTTCAAGAGAGAGGGAAAATCTTGTTTCCATTACCGCCCCCTCTCCTAGGGTCCAGCGCAGAGAGGGTGGTGCGGGGGCTAATGGATACCATCTTCTGCAAACATATTCAGGCCATGCTGAAGACAACTTTGTGCACGACAGGTGCCCTAGTATTGGTCACGCTCCGAGGGTTTCCATGTTAATGCCGATACTGTTTATACAACTGGACCCTCAGCTACAACAGTTAAATAAAATAAAATATATACTATGTTGTGCTTCACATGTTTATGTGCCCCAAAAGAAGAGCACAAACTGAAATTTACTGATAAAGTAATCGGCGGTAAATTGTGGGAGTTAACGAGAAACAGCAATACCCAGGGAATCTAATATTAGTCACAAAATACATCCGTGAAAAAATAAAAATTACTATCGATTCAAGAAAGAACAAGCACATTAAAACCGGAAGAAATTAATCTAAGAGTAAGACAAGGCTACTCATGCAGTTGACTACAATGGCAGAATAAAGTCAAGGACTGTAATTTACATGAAACTCATAAAAAAGTATGGCACCTGTTGTAAGCAGCAAATTAGATGGATGTAAAATAAGATTTTATAATATAAATATTGAACACAACACTTTAGTTGCTTAGGTTGTGAGTTGTTATTTTATTCGAACTAAGTTTTAAATCACAAAATAAATGAATTTCAAAAAGTGTATGCGACAATACCAAGAACATTCTATGGTCATATTATATATAATGATTGCTAATTGTATTAATTAATAGCCCTTTTCAAATCAATCTTTAGGATGAGAAGTAAATCCTGTAAAGTAATGCTCATAAGCAAGAAACTTCTTAAGTAATTAGATATAAAGATAAGTGTATATATATATATGTTTAGTTGGAGTTTTGGGTCACTTGTATAAAGCAGAACATTTTTTTTTGGCAGAATTAGGTTGCAGGCAAACCGACTTCTAGGAGGAGACACAATAGCAGAACGTTGAGTCATTGTGTAGAAGGAAGTGACAAGCTAGCTCAACGTGTATTTTTGCTTTCTCTACTACGTATAGTAAGTAGGGGAAGTATTGTATTCCACTCAAAAATTCGATACCGAGATTTCACCGAAATCCAAAAAAGTCATTTTTGGAAACATGTCCGTGTGTGTGTCTGTGTGTGTATCTATCGGTCTGTGAACAGCATAACTTAGAAACGAACAGTCGGATAAACACCAAATTTGGTATTTAGGTTTAGTATCTTCCAAAGATGCGACACGAAGGTTTTCAAGAAATTCCCCCCACCCCAGATTCCTTCACATGGAACATTTTTCGAAAATTTTAATTTTCTCAAAAATGGCTCTAACGATTTTGATTAAGATATATGTTTAAGATATTTTCATGACAAATGAAATGTATATCTCGAATTTTCTGGGAATGTCTCCAAAAGTATTCTTCATTGTGAACGACGTTTGCATAACTGGTAAACCATAAGAGATAGACAGAATTTTACTATACAAAAAAATGTAGATCGCGTTAAAATACACAATTTATGTCATATACATTTTTGTTGTTGAGTGAACCATTTTCGAGATATTGCTTGTTATTCCCTTAAATTTTCCAAAACTCATACTTTTTTCTCAAATGAAAATTCGTTATTCATTTTTTTTGTCCTGGTAATGCAAAGAGAATGGAATATTCCACATAGCAACCACCTCTTAAAATATTTGACTATCGCTTAAAGCCTACCAATTCCCCTTGCATCTACAAGAAAATTAGCAATAAGATTAGCATCTCGATATCTCGATTAACATGAAGCATATGGAGAATAAGCATTTGTAATAAATAGTTTGTACAAGAGTAGAGAAAGTCATGTGAGTGTAACACATCAGACTTTTGAAGAGAGGTCACATGTCTAGAAACAGCGAATGTTTGGCCTGTTAAGCATTTCAAGAACATTTCAAGCTGAAGGAACGCAGCCAATAAGGTTTTAAGAGAAAATGTTTAAATGTTTAAGTTCAGGAATGTTAGTGATGCTGTCCTCAAGCCTAAGTCAGTAAGGTGTAAGTCAATAAGGTGATGTACAGTGTAAGCTCCCTGCAGCCTGAGTTGCTAATTACTTCAAATAATGTAGTGGCAACATTAAAATTATCTAAATTTGAATTGCAAATTATTATAAGGGAAACGAGGTATAATTTAGGCACATGTGATTCAAAGTTCCATTATTAATCGAGCACGTATAAAAATGATGCGTTAATTGCTAAGCGACATAGCTAAGAAATTTTCTACAGCTCCAACAAACTCAGTTATTACTAAAGTAACAGTGTTACGTCTTGCTACAGCATATAATGTATGTGTAATTAAAGTATTGGGTTCCTCCACTGACTTTTTCATGTGTTAAGTGTTGTTACTACATATTTTCCTTCCCGTACCAGATCCTGATAAGTTATATATGCTCTATCATAAACCCATACAACAGCAGCCGTGGCAAGAAGGAAACAGAACATTACTGACAATTTAATAGTAGCAACTAAAGCACAACGATAATCGTCGGAGATAATATAGTAATTCAGATATTGCGAACCTACTGCGAGTTAGGCTACCAGAGTTCTACCACAACATTAAAATGATAGGGCTAGAAAAGACATTCATGAAGTGTTACAAAGTTATGGCGGTACTTACACTAAACATCAGAAAACTCGGCAGTGAATAGGTCAAATAGAAGAAACATACAAAGGCGATATTGAAAATTTTGAGAAGTACTATGTTTCTAAAGCAAATGAAATTTGTTTATATTTGAGAGCTAGTTTTTAATGTTTTGTGAATTTATTGCAGTGTAGTTTGTTCGATTTTCTGTAATAGCTTGTTAATTATCATCATTTAAAAATTTTCTGTTCACCACAACATGATTTTGACTACAGAACATTTCCGGGATATGATTTTTTAGATTTCAAGTCATTAACGCCTAAACAATGTGAAAATCGGCTTAGAACATTTGGCGAAGAAGCTCCATCTAAGGCAACAATTAATAATTGGTACAGCAATTCTAAGGAGATCGTCTTTCTCTTAGCGAGGAATTTGTGAAGGACGCCCAAGAACTGCTCTTACTGATGAAAATATTGCCGCTGTTCGAGCAATATTTGAAGAAGATCGACGGACATCTTATGCACTTATTCGGACGACATTGGGCACTGGTATAAGTAAAACATCTTATATCAACAGTTAGATGCGAGAAAACATTATCGTCGATGTATTCCAATAAACTGACTCCCAATCAAAAGCAACAACGCATTGGTTGGTGCAGAAAAGCTCTGGAAAATGAGAAAGTAGTTGCATTGTAGTTGGGGAGCCAAACTTGATGAAGTAACTGCCCCACGTATGGTACAAAGTCTCCGGTGGCCTTCGCCCCAATGTTTAAGAATCAACTTTGTATTTTAATGAATCTTTAAATATCATATATATTTATGTTTGCCTCGGCAGCGTCATATTAATTTTGTAGAAACATGCTTCTCTTAACAGGGTGTGGTACGGCTAAAGAATGTAGGCTTACACAAATTATAATTTTTACTTCACTCCATTTATTAATCCTTCACACGATTAAATAACACTTCACTTATATATAGAGCTGTGAGATTATTTATTACTTACTTGCACTTTTTAACACGTAAACTTTATAATATTCGCCGTAATGAATTTTGTCTCACACTGGATACGTACGGGTCTAGTGTCCGGTTAGGAACGTTGCCTACAAGCAACTGAATTCTACCGCCTGGATTTGTAAATTTTTCTTATTTCAAGTCTCTGATTGCGTAATTCTACTCCAATAGAATGCTTTTATTGAACTTAAGCTTTTTCTGGTTGTTGATTGGCAATTTATAAACTTTTTCAAAATTACACTATTGTTCCTCCAAGAATTACTAGTAGCATTATTAAACTTTCCAGTTCATTATTGCCTCAAGGTTACCTCATGTTACCTCATTGTTAGCAACTTTTGACCTATTATTATCACAGCCCCTACATTATTAAATTACTTAATACATCCACATAACATTATTAAACATGTACATAATAATATAAACATATACAAAGACTGTAACATACATTTTATATGTTATTTATACACATATTGCTTTAAGGCGGGTTGTTACTGAATTTTATATTATATAATTAGACTGAAATCTTTTAAGTGTTAAAAATACTGCCTCAAAGAATTCCAAGGCGCACTTCAAAATTGGTTTGGAATATCTGGTGATAAATCCTGATTTATCCCTGAAAGTAAAAGTCATTCAGCTCAATGGGTTTTCGAACTGCACCTAAGGCTACAAACGTCCAACGAATTCGCAATACTGGTAAGAAGATGGTTGGTAAGTTTTTTCTAAAATGGACCAAATTGCTACTATAGCATTAGAAGGTAGACATACTTTTACTTCCAATTGGTAGCAAGTGTCTGTTTACTACACATTTTTTATGAAGTTCGGAAAAACGCCCAAAAGGAGAAATACTGTTTCATCACGACAACGCATCGTCGTATAGAGTAAAACTAACAACTGAGTTTCTGCATGCCCTAAAGGCCAGCACCATGGACCATACAGCCCTGACCTAGCACCTGTGATTTCTTATTGTTTCCAAAAATTAAAGATAAAATGCGTGGAATAACTTTCTCGCCATTAAATGAAGCAGTGGAACATTATAAAAACCTTGTTTATTAAGTCCCTCAGGAAGAGCAGCATCGTTGCTTTAAAGTCGCCATCTGCGGTGTAGGGATACCATGCTAGCCTCCAGTTCCCGAGGTCGCGGGTCGGCAGAGGGCAATGGATTTTTTCGGACGTAGAAATCCTTAGAATGGCTTCCTTCGCAAGAGAAGTGAAGTCGGTGGTCCCGTGTCGTAAATTTACAGCACGTAAAAGAACCTCAAGCCTGGTGAAGAGACCTCTGAATAAAATTTCCGGTCCTTCACGCCCAATATAGGATGGGACACTAAGAACATAGTAGGTAAAGAGCGACCATAAATAAAACTCTTGTATAATTCTTTTTATCATTGCTTTAAGGATTGGTTTCATCGAATGCAAAAATGTGTTTATGTTAACGGGAAGTGTTTTGAAAAACAATAAAATCATTTCAAATGTTTAAAACTAACCCTTGTTTGATTTGCTAAAAATGTTCAGTTAAATGTGTGTATAAACGGCAGAAATTAAATTTCTGTGAACGGTTGCTGGATGTACCCGTATAACCCACATCAGAAATGAAACTATCGTGCAAGAAATACACATTTTTAACTTAAAACAAAATTGGAATTAATTGTTCTTTCACACAAGCCGTGTGTTGGAAGGGTTGGAAAGGTAGAATCAGATGACTGAAAAATTCAATGCCATAGCCAGGATTTGAACCACGAATCTCCCAGTCTCCGTCCGGTTGCTCTAACCACTGAGCTACCATGGCAACATGCCGACACGCCATTAAAACAAAAAGATAACTCTAAAACAAGAAAGCGTAGGACAAACACATTTTGAGCATGAACTCGACAACAAGAATAGGATACCAGGCACTACAATGCATCCCAAAATGAATTCGCGACATTTGACGACCTCAACGTGGATAGCAAGATGACGTTTGAAACGGGATGGGCCTGGACGCCCACCTTATAGATGATGATGATGATTATGATGATGATGATGATGATGAGATGCCTTTGTAACTCCACTCAGCTTCTATCCACATAAAAATATCGGCATTAAACTAAATATATGTTACTCATAGTAAATGAGAATTAATTAACGTTTTTCAAGCTTAATATAAGAACAAAACTTTAGAATTTCTGTGTAGGTTTCACCAAGATGTTTTAATTTAGGTGAAATAAAATTGCTTTGTTTTTTGAAGATTTTTCTTAGTCTTAAACAAAAAACCGTCTTCGCGTTCTGAAACAAAATAACAACAATATACAGCCCTACTCCGCAGTATGGAAACTGTCACTGATCTTCGTCAAACGGTTCAAGAGAGAAGTGGTTTCCAAAACATGAAAACGTCAAAAAATGGATTAGCAGATAATTTGATTTAGTTAGCTCCAACTTTGAACGTTGTTGGAGGTTTTTCAGTGAGAGAGAAGCAATTGTTGATGGAGCTCTAAGAAAAGTTCGGCGCCAACGTCTAAAATCACAAAAATTACGTTTCTCTTCATATTTTATCAGCAATTAATTCCTGTGTGTCTCGGCTGTTTTATTATGTGTGCAGCTAAATCATAATAATAAAGGTAGTGAAATGAACCCTGGCCCGAATATAGCAGTTAATTTCATAGACGGAACAATAGTCATTTGTTAGAGGTCCTTATTACAAAGCCACGTCTTCCTTTGATGAAAACTGGTAGCACCTGACTGCTTCAGAATGAAGAACTGTTCGCCGATTTTAATTTACCATTTCCACCGGATGATGAAATTAACCTTGACTTCTTCTTCCTCTTTCTCTTTGATTAGCCCGTCGCATTTAATTCATTACTAGAGCATATCAAAGTGAGTTAAAGCCCAATTTTTTATAATAATGGAAGGAAGGCATCGTCGACGTTTCTTCCTGCAAGAAGTCGTCCTCCATTAACTTAATTGGGGTGATCTATAACTGCAAAGTGAAGCACTGAATGTTAATATACTCTCTTCGTGGAAAGAGAGAGCTGATAAATCGAAACTAGAAGGTGATGCAATTGAAATATCTTTTGGCATAGAGATTGGTCTCTTGTTCTTTTTCTTTGAGTACTATAGAATATTTATATTCATGCTAACATCAAGTATTCTTAACTTAGTTAGAAATAGTACATGTGATAACATATATATGCTAACATGTATATCCTAAAGGCATTTTCCATTTTTACACATTCATGTTTCTTATGCGAAAAGTTATTTCTTCAGACTGTAGTAGTGAGGTAACTAGCCATTACCTGCCGATGAAGGAGAGCGGATTGGAAATTCAAATGCATCTACTCATGCAACAAAGTTTGTCTATTGTGTAAAGGTACCCAGATTATAAAGATATACAGAGACTCCAGAAAATATTCCATTTCTAGCATCCAAATTAAGGGACAGACAAGTATTATTTTTACCATGAGAAGGACAAAAATATGATATTAAAGTTTGTATTCTGGTGTTTTCTTTTCTAAACGTTTATTTGTATTTCAAAATTGCATCGACTGTCAACTTTTGTGGCGTTTACAAAATTATTTTATATGTATTTAATACATAACATTTTTTTCATATTATAGCTGACAATGGCCCCTAGGACAGATTTAATTACGGAAGGGGACTTAGCACTTTGACTTTGAAGATCTTTTGTGCGTGAAGCCCCTGACGGGGTTCCCCCGGAAGGGAGCGGGAGAGGTGAGAGAAAATAGAGGGCGCCCGGTCCAGGAGGAACGACAGGGCAGCTGAAGCAGACGTTTAAAGATTGAAACTTCCCGGATGGCAGCTGTTGCAACCGGCTCCCCTTACCCCTGGGGACCCGGGACTCGGAGACCGCCCCCATTCCGGAGGTTTACAGAGAGCATCCTTTTCTCCTGCCGACACATTCAATCCTGAAACAGGCCATGCAGATGACAGGTGAAGTGAAATGAAAGTGACGATGAAATGGAGGGACAGGAAATTCGGGAGATGCAGAGCTTTTACAGTATTCGCCTAGCGATCCGAGGAAACCCCGAAAAAATCCATGCGTCAGTAAGGTCGGCGCGGGAATCGAACCCATGACCTCCCAAATGCGGGACACAGACGTTACCGCCTGAGATATCCCGCTCGGTACAATGACCCATAAATATTATTTAAACTGTTGGAAACATAAATTTGTGTAATCGTAAAATCTGTGTTGATAACCAGGGAGTTCAGGAAAAAGTTGATAATCCATTACTGTGAGTTCATTTCTTCTATCAGATTAAAGCTTATTTTTATCGCATTTACCCTACTAAGTACAATTAAAACCATTTCATAAGCACTACAGACGAAAAAGTTGGAAAATCCGTGCTGGTTTAAAAAGTATAAAGCTAATAAAATGAAAAATCTGAAAGAATGCTGAAACACATGAACTGTGATACCATTTGTTGCTTCTGCATATTGCCAATCAGAATCTTCTCTCCATTAATTTGGAAACTAGAATATTTTAAAGCGGAGACGAGCACTTTTTTGAGTTACTGTAGAATCTGATTGAAACTTTGGTTCTGGAGGAAAAAAAATCAATAGTACCAAGAAAATGAAGCACTTGTTTCACTGATAAGGCTTAGTTACTGAAGACAACCTGTGATTGGCCCGATAACCTATTTTATATATAATGACTGGCGGGATTTAAACCCAGGATATTCACAGAGCAAATCCAGTGTGATTGCTATTACCCTGGTAGAAGAGATTCCGGAAAGAAACGCAACAATTTCTTAAGTCGAACTGGATATGATGCAGCGAAGGAGTGCTTGCTTAAAATTTTTCAAGCCGCAGGAGGATATGAAACACCTGGTATAAAGAAAAGTGCTTCGTTACACAAGATGTATGTGAAAGTGTAATACTATCAAGTACAGACAAATCTTCAACCCGCTTTTAGCTGATTCTTTACAAGCAACATGTCTTACATTCACACGAATTTCTCTACCGTCTATAGCATATTAGTGGGTGTGCAATTTATAATTATGAAAGTTTATTTTCATATCTACTTCATTTTAATCGGGATAAAACTTTTCGTAAATAGTGCATCACACATTTCATTACAAATACAATTCGCGCTAGTCAAATGTTGAAGAAATGGGCCTTCATACTCCTTCCATGATATTGCGAGAAACAGCTGCAAATTGACAGGACTTGAAAAGAATGAATAAGTGTTAAACATTTAGAACCATTAATAACGGATATCTCGGAAATGGCTGATGAACAAAGGTTTATTTGAAATAAATTGTGTGTTTTAAAGAGACCTAATTCTTTGTGTAGTATGCTTTCGTCCATCGCTTAACGTTTAGCAGCTATGCAAGATTATATACATTTCCTTCCAAATGAAGAGGACTTCACAAGCTATTCCCAGAAAATTCAAGATATAATTTTATTTTTAATGTAAATATCTTTTAATACATGCTATTTTAATCAAAATCGTTTGAGCCATTTTTCAGAAAATTAAAATGTTCGAAAAATATTCGAAGTTTAAAATAAATACCAATACTTAAATACCAAGTTTGGTATTTATCCGACATTGCGCTTTTGAGTTGTGGTGTTCACACACACACACACACACACACACACACACACACACACACACACACACACACACACACACACCACACCACACACACAGGGACATTCTTCTAAAAATGTTTTTGTTTATTCAAGGAGCCTTAAAACATGTATTTCCGGTGAAATCTTGATATAAATTTTTTGGATCAAATGCAATATGTACCTTCTCTACCTACTACATACATGGTAGAGAAAGTATAAATAATACATCTGTATTAATACACCTATTCCAGAAATCGAAAACTGTTAAGCTTGCAGTTGAATTTCATAATTACGTTATCTTAGGCTTTAATCTATCATTTCGCTCATGTGCTGCAAAAATGTCTTTAAAAGCAATTGACAAGTTTAAAGGCGTGCGCAGGATAACTGAAAGAGGGATGGGATGGGATGGGATGGACAGATAAGGTATGTTTATTGGTGTCAAATTGTTAAAGTTATTACATAAACAGTTAATGTATGTGACATTGACCGTACATGCATATTATTATGATACAGGTTAAAGATGACGAAAAGAAAGAAAAACACAGATAAATTGCCTCGAACTGACTAAACAAATATTGTTCTGGCTTTATGTAGTTTACCAGGAAATTGCCAATCTTATGCCAGTACCTCTGGTCAGCCATGGAATTGGATCCTAACATACTAGTCTTCTTCTAGCTGTGCTTAAGAATTGTTATGTGAATTTAATTTTTACTGTACTATTTATAGAGAAACTGATTTAAGAAATTCGAATTTTTAAATGGATTTAATGCACTCCATGTTTCAGAAGATATAGTTACTCGCATATTAATTAAAATGTCGGTTTAATACTTTCCCTTTTACGCTTTATTGAACACAAGATGTATTAAAATTTCATCATGTTTCATCAAAGGTATGGTAGTAAGGGTGACCAGACGTCCTGTTTGTGGGTTTGTCTGGGATCCGGGCGGATTTTTAGAAAATCGACAAATGTATTTCTTTTAGAGACTTTGTTATTATGTTTGAATTATTTATGTTTATATCGTGGTTTTTGAGACTTCGAGGAGTTTCCTAAAACATACAAAAGATGGCAGCACCATTGCTTCTTAGAGGTATTCAACAAATGAAGCATTGCGTAGCATGTGCATTTCCTCATAATCGTCACGTGGTTCATTTGTGCTGCATAGTTTTGTGTCACTGAGTCCAGACTTGTTAAATAACTATTATGAAACTTTGTCTGAGACATATATTGTGATTTTATTCAGATCTTAGGTATTTCACCATATTGCAACAGCTTACGTCCAGCAAGTGTAAGTTTGGTGATTAACTTGTAGCCAAATATCCTTCTTTAAGAGCGGGAGGAGTGAATTTGAAGCTGAATGCAAAGTGTGTTTGGCGCTGGGACTTTCATTTCTATTGCTAATATAGGTAGGTTACAAGAAATTGTACTTTATGTCTGCCTCAATCGTAACTTCTTCTTCTTCCCTAACATGGGTTTGGCCTTTAGATGTGTTCCGAGGCTAATCTAATTACTCTGTCCACCTCATACAGGGTCGACAATATCTCTTCGTCCAAATGGTTTGTAAGATAGTGTTTGTCATGGTAGTCTCGAAGGTTCCATCCTTAGAACGTGAACTTTACGCTTATTCTGATACCTTTTAATTTCTTCCAATGTGTGTGCTTCATCTAATACTTATCTACATTCCAGAGTCGATCCTTTCTACTTACACACAATATAGACCTTAAAAATTTCACCTGAGATGCTTCCAATCCTGATTTTTCCTTGTGTTTTGTCACTCATGTCTCACATGCGTATTTCAATGCGGGCTTATATACTATTCTATATAGTCTTAATTTAATATCTTTCCTTATATTTCTACCAAAGTGGCGTTTGATACATCCATTGATTTTATTATGTTTTAATTTTGCTTCTATCTCTGCCATTCTATCGATTACTGATATTTCTGATCCCAAATATTTGAAGGTGGGCCCTGTTCAATTATTTTTCCTCCGCGGCCATTACCTTTGTTTTTCCTCCAGAAGTTTCCATAATGTATTCTTTTATTATCTCATTCAAATTAAACACTGCTCTCTGCATGTCTTCCTCTTTCTCTGCCATTAACATCAGATCACCTGTATTGTGACCACATTAGTATTATTTAATGTGATTCCCTTTGGTTTACATTTCATTCTCCACTCTTCTATTATTTTATTCAAATATAAATAAAATATAATGGGTGACAAACCACAACCTTATTTCAATACCATATTAACACTTCATTCTTGTTTTCTTTTATCTATTGTTATCTTGGTGTTGCAGTATAATGACTTAATTGCATTAATCAGGTTCACAGGGTCTTATATCCTTCTAATATTTGACACATCTTCATTCGATCAACACTATCATACGCTTAATTGTCCGATCGGAGAGAACCACGAAAGCATCCATGGTCAGAATCGAACCCGGACCACCCGAATGCGTACCTCACACGTTACCGCGGGGACACCTCGCTCGGTTTGTGTTGCTACTGAATAACCTTGCGTTACTTTTTACTCGTCCCTGAAACGAGTATGAATATTTATTACAACCCTTAGTACATTTTTGTATACAAATACAGACAGAATAGCAAATATTTTTTCATAATTACAACTAAAATGATAAACCTAAATTTTCAACCTAAAAAGCCTTACATGCTTCTACACCAGGCTTCATTACACACAACCCCAGGGTTATTTGTATAATGAAACCCCCTACTATTTACATTCCACTATTTTAACTGTTTTATAAATTTATATCTCAATTCTTTCATCTTTCTTAACTGCTCTAGTCTGCTTCATCATTAATTTTCTCAAATATTCTTCCATCATTTTATTCCTGTTTCTCCCCATACCAGTTAACATACTACTTCTTTCTGTAATTTGTCCCATTTTGTTTCCCATATACCCTCTCTCCATTTCTTCACCCCATCACATTCTAAATAAACAATGAAACATTCCTTCAAGCTCCTCACACGTAGCGCATAATTCCCATCCTGATCACATTCATGCAAATCCTTCACTTCCAAATTTAAAACAACAGTTCACATATTTCTTCCTGCCCCAATTTTTGTTCACCTCTCTATATAATTTTAAAGAACTCTTATCTCTAAAACTACCCCAAATCTCTCGTCTATCTATATCTTCAATTCTTTGCCTAATTTCTTGCATGAATATTTGAAGATTACAAAAATTTTTATTTTAAGAAAACCTTTCTCAAAAGCAAAGCACAACGAATAGAAAACATAGCAGCCGCACCCCGATTCAGTCGTCGATGTGCATGCTATCTAAAATAGCTGGGCTCATTATATGCTCGGAGAAGAGACGAAGAGAAGTTAAGTCTCTCTCATTTCGTCTACTTAGTTGAGCCACCGGCGTATCATCCGTTTCCTTTACATTCTTCTCAGGCCCTAGCTCACTTAGGGCTTGCTTTATGTTAATGAGAGCACGCGCTCACACAAGCACAAGCTCAATTCAATTTCCTGGTACTCGTGTACCTTTTCCTTTTGTAGGAGCAGCACATTACCATCCTAACTTCCTACAGAATTAATGTAGCATGAGAGTGTATAACTACTGACTTATTCCACTGTGCTACGGTCTTTCTTTGGAACTCTTGTCAAAGCGTCAACCAACAGAATCTTTTACCCATGCGCTTTAACGTGGAGTTGAAATGTTGCAAAGTGTGCTATTTATCCGAATTTTCATTTATGAAGGTTAATTTTACATCTACTGTGCTACATTCTGAGGCAGTGTTTTTAACACTAAAATGATTTCAGTCTAATTGTATAATATATATAATTCAATAACAACCCGCCTTAAAGCAATATGTGTATGTAATAATGTATAAAAAGTGTATATTGCAGTCATTGTATATGTTTATATTATTGTATCCATGTGTAATAATGTTATGTGAATATATTACATAATTTAAAAATGTAGGAGCTGTGAGAGTAATAGGTTAAAAGTTGCTAACAATGAGGTAACAATGAGGTAACCTTGAGACAATAATGAATTTGAAAGTTTAAATGCTACTAGTCATTATTGGAGCAACAATAATGTAAATTTTGAGACGGTTTAAAAAATACCCAATCAACTACCAGAAAAAGCTTTAGTTAAATGAAGGTATTCTATTGGAGTAGGATTAGCCAATCAGAGACTTGAAGCACAGAAATGTACGAGTTTAGGCGGTTGAAATCAATTCAGTTGCCTGCAAACAGTGTTCCTAACCGGACGCGAGACACGTCCTCGAGAAGTATAATACTTATTCGTGTGAGGCGAAAAATAGGTTTACGTGTTAAAAGTGCAAGTAATTAATAAAAAGAATGTCACAGCTCTCTATATCAGTGAAGTGTTATTTAAATCGTGTCAAGTATAAATAAAAGGAGTTAAGTAAAGTTATAATCTGTGTAAGTCTACATTCTTAGTCGCACCACAACCATGCAAAGATATCATTCATTCATTATCTGTTTACCCTCCTCTTATGTAGGACTTACACCCCCCAGGACTTACAAGCGGGCGCCTGGTGTCAGAGGCCCGTCGAGGAGCAGACACTCATGGATCAGACAGAGCATCCAGGATGGGTGATCAGCCCGATGCCTGGTATGGGATGAAGGAAGTAGATGAAACGAAATGTTGGTGAAGTGGATGAGAGGAAAGGTGATGATGGACCTGCCAAGATATCCATGTCTCTAAAATAAATACTGACGCAGGCGAGGCAAACATAATATATAATATTTAAAGAAACAGTCAAATTACAAAGTTAATATTTTTTTTAAACATGGGGCAAAGGCCACCTGAAAGTACATTTGGGGCGAAGGCTACCGAAACTATTTACTATACGTGCGGTTGCAACGAAGTTCAAGTTCGATTCCCCAACAGTCGAAATATAATACAACTTCTTCAATACAACTACTTAAAATTGACGCACAAAGCGTGTTGCAAATAACAATACAACGTAACTGCTTCAATTCATATGACCTTCTGCATTCTGTCGCTTCTTAGTGAATATAGAAATTATTCTTACTAAAGTTTATTTTTCTATCTACTTCATTTTAATCAGATAAACCTTGCCGACAATAACTACATTACACATTTTGTTAGGATACAAACAGAAAGCGATAGTCAAATGTTTAAGAACTGGGCGCTATATGCTGGCCTTAAATTCCACTCCGTCTCCATGACATCGCGAGCAACAGCTGAAAAAGAATGACTAAGTATTGAACAATTCGAAATTTTAATAACGGATGCCTCGGAAATGGCTGATGCCACAAAAAGGTCATTTGAAATAACTTGTGTATTTTACAGAGATATACATTTTCTGTGTAGTACGTTTTCGTCTATCTCATAACGTTTACCAGTTATACAAGATTATACAAAATGCCTTCTGAATGACCAGTCGTCCTCCGTGGTGTAGTGATTACCATGCCAGCCTCTAGTTTCCGAGCTCGCGGGTTCAAATCCGGCGGAGGGCGATGGATATTTTCGGGCGTAAAAATTCTTAGCATGGCTTCCTTCGGAAGGGAAGTAAAGCCGGTGGTCCCGTGTCGTAGATTTACGGCACGTAAAAGAACCTCAAGCCTGATAAAGAGGCCTTTGAGCAAAATTACCGGTCTTACACGCTTAATATAGAATGGGACGCTAAGGACGACAGCAGGTAAACTGCGTCCATAAATAAAAACTCCATTTTTAATTTTTATAATGCTCGGGGTTATAGTGAGAAACAAATGCCAGAGGATTAAATTTAGAAAATGAAGATAAGGAATATACTGAGAGTGATGCAAGTGATACAGAAAGTGATCATATTGCTATGGAAGGTATCATTGACTCTGAAAATAAGCGTGATGAAATCGCAATTACAAACACACCACATACAATAGTAAGTGCTTACTTACAGTGCCTTTCAACCGAAATTAGGAAGCGGCGTTCTAGAAAAATTTTGAGATATCTGTTTGCATTTGTATTTATTTTGTTTCTTTAATACTTTTATAAGAATAAAATAATACAAATGAAATATTATTTTCATGTTTAATGATGCTTAATACATAGTATCCATTTTTTAAAAGTAAAATTTACCAGGGGTCATACACGTTGGAGTTAAAATGAGTGATTTTATTTTGAGTATTTTTCCCATAATTCATTATCCTGAAAGGGATTCGCAGCTACGTCCTCTGTGAATGAGGACGAATCAATTATATTCTGCATAAAAAATATGTGACTAAATTTTTGTCTATTTTTATGAATAACCTTAGGAACATACATCTATTATCTGAGAGAAAATAAGAACTGCATTACAATGTGACTGAAAATAATATGATTCGTAGTTGTTCTCAAGTCATTGTCATTAATGACGTAAATTATTATATCCTTAGTGATAAGCAAGGGGTGTAAGAAAACTATTTTCAAAATACAGCCCGCATGAAATTACAGGGTTAAAAGATAGATGGAATTAACTTTTCTTGCATTTATTATCACGGTTGGTTCGTAAAGGCTGAATTTATTTTCATATTTTATACGTAACCTATGAGTTGAACAGAAAGAATCCATTGAGACTGAATCTTAATTTGTTTTAGACTCCATCAATATACCTCCTTGTGTATCAAGATCTTCCTAGAACTTTCTTTTTGGGGGGGACAGGAAAAAAAGTCTACGGAAAAAAAGAGTATATATGTATTTGGTAGGAAATGGAAGAGGAAGAAAAAGGATGTAATTCTGTGGTGTCACTATTTATTGGGGGCATAATTGGTGGCATGGTGGCTGGTACCGCTGTAGCAAACCTGCGATTCGTGAGTGATTTCTAAATTCGGAGAACTCCGCAGTGGACAAACTCCTCAGTGGGGAATAGGTAGCTGTCATGGCCGGGGCCCTGACTGAGACCTAGGGACAATGGTGCCATATAAGTACTTTTACTGTGATTTTGGATTCCGTTCCCGGGCCTGTTACCTCCAGGCAGTGGTTGTTGTGCGGTGTTGTTGGTGGTGATGTGGCGTTTATGTGCTGCGGCGTCTGCTGTGTTGAGCTGGTTGTGTTAGGGCGTGTTGCTCGATGAAGTTGCGAATGAGTATGTAGTTCTCCTCCAGCTGGTGGTGGTTGTCCTGAAGTTGGCGGAGACTGTTGGTGATTTAGGTGTTGGTCCATTGTTGTAAATCTCGCACGCCGGCTACTCAGTCGCTCGGCATGGTCGTCAGTGGTGTCTATAGCGTGGTCTTCAAGGTAACTAACTCTCTATTCGATACAGCTTACGCTGAATCAACGGTAGAAGGTCTGGGGCGTCGTAGTGTGATAGCTCGTCAATTGTTGTCCTCAATCTGTTGAGGTTTCCTGTGGCTCTGGCGTAGGTTCGGTTTGAGGTGCGTTGTTTCGCTTCACTACCGGCAAACCGCGGCCTGCCGAAGCGCTTCCAGTTTCTAGTTGAGTGTTGCGACCTCTGCCTGTATGGTGGCTGAGGCCGCCAGAAGTTTTGTGATTGATGCTTCTATTGTTGACAGTGGTTGTGACCGTGTTGGTGTTGTTGCCAGTGTCGTTTCTCTCCCGGCGAGAGCGGGAAGCTGAGGTGGAGCGTCTTGTGGTGTTTGTTGTGTTGCTGCCTTTCTAGGGTAGAGCGGGCAGCAAGCTTGGTCTGTGAAGTGATCCAGCCTGCGGCAGGTGGCGCAGAATCTTCTACGGCGAGAGAGATCATGCTGTTTACAGGCCGACGTCAAGGCCGAAGAGCCACAGTAGCGGCAGCGTGGATCAGCATTGCAGTGTGCCGCCGAGTGCCCATACTGGCAGCATCGACGGCACGGTGGAGTCCATTGTGTGCGGCTGGCTTCAAAGCGGATCGTGGTACCAAGAAGCTCCACGGTCGGCTGAAGAGCGGCGTCGTATTGCGCCTTGTTGAGGAAAACAAGGCGCACCAGTGGAGACGGTCCATTCCTTGAGACTATCCGGGTTGCCTTCGCCATTGAAGGCAGCGTTGTTGGAGTTCTCAAGAAGGATCCTAGAACCTGACATGTTTTAACATTTATTAATGAATTGAAAGAATGTGCTCGTTTTTGCTGAAGCTGTTATGATTCTTTTAAGAAGCAAAGAACTAAATTAACGAGTGGGAGGGATATTCCCGCGAGGTCCCTTGAATTCAAATAAACAATTTTTGGAAATATGTCCATGTGTGTGTGTCTGTGTACACACAACTCAAAAATGAAAAGTCTGATAAATATCAAACTTGGCATTTAGGTACAAACATGCGACACGAAAATTTTTAACAAAATCTCCTATCCCAAACCCCACATAACCTGGAACATTTTTCGAAATGTTTTTATTTTTTAAAAATGGCTCTAACGATTTTGATTAAGATATCATATATGAAAGATATTTACATGAAAATAAAACGTGTATCTTGAATTTTCGGGGAATAGCCTATGAAGTCCTCTTCATTTGGAAGGAATTTTCTATAATGTTGTATAACTGGTAAACGTTAAGCGATGGACGAAAAGTACTACACAAAAAAGTAGATCTCTTTAAATACGCAATTTATTTAAAATAAGTGTTTTTTGTGACATAAGTCGTTTCTGAGATATCCGTCATTAAAGGTTCGAATTGTTCATTTCTTAGTCATTCTCTTAAAGTCCTGTCAACATTCAATTGTTTCTCGCGATTGCATGGAAACAGTATGAACTTTTAACGCCAGCATTTTGTGACCCGCTCTTAAACATGTAACTATCGCTGTTCCCTTTGTGTCTATAACGAAATATGTAATGTAGCTATTTACGCAAAGGTTAATTAGGATTAAATTTAATAGAAAAGTAAACTTGAATCTGAATATTTTGTATACCTACTAATAAAGGATAGAAGGTAGAGAAAGTAATATCAATGTATCACATCGGATTTTTAATTTTGTCAGTATTTTCTTTATAAATAATGGGGCTACAAGCCACTAGATCTGTAGTCTGTAAGCAAGAATGACTAAATTTGTATTTCTTAATCTTGTCTTTATATGTAAAGTTGATTCATTATCAGACTGAAAGGTTTAAAAAATAATTACTTAATAAATTATGTAATTTACCGAGAGAGATGCTCCGCGGTAATGTATGAGGTCCTGTGTTCGACCGCCCACTCTTGATTTGGGGTTTTTCATTGTTTTCCTCTGGTACATAGGTGAATGCTGAGGTAGTTAATCGTCTACCACGATTTCCTTTCCCTCGTTCCTTTTCATTCCGTTTGCTTCTCATATTTCAGGTTTCGTGATGTGTGGTGGTGTCGGAGAGTATTCATCGTGGGAACTAAAGCACTACCTGGTTGGACGGGTTGTTCATCGTTCTCTCTAGGCAACTCCGGTAGTGGGACGGGTCTTCGAGCTATACTGTATTCACTCTTGGGTTGATTCGCACCAGAACACCAAAGTGACCAGTGCACCGTTATTATGTGTCCTTCCGCCATTCGCGTCAGAAATACTGTCATACTTTTGCAACCATGTGACGAGTACAGGTGACATAATGCAAAAAGAACAGGATTCGACTAGCATATTCTGTTAGGGTTGAGCGTGATAATATTGATAGTTACCACAAAATAAACGTTTGCACATATAATAATAGTTAATTCTAAAAAACAACTTCGAAAAAGAAAGTAACAGATATCCGATAACTTACATTTATTCGCTCTGTGAAAGCAGCAATTCTTCAACTGTTGGAATCTCATTTTTAAAAAATCCGATGTGTTACACGCACATGACTATCTCTACTCTTGTACAAACTATTTTTTCAAACTCTTATTCTCCATCTATTTCATATTAATCTACATAAACACTTTCAGAAACGATATTTTGACATGCAAAGAGAATTACATTTTACACATAGCGACCAGTTCTAAAAATATTTGACTATCGCTTAAGGCGTACTATGTTCTCCTTGTTTTGTATTTGCAAGGGCAATATAGAAATACAGTAGCCTTTAAGCATAGGCATATAACTTAATAGCTGGTTGCTAGGTGCAGCACCATTCTCTTTGCCACAGATTGATACTCTCTGCATATTCAAGACAAAAAAATGAATAACGAATTCCCATTTGAGAAAATAAGTATTGAAAAATTTAAGCAATATATCTAAAATGGTTCACTCAACAAAAAAAATATATATGACATAAATTGTGTATTTTAACGCGATCTACATTTTTTGTGTAGTAAAATTTTGTCTATCTCTTATGGTTTACCAGTTATGCAAAAGTCGTTCATAATGAAGAATACTTTTGCAGACATTCCCAGAAAATTAAAGATATACATTTTATTCGTCATGAAGATATCTTAAACATATGATATTTTAATCAAAATCGTTAAGAGCTATTTTTGAGAAAATTAAAATTTTCGAAAATGTTCCATGTAAAGGGTAATCTGGGGTGGGGGATTTTCTTGAAAACTTCGTGTCGCATCTCTGGAAGATACTGAACCTAAATACCAAGTTTGGTGTTTATTCGACTCTGGTGTTTCTGAGTTATGCTGTTCACAGACACACACAAAAAAAAACACACACACACACACACTCACACACACACAAGGATATGTTTCCAAGAATGTTTTTTTTAGATTCAGGGGGTACAAAACATATATTTCCGGTGAAATCTCGGTATCGATTTTTTTGGGTGGAATACAGTACTTCCCCTACTTACTATATGTAGTAGAGAAAGTAAAAAGAAATTGTGTTTTGTTATATGAGTTGCATTCTTCACAAAATTCGCACATTCTTGCATCGGGCATTTCATCACTTTTCTCGTTTCAGATTTTTCTTTACGAGTACTGTTTATACTTGTACTCGAAACACCGGTGAACACATAAGTTCACAAATGCTTTACATAAGTCGACGAAAACGCAAGAAGAAATCACGGTCCGCCATGAAATTGTTGTTTTCTGGCTGTAAACAATATTCTGTGCATACGCGAATGTTAGGTACTTGTATGAACTGCATGTTGGGACTTTTAACTCTGTTTGACGTTATAAATTAGCTTTAATTAAATTCTTAGTAATTTGTATAGATTATTATACCATTTAAGGATAAATTCATTCTAAAATTTAGATTATTGGCATGGGACTACCTTCCTTCGCGTATTGCTACAGTGTTGTTCTACGGTACACTGGTCACGTGCGTTTGTTTTGGCGCGGATCAACCTAAGGGTGAATGCGGTATGGGAAATTTTACAGCCTTCTGCGCGTCTCTTTGGTGTGCCTTCCTGTAACCTCTAGCCTCCTGTGGCTGCTTCACGTCATCCCTTTCTCGGGGGGGGGACATTTCGGGTGTCAATTTTGCCGGAAATATGCACTAGAGTGTTTATTATTGATGTCAAAGTTCCCGGGAATTCACGTAACACTAATCGTAGCCCTCCTGTGAAGGTGAAGGATGTTCGTAACCTTTCCTGTGGATAATTAGCCGGCACTTTTCTAACAAAGGGACAAAGCCATTAACACACCTCTTTTTGCTTTATCCACGTCACTCAGGACTAAGAGGAGTGCTTCAATCTCCTGGTCCAAAGACTGTTACCTCATTTACACCCTCGCTCAAAAGGACCTTTACATCCCTTTCAGTCAAAGATATCCCCTTCTGAAGCAGTGAGTTAGTGAGGATTTTGTCATAAGCCGAGATCCTCCTCTAACAACCGTCCTTTGTTTGCTGTTCGGCGACTCTTTCTTAGTTACAGGGCCACAGACTGTGTCGCAAGGAAAGGGATAATGGCGAAACAGGCAAAGTGACGATAGGGGTGGTTACTCATCCACTTTCAGTTTCTCGTCCTGGGTTATCTGCCGCTTGTTCCTGTAGGATCCTGCCCTTCTTCTCCCGAGGGAACGTATTGTCCCCAGACTTGAATACTGACTTCTGGCTCGTTTTTATGTTTCTGATTCTTATTGGCGACTATAAAGTTCAAACATTTTGGAGGCGAAATGAAACACTGCAAGGGAAAATTGTACTGTCCTGGAAATAAGATCAGCAAAAGTGGAAGATATCCCAAGGGCAGGAGCACGATGTTTATTTCATTCAGTTTCTCTTCAAAAGGGGAAAAAGTTTGTTTCCTCCCTGTTAATGCAAAGTCAAGAATACTCAAGAATATTAAGTTTTCGTAATTTACGTTTTATGTTTGCTTTTTCAGTAATGAAGAATAGCCAAAATAATGCCTCATAATTAGTTGCATAGAGGAATCAGAATACTAAACAGTTTTAATCGAAGGTGATAGTAGCACGTACAATAGAGTGAAGCAGTATTTTTTATCGTTTAACTGATATCATTTTAATTGCGCAACATGAAAATAATAACCTGTCTATAGGCATCAATAATTACTATAAAATGTGTATTGCAGCCATTTTATTATGTTACTTATTGTATGCATATATGTATAAATTGTTAGATGAATGTATTACTTAGTTTAGTAACGTAGAGGGTAAAAGAAAGCTGCCTTTAGTAGCAAACAAAGTAATAAAATGGAAACCTAAGGGTGGCTAACAATAAGGTGTAACCTTGAGAGAGAGAGCAATAACTTAGAAAGCTAATAAGGTACCATCAGACGATGGAAAAATACTGGTGCAACGCCCAAAAAGTTTGTAAATAGCCACATGGGTGCAAAAACCCAAACAAAATCATACTAAGAGTGTTCTGATAGAGCAGGCTTAGACAACCAGAAACTAGGAAGATCAAATTTGAAATTTTAAGCTGTGGACGCTAAGAGGTACCGCACCCAAGCAGTTCATTTCAGTGGGTGTAGCTCCGAGTGGGCAATGTAAGAATTTAGTGCAGTGAGAAAAAAGCTAAACCTTTATCTTTAAAAATGTAGTTGGGTACATCTCACACCTCCATAATTAGATACGACAGTAAATTGTTATCTGATATATACATATATTTATATTATTCAACTGCTGTGAATAAATAATAAAGAAGTTAGAATTTGCAACTATAATTGGTGTTATATGTGTAAAATTATTCTGCAGCCGTACCACCCCTATTTAGAGATACTTGCTCTACCAGATATCACTGACGTAGCAGAGGCATAAATAAAAAAATTAAAAATTATAATTAAAAAACTAAACATTTATTACACAAACTTTATTATTAACACATAAGCACGACACCTGATGTTAATTTTGCACCCATCCTGGGTTGACTACCGATGCAACAGAAAGCAAAATGGGTAATGTTGTAGTGTTTCAAATCCTCTTGTGGAATTTAAGCGATCTTTAATCGGAGGACAGGTATTTTCGAGGTAAACAACTCACTTAGTCTCAAAGAATGAAAGTCACCTGAGGATGGAAGTATTACTACTTGCAAAGAACTAATTTCTATGACCAGATGGAAATACATACTCATCTATTTAATTCGGAAAAATCTTAATTTGCAAATGCGCCTGAATGACAGTAGCTTTAGCAATGTTCAAGCTTATTTTTGGCCTTAGCGTTATGTACAATTCTTAATTAAATTATCTTAATCTGTAGATTCAGACCCACACAGCTTCACCTTATTGTTTTGTTTTAATGTCAATTACACAACTCATGTTTGTATTTTACTTTATACTGTGCCGATTGTTCCCGCGACACAACTTGTATTTCATATTTGTCACCGTTGCAATTAATTTATATTTATGCCGCGGCGCTACTGAGTTGTTTAGTTGGTGCCGGTGGTGTGCGCTATAGTCTTTTTGCTACTTTCTCTACTACGTATAGTAAGTAGGGGAAGTATTGTATTCCACCCAAAAATTCGATACCGAGGTTTCACCGGAAGTATATGTTTTGAGACTCCCCGAATGCAAAAAAAAAGCATTTTTGGAAACATGTCCGTGTGTGTCTGTGAGCAGCATAACTCAGAAACGAACAGTCGGATAAACACCAAACTTGGTATTTAGGTTCAATATCTTCCAGAGATGCGACACGAAGGTTTCAAGAAAATCCCCCCACCTCAGACTACCCTTTACATGGAACATTTTTTGAAAATTTTAATTTTCTCAAAAATGGCTTTAACGATTTTGATTAAAATATCACATGCTTAAGATATTTTCATGACAAATAAAATGTATATCTCGAATTTTCAGGGAATGTATTCAAAAGTATTCTTCATTGTGAACGACTTTTGCATAACTGGTAAACCATAAGAGATAGACAAAATTTTACTACACAAAAAATGTAGATCGCGTTAAAATACACAATTTATGTCATATAAATTGTTTTTGTTGAGTGAACCATTTTCGAGATATTGCTTCTTATTTCCTTTATTTTTTCAATACTTTTCTCAATTGGGAATTCGTTATTCATTTTTTGTCTTGGATATGCAAAGAGTATTAATCTGTGGCAAAGAGAATGGTGTTGCACATAGCAACCAGCTATTAAGAGATATATCTATGCTTAAAGGCTACTGTATTTCCATATTGCCCTTGCAAACAGAAAACAAGAGGAACATAGTAGGCCTTGTGCGATAGTCAAATATTTTTAGAACTGGTCGCTATGTATAACATGTAATTCTCTTTGCATGTCAACAGATCGTTTCTGCAAATGCTTATCTCGATTAATATGAAATAGATGGAGAATAAGAGTTTGTAAAAATAGTTTTACAAGAGTAGAGAAAGTTATGTGAGTGTAACATATCAGATTTTGTGTGTGTGTGTGTGTGTGTGTGTGTGTCTGGGAGTATTTGGATAGAGTCTTAGAGGCAATTGCCGAGAAACATATAATGAGCGTCGGGCGGTTTTGGCTGTGGGGCATCGTGTATTTAGTAAGTGTCCTGCATATCGTACTCTGGGTTTTTGGGCTGTCACACATAATAGGATTGGCCGAATCTGACCATTTGTATTTGCCGTGTTTGCTCAAGTCATTTGAGGCAGTATTTTTAACACTTAAACGATTTCAGTCTAATTATATGATATATAAATTCAATAACAGCCCGCCTTAAAGCAATATGTGTATGTAACAATATATAAAAAGTGTATATTACAGTCATTGTATGAATTTATATTATTGAATACACGTTCAAAAATGTTATCTAAATGTATTACGTAATTTAATAATGTAGGAGCCGTGAGAATAATAGGTTAAAGGTTGCTAACAAAGAGGTAACAATGAGGTAACCTTGAGGCAATAATGAGTATGAAAGTGTAATGATGCTATTAGTCATTCTTGGAGCAACAATAATGTAATTTTTATGACAGTTTATAAAATATCCAATCAACAACCAGAAAAAGCTTTAGTTAAATGAAAGTATTCTATTGGACTAGGATTAGCCAATCAGAGACTTCAAATACAGAAATTTACACATTTAGGCGGTAGAAATCAAGTCAGTTGCTTGTAGGCAGTGCTCATAACTGGACACGTTGGTTGTAGACAGTTACTAATCAGACGCTAGATGTGTCCTCGAGAAATTAAATACGCATTTAGTGTGAGATAAAAATAGTTTGCGTGTTAAAAAAAGTGCAAGTAATTAAAAAAATCTCACAGCTCTCTCTATATCAGTGAAGTGTTATTTAAATCGCGTCTAGCATTAATAAATGAAGTGAATTAAAAATTATAATCTGTGTAAGCCTACATTCTTCAGTCGCACCTCTCCCTGCTAAGATATTCATGCCTCTAAAAATATATATAAATACTGACGCAGCCGAGGCGAACATAAATATATAATATATAAAGAAACAGTCAAATTACAAAGTTAATATTTTTAAACATTTTTGGTGGGGGGGGGCAAAGGCCACCGGAAACTTTTTATCATACGTGCAGTTGCAAGTACTTCAAGTTCGGCTCCCCAACAGTCGAAATATAATACACCATCTTCAAACTGACTTTCCATACGTAGCAGCAACAGACATCCTTCAAATTGCCTCCCAAAAGTGGGGCAAATAACAAAACAAAGCAACTATCTTCTTCAAATTTCAATAAGTGGGAATGCATCTTTGAATTACCAGAGTTCTAGATACAGGCTGTGTGCAACTGCAATTTTTCATAGTTTAAAGGTAAAATAGGGCTTCATAATTATGTAAAATGTAATTGTGTCAGACTTATATAAATGCTATATTCGTAACCAGGCAACTTCTTAAATTTCTATCCTAGTATGTTATTTATGTGATATTCAAGACGAACTATGAACTTAGATCACAGTTCATGTTCTTTTGGGTCAGCATGGTGTAAAATGTTTCTTTGCAAATGCTATATATGTATATATAAATAACTTGTAAAATTAATACGGTAAACACATGAACAGCCTTGTATCTTGCCGTTTTTTATTTTTCTGTTTTTTATGGACCTCTAGTTGTTAGTTACCCCGTTTTGACTAATGGTAGTCTTTGAGGGGGCACAGAGCAACACTTTAATCCAATTTTTACCAATATACTAAACAGTTGTGCATAAGTTAATTAAATAATAAGCGGATTCTCGTAATTAATAAAAAACGTTTTCATGCAGGGCAGTATTGCACTTATAATTTTACTATGTTTTTACGTATATGTTATTTTTACTGGTTTGGATTCTACTCCATTTGATTACACGTTTAAAAATCCCAACAAAAAGTATCCATGCAACTTAATATTATGTTCTCTACTATATTCTTCCTGAGTCCCCGTTTCTTCCGAAAATAATGAAAAGAAATGCAATCAGAAAGGCATTGCAGAGCAGTAGTAACATTATTTTTCTGGTTCTACATGACTATAAAAATCTAATGGCTCAAAAAAATTAATTACTTTAGTAGCAATGTTTTGAATGGACAGTTCCAGGTTTTTGTTTTTCACCCTAAGTTCTCCAAATTCCATGGAGTGGTAGCACCGTCGCTTGAACTACAAATATTACAGTGAATCTTCGGGTAGCTATGTTGATGCTTCATCATTGAGCCTATGGTTGGTGTTCAATATGTTATGATCCTTATGGTCGTTAAATTTAACACTTTTTGACTAAGTAATACGAAGTATTTCGTTTCACTAAAATTCGCAGTACTTACAGGTTTACTTTTCTTAATTTTTCAATTCCTGTAAAGTCTAAATTTTGCTTCATACTGTAAAAAAATTAATATTTAGGGTGCAACATTTCCTTTCATCTCCCACAGTTTTGAAACAATTTGTTAAATTAGCCTTCATTTTGGTTAGTAATATTTTATCTCAAGTTTCAGGCGAGCATTTTCATTTAGCAGTGCCTAGCTGTTTTGAAATTAGGGAGAATAGAGCATGCTAACTAAGATGTAAAGCCCTTGGCCACAAAACCCGTTGCGTTTTTGTTAACTAAATAGTTACCGATAGAGTTTCATCTCCTTCATAAATATATTGCCCAAAGTAAGGTAACATTTTTGGAAAAGCTATGCATAAGGATATCATATTAATATTGTAACATTCATGACTGAAGTTTATATGTTCTGTAGTTAAGCCATTGTTAAGTTCAACACCACTCTTTCTTCAGGAATTTAAAATTACGATGCTGATTCTAGTTTTATGAGAGCACGGGAAATACAAACATTGCTGATATTGCATTTTGAAGACTAAAAAGTACTTTTAATTAACGCTGATAGTTTTTTTAACCCTTATCCAGCATAACATTCGGTCTGTTGGAAACAGTTGCTCTAGGAATGGTTTCTCATAGTTCACATTTCTGGCGTTGCGTGTTGCCGTAACAAAAAGATGGCGGATCTAAATCATTGCTCTAATTTTCGGAGTTGGGAGCTTTTGGCAAGAAAATAAGTCAATATTCTGTAGCGTATATGTGTATGTGTATTGTCACGCCACACACACACACACAACATTGCTTTGTTGCGGATGGTATTGTTGGGGTAATTCTTTTGGCTTGGGATTTGAATTCCATCTGGCGTGGCGAGGGTAAGAGTGGAGGTAGTAAGCGTTACTTTATTTGTGTTATGTGTGGAGAGCGTCATTTCTTGTCCAGCGTCTGGCATGGAACGATGTGTGTGAATCGTGAGAATGTTACTTCGTGTGTGTAGCAGCTCCCTTCAATCTTTTTCGCTTGTGTGTGTGATGTAGGGGCACCGTGTTTATATTCAATAAACCACAGGTAATGTAATTAATGTGAAATTCTGTGTATTTTGTTATAACTATCCCACACCTGCTCTGCGACGGATTCTGGTTGCCTCTGCAACTGTGGCTTGCAATGTACATGCTGGGGTAACTAAAATTTAATATCTAGCTGCAAATCTTTTGACTTCAACCCGGTAAATAACAATATAGAATAAGTTTCCATTATAAAATGCTTTATCCAGCTTTAGGCTCCTTTTATCCGCTATTGAGCAAACATCAAGACACCATATTTTCTTTAGGACTCTCTTAAATCTACAGTGCTGAGTCTACTTTTGTTGATAAAACGGTAAATGGAAAATTGCTGCAATTGCACCGGACTGTACGTGAAGAGTTTGCTTTATTAGGGCTGATAGTTTTCTTATCATTCAGCCGAAGCTAATCCTCAAATTATGGCTACCCAGAGGTAACTCTAGTGAAGCTCGAAAGCCTGCCTACATCGAAATTAGGTTAGAAATTGTCTTACGCAGCAGTTTTCCGTAGTCCGAAACTCCTACAAACAAAATTCAAGAATCCAGCTTGCTATGCAAATGCGGAATCCTGATTCTTTCATCATTTCCATTTTAATCACTGCATGGAATATGAAGCATGGAAGGGAGAGGAAAGGAAATGCGATGCAGAGAAGAAGAATGAAGACTGGCTCTGGAAGAAGTAAAGCAAACATCTATTTGCCAGGGTACTAAGCAACCACCTCCTGCAGAGCATTTTGCGTGCAAACAAAACTACCGCGAATAATGAAGAAGGAAAGAGAGCAGACGGGTTTTACGGCTCAATAGTTAATACTGTGGTCAAGTTATTCCACTTTTATAATAGTCGGAGGGCTCATATAAAATGTCGAATATTTGCCATCATGCACTGTACGATAGAGGCTAATCTTTATAGTTTTTTTCTTTACTGCTTCAGTTGTATAGCTTCCTTTAACTTCTTTGATCATATCGAGGACTTTAGCTTAAGACACAACTTTTACTTTTTATTTTTTCTACAGCGTACTTACAGCATGTAAGTCGACATCGAGATTTCACCGGATATACACGTGTTCATACCTCATGAAGCCAATAAAGCGGTTTTAGAAAATGTCCGTGAGAGTGAGTGTGTATGTCTGTAAACGACATATTTAAAAACACAAGGTATTGGATGAATACTAAACATGGTATTCAAGTTTAATATCTTCCAAAGGTACGACATGAAAATTATCAAAAATATCCTCCCACTCCAAATATCCCTTTACCTGAAAATGTTTTAGATATTTTTTTATTCTCTCAAAAATGGCTCTAAGTTGTTGAAAGTTTTAGCTCAATAAATACATCACTCTCTCGTCTTTCTGCAGCAAAATGGAAAGTTATCTGTTTATTATGGTGTGCAACTACAGCTACAGAGCAAATGAATATAATAGAATAGGAGTTCATATTTCCTCCGTGCCAAAATATCATGTTCCACTAAATTATAAAAAATATATACTTTCATGTACAGGGTGATTTATGAAGAACTGAAACACTTATTTCTTTAATTATTCTGTTCGAAATTCACTCAATGCCCCAATTTTAGCACCAAATTAAGCAGAATGTTCTGCAGTTTCGATTTCCTGTCATTAGATGCGGAGATGTTCATGTTTTATTCGTAATTGTTAGTTTTATTGTCGGCAACTGTTTTTGAGATTTTGTTCTAGTCAACGTGAAAATAGAGTACACATTAAATGAGCGACTCTTCCATGTAAAGCAATACTGGATTACGAATTCAATTACAGCTGCTCAAAGGACACACCAGAGAGCTTTTGGTGTTCGGAATCCTCCCCAAAGAGACATAATACTGGTAAACAAATTGGAAACAACTGGATTTCTGGCGAATAAAAAAGGCAAAACTCGTTCATCTAGGCTTCCCATGGTTGTTGTTGACGTAAGAGCACGACTGGATCAGTCACCCAAAAAAATCATTAAGACGTTTGTCGCAGAAGACAGGGTAGAGCTACTCAATGTGTCAGAGAGCTGTGAAAAGTGCAGGCCTAAAGCTGTATAGGATTACGGTTGTCCATCAGTTACATGAACCTATAAGGATAGACGACTGAATTATTGCCGTTGGTTTCAGGCATTCATTGTACAAAATCCTGCCATATTGTCCATCACATGGTTTACAGATGAAGCATGGTTCCATTTATCCGGCTATGTGAACTCAAATAATTCAGCTATTGGGCCAGTGAAAATCCACATGTTACTCATGAAGCACCTATGCACACGGTTAAAATCGGAGTTTGGTACGCAATATCCGCACAGAGAATAATGGGACGATTTTTTGTTTGTTTTTAACAATGTGAACACTGCAGAGTACCGACGGATTTTCATGGAGTTTGCTGAGTAACTAGACGATGTAGAGCTGAGTCAAGGATATTTTTAGCAGGACGGCGCTACATGCCATACATCAAAGGAATCCATTGTACTAATTGCAAGTTCTTTAACGACCGGATAATTCCCAAGAATCTGTGGCCACCGAGATCTCCGGATTTGACATCGCCGGTCTTCTTTCTATGGGGTTATTTAAAAGACTGGGTTTATGCCACAAGTCCCCAGACATTGAACGATCTGA
This sequence comes from Deroplatys truncata, assembly GCA_030765065.1. NCBI lineage: Eukaryota > Metazoa > Arthropoda > Insecta > Mantodea > Mantidae > Deroplatys > Deroplatys truncata. The sequence continues at coordinate 115,814,840 of CM060975.1, forward strand.
AGCACAACATTACACAGAAGATTCAAGCTATTGACAACAGAGTCCTCCAAAGAGTGGCCAGTAACATGGAACGACGTGTTGATTTGTGCGTTATGCAGGATGGAGGACATTTTCAGCATTTCTTATAGAGGAAAATAATCTCCCAAAATTCCTTTGCATTTTAGGTATAATAAGTTGTCGCTAGCATAACTCGTTTTGAAACAATTAAAGAAATAAATGTGCCAGTTCTTCATAAATCACCCTGTAGAATGATATTCATCTCTATATTTAGGCGGTGGACGATGATTTTAAACGAATTACATCCATAGATATTCGCTTACATTTGCTAACATTCTTTATTTAACAGCATTATATTCTCTCTCATTCAATTACCCATATTATTCGGATTAGTACATATAGGAGTGCTGAGTTTTCATTTTACAAGTCTAGATACATGTGTAGATTTACCGTTTCGTTGTGATAGGGTGTTCTGTAAGACTAAGAGATTCCCCAAAATATCTTTCGAGCGTCCAGCCAAATCTGGTATTTGCGGGCGTATAGTGATGAAATTGAGATGTTTTAAAAAGTTCAATTCATGCCAATAATTTAAAAAATAAATAAAGACGTTATGTCTTATATTCGAGTTGCAGATAATTAAAAGCACGTTTAACCCATTTAAGGCTTAGGGAGATGGATTAAAATTTTAATACCCGGTGTGAAGTACAACTTCCCCGTAACAACTGAGAGCACAAATCATTACACCACACAGCCACTATCTGGAATAGAAATCTATAAATACATTAACAGCGGGCACTGCCTTGGATTCCACATGGCTGTAATACGCTTCTAATGGATTATTTCAAAAGATAAACTAGATTTTCTCCCGTGCGTCGATTTGCAATCAACTAGATACAGTCCAGCGCAAAAAAAGTGCCGAAGCATTTCGTTTCCTATAGTATTCTTCTTCATTTAAATTGACATAATCCCCTTATCAGTTCAGTTCCACACCTACTCGGATGTGCTAATCTTTTATTGGTTTGAGCAAAGCGAGTGATGAAAGGTGTGGGAAACAGAAGCATTTTATCTGAATGGCTGCAAGGTCCTCGCCAGATACTTACCAAATCGTCTCTTATTGATTGGATGTCAAAGGTCTGGCATTCAAATACTAACCAATAGTGGTTAGTTAGTGGTTGGGATGAACAGTGGTCGATTTCTGGCTCAGAAGCTAAGTAGGCCGGGGAAGTGGCTAAGACCAACATTATGTGATAGTTATTTATTTTTATCTTGTGGAGTCATACAAAATTACAACTTAAAATTAAGTGCATGAAAATCATAAGGACACAAGCATTATTATTACAAATAATTAGTAAAGTGACGTGGATGGATGAAATTGATCTGTAAATAATATCCTCTTTATTATATATGCCATTTGCAAAGAACAAATGATATGTATAAATAAACCGATAATTATTGCATTTAATTAGCAAGATTATAGCGCAATGAGAGATGCGAGTTATGGAGTACTCCAAGAACAGCGAATGTGGTTACATTAGCAAAACAGGTGACCTATTTAATTATAAATGCATAATGTAGACCGCATGGCACCAGGAGCCCTAAAAACGTATCACAACGGGATACAAAGCCAACTTAAAGAACATGTGAAGAAAACGTGTTAACAAATAAATATTTCAGGAAAGATAAAAAGCATTTTACTTCGAATAACAGGCATTTAATATTGTTAAGGGTTTATTATCATTATTTTAATTATTATTACCTTCTATTAATAATAAGTATTTGCAAAGAAATAAAAGGAACAGACATATTGATTTTGAATTATAAAATATAACAAAAAATATGGCAAGGAAGTGAGTTATATGAAATGAACCGAGTAAAACGAAAACGCATTACAAAAATGTCGCAAAACAGCATTTTCGCAGCTTGAAATGGGTTGGCAGCCTTATTTATATTTCTTTCTTACAAAACTCTGATAATAAAATTTGTTTAAGATAATACTACTTCCGAATTATCTATGGAAAGGTAAAATCACAATAAAACAATCAATGCCATAGCCGGGATTCCAGCCACCGATGTTCTGCTTCCCGTACCGCTGCTCCATCGTCTAAACTACGATGTCAATATGATAACACGTCATGAAATTCTCCACGTGATTCCAATTTTTCCGCAAAATACATAGTATCCTTAACTACTCTTGAGATAACATACCGCAATGTCGACTTACATACCTTTTCGTTCTGATTCTACCTTTCCAGCCTTCGGAAGAACAATTAATAAAACTGAGTTGATTACATTTTCTCAACTAATCTAAAAATGCCTTAGATCCTAGCCTCTGGTATACATTTTCCATCGCGAAAGTTATTTACCTTTAGTAAGCAGAGGAAGTATTGTATTCCACCAAAAAATTTTAACTTAAATACAAGTTTTGAGTTTGCATTTTTTTAAAAAAAACGGTATGTGTTTGCGCATGCGTGTGTGTCTTTGAATAGCATAGCTTAAAAACGAAATCTTGTTTAAGCACAAAACTAAGTATTTCATTCAGCATTTTTCAACGATGTGACACTAAGATTTTCAAGAAAATACTCACCCCAAACAGCTCTTTACACGGAATGCTTTTTTTACTATAGATTTTCTCAAAAATGTCTTAACGATTTTGATTAAAAGATGTGTTCAAGATATTTGCATGACAAATAAAATGTATATCGTGTATTTTCTGCGAAGCACTCCTTATTCGGAATGACTTTTATATAATTGTTATACCGCAAGAGATAAAACAAAGAAGAAAGAAAAAAGTAAAGAAAGAAAAGAAAATGTGGATCTCGTTAAAGTACAAATTAATGCCATATAAAAATTATTGTGGCGTTAACAAATTGTGAGATATTCTTTGTTATCGGTTTGAATTTTCCAATACTTATACTTTTTGCTAGGAGTAGTTCGCTATTCACTTTTTTCTTGTGATTATGCGGAACATTGAATTTCAAGGTCATCATATGACGACCCGCATTTTAAAAATCTGAGTCTTAGCGTACTACATCCTTCTTATATGCATATTAGTGGATGTGTAGTGAAAGCTCATTCGATTTTTATTGTTCTGTATCGCAGTAAATAGAATAGTACATTTTGAAGAAGATGGTCTGTTGCTGCTACGTATGGAAAGTCAGTTTGAAGATGTATTATATTTCGACTGTTGGGGAGCTGAACTTGAAGTAGTTGCAACCTCACGGATGGTAAAAAGTTTCCGGTAGCCTTTGCCCCAAGTTTAAAAATATTAACTTTGCATTTTTACTGTTTCTTTAAATATTATATGTTTATGTTTGCCTAGGCTGCGTCAGTATTATTGTTAGAGACATGTTTCTCTTTGCAGGGTTGTGGTGCGACTGAAGAATGTAGGCTTACACAGATTTTAGGTTTTTCTACACTCCATTTATTAATGCTTGACACGATTTAATTCACAGTTCACTGATATAGAGAGCTGTGAGATTCTTTTATTAATTACTTTCACTTTTTAAACTCGTAAACTATTTTCTCACACAAAATACGTCTTAAATTTCTCAAGAACGCATCTCCCGTCTGATTATTAACACTGTCTGCTAGCAACTGACTTGATTTCTAAAGCCTAAATTTGTAAATTTCTGTATTTCAAGTCTCTGATTGGCTAATCCTAGTCCAATAGAATACCTTCATTTAACTAAAGCTTTTAGTGGTTGTTGATTGGCTATTTTATAAACTATCACAAAATTTGCATTATTGTTGCTCCAATAATGCCTAGTAGCATTATTAAGCATTCTTACTCATTATTGCCTCAAAGTTACCTCATTGTTAGCAAATTTTAACATATTATTCTCACAGCTCCTACATTATTAAATTACGTAATACATTCACATAACATTATTACATGTACACAATAATATAAACATATACAATGACTGTAATATACACTTTTTATGTATTGTTACATACCCATATTCCTTTAAGGCGGGCTGTTATTGACTTTATATATTATATAATTAGACAGAAATCTTTTAAGTGTTAAAAATACTGCCTCCATTTTTGTAAGAAGTTTATTGGGGAATGAGTAAAGAAAATTATGTGAATGCAACAAATAAGACTTTTTTAAATGTGTGGATACATTTTCATTGAACGTCTATATATAAAATATCAAATTTGCACTTGCAGCAGTTGGCGAGTTGTTACATGCGTATGCCTTACGGACGGACTTGGCAATGGTAATGTGCACTCCGCAATATTATACGGCAATATACTGAACGATTATATCTGCGATTTCCTTTATCCAAGCACTGAAATTATTAAAACTGTATTGGTTGAATGATAGTTGCACAGAATTTGTAGGATTATTATAACATGCCGCGTTACGAGCGCTATGCAGGTTAAGCTGGTGATGGGGTTGCCATCTCTCCGCCTCCACCCAGCAGGATGCTTCATCTTGGATAGGTTGCTTTCACTAATAATAAACAAGGTATCTAGATTGCAACAGACAAAAGTGTCTAAAGCATGAAGGAAGAAATATATTAATATTTCTTCTGAAGCTAATCCCTTCATACAAAATGGAAATCTGGAAAATAGCCATATTATCAAAGCATGTTTTCATATACAAAATAAAAGTGGAAAGGGTCATGGTATTTCAAAATTCAGAAGTTATAAAATAGATAGGTACGGGAGATGCGTGAACAAATGCAGTGAATCTCAATAAAGGCTTTTGGAAAGAAGTAGAATTAAGGCTAGAAGATGTTGACAGACAAGATATTTGTGGTAGTACAAGAGAGAAAAGCTCCTTGAGGATATATAGGGAAATAAAACAGTATGGGAAAGGGAAAAGTACATGATATGTAGTAAACTAGGACGAGTAGGAATTGCATAGGCGAGAGCAGGAGATGGAAATTTGAAAGGCACAATGCATGACGAGAATATATGAAAATGTCCGAAGTGTGGTGAAGTGAACACGGATGTTACTGTATTTTATACTGCAATCAACAAAAACATGGGGAGAACACGTTTGGCAACAAAAATGGAAAACTTGGCTGGGAAAATATTAATAAGGAAGGTTCTGAGTGCAAAAGGTAAAACATAAAAGCCATGGATGACTATTTACGTAAGGTCAAAGAGAAATGGTTAAGAATGACTACAAAGAAGATGGGGCTAAAGGAAGATAAAATAGATTAATAATGTAAGCAAGTAGACAGTGAGCCATCTACACGGAAAAGTAAACGTTGTGTGTATTCAGACCGTAGATTAGTATAGACAAGCAGCCAAGAAGTGAATTTATGGCGTAAATAGCCTAATATTTTCAAATATTATAGTCTAAAATGAATGTAATTCAATTATGGAACTGTGAGCAGTGAGAAATAAATGTTCATTCATGCATGTAAAATAGAAAAAGAGCATATAACATGAAAAAATTAACATTTCGAAGTATTATGAAATATTACTGGTCCCCCCCCCTTCAGTTTCTTGTTCAGATTGGACCATTTAAGTTGAGGCTGTTCAATATCTCCAAAACTAAGTGTTGTGGAAAGAAATGTATTGAATAAAAGTTGCTTTATATTGTGGAGAAAAGTAAATGCCATTAGTTGCATTTTATTTGGAGGAGGTTGTGATGGTCAATTTAAATTGATCCTAATTGTAGGTTTCCAATTTAAAAAAATCTGATGTGTTACACTCACATGACTTTCTCTACTCTTGTAAATCTATTTTTACAAACGCCTATTCTCCATATGCTTCATGTTAATCGAGATATCGAGATGTCAATCTTATTGGTAATTTTCTTGTAGGTGCAAGGGGAATATGGTAGCTTTTAAGCGATAGTCAAATATTTTAACGCTGGTTGCTATGTGGCGCATTCCATTCTCTCTGCATGTCCAGGACATATAAAAAATGAATAATGACTTTGAGAAAAAGTATAAGTATTGGAAAATTTAAGGATATAACAAGCAATATCTCAAAAACGGTTCACTCAACAAAAGAAATGTATATGACATAATTTGTGTATTTTAATGCGATCTACATTTTTTGTGTAGTAAAATTTTGTCTATCTCTTATGGTTTACCAGTTATGCAAAAGTCGTTCACAGTGAAGAATACTTTTGGAGACATTCCCAGAAAATTCGAGATATACATTTCATTTCTCATGACATTATCTTAAACATATGATATTTTCATCAAAATCGTTAGAGCCATTTTTGAGAAAATTAAAATTTTCGAAAAATGTTCCATGTAAAGGGTAGTCTGGGGTGGGGGGATTTTCTTGAAAACCTTCGTGTCGCATCTCTGGAAGATACTGAACCTAAATACCAAGTTTCGTGTTTATACGACTGTTCGTTTTTGAGTTATGCTGTTCACAGACACACAGACACACAGACACACACACACGGACATGTTTCCAAAAATGCTTTTTTTGGATTCAGGAGGTCTCAAAACATGTATTTCCGGTGAAATCTCGGTATCGAATTTTTGGGTGGAATGCAATACTTCCCTACTTACTATACGTAGTAGAGAAAGTAAAAATTAAATTGATCTAGAATGACCATTACAACGTCCTCCAAAAAATACGATTAATGGCATTTACTTTCCATAATATCAAGCAACTTTTATTAAAGACATTTCTTTCTACAACGCTTAGTTTTGGAGATATTGTACAATCTCATCTTAAATGGTCCATCCTGTATAATGCGCAATACACGATTTTTTGTCTTCAACTGCAGTCCCAGAATCGTTATTCAGCAAAGTTGGTAAGTTTATTGTAGTCTATCTACAATAAGAGTAGCAACAAATAGCATTCACTGTAGGACGAACGAGGTTACTGGTTGCGCAATGTAAGGGTAAAAAGGTTCAAATAAAATAAATATATTGTGAAGGGTTAGACTTAAGTGCCGAATTTCAGCTCCGTGCATAAGCCTTATTGTTGCAGCTGTTTGCTAATGGCCTTTCTGAGCGACGGAACTATGAACATTATTTAAACGTCAGGAGGTTGGTAATATTAAACCAATAAACAATTTTCTGGCATGGCGGGCAGGAGATGATAATTTTAAACAAATGGAGAGAGGTGGTTCGCTTAGCCAGAACGGTACTCCAGGGTGCTCTGGTAATCATAGCAAATGAGGCGCGCAAGGAAAATGGGCCCGCCTCAGTTATGATCCTCCCCCTGCTGGGTAATCTACTGCGCCTATCATCCTCCCGGAGAATATGAGGTCGTCGTCTCTTTGTTTCTCTCGCCTTTCAAAAAACCAAAAACACGTGCAGATGCCAGCCATCCTTTCACAGCCACTATAGCTCTCAAAGTGAAACCAATCACTCAAAACAACCTAGGTTTTTGTAAAAGAACATGACAGGGGAAGGACTTGAAATAGAGGCTTTGTCACATTACTTTCTCTATACATTATCATTTAATTCCGTAGCCATGCTCCACGGTGCGATGTTCCCAATTCCCCGTTTCAATTTTTGAAGTTATATGTCATAGTTGTAACGGCGCGCCGATAATGTTTGTTGTATATCTCAGGAGTTTCACGGGTGGTACACATTTATAAATTATGAGTTATGGCCCTATACATACGTGTATATTCTTTTTTCACAGACTTTTGAGGCAGTGGATAGGGGAAGGTACCAGTTGCTCATGCCAAGGTCGTCTACGTGTGGCAGCTCTTTGTGATAGCTGGCGCCCCGTCCTCACGACGTCCTTATCTCTATCCCTACAGTATGTATTACAGATATAGAACTCTGCAAAAGGTAAGGGATTCGAACTCGGAACCTCTCAGAAACTCGCTGCTCTAACCACTCGTACACAAAGCACAACTACGGTTATTTAGGTCGAGTGGCTACCTAAGGTAAACTTAGGATGTCTGATTCATAATGGTGTACATATGCTTATGATTACTATTATATCATTATAGTAATGTATTACATTGGTCAGATGGATGGATAGACAGGTAGATCTTTATTGGTGTCAAAATAATTATTGAAATTATAACACAAACACTTAGTGCATGGATTATTGACTGTACATTAATATTTAAGATACACGTTAAAGGTGACAAAAAGAAACAAAGGAAAAACAAATAAAAATAGAGATACATTGCCTCTGAATAACTGAACAAATTTGATCTGGTTTCGTGCACCTTAGTCAGGAACTTGCCCATGTTTTGCCAGTTACTCTGGTCATCCAGTAGACCCCAATATGCCATCTCCTTCTGTCCGAGCTTCTTTGAATTTAATTGTTCATCAATTCTTCCACTGTGCACATTCCGCCAACATATGTTCAAGTCCTCATGCAAAGCAAGAATGGACAGATTCTTCTACCAGAATTGTCGTCAGTCATTTTCTGTGCCCTCCAGGCTTTCAGTCTAAACTATGCCATTCCTATCTTTCCTTCCTAAGTAAATACGCCTCTTTACACAAATTCAATTTTACTTCATATTATAAACATTATAATGCTCTACAAAATATCCGGAATCTAAAAAATAGATGTATAGCATTCTCCAGAGCGAAACGACTTTAAAAAAACCGACCTTATACATAGAACGAAATATTATAGCAGTAGTGGACTGCCTAAAGATCCAGGGAATGTTATTGGATTCTAAATTAACCTTAATCCCACAATTGAAACTCCCAAAAAAGTTGAACCCGTTGTTTGAGCATTTTGAGGATGTTGGCCTCCAGAAATTGGGGTGCTGACTACAACGTCCTTCTGCGAACATACCAAGCAATTTTTCCATCTAAACTGGACTATGGCTCCAAAATCTATGCTTCAGATGATCCTATAGCCTTAAAAATACTTGATACCATACAGTCATCTAATACTTGGTGCATTCCACACTAGTCGTATCAAGAACCTGCAGACCGAAAATGATATCAGACGTGAACAACTGCGCCTTTCTTATGCACTGAAGATCGCAGCTAGGCAGAATTCCAATATCTTTCATTATGTGTTCCGTTCAAAATATTTGTCTTCAGATCGTATTCATGATATCGCTTTCAGTCTGAGAATCTGTAGACACCTTCAAAAACTCAATGTTACTTCACCTCCTATATCACAACTTCCTTTTCTTCTGCACTGTACTTCTTGGGAAACTAGTATATCGATGATCGATACATACCTAAAAAAATTCTAAATCATCCAGACCCGAAATCTTCTATAAACGTTTTCAAAGAACTCATATCAGGCTATCCCAGTCATACTAAAATATACGAGGTGTGATCAAAATTTTCCGGAATGGCTTCACAACAATGCTGACGCTGAGATTTCTTTAATTCGTACGCGACTGTACATGCAGCGATCCTTCCCGATAAAAATGAGAGGTCACGTGACTTCCTGTGACCATGCAGTGACGAGCTAGACGCTCTGAAGTGAACATGTATTTTGCAAGTGCTGCTATTTTTCCGCGTAGTAAAAATGCCAGATTACGAAGAACAAAGAACAAACAAAACATTTTTATTTTAAACTCGGTAAAACTGCAAAGAAGCCTATGAAATGTTAAGAACAGCTTATGGGGAGGCAGTTATGAGCAAAACTCAAGCATTTTAGTGGTTTTCGAAATTTAAAAGTTGTGACATCAGTTAAAGATGCAGATCGTTCGGGGCGACCCTGTTCTAGCAAAACTGATGAAAATGTCAATCAGGTGAGGGAAATGGTCTTAAATGATAGGTGCATTACATTAGGACTCTTCTTTGGAAGTGTTCAAAGCATTTTGAAAGATAATTTGGACCTGAGAAGAATTGCCGCCAAGTTCGTGCCCCGCGTGCTTTCAAATGACTAAAAGGAAAGCCGTGTGATTGCCTGCACAGATCTTAAATAACAGCTAAAAAAGGACCCGCATTTTATGGAGAAAATTATTACTGGTGATAAAACATGGATTTATGGGTACGATCCAGAAACGAAGCAACAATCTTCACAATGGAAGAGCCCTTCATCTCCACGCCCGAAAAAGGCCAGACAAGTTCGATCCAAAGTGAAGTCAAAGATGATTGCGTTTTTTGACATTAAAGGCATTGTACATAAGACATTTGTGCCACAGGGTCAAACAGTGAATCAAGTGTTCTACAAACAAGTGCTGGAAAGATTAAGGGAGAATGTGCGACGCAAACGGGCGGAGAAATGGAGGAGTGGTGACTGGTTCCTGTGACAATGCGTCCGCGCACAAAGCCCTTTCTGTTTGCCAATTTTTGGATAAAAATAGGATGAATACTGTTCTCCATCCCGCCTATTCTCCAGATTTGGCACCAGCAGACTTTTTTCTTTTCCTGCGACTTAAAATGCGGCTCCGAGGACACGTTTTGAGGACATTGATGTCATCCATCGCGAATCGCAGAAGGCTCTGGACATGTTGAAAGAAGAGGACTTCCAGAGATGCTTCCAGCAGTTGCAGAAGAACTGGGAGAAGTATATCAACGCCCAAGGAGACTATTTCGAGGGTTACAGTGCAGATTAGACAAAACAAACTGTTGTGTAGTATTTATGACGTCATTCCGGAAACCTTTTGATCACACCTCGTATACTGATGGTTGTCTACTAAATGATATGCGGGTATGCAATTATCTATTCAGAACACATAATTCTCTACAAACTTTCGGAATTCTTCTCAATCTTCTCTGCTGAACTTTATTCTGTTAAAAAGCGTTGCAGGATTAATCCTAACCGACTCACTAAATTGCATACAAATCCTTCAGGACAGAAACACACATCTCACGCTGGCTCAAAATATTCTCAGTGTAAGTACGGATTTGCAAAACCAACGTAAATAAGTGCTATTTTGCTGGTTACCATCTCATGTGGGCATCACTGCAATGAAACGGCAGATGCAGCTGCCAAAGAATCTACCAGATACCCACTACTCAATTCTAGTGTCCCACAGTGACGTATTAAACCATATAATTGGAAACAACAATGACTGAATCAAGCTGGCACCAAACTCCACGAGATCAGGCCTTGTGCTGAAGTCACACCACCTCTTACGTTCGCTGTAAGAAGGCAACAAATTGCTCTAACAACGTTACGGATTGGCCACACCTCACTGACACCTGTTGCTTAAAGATGGCCCTCCTATGTGCTCTAACTGCAACACCCTCCTTACAATCAAACACATGTTCAAAGGAAGAAGAGATCTATACCAAACTTCACAGATTTAACTAAAGCAATCAACCTTCCTGAACTTCTTCACTTCTTTAAAGCCATAAAATTACATCATAGTTGATAATTATTGTTGTTCGTTAATCTGCTATTCTGAAGAACTGTTAATCAATACTGTAAATAAAGGTTGTGTTAATATGTGAATTGTTCATTAGTCGCGTTATGACGTTAGTGTTTAAGCGACTTTAAACAAAAGTAAACTTAAAACATCATAATATACAAAAAGTATTTCAGTTAGATCAACAGTAGGTTGGATGTAACAATCAACGCTAAATATTAGGACACAAAATACATTTTCCTCGTACGCGGTGACAATGTTAGCAATACCAGAATGCTCTTAAACTAAAATAAGAAACAACATCAAGCAGTCTTAGGTAGTGTATTGATAAAATAGTAGATATTTGATGTCATTTGGGTACCTATTTGAAAAAAGCGGACGGCGTTTTGAGAACACCATTATTAATGGAAAGTTTTGATATAATATACTTTGTAGTGGATATAAAGAATAGTTGAGACAGACACAGTTCATTATTTTCTGTATAATAGCCTTGATTTCACATAAGCTTTGTAACAACAAGACTGTAATGGGTCTGCTAGATTGAGAATCTGCATAAAAGGAAACTGACAAAGTGTTTTCCAGAAAAGCCACATGCTACAAGCAGGCATTCCAACAAAATTCTGATCAGGGGAGAAACCTTCGAAATTGGTACGTAGTGAATGGCACATACCTTGGCCATTCACTACGTACCTTTTCATGCTGTTTCTATGCAATCGCGAGAAACAACTAATGTTGAAGGGAATTTAAAGAATGGCCAAGAAACGAACATTTCAAACTATTAATAACGGATGTCTAAGAAATGGCTTATTCCACAAAAAAAGTTATTTGAAATAAATTGTGTGTTTTAAATATTTACATTTCTTGTTTAGTACGTTTTTGTCTATCGCTTAACGTTTACCAGTTATATAAGACTATACGAAATTCCTTCCCAATGAAGAGGACTTCAAAGGCTATTCCCAGAAAATCCAAGATATACATTTTATTTGTCATGCACATATATCTAATAAATGATATTTTAATCAAAATCGTTGAACTGTTTGTTTAGAAAATTAAAATTTCCGAAAATATTTCATGTAAAGGGTAGTTGGGTTTAGGGGATTTTCTTTAAATCTTCGCGTCACATCCTTGAAAGGCTGAACTTAAATACCAAGTGGTGACTTAACCGCATTTCGTTTTTTAGTTTATGCTATTCACACACACACAGAAACGCGCGCGCGTCGACTTTTTTCTAAAAATGATTTTTTGGATTCAGGGGACCGGAAAAAATATTTTTCCGGTGAAATCTCGACATTGAATTTTTGGGTGGAATACAACACACCCCCTACTTACTATACGTGGTAAAGAAAGTAAAAAAGACTGCTTAATATTTAAAAGTGCACTACTTAAAACGCTAAAAAACAAACTAAGTATTATGCTTCTTACTCAAACACAAAAAACAGTTTGGGGTAGAGGGGGAGTTCAACATAGCTGTTTAATCTCTATATCAATTATTTTGGTGGGACGCATAATTTTCTTTAGCTACTAAGAGTAAGTTAAGACAGAGTAAAAAGGAAATCTTTTCATGTTGAGAATTGCATAGGTAGGGGGAATTTGTTGAAAATTGTTGCCTCAAATCCAAAGAGAGAAAGGCACATGGAGTTTTCTCTGGATATTTTCCCCCCTTTTTATTTAAAAAAAACCCAAAAATATATTTCAGTTAAATCTGAATATCCAATTTTTCTGTAGAATGGAATATTTCTTTTCCTTAGTTGTGACACGGGTAAAGCTAAATAGGCGAAGCACAAATAATAACAAGACTAAGCAGTAGAAGAACGGATCAATTAGTTTTTGTTAAGGCGAATGTCTTAAGTTTTAAGTTATGTTGTTCGCAATCACACACAATCGCACACACACACACACACACGATACTTTTTCTTAAAAAATTATTTTTTGGAGTTTAGGGGGCCTCAAAACATATATTTTCATGAAATATCGACATCAAATTTTGTAATACAATACTTCCCCTACCTACTATACGTAGGCAGAAGAGAAAGTAATATTCAATGTAAGTGAACGTAGATAACAGATCAAACTGGAAATAACATGGAGATAGAATGGATGAGAAAGCACTATCTAAAATAAGAACACAAAAACCATCAAGGGAAAAGTGGACGCCTAAACGCAAGATGGGAAGATCAAGAATTCCTCGAAGCCAGAACGGGATAACACCCAAGCCTTGGATGTTGGTGATGATGATGAGCCTGACGCTCACTAAAGTACCTATAATACTATCCAATTTGCTCCTTAAGTACCTCGAACTTTTAATAACTATAGAGGAAACGGATAAATATTCCAGTAAAGTTAATAGTAATAACTAGATAAGACCCTTGTTTCTCATTCTGTTTGCATAGCGTCTTCGTATAAATGCAAAGCAGTGAGTGAGATTACAGTGTTTAAGCCACCACATCAACGGACAGCATTAAGCCTTCCATTTAACTCAAGTGTCTGTACCATGATCCATAACAATGACAATAGGTAACATAGCAAGATATTCACCCTCGCTCGCAAGAAACGACCCGAGACAGGGAGGGTTCTCTATATACAGTGGCAATTTCCGGGAAAGGAATCAGGGTGCAACGATCCGGCAAAACAAGGAGCTGGGGCACCGTAATGTTGGAACTGCCTTCCTTTTCGACCGCAGTGAGTGGACGGAGCGATATCAAACTAATTCGCAGAGCGGCGCTTGTGGAAACAGATAGCCAGTACGTTTTAACGGCCCATTTGGGACTGCATTAACGTGACCAATTATTGAAACGTATGTAGCCCTGGTGAAGTGGTGGTCTTCCTGCTTTCACTTTCACTTGACAGTATTTTTGGTGTCACGTAGTGTAAGAGATTTTATATTTAAACTCAGAATGTTATCACTAAAAACATAGATTTAGATTTGCATTTAAATACAGTCTATAATTTTAAACGCATTTTTACTTTCCCTAATACCTACCGTATTGCATTCCACCAAAACCTTGATGTCGAAATTTCGCGGCAAGGATTTGTTTTGAATACTGAATTTCCTCTATTCTGAATCCAAAACTAGAAATTTTAGAAAAAGAGCCATATATGTGTATATGCAGTTTCTTCATTTGAGTTGTCTACTGCATAAACCAATTGGCTGCAGTGTCCCCAGAGATAAAAATCCAAAGGATTGAGGTCAAGAAAACGTGCAAGCCATGAAACCGGCCCCTCTCTACCTATCCATCTGTCATGGTAGATACCACCCAGTGCATCTCGAACAACGCGACTAAAATGTGTCTAAAAGACTAAAACAATCTTCTTCAACATGTCGTGGAACAGATTAATGTGTCATTAAAATGTCTTTGATTAATATTAGTTTGAACTTTAATAAATCTAAAACTAAGGATTTTGTGACGTATGTTTATACGTAATATTTTCCTTCTTTCGGTGTAGGGAGCTTTGAGCAACTCAAACACTAAAATTGGGTTAAATGTCAAACTTAGTATACAAGCTCATTCTTCCAAGATGCGACACGAAGACTTTGAAGAACATCCCCTGACCCCCAACTATCCTTTACATGGAACAATCTTCGTTATTTTTGATCTTATTAAAAACGGTTTGATTTAAAATACCACTGTGTTTAAGACATTTACATGATAAATAAAATTTATACCTTGAATTTTGTGCAAATAGGCTGTGATGTCATATTATTCGGATGGAACTGTGTATAATCTTGTGTAACGTATAAATAATAAGAGATAGAAAAAAGCTTACTACACAAAAAAACACTTTTATTTCAAAACACTTCCTTGTGGCATCAGCCATTTCTAAGATATTCGTTTATATTGGGATTTGGGTTGAATTTTTCGATACTTTTAATTTTTCTAAAGTGGTCGCTATTATCTTGCTTCTGGTGATATCATGGAATGAGTATGGAATTTAAAGGCCACCATATGGCAAGCAACGTTTAAATTATTCCTCACCCGCTTTCTAACTCATCTACGTATTTGAACGAACAAAGGCGCCACATTCAGAGAAAAAGCTGTTTTAGGGGACACAAGTTATGCTGGATTGAACTCCCTTTCAAGAACATAACTATCCCTCTACGAAGAGCGACACCAATGTTCTATACAGGTATACACTGTTACATACCTGGTGAAAAGACAGTCATTACATTGAGTTAAACCAGTTGAAGATTGCATTGAATTAAACCAGTTGTAGATCTCATTATTTGGATCATATTTTGTATGTTTCAGGTTTTTCTATCATCACTTTATGCGGAGATATTTTAGGTTTTTCGAGAATATAAAACGCACACGCTGGCAACGTCGCAGCTAGTAACAGTGGCTGTTAGTGACTGGTAGCTGGTGGCGAGGGTGGGACTCTCCCTTTATAAACCATAAATGGGTCAACGCGTAAACAAGTTTCACTTTCGCTGTATGACGCGTGATTCATGAGTGTAGATAAACGTTATCAAGACACTCACGATTTGAAAAGTCTGGTTCTCGTAAACCTTGTGCTGTCTTTGGGAAATTTTTATGGAACCAGAGAACTACTATCCCAACACACTGCTGGGCCTGTGTAATCTGGTGAGAGACACTGGATTAGTGTGAAGGGGTAGCCATTATTACAGGATCAGCACAATAAGCCTTAGGCTTTTGTAGACGGGCCCAAGTCTTTAAAAAAAACATGTGCTCTACATATGATTATCCACTAAACACGACTCGGGTTCTTTTATCACTAAACCTGTGAGTTTCAATGCGTAGTACGATGTTACACTAATAATGAATCAACTTCTAGTGGAGCTGACATAAACACTGTGTGCGAAACGCTTATCAGACGATGAAGGCATAATACCGTTAGTGTAGATCAATAGCTACCAAGTTGTACTTGACATTTCGCCGAAACATTACACCACCCGTTCGTTGAGGTTGTTTGGAATAAGCCTCGTGTGGAAAACAAAAACGCTAGTCCCTCTTCCTTCCAGTTTAGGTGTACTGTTTTGTGTACTTTCGGGAGGCGATTCTTAAACTGACCTAGTAACGTTGCCTATGTCTGCAGCCACATTACGTCTGCAAAACTGTGTTCGGAAAATTATTATTTCCAATCCCTGGATGGTATCACATATTTACTACCGAAACTAGATCAGAAATAGGTTAATCTACCCATCTTACAAGTAACAGTTATTATCTTCATACAGTCTCATGAAATGAACCATCTAATTTGGGAAAACAGCTATTCTTTTCAAAAAACGGCTGAACACACAACAAAATGCTAGTATACTTTTTGTTTGAAATACTTCTGTGAAGTACATATTGGAAGGAATTTAATAAGTTCCCTTCCATCCTGTATTTCAGAATCTCTAAATAAAAGTTCTACCCACCAATGTATGAATCCCGAAACAAAACCAGCAAAAACGAAAATGGCCGATCTATAAAATTAGAGAATTATAGGATATGGATAAATAAACACCACTATACCCAAAATGTGTGTTATAGAGTCACGTTTACAACGGCAATGTTAAATTAACATAGGAATTCCGACATGAGCAACAGAAGCTGTATTTGATGCAGCATAGATAGAAAGCTTGTGTTGTCATTTGATTAATTATGTTGAAACATCCTTGTACTAGAGGATGAAAACCGTGTTGAAAGACAAAGTTTGGAGGTGATAATGGTAACTAGAGACAGAAATTCTGTGCTCTAATAATCCCTTTAATATGTATGCATTGAAAGCCTTCGTAATATGGAGATAAATATGCCCATATATACGTATTAAGACATCATATGGGCATAAAATAAAAATTTAATGCAGTCTATGTACTCTCTGCGTAAAAACAACTATTTTGGAAACCATATGAACCATTTAACTAATCAAAGGTTATATTTAATACTGAAGAGTTAGAATATACCCCTGTAAGCTAGCTGTGTCGCTCACGTTTACTTTTGTATAACTACACCAAAACAATATCTTCATATACAAGCACCACCTCAGTGAATTGAATGACCTGAAGTTTCAAGTGGGAGCAATTGCGAACCTGTAGGAATGTTTCCGGAATTGGATTTCTAAAATTATTAAGGGTTAAATATTTTGAAATGGTTTCCTTTGTGTAAATTAGGTTACATTTTTATAAATATTAAAGACATACTAAAAATAAAATGTAAACTAAATTTATTATTACGTATACGTACGAGGCGCGTTTTTAATTTAAGTACTGTTTTAAGATTCTGCCGCTGCAGCCCTGTAGTCGCGAATTTCAGCATGCGCGATCACTTCATCCATTCATTAGGAAACCAAACGCAGCTGTGACTGATCGTTTTCCTGTTTTCCTGTGTTCAAAACAATCGAAGGACCCGCCGAATATGAAGTCACATCAGTGATTCATTTTTTGAATGAGAGAAATGTTAGTTAGCAAACATTCATCGCCAATTGTGTGAGGTTTATGGGGAAACAACATAGTGAGACAATGCCCGGCCACACACAGCCAAACAAACTCGAGATCTGATCGCATCATGTGATTGGGAACAATTTGACCACCCTCCCTACAGTTCGGATTTGGCACCAAGCGATTTTTATTTGTTTCTTCATCTGAAGAGGCTTGGTGGAAAACATTTCAAGACGATGATAATGTGATACAAGAAGTGTAGACTTGGTTTTCATCACAGGCGGCATCATTCTTAGACGAAGGATACAAAAACTGGTTTCCCGTTACCATAAATCCCTGAATAACGGTGAAAATGTGGAGTAGTAGTGTAAGATGTAAGGTGTAAGGTAATCAATGATAATAAAAGATTTGAAAAATAAGGTTGTGTTATTTTTACTTTCTCTACTTGACCACCCTCCCTACAGTTCGGATTTGGTACCAAGCGATTTTTATTTGTTTCTTCATTTGAAGAGACTTGGTGGGAAACATTTCAAGACGATGATAATGTGATACAAGAAGTGTAGACTTGGTTTTCATCACAGGCGGCATCATTCTTAGACGAAGGATACAAAAACTGGTTTCCCGTTACCATAAGTCCCTGAATAACGGTGAAAATGTGGAGTAGTACTGTAAGATGTAAGGTGTAAGGTAATCAATGATAATAAAAGATTTGAAAAATAAGGTTGTGTTATTTTTACTTTCTCTACTGCGTATAGTAAGCAGGGGAAGTATTGCATTCCACCCAAAAATTCGATACGGAGATTTAACAGGAAATACATGTTTTGAGGTACACTGAATGCATATAAAGCATTTTTGGAAACATGTCCATGTGTGCGTCTGTGAACGAACAGTTGGATACACACCAAACTTGGTATTTAGGTTCAGTATCTTCCAGAGATACGACACGAAGGTTTTCAAGAAAATCCCTCCACCCCAGATTATCCTTTACATGGAACATTTTTCGAAAATTTTAATTTTCTCTAAAATGGGTGCAAGGATTTAGAATAAAATACCGTAAGTTTAAGACCTTTTTATGGCAAGTGAATTGTATATCTCGAATTTTCTGGGAATGTCTCCAAAAGTATTCTTCATTGTGAACGATTTTTGTATAACTTGTAAACCATAAGAGATAGACAAAATTTTTCTATAAAAAAATGCAGATCGCATTAAAATACACAATTTATGTCATACAATTTTTTTTGTTGAGTGAACCATTTCCGAGATATTGCTTGTTATTCTTTTAAATTTCCCAATACTTATACTTTTTTTCAAATGAATTCGTTATTCATTTTTTTGTCCTCGTAATGCAAAGAGAATGGAATGCTCCACATAGTAACCAGCTCTTAAAATATTTGACTATCGCTTAAAGCCTACCAATTCCTTTGCATCTACAAGAAAATTAGCAATAAGATTAACATCTCGAAATCTCGATTAACATGAAGCATATGAAGAACAAGCGTTTGTAAAAATAATTTGTACAAGAGTAGAGAAAGTCATGTGAGTGTATGACATAAGATTTTTTAAACAAATATTGGCACTTACCTTAAAAACACGCCTCATATAAGCACCACACTTGAACTCAACTCCGATAACTGCTTAACAGCCATCTTCATACCGTGAGGGAATGGCTGCGACAAGATATACGGGGATTCACCCGATGTGAACTATTGATGGGTTCCATGTGAACTACCATTAGTATGAAGTTTCAAGACTGACTGACATATTATTCGGAAATATTATATTTGCAAATCGAATATGAAGATAAAGTAAATAAAATAAAATTATACTATACTTATACTATAAATCACGCAAATATGCAGCACAATTTGCAAAATTCTGAAATATTACGTTTATTAATAATATAGGCAAAATATTTGTATTATTTACAACACAAAATACTGTTTAAATTATTGGAAATTTAGTAACTAGCCGACATACTAAGTGTGTATACTTTCTGCCAGCAGAGAATAAATATGAGTTTGCATTAAAATTCTGACCAGCCAAGTTTGGCTAGCGTAAACCGGGATCAGAATTTAGAACTGGATAAACGTAGCTGAGTGGTATTATGACATCTCATTCAGTGTTACAGTGACAATAGAATCCAATTTTACATAATGGTTTAAATCCATCCCTTCACCCTTTTCTTTATTGCTTTGGGGGTCTATTTGGATATTTCTGCATGAAGCATTGCATTGGGAGGATGTGGCAGGTCGAGAAATGATGCCGCTCAGGTACGCTAATTTCAAAGTGCGTTCTCACCTGCCTTCTGATAGTCCTTGGTTCGAAGTCTATGGACTGCTCTGTACTGGGAAGTGCTGGAAATTAAGACTGTCTCTATCGCCTTTATTTCAAGAGTGGGTCGGTGGCGATGATACAATCGTGTTTATGGTTATTAGCTGGACTTTATTCCAGATATAAGTAAAAGCTGGTTATCAAACTTATTTCCCTTATTACGCGATCACACGTTTTCACTGTTCTTAGCTCTTTTTCCCTGCTATTTTTAATAGTTTATGGGACCTAAGTCATTGTCACAGGGTATCTACCCCATCCTTCGCACAACGTTCAGCACCTCGCTGCTTAAGAATGAGTCACAATGATGTGGGCTGTTTGGAAAAACCTTTCCCGGTTTATGAAATTGCTCCGACGTGTACATTCGCACCAATAATTGTAACATCTATTTTGATTGGTGCTTTACGTAACGTTGTATGAGAGTTCAATTGCTCGTATTACCGCTGCCACGCTTCTGGTGCTATATTTGGGAATTCCATGTATCTGTGTCGCTTTATTAAGTCGGTCCTCTCTCTCATGCAAACTGTCACTTTTCCAACTCCCTGTGCTATTACTAGCGTCTTGGGGAATTCCCCACTATCTCTACCTCTTCCTCTGTTCGCCTTTCTTAGTTATTTCTCTTTTTACTTTTTCTACCACGTACCTAGTAGGTAGGGAAGGTATTGCATAGGTAAGATAAAATACCAAATTCGGTATTTAGGCTCAATACCTTCAAAGTATACAACACAGAATTTTAAAGAAAATCCCCCAGTCCAACCACCTCTTATATGGAAGATTTTTCAAAATGTTTTGTTTTCTAAAAAATGCTTCTAACCATTACATTAAAATACCATTATATTGAAGATATTTACATTACAAAGAGAATTTATATCTTAAATTTTCTGGGAATAGCCTGTGAAGTCTACTTCATTCGGAAGATGTTTTATGAAATCTTTTATGGGTAACTGGTAAATATTAAGCGTTAGGTGCTTATTTTTTATCTCGATTAAAATAAAGAAGGGAAAATAAACTTTCGTAAGAATACTTTGTATACTCATTAGTAAGCAATGGAAGGTAGAGAAAGCCATGTCAGTGTAGCCCATTAGATTGTTTACTATATATTCTTTACTATTAGTTTCCTTAATATTAATTACCATAACTGTGATTATTCTTTATAATTACTTGTGTACATTGATTATCGGGTGGGTGTTTCCATACAGGTACATATAAGCTATATCGACTAGGGATTTTAGATCAATAAGAAATAATTAAACTTAATAATTGTGTATAAACGATATATTCATTGTTACGTGATAATTAGTACTCACAAGTACCTTTTAGCTCAGGTAATATGGCGTTAAAATGAAATAAATAAAGAGGTTCTCGTGGTATCCTGAAACAGCAGCTGCACTGATTTCGGAGAGCTAGTCCTCTTGATATGCAACCTTTGCTAAGATGGCACAAATTAATATTTCTATATCACCCTCTGTCGTACTCCGTGGTATAGTGGTTACCATGCTAGCTTCTAGTTTCCGAGATCGCGGGTTCAAACCCGGCGGAGGGCGATGGATTTTTCGGTCGTAAAAATCCTTAGCATGGTTTCCTTCGGAATGAAAGTAAGGCCGGTGGTCCCATGTCGTATATTTACGGCACGTAAAAGAACCTCAAGCCTGATAAAGAGGACTCTGAGAAAAATTACGGTCTCTCATGCCCAATATATAATGGAACACTAAGAACCACAGCAGTTAAAGAGCGTCTCTAAATAAAACATATATGTCATCCAGTTTTCAGATCGATGTCAACCTATTGCAGCGTGTTAGAACAGTAAATACACACGATGATCATTTTAAATCTTGCTATGCCGATATTATGGGGAGCGAATCGAGAACACAATGACAGCTCCAGGAATATTCCCCAGGGTGTTGTCTGGTGGGATGTTTCCTCATGAGAGGCTAACAAGCATCGATGTTCCCTCACCCCCAGTGAGGGAACATCTAGGGTGTAACAACCAACATTGCTACAAATTCTGACAGTAAAATAGTTAACAGCAAGCAGGACAGGATATACCTAGATTGATAGAACTTATCCCTTAATCAAACACGGGCAAGCCCTTCAGAAGATGGTTAACACATTCCGTATGAATTATCTTTGCGTAGTTTTCGTACTAGCTTACATGATCATCCTTATTT
Organism: Deroplatys truncata; assembly: GCA_030765065.1. NCBI lineage: Eukaryota > Metazoa > Arthropoda > Insecta > Mantodea > Mantidae > Deroplatys > Deroplatys truncata. Next base: position 115,836,900 of record CM060975.1, read on the forward strand.
CTTAATTAACATATATGACCACAAAGTGTGATATTTATGTTACTCTTGGTCTCAATACTACTATCTTTCAACATGAAGTTTATGCAATTGAAGCTTGTGTCAGACAAAATCTAAAAGAGGGCTACAAAGGGAGCAATATTTGGATTTTCTTTGACAGTTAGGCTGCGCTAAAAGAAATTGCAAGTTACCAGATAACATCTAAGCTAGTCTGGAACTACCTAATAAACCTTATGCAATTGGCAAAACTCGAGGTTAATCTTGTGTGGGTGCCTGGACATAAGGGAATTTTAGGAATGAAAAAGCAGATATCTTGGCAAGAGAAGGATCTGCTCAAGTTTTTGTCACACTCTTAAACTCTTTTCCAATAACCATTGCTGAGTGGATTAATCATAACCACCAATTTTGATGGGTTCAAACAGAGGAATACAAGCACAATAAGAAAATCATGAGTAGTGTTATCTCCTGACTCACTGAATATGTACATAATCTCAATAGATCTTAAACAAACCTGATGCCCGAGCATTTGACAGGACATTGTAGATTACGGAAATTCCTATATACAATAGGAATCTTTAGAAAGGAACCAGTGCGCACGCTATGTAACAAAGAAAATGAAACAACCTCTTAGATAATCTTCAAATGTGAAGCACTGGGTAGGAAAAGATATTAACTTTTTGTTCTGATAAAACAAAATATCGATTTTCCTGAAGAAAACTTAGTTAATAAACTACTGTCCCCAATTAAAAGGACAGAGCTATTTAACTAAAACAATAATGATAGGAGATTATACAACAAACTCTTAGGTTTCAGTGTAAGCCGATTCCGGCTCGTTCTTTCTTCGAGGGACTGTTTTGCAGAGATGGCCGCAGCTTTTGTTGTATCCGCAGTCATAAGATACAATGCTGGCCCCTGCTTCTTATGCCGACAGCATGCCTTACACTAGGAGTCGGCTGCTCAAAGTTCTGCAGCGCTCAAGAGGTTGCGCCCTCTCCGCCAGTACAGGTGGTGCTAATGTTGGTTCTATGTCATCACCTAACCTGCCCAGTGCGTACCCCGAGCGATACCTGAAGAGGAAAAAAGACAGTGTATCTCTTCGTCCTCGACTAATATCGAAGATGGACTTGGAGTGAGCTTCGTGTCTGGGAAAGGCCGTCTCCACACCTTTTGGCCTATTCTAAATTTGTTATAATATGTACCCTCGGAAGTAAGTAAATTTCAAAATTCTTATACTGTGTGGAGCGGCGTATGACATTTCATGGAAGCGAGTTTACATTACATATTTGGCGTGTTAAATTTTCTTTCGTAATGGCAGATATGTGTGAGAAGGACGGAGTTAAATGTAACGTGCTTTAATTGCAATATATTTCTGAGTTAATATATTCAGTACCTTTGGGGCTGTACAGATTCTTGTTCTTATTTAAAACTTCTTTAAATCGTTTGATTCCTTTAAGTTGTAGTGCTAAATAATTATTACTCCGCGGGAATGCCTTACTTCTAATGCTTTCTATAATGGGTCCGGCAAATATGTTTTCCCTAGTTTAATTATTTTTGGTAATTATGACTTTCTTGTATCGACTATCCATGAATCGGCGTTGCAAGAACGTTATAAGTGTTTAGGGCAATTATAACCCGACTCAATACAATTGCCAAGTCAACACATACAACAAAGTAATCCTTTTAATGAGTTCAAAGAGATCTGCAGGGTGCAATTATATTTAAAAGTAAATTTTATGGAATAAAAAATGCTTGGTTAAAATTAAAACTTTCCAATAGAAAGCGCATTTTAATTATTGCGAGTTTTTAAGCAAATATTTTTGATAGGTGTAATATTGAATAGTTCATCTGCACCTGTTGCGTTTTATTAAACGACATTATACAAGTGTGGTGACAAAACAGGAAATTTATTATTTTGAATGCATTTAAATATTGCAATTGCAATGCATTGTTCGACGCATTCATTATATACTCCTGCTTGCATAAATCATACGCCATTTTCGTTTAATTGTCCATAAATTTTTATTTTTGTAATGTATAAATATAATTAGCCTCCAGAAGTACGTATTATGTTGCAAACTACCATACAATAATTGCTAAATTAATTCCTACAATATACCAATACCAAACTAAAGACTTTACCAAATGGCAATCCCTGCTTAAAATGTTTAAGTTAATTTGCTCATAAGTAAATTATACGAATATTGCAGTGTGTTGCACTAACAGTAGTTAGTTTATTCTAGCGCTATCCATTGAAAGAGCTTTGGTCACTCTGTTGCACCAACTACGCCTTCGAACACAAATGAGCTCCTACATACGGGCTAGCTGGGTGTACTGGATTCCAAGTGGTGTCCCTCTCTCAGACATTCCGTTTGGTATGCCGAGGAGAATATGTCTCATTTCCTGTTCGAACGCCCAGAGTAACCAGACCCAAGGGGAAGCCTCCAAGAGTGGTGCAGACGATGGCGGTTATCCATCAATGGGCAAAAAGCCACGCCATTCTATTTACTAAGCGCCGCTTTCCCCATATTCACCTATCTCAGGAGAAGGATAGAATGCTAGCATCTAGCTCCCGAGGCCGCCGGTTCAAACCCGGTAAAGGGCGAAGGAAATTTTCGGGCGCAAAAATCCTTAGCATGCCTTCCTTCAGAAGGAAAGTAAAGTAAAGCCGGTGGTCCCATGTCGGTGATTTATGGCACGTAAAATATATAGAGGCCTCTGAGGAACATTACCAGTCATTCACGCCTAATATAGAATGCGACGTTAAGGACCACAGCAGTTAAAGAGCGTCCATAAATAAAACTCAATTTACTTTAATTTAGAAGGATAGAATGGGCGAATCCCATCACCTACTTGGGAATTAAGCTAAATAAGGGTCTAACTTTCGGGAACTACATCCGGGACCTCGCGCATCGGGCCTCTGGGACTACGGCTTTAGTGCATCGCATGTTGAGGTCGGGGATGCCTGTTCCGTTTAAGCTATGCGTTTTTTGAACACTTATAATCCCAGTCCTGCTATACGCCTGCGAGATCTGGAGCATGGCCGCAGACTCCAGTCTACTGCTTTTGCAACGGGTGCAGAATCGTGGCCTTCGGGATACTTATTCTGTATACCGCCCCTTTCCCGTGAGATGCTTCACGAAATCTCATCTCGTTCTTACATGGAGGATGAAATTAGCACCGGTCCGCAAAATTCTACGACTACTTGCCACATCATCGGAGCGTACTCGTTCGGGTTCTAGAGGATTATAACACCAGAACACGCCGTTGAGGCGTCACCGGCTTCCCCGCATGGCATGCGGGCACATCCGATAACAACGGAGTACCTCCAGCAGCAGCCACCAAGACTGAGCTCTTATATAATCCCTCCAAGAGATGTTTGGATAATCAAAATTACAACCCCTATATAAAATAATGGAAAAATACTTAACAGCAGCTGTAAAAAGGGCTGTTGCACCATGACCGGCAACCGTTGAGAAGCAAAACGTGCTACCCCTTTCACCCCACCACACAAATCTCACCAGACACACTGCAAACCCCACATCCAGTCACTAGAGTGGTTTAGCCCTATTTTGGACAGGTACACGCTTAGCACACCTTCGGGCTGCCCTCAGCCTAACAACATGTCTCATCGGCTCACAATCAGTCTGTTTACTTCACTAGCGTTGTTGTCTTCCTGCTCAAGTTCACGTCATAATGGAGTTGAATGATACAAGTGAAATGTAAACGCGGTCATCGGTCACAACTGATATGTGAATGCATGCACTAACAATGAATTACTAACAGTAGTAAGCTTTGTCGGCTGTTTTGTAATTCATTTATTCTTCAGCTATTATGTATGTAGATTACGAGGTATGTTCTTGATTTGAAGCCATGACAACATTTTAGCTTTCCTGGAATTTGTATTGGGGATCATTTCTTTAAACGAAGAATGCTAGCTCGCGTTGTCCATTACCTTGCAGTCTCTGAAGGAGATCGACAAACCCTTCAATAAACACTACATTACTCTTCTCTTCACGATCATCACTATCAGTTTTTAATTTAACACTAAATTTGCCCCTTCCTTGAAACCATATTTGGTTATCTGGCATAGAAAATTAGATGTGATCCTTTACCTAATGGAATCTTTAGACCATCGTTGGATTTATAATACTGGTAGATAAAGGTTTAAGCATGATTTTGGTTTACTCAAGTTTTGTCAGTATAAATAATAGGATATTCTTCTGGACTTTAAAAAATAATCACTATTTCATTTATTGTGTTATAATAGATATTTTGTAATGTTTAACCAAATTTTTATACAGATACTTGAATTACTGATGATAATTTAAACTGAGTCTCGTTATGTGTTAATTCCCATCACATTAGCGCTAGATGTTAACTAAGGAGCGCTTTCGGGAGATATGTTTCGCCCATCTTCAGCTACGGCCGACTGCTGAAGATGGGGGAAACATATCTCCCACACATAACACCTAACGTTAACACATAACGACTCATAAATTATCATGTGATAGCATCACAATAAAAAGTACTTCTGTTTCATTATAATTTGAATTGCTATTTTCCTCTCATAGAAATTGCGAATGAAATTGTATATGAAACTTTTATAATATTTATTTTGGAAAATCTTTTCATGTATGTTTTGCTTAAGTGTAATGATAAAACAAAACATGAAAATGGAATTTGTGTACATAACAATAACAGTACGTAGAAACAAAGTCGAAAACGCAGTAACATGTCATAGGCTATTGTCATTCCTTTGCCTTACGCCCTAAAGTAATACGCCTGACAACACCGCTTTGATGTGAACTCCCGAACGAGCCAATACTCGAACAGTAAATGCTCATTTTTCACGAGAGGACAGGTGAACCAGAAACTCGACCGTAGTTCTGTATATTCGTTGCTGCTTTTCAAATGAGTTAGGCTGGAAGAAACGAGCGCGTCTCGTCATGCAAAATAGGAAACGAACCAGTAAAATGCGTATCCTTGACGGCTCTAGTTTACGCCATGTGAAGAAGAACAGAGAAAGAAAAACAGGCCTTCAGAACTTTTAGTCCTGGCATCATCAACAATTTTGAGTGAGGTATTTACGGTGGTGCAGCAATATTGAGCAGGTTCTCGGCTTCGTTTACCTCAATGCTGTAGTAGTGTTGGGCGGACTAATCATACATCACTTTTGTCCCGTGATTTCTTCCCCACTTCCGTTCTGCACACACGCTGTTTCATGGACAGACCAAGTAATTGAGTCCAGTTCACCGTGCACCAATGGGATGATAGCTTCTGCTTTAGATGATTGTCGAAATGCCTTCTCACTTTTAGTAGGTATATATATATATATTTTAGCTAAGAAGATAAAAAGGCTTTGATGTGTAACATTCACATTAATTTCTCGATCCATTTATTTTATTTTCATATTTATTCTCTAATTTATTCCATATATGTTACCCTTATATCCACTTCCTGTCAATTATGATAAACATTTGCTAACAGTGGTTCCAGTTAAATTATACGATAATATGTATTTAGTATGTCCTGATAACAGCATAATAATGTGTTTAAAAAGAAGATTCAATAATGATATGTTTGATATTTTATTACATAAAAAGTCATAATCTTAAACTACTTAATAATTAATTAAAATCAAACTGAACACAAAGTCTGTTTTCAAAATTAAACAACTTAAAGGAATCAATGTAATATTAATAATCAATACTCGCGACAATAACCTCTAACTCTTTTATAAATTCCAGAACAATAAAACCCCCGAGAAGCAAAATAACAGTGGTTAACCATATCTACTGCTTAAAACGTGTAAGCAGCGAATATTTCGTAAATGGTTAATTCAGTATAAGGATTACTTGACATCCATATGTTAAGGGGACACTCTGGTACCAAAATGGCCAAAATTACGTTTTTTCACAAAACGTTTTTTAAGAAATATTATCTTCAAGATGTCCAGAATATAGTCATTAAATATTATATTCAAATCCACCTGGAAATTGATGTATTTCAAATTTACTTAGACGCTTGCAATGAAAAGTGGGCGTCATTTCAATTCGTAGCTAAGGCTCGGTCTATTTGTGGTTTTTGAATTTTAATGGGACATTTGCCTTTAAAATATACATGTTGGCTGCTTGTCCATTTGAACACAATAAAAACCTACTAAAAAGGTATTCCACATAAAGCAAAATTTGATACTAATTAATATTATTAGGAATTTTTAATATTAATTTTAATTACCATGATTTAAATTCATTTATGTTCTATTTAAATTGATTTTATTGCTTTCGTATATATTGTTTCGTGTCAATAACTGCGTAATATAAAAAGGGTAAAATGCATATACGTGCATTCAATCGAAATCCGTCAGCATCCAACTATGCCGTCACCTACTTGCTTTAGTTGGGCCCTCCCCATCCTTTTCCACAGTTTCAATTGAATGCAGAACATGCATTTTACCGGGTTTCGATCCTACGATCCTTGGTTTTGATAGGTTAGCTACTCCTATTGTGCCGTAGACCGCACGGCCATAAATCCCGATGTCGAAGTCAAGTCGCAGTTGGCAGCACATTGCAGTGTATAGCAGAATGTTCAATGCACGCGCTAAAACTTACCCCATGTCAATCGAGTCTGGGAGAAAGAAATCTTCTAACTCATTGTGGAAGATGGAGAAATGCAACAAGAGTGGCACATATCACCAAAGAAAATTTGAGGCTGAAAGGAGAGGGAGTGTTATATGCTGCAGGAGAATTCGAATGGGTGAGTGAAGAGCAGCATTTCCAATAACTGTGTTCGAAAACTTTATATAGCTTTTTCTCTATATAACAATTTTTGTTCTTTGGAGTATACCTTTTTGCAGTAAATATTGATAGACAAAGCTGAAATTTTCATGACTTGTAGAATACGACTTATTAAAGTAAACTGTATATGGGTTTGTTGATCACACTCATACATACAAGTATATGCCTTTTTTATTTGTAATTTTTGGAAATTTTTCTTTTTTTTTCTGTTCTAAATAGAAAAAAATCATATTTTTAAGAAATATTAAAATATTGGAAAACCGATACACAACGTTATTGCATAGGTATAGAAAAACTAACATACCATATTTCAGGCTTCTATTTTAATTCTAAACTACAAAAAGTATACTTTTTATTAGTATTAAATTCTTTCTAAAAATATAACAAATAATTTTTAATTACACAACTATTTAATTTACAGTAATCAAATTTATACCAACAATATATCAAGGCAAATGCAATTTAACTAAAACTTTCATTAAATTTGGTTGATTAGGGAACAAATTCCATTTGCTACCAGAGTGTCCCCTGATATCTACACTTTTTCTGCAGTATGCATTTGCCTTTCTTAAATTTTCACATATAAAGTTTACTAAGAATAAACAGAACTTAAAAGCTAATTATTAGATTGCGATATAACAGTCATTCACCATTTAGAGATCTTTAAGTCTGATACTTAATCAAAGTCTTTAGTTAATTGAGAAAGAGTGGAAATATTCTTGAAGAACTTCGCCTAGTGTACTTGAAAGCTGCCTGATTTAGTATGATATTTCATATTCTTCCAAGTTTTAGTTATGCTGCTCATTGATAAACTCACACAGACAACTGAGATATAAACTTTTATAACCATTAGAGAAGTTGACAATTTGAAACTCTCAGAAACTATTCCACGACCTTGGGAGAGAATGCTATAACGCGATCATTGCCGTTTCTCTATAGCACATAAGAAAGGAATTTGGGGGAAAACGAAACAGATATAAAAATAAAACAAAACAAGAAACCAATAAAAAGTAAAAAGAGTTCGAGACTTTATTTTCCCAGCAATGTTTCCAGTATCTACAATTTTCCTTTTTGTTGTTCCATTGTTTTACAGTTTTTTATCTATTCTTTTTGTTCTGTTTTTACTCACACATATGTATATATGCTAGAGGCAGGACTCGACATCATAGTCTCCCAGGCAACAAAAAGCATATCCAATCCCCCTAGCGACCACGGCTCTTCTGCTCCCTTTTACTTGTTACTGTCAGTGAACTCTCGTTTGCCACCGCCAAAGTTAGCACGCTTGCTATTACATTTGTGAATTACCTTTTTGGTTTCCTTTTTTGTTTTTTGTAAAACAAACTATAAACAACACTTTTACCATGTTCTACCGAGAGAAGTGGCGCTACGGAAACGTGTGTGTCTCGCATTCGGGAGCTCCCGGGATCGATCCCCGGCGACAGCACACTATAACCCATGGGTTCTTTGTGGTTTCCCGGGCTCGGCAGCCGAATGCTGGGGTGGTTCATCTTCATCACCACGATTCTCTTGTCTCTCATTTCCTGTGCTCGTCATGTTCCTTGTCATCTGTTTCAGCGTTTAGGCAACGGTGTTCGGGGGGTTGCGGCTGGGCGGTAGGCATGCTCTCTGTGGAGATTTCTTCGTAACGTCGTTCCAAAGACAGCTCAGTTAGGATCCGCCTCCGTGCTTTCGGACAGGTGCTCCTTCGTGGACCCCCCTCAGAGGCTTGGGGCCTGTGGGTGCGTTCAATCTGGAAATATTAGGGACCCCGGACATGCTTGTGCCCATTGACATCCGGATCTAGTCGCCCTTCGGGTCTCTCCCTTAACAGCGGTCACGGTTGAAGCACAAGGTGCCAGGAAGGCCTGCATGCGGTGCTGTGCACCGGTTTCGGGGGGCCCCCGTTCGTCAATACTATGTTGTACATTTTATGATGGCTTAATTGGGGAACTATCTATCTTTAATTCTTTAATCTTTAATAAGAATAACTTGCTAGTATGTCATGTGTCTTACATATAGTTGATGAATGTTGTAGAGAAAAGCATAAGCTCTTAGTAATACTGCAGGGTGTGTAACTATATTAAATTTCAGAAAGTTAAGCACTCTGCTTTGTACGAGATAACTCAAAAATTGTAGAAATCGCATATACACGAGGCATGAACTACTATTTTGTTAATCATGGATAAAGTTCAACAAATCTGAATGCCATTAATAAACATGTTTTGCAAATGAATAACTTCAAAGCGGTTTAATGCACATATGTGGGTATAAGCATTTACTTTTAAAGCTTGCCTTAAATATTTGCGAATATTAATATTTAGCAATTAAATATTTTACATAGATGTGTAACAATTTTGAAGGAGAGAGCATATTCATCAGTAAATCAAAATATTACATACACTACGTAGACGTATTTCCTGTAAGGAATGATACATTCTTTTATTTCATTTCATACCTGTACGTCCAGCAGTGGTGCTAAACATTACTGTATTTAAATTTGTAGTCAACATTTGTATAAAATAATTGGCTTAAAATTGAACGAATACAGAACTGCGCCATTTAAATTTGAAAGCTACATCAATAGGGTAGCAGATAAAAAAAATCTGATGTGCTACACTCACATGACCTTCTCTACTCTTATACAAACTATTTTTACAAACGCTTATTCTCCATATGCTTCATGTTAATCGAGATGTAATCTTATTGCTAATTTTCTTGTGGATGCAAGGGGAATTATCGGCTTTAAGCGATAGTCAAGTATTTTAGAGCTGGTTGCTATGTGGAGTATTCCATTCGCTTTGCATTACCAGGACAAAAAAATTAATAACAAATTTTAGAAAAAATATAAGTATTGGAAAATTTAGGGGAATAACAAGCATAATCTCGAAAATGGTTCACTCAACAACAAAAATGTATATGACATAAATTGTTTATTTTAATGCGATATACATTTTTGTGTAGTAAAATTTTGTCTATCTCTTATGGTTTACCACTTATGCAAAAGTCGTTCACAATGAAGAATACTTTTGGTGACATTCCCAGAAAATTCGAGATATACATTTCATTTGTCATACCTTAAACGTACGATATTTTAATCAAAATCGTTAAAGCCATTTTTGAGAAAATTAAAATTTTTGGAAAAATGTTCCATGTAAAGGGTAATCTGGGGTAGAGCGATTTTTCTTAAAAAACCTTCGTGTCGCATCTCTGGAAGATACTGAACCTAAATACCAAGTTTGGTGTTTATCCGACTGTTCGTTTCTGAGTAATGCTGTTCACAGACACAAACACGGACATGCTTCCAAAATGCTTTTTTGGATTCAGGGGGTCTCAAAACATGTATTTCCGGTGAAATCTCGATATCGAATTTTTGGGTGGAATACAATACTTCCCCTACATACTATACGTAGTAGAGAAAGTAATTAAGGTTTTCTACTATTATTTTTTGCGTTCAAGTTGGTACTGTTTTGTCTGATTTGTTTACAGCTTACCACCACTGAAGAATTAACAAACACACAAACAGCCCGGAACAAACACACTCTGGACGACAATTTACTTCTGTTTGAACCTTTACGGTTTTCGGTGTCATGGCTTCTAAAATGTTAATCACAATGAAGTGATGAAAGCCTAAATCCGGGTTAAAGAAAGAACATATTTTAAAATGCACATTTTAGAAACATTAGTGCTTTTGTGCTAGAAGGTTGCATTTTTGTACTTTTGTAACCAAATATGTGATGTGTACCGACTACAGACGACTTCCTCCCAGCTTGTTATGGTCATCGCAGCCTTCGGATCCCCAAGCGGCGACCTTTGTGCAGTAGCCAAACACTTGTTCCCTACCCTCCCTAACCGCAAGCACCATAAAATCTTAGTGACATCCATGTGCATATGCGCGTTGTTGCCAAAATTAAAAATAGTATTTAAAAGCAAAACTTTGCAGGTGATTTCCACATGTACAGAATACAATCATGCAGTTTGTCTGCTTGCTTTACACACAAAATAACTATGTAAATAACTATGAATCGCATAGTAATTACATTTAAGTTGCAAACGCTTTAAAATATAACTGAACTAATGAATGATCTGAACTAATATACTGCGCTACAAGAATAGAAATGCATGTTAACATATCCGAGAGAAACTTAGAAACATGTTCCGAATAAACTATACATTGTTGAACTATCATTAAATAATTAAAATACATAAATATTAATTTATTTTGAAAGGAACTCTTACTCCCAAATCAAAGCATCATTTTTGATTATGCTGTGCGCGGAGCAATGGTAAAAAGTTTTTTATCACTTGTATCACAACAATGTTTTATTAATATAAAGCTAATACAAGAAGTTGTGTATTGTTTAAGGTGTAAGATTTATAAGCATGACATCTTCTGTTTACTTAAATGAATAGCTTTATTATAAAATGCAGGATAAGTAAAAATACGAAGGCAAAAGAAAGAAAATAAAAAAAAATCTTATGTATTATATTCACAAGATTATCTCTACTCACTCTTCTACAAACTACTTTCACAAAAGCTTATTCTATCTACTTCTTAAATAATAAGATAAAATTTCATTGCACATATCGTTGTAAATATAAGGATACATAGGCTAAAGCGATAGTCAGATTTTTAAAATACAGATGACTATATGATGACTTTGAAATTCCATGCTCTTAGCATGACCTCGAGGAAAATACAAACAGAGACTTCCAACAACGCAACATTGCAACAACGCTTTGCTTTGGTGGAGCTGGAGAAAGGACCACGTGTTGTGTTTAAGGGATGGGAAGACCCTACTAATCGTTTACTGATGGGTTTATGGTCAGGCTTCAAAGCTTTCCGTTCGCTTTGAAGCCGGTTGGGGAAAGGATGCCCGCGACTATCATAATTCCAAATGTGACTAAATATTTATTTGTGAACAAATTTCGTATTTAACAGTTTGATCTGTTTAATTTGCGTTTATAATAATTACTAACAACAAGGAGTGTTTAAGAAGATAAAGTGTAAAGGTAACAAGACAACCTAAAATATCAAAGTATTATGTAGATTATAACACTGGATAATCTAGGAGTTATCGCTATGACCTCCATCACTACATCTAAAAAAGCATGTGATGGGTTAAAATCACTTAATTTTCTCTATCCATTACTGTTTGTTTTTATGTCTATTCTGTAAATTATTCTTGCAAAATCGTATTGGTTTCTACCTAATTTATATTAATCGAGATAAAAGTTAACAGAAATATTTCGTTACACGTGCCGTTGTAGGTGCAAATGGAATACCAGAGGGTTAAAAATAGTCAAAACTTAAAAAATGAATAGTGCATGAGCACCTCAAAAGCTGGAATTCAAATCAATAACGAGTATTGCGAAAATGATTTATGCCACAAAAAGACATAGTTTACGTGTTTTAACGAGAGTTAGTGTTGTGAGGATTTGTCTATGCCTTATGGTTTATTAGTGACACAAAAAAAGAATGCAAAATGATTCAGAATGAGGAGGATTTCACAGGTTTTCGCAGAAAATTCAAGATACTAGTCATATAAATATATTAAACATATTGTATTTTAATAAAAATCATTAGCCATATTTGATAAAATAATGAATAACGTTCCATAAAGGGTAGTTTTTATTGGAAGGATTTTCTTTCAAATATTCGTATCACATCTTTGGTAACTGCTAAACTTTTAGATTTTGGTAACTTTTAGATTTTGAGTACGCACTCCCCACCACACACCCACACATTTCTATAAATAGAAGATCCATATGTTTTAATAGGACAAATTCTTAATATTTTATACTTTATCTTGTGTAACAAAGTATATTAAAATTAACTATAACTTTTATCTTGAATTTGAAAGATTTAATTAATAATTTTAATTATTATGTCATAAATATTAAAAATTCTTAATTAGTAATGAAATGTTAATCGTTTTAATGATATCTAGTTTTTTGTAAATATTTCTATAAATAATTTTTATATTTTCTATTCAGGTCTCAAAATATACGTTTTTGGAGGAAAAGCTATATAGATATTTTTGGGCGGAGTACAATACATCCTCCATCTGCTGTAGTTTGGTGATAAAAGTAAGTAAAATTCTGCAGAAGTCTGAATGTCTTTTCAGAGAAATTACCATACAAGAAAGAAGCCAAATACGAAAAGCAAGATTGGTGTTGAGGGATGCTGAAGAGAATTAACATATAGTGCTGATATATTCTTAGAGGCAACATTCTGTAAAAAAATATTGTTTGGCGTTATTATAGAACTTATTAGTTTCAATTTTCTGGAAAGACGGAACTCTGAATACAAATACTATTAATGCTAGAGTATCGTAATTTTTGACAACTATTCAGCACCTTAGGATGATGTTTTGAAACTACAATGCTGATTGTGAGATATATTTCCTTTTCTTGTGCAATGATATGAACAAATGCTTACAAAATTTGTGACATAAAGACTTTAATTTCAATATATTAGTAAGTAAACCGTAAATATTCCATATGCCTATCTTAGGAGCTTTTGAGAAATGGGACGTTAAAGTAAGACAACCAGCATTAGATGATCTAAAATAAAATTAAGAAAATGGGGTGCAATGTTTTTGTAACTCAGTTTATCTACACATGACGATAATGCAACCTACCTTGATAATGAAGAAGTAGGTTTAAGTAGTAAGGTCTACCAATATTACACTGAACATACTATAGCTTGTCTCAACGTTAAAAGACATTAAGGATTTAAATGGATATCTCTGTCTCTATCTAAGGCATACATGTTGCCATTAGCTTCGTCCTTTTTTACTCTTGTGCTGTCGCCAAGTTGCTGATAAGTGATAACATTTGTAAATATTCATTGCTGTAAATTTCAGCTTTGGACACATTATCCTACGTGGAATATTTTTCTCTATCAGATTATATAACTTTTAGAGCCTTTGTAGATTTTGTGGGCATAAACTTCTAAAGAAAAATATTTTTTTTAATAAAAGTCCTATACTTGCCGTTTCTATTTAATTATTGTTATGCAGTAACTAATAAACTATTGGGAAGAATGTAACAATATATTTTCTTAGCTGGAGTAAACTAGTATGCTGATACTTGTCCTGTTTGAATTTTCTACCTTTAATGAGTGTTATAACTGTTTAAATTAAACATTTTCAGAAAATTCTATACCTATGCAGTAGAAAAATCAGCCAGCGCTTGGTCCCAAAAGCGAGAGAAGGTTGAGGAGGGTTGGAGACAGTTTTGAAAATAATCCGGAATCCTGTAACTTCTTGCATTAATTATGTATCACAAATAAAACTCGTCCATCTATTCACTAACAGGCCAGCGCGACGTAAACATCATTAAAGGTTAACATTAGTTGTAAGGAAGTAGATACGTTTATAGTGTGTTGTGTTATGTAGGTGATTTATATACATTTTACGTAAATATTTATGGTTATCGAGGGAGAATCTAGTAAGAGACACTAAGTTGGTAAACTGAAAAGAGTAATAATGAATGGCTTAGATTGTTACTCAAGTAAAATGAGTGTCAGTAAAGCAATAAAAGAAACAGCTAAGGCTATCCGGGTGTTCAGAAATAATAGTGTATAGGATAAAAAAGGAACGAATGAAAGGACCTCTAAGAAACCATAAGAAAGAATGCAAAGATTTTGGCGGAAACAAAAACCGCTAGGGTAACACAATATAACAGAATGTGACGCATCGTTCATTCTTTGTTGTTTGAAAACATTCCATCCACGTTGAATGTAATTTTGTCATGGGTAAACAGTGATGATTCCCTACCAAATTATAGCTTTTATCATGTTATATCTCCATATTTCTTTGATAATATATATTTTTATGACTGTGAAATCGTATTCAAAGTACTAAAATTACACAGAGGAGGCAAAGTGTAGATAAAATTAAATGTATTGCAATTGCCTTAAATAGCACTAGAGATATTCCACTATTTGGTGATGTATCATTCACAACATGACATTAAATTGGTAGATCAATCACAGTTGGGTGCCAAATTTGCGAGCATACGTATAGGAAGTACATGTGGCAACAGTGCACGCTATTTAATCTGTACTCTTTTAAGCGTGAGACGCGATATACATGCAGAATATAACTATTTCAGCAAAAAGTTAAATCCATATAATTGAATGCTGCCATGCTAGAGCTTCGACCTTAGATTCAGGTCAAACACTGAAGAGCTTAGCAGTCTGACATGGAATCGAACAGTAAGATGATTTAAGGAAATGCTAAAGTTAAGGCAGATGTAAAAAATCGAGTTGACGCAGAAATTCTAATAAGTTTTGCTGAGATGATGATGCAGGAAATGCAAAGATTGGCTTATTTTTTTTGTTAAAGGGAGTTATTTATATTCCACCTTAAAGATATTTAAGCGTTTATTCCACTTGGCGAATATCAGTAACTTTGCTGGAAGGTCTTTCATTTCCAAAAACATTAATATCTAAACCAGTCTATCCATTCTTCCTATACTAATGTCGATAACATGTGACAAAGAATAGACATGTGATTTAAAGGAAAGCTAAAAATTAGGTTAAATCATTTAAAGGACAAAAATAACAAGAAACGAATTTTGGCACCTCATTAACTTCTGCGTATAGTACAATTAGGCGAACAAATGATTTTAAATACAGTTTCCAGGTTCATCTATGAATTAATAATTATATGAATTCAATGACTACTTTCATACTAGGAGATTAATTGCCAAAATTGGTGACAAATTTGTTTCGTTTTAATATTTATACTATCCTGATTAACCCGATATTTATCAACTTCGTTTGATTATAAGCCTTTTAATACATTTCAATTATTTCATAGTACGGTTTATATTAACGATCCTTTGAGCAGTTTTGCATGCACTTATGATTGATAGTCATTTCTGGATAAAACTTAACTCATTTTACAAATATTCTTTTCTTCTAAAACTTCAAAAGTATCCATAACACTTTTCTGATAATGCGATTCTACAATGATTAAGATAGGCCTCGTTAATGTTGCAATAATGATAATAAGCAAATATATATATATAATGTATGTCATAAAATATTAATCTTAGTTAATAAAGCATGAAAATCAGTAATCATAGATATCATTATAAATCCAATGAATGTTTAAAGTTTTATTGTCATAATCTCCTAAGAAAATTTCTACTAAACATGGTAGATTAAACATTAGCGAAATAGACCATTTAATATTTGCCTTCTTTTTGGGCAAATTTCTAAGCAGCAGACCACCTCAAGCAGCTAACTTGTAATCCCAAAAGAATTAGGCAGTTATTCCTAAGGTAATTTCATCTTGTAGTCATTAAACAGAGGTCATCTAACTATGAGGTGTTTCAGTGGGATGTCCCACTTTTTAATTAGCTATAAATCTGTGTCTTTCATGACTTTTAAATTGTACGCACATTGCAATGATGCACGAAATCAGGAGTTTCAGTGGATGCCAGTAGGTGGCGTTTACGCTCTAATTCAATACACATCATGTTTGACTTCGATTTCGATACATATCATGTTCCCTGTTGTCACATAATCCTTAATATGGAGCACACAATTCAACAACGTGTATTTATTGTGAAGAATTATTGGCTCACCAATTCTGTTACCACCACACAAAGAGCTTACGAACTTGAGTACGGCGTTGATGGTGGTCCTGATCGAAAGAGAATTCTAAGTTTAGTAGAGAAGCTGGAATGAACTGATTCATTAGTCAGTGAAAAAGGCAAACATCATCCGCAGTCATTAGTGCCACAGCGCTCTGGAGATTTAAGAGATCGGCTACTCGGTAACGGTGCCAAAGAGCATCAAAGCTGCACAATTGTGGCCATAAAAACTGACAGCAGTACACGAGCTGAAAGAATCCGACAAAATGCAATTGGTTCATCAACTTTGTGGAAAGAAACCAAGACATATTCAAAACGACTTGGTTTACCGATGAAGCTTTTTTCATCCCACAGTCTAGGTAAATTCTTAAAAAACAAGGATGTGTTTTGAGAAAAACCACATATGTACCATGAGACATCACTTCATCCAGAAACATCTGATGTGTTACATTCACATGACTCTCTCTACTCTTGTACAAACTAAGTTTACAAACTCTTATTCTCCATCTATTTCATATTAATCGAGATAAACATTTGCAGAAACGATCTTTTGACATGCAAATAGAATTACACTTTACACATAGCGACCAGTTCTAAAAATATTTGACTATCGCTTAAGGCCTACTATGTTTCCCTTGTTTTGTATTTGCAAGGGCAATATAGAAATACAGTAGCGTTAAGCATATACATATCTCTTAATAGCTGGTTGCTAGGTGCAGCACCATTCTCTTTGCCACAGATTAATACTCTTTGCATATCCAAAACAAAAACAATGAATAACGAATTCCCATTTGAGAAAATAAGTACTGAAAAATTTAAAGGAATAACAAGCAATATCTCGAAAATGGTTCACTCAATAAAAAAATATATATGACTTAAATTGTGTATTTTAACGCGATCTATATTTTTTGTGTAGTAAAACTTTGTCTATCTCTTATGCTTTACCAGTTATGCAAAATTCGTTCACAATGAAGAATACTTTTGGAGACATTCCCAAAAAAATTCAAGATATACATTTTAGTTGTCATGAAAATATCTTGAACATAAGATATTTTAATCAAAATCGTTAGAGCCATTTTTGAGAAAATTAAAATTTTCGAAAAATCTTCCATGTAAAGGGTAATCTGGGGTGGGGGGATTTTCTTGAAAACCCTCGTGTCGCATCTCTGGAGAATACTGAACCTAAATACCAAGTTTGGTGTTTATCCGACCGTTCGTTTCTGAGTTATGCTGTTCACACACACAGACACACACACACGGATATGTTTCCAAAAATACATTTTTTGGATTCAGGGGATCTCAAAACATATATTTCCGGTGAAATCTCGGTATAGAATTTTTGGGTGGAATACAATACTTCCCCTACTTACTATACGTAGTAGAGAAAGTAAAAATTTGGAGTGTGGTGTGCAATATTCGGACACAGGGTACATTGGACCAATTTTCTTTGACGAACTATAAAGTTGGATGTGTATAAGAACATTTTCATGGAATTCAAGAGCAGCTAGACGAATCTGACTTACGCAGGGATATTTTCAACAGGATGTCGCCACATGCCACATCTCTTAATGAATGGATGGTACACATCAGCAGCTTCTTCCAGAACCGTGTTATCCCTAAAGGTTTGTGGCCTCCAAGATCACTAGACTTGAAGTCAGCAAGCTGTTTTTTGGGAGGGGGGATCTCAAGGAGAGAGGCAGAGTCTGTACAGAAACCGACCACGAAGCATCCAGGATCTCCGGACAAACATCGCAGCCAAAATAAAGAATATCGACGCAGACATGCTCAGACGTGTATCTGAAAACGTGTTGAAACGGGCAAGAATGTGTCTCCAGGAGGAGTGGGGGGACATTTCCAGCACATCTTGTAATTGTCGCTATTTCCCCCCAGAGATAGCGTCTCATTTACACTTCGGTACTTTATTTTGTGTTATTTAGTCAAAGACTAAATCTAATTAAAAAATCTGATGTGTTACACTCACATGACTTTCTCTACTCTTGTACAAATTATTTTTACAAACGCTTATTCTCCATCTACTTCATGTTAATCGAGATAAACATTTGCAGACTATCTTATTACTAATTTTCTTGTAGATGTAAGGGGATAATATATTTACAAGGGAAATATAGAAATACAGTAGCCTTTAAGCACATACATATCTCTTAATAACTGGTTGCTATGTGCAGCACCATTCCATTGCCACAGATTAATACTCTTTGCATATCCAAGACAAAAAAAATCTGATGTGTTACACTCACGACTTTCTCTACTCTTGTACAATCTAATTTTACAAACGCCTATTCTCCATATACTTCATGTTAATCGAGATATCGAGATGTCAATCTTATTGGTAATTTTCTTGTAGATGGAAGGGAAATATGGTAGCTTTTAAGCGATAGTCAATTATTTTAACGCTGGTTGCTATGTGGCGCATTCCATTCTCTTTGCATGTCCAGGACATAAAAAAAATGAATAACGAATTTGAGAAAAAGTATAAGTATTGGAAAGTTTAAGGAAATAACAAGCAATATCTCGAAAACGGTTCACTCAACAAAAGAAATGCATATGACATAAGTTGTGTATTTTAACGCGATCTACATTTTTTGTGTAGTAAAATTTTGTCTATCTCTTATGGTTTACCAGTTATGCAAAAGTCGTTCACAATGAAGAATACCTTTGGAGACATTCCCAGAAAATTCGAGATATACATTTCATTTCTCATGACATTATCTTAAACATATGATACTTTCATCAAAATCGTTAGAGCCATTTTTGAGAAAATTAAAATTTTCGAAAAATGTTCCATGTAAAGGGTAGTCTGGGGTGGGGGGATTTTCTTGAAAACCTTCCTGTCGCATCTCTGGAAGATACTGAACCTAAATACCAAGTTTGGTGCTTATCCGACTGTTCGTTTTTGAGTTATGCTGTTCACAGACACACAGACACACACACACACACACACACACACACACACAGAAACACACACACACACACAGACACACACACGGACATGTTTCCAAAAATGCTTTTTTTGGATTGAGGGAGTCTCAAAACATGTATTTCCGGTGAAATCTCGGTATCGAATTATTGGGTGGAATGCAATACTTCCCCTACTTACTATACGTAGTAGAGAAAGTAAAAATGAATAACGAATTCCCATTTGAGAAAATAAGTATTGAAAAATTTAAGGGAATAACAAGTAATATCTGGAAAATGGTTCACTCAACAAAAAAATGTATATCACATAAATTGTGTATTTTAACGCGATCTACATTTTTGGTGTAGTAAAATTTTGTCTATCTCTTATGGTTTACGAGTTATGCAAAAGCCGTTCACAATAAAGAATACTTTTGGAGACATTCCCAGGATATTCAAGATATACATTTTATTTGTCATAAAAATATGTTAAACATATAATATTTTAATCAAAATCGTTAGAGCGATTTTTGAGAAAATTAAAATTTTCGAAAAATATACCATGTAAAGGGTACTCTGGAGTGGGGGATTTTCTTGAAAACCTTCGTGTCGCATCCATGGAAGATACTGAACCTAAATACCAAGTTTGGTGTTTATCCGACTGTTCGTTTCTTAGTTATGCTGTTCACAGACAGACACACACACAGACACATACACAGACACACAGACAGACACACAGACACACACGGACATGTTTCCAAAAATGCTTTTTTGGATTCAGGTGGTCTCAAAACATGTATTTCCGGTGAAATCTCGGTATCGAATTTTTGGGTGGAATACAGTACTTCCCCTACTTACTATACGTAGTAGAGAAAGTAAAAATAGAACATCGTATTGAAACATCCTGTTCCTACAATACTACATTTAAAGAATAATTTATTGCATCTTCTAATCACTCCAAGTAAATAAATTTCATAACAACCAACATTGTGTTTATTCTTAATTGTCACACTTTTGGCCGGAAATCAAGTGTTTTTACTATAAAATACCGATGAAACCCCATTTTTACTTTCTCTACTACGTATAGTAAGTAGGGGAAGTATTGCATTCCACCCAAAAATTCGATACCGAGATTTCACCGGAAATACATGTTTTGAGACCTCCTGAATCCAAAAAAAGCATTTTTGGAAACATGTCCGTGTGTGTGTCTGTGTGTGTGTGTGTGTGTGTGTGTGTGTCTGTGTGTGTGTGTGTCTGTGTGTGTGTGTGTGTCTGTGAACAGCATAACTCAAAAACGAACAGTCGGATAAGCACCAAACTTAGTATTTAGGTTCAGTATCTTCCAGAGATGCGACACGAAGGTTTTCAAGAAACTCCCCCCACCCCAGACTACCCTTTACATGGAAGATTTTTCGAAAATTTTAATTTTCTCAAAAACGGCTCTAACGATTTTGATTAAAATATCATATGTTTAAGATATTGTCATGACAAATAAAATGTATATCTCGAATTTTCTGGGAATGTCCCCAAAAGTCTTCTTCGTTATGAACGACTTTTGCATAACTGGTAAACCATAAGAGATAGACAAAAGTTTACTACACAAAAAATGTAGATCGCGTTAAAATACACAACTTATGTCATATACATTTTTTTAGTTGAGTGAATCATTTGCGAGATATTGCTTGTTATTTCCTTAAATTTTCCAATACTTATACTTTTTCTCAAATGCGTTATTCATTTTTTTATGTCCTGGACATGCAAAGAGAATGGAATGCGCCACATAGCAACCAGCGTTAAAATATTTGACTATCGCTTAAAAGCTACCATATTCCCCTTGCATCTACAAGAAAAGTACCAATAAGATTGACATCTTGATATCTCGATTAACATGAAGCATATGGAGAATAGGCGTTTGTAAAATTAGATTGTACAAGAGTAGAGAAAGTCATGTGAGTGTAACACATCAAATTTTTAAGCTTGTAGAGTGTTCGTTTTAAGAGCATTCGGGAATTTTAAACAATGAAGCACTCACCAGTGCTGCAATGATTCACCAACAAGAAGGATAGTTGGTACAATAACTGCTCTAGTGCTATTTTAACAATTTTGGTAATAATAAACAGCCAATAATCAGGAGAAATAAATGCTGATTTCAAGTACGGGAAACTTTATGCTAAGTATGTGTTATGCAAATGATACTTGCACTTACAACTAGATGAACCTCACTAAGGATGAAGGTACAGTATAGAGCGTTTCATTACTATATATGTAACCAACCGCATTAACAGCACTTAGGTCATAAAGGACAAAGCAATGCGGGACATTTTGTTCCCGGGGGAGAGACTTCTGGGAGTGCTTCGTGGTTTCATTAGAACTCTGGGGGAAAGCCTGTCGTTATTTCTAAACTAACATTTTACCACTAACTGGAGCGTCAGCATAGCTGTTCCTGTTATTAGTTCGCAGTAAGATTTAATTGAGGTAACCAGCATCGTTTCTATGCGCTTTGATTAAAAACTGCAAGCAATTACATTTTGTATTCTGTTTTCGATAAAATGCTGTTGGTCACGAAAATAAATGAAAATACAAATAAAACTTTACTAAGAAACTTAGAAAGTATTTCAATAGTATGTATCTTATTTCAGCATGGTTTCGTAGTTCCTCAAGCAAGTTCTATTTGCCAACCCAATTGGGAGTTGATAGTATTACATGTTGACACTCTTCGCTCCCAAAGCCTTTTTATGTCCAGTCTGACGTCATATGGACATAATGTGTCAAGAATTATCATATCATGGTTTGCTGTACTGCAATATGAAGTATAGTTGTGGTGGTGTTGGCAATAGTAGTAGCGTGGTAGTATCAGTGGCGGTGGTAATTGCAGTAGTGACAGTGGTGATAATAGTGATGGTGGTGATATTAGTAGTAGTAGTAGTAGTAGTAGTAGTAGTAGTAACAGTATCTGATAGTTTTTTATAGTAACAGAAAAATCTTATAAAGAGCCTCTCTGCGAGGCGAGTTGGATTCTCACCAACTAAAAAACCCTTAATCTCACAACATACCAAACTGCAACTGCTATAATGCATCATGGTAGCTTTCTTATCTCATTTCCTCATTGACATTAACAAATTTACTACGTATTAATTTAACTTTAATTTACCGTCTTCCTTTCATTCTTCTCCTTCGTTTCCAGTATGTTCTAGTTGTTTCACTATGTTCCATGCCTTCACGCTCTCGGTCATGGTGTTAGTTAGGTTTTCTACTGTCTGTACCACATCGAATTTGGTATATGCTTCCCTTCTCACATCGCGGACATCGAAAGAAAGTATGCTCTACTGAATCTCCTGCATGGTGATAGGGGTATTTAGTATATCGGGTTCCCCCAGTTTAAACGCATAATTCTTAAACCTCCCTTGGCCAGTCATACCAGAGCCAGGGAATAATCAACCTGGCGATATTTTACAGCACGTCCATAGTCTTACCTCTGGAATTGTCCGGTTAGTCCATTCTCCTATTTAACTTGTAGTTTCGCCCCGTTTTGCTTGACATTCATTAATAATTTGATCTCTGATCTCTTCTGAACCTTTAACTGAATTATACGCATTCGAAATGCTAATAAGCTGTCTTTCTTTCACCAATAAATTGACTGGAATGGTCCCTGGTATTACTTGAAGTGCCCTATTTAAACTCTTCTATAAGCACAAATCATTCTCAATAATATTTTTTGGCACTATTTCCATCTCTTTTGTATATTTATTTTTCTTTAGGGCAGTATGCTATATCATTGCAGCATATACTCGTAACAGAATCGAATAAGCTAGTTACTCCATATAGCACTTTCCGTTTAATTCATCGCGGTACGCCAATATTTGGCATTATTCTAGTTGCGATGCTTTTTCTTCTGTCTTTTTTGACTTGGTTTTTATAT
This sequence comes from Deroplatys truncata, assembly GCA_030765065.1. Classification (NCBI taxonomy): domain Eukaryota; kingdom Metazoa; phylum Arthropoda; class Insecta; order Mantodea; family Mantidae; genus Deroplatys; species Deroplatys truncata. Next base: position 115,860,138 of record CM060975.1, read on the forward strand.
GTTCTCCGAAAGTGGTATTTTCATATATTAATATACCTAAGATTCCGATAGCCTTTTTGGGACTATCTTAATGGTTTCCCTCAATATAAAACAGATATTCTGACGCCTTCTAGGGTCCTTCAGGATAACAGCTTCTGTTTTCTGTGTGGTGCTAACTCTAGCTTGTTATACGCCATCCACTTGTCAATACGTCTTAGAGATTTATTGACTCTATATATTAACTCTTCGTCTTCAGCACTGACAACCAGTGCTAGATCGTCCGCAAGAGAAATTTGTATTCCACCTTCTGTTAACTTCAGTTTAAGAACTCCATCATATAAAATATTCCATAGGGTTGGTCCAAGAATGGATCCTTGTGGAACACTCACCGTTATTTCTTCTTTATCAATTTTTATTTTCTATCCTTGAAAGTAGAATGTTAGTACATTTATTATATTCGTCGAGATATTTTTTGTCTAGACTGTCTAATATTATGCTCCATGTAGCGCTGATAAACGCATTTTCCATGTCTAAGGTAATTAATGCAGCTGATTTTCCTCTGGATTCATCTTTAATTCTAATTACAGCGTCAGTGGCCTGTATTGTAGATTCCCCTTTCCGAAATCCATATTGTTTATCGAATATTCTTCCATTTCTACAATTTCCCTTTCTAATCTGAGCTTTATCATTCTTCTTACTAGAGGTATTCAAGAGGCACAAGGTCTATATTCTGACGGTTCTGGTGGTGATTTACTTTATTTCAATAAGTTAGTATATAACATTGGCCATTTTCCATATATCTAGAAAATCTTGCTTCATTAACAAACTGTTTAACATCCCTAAAATCCAATCTGGCGCTCTTTGAACAGCAGATTTAACTGCTGCCGGATTTATCCCGTTAATTCCGAGTGCTTTTCCAGTCTTCATTTTATTTACTACCTCCTTTAGCTTCTCTACAGGGAAAAGCTCTGCATTCATGCTCCTGAATCCTAATCTCAGTTTATTTTCTCTAAAAGAGAATAATACTTTCGCTATCTCGTTTTTTTTATTTCAGTACTTAGGTCTACAGCATACTTTTTGAGCAAACATACAATTTTTAAATGGGACAATGGCTAGTTACATCAGCAGACTAAAGGTAGGGTATATTAGAATGCGATTGGTCTTGTTTGCAGTATTCTAGTGCAAGTGGTTTACGAGAAATCGTATTTTGAAAAGTTTCCACCCCGAAAATTGTTTGTCCTATTCAGCCTGCTTAGTTGTTAGGTACGATGTTGTTATGTTTGTTTGCATTGTGTTTTCTGTTCATTGATTGTATTGCGACTTTCTGGTCATTTAGTTTGTGACAGTTCAAGCAGTAAGTCGTGAGTGGAAGATGGGGTTCACTAATGCAGAAAAAGCCGACATGCTCATTGAGTATGGAGAGTGTAGGAAGAATGCAGTTCGTTCCTGTACGGTGTATGCGGAAACGTATCCCAATAGACGTCAACCATCTCAGCAATTATTTATCAACCTCTTCAACCAGTTACGTGAAAGTGGCACTGTAACACCTAGAAAACGTAACAAAAACAAACAAGTGACTAGAGAAGAGGCCGAAATTAATGTTTTGACTGCCGTTGCAGTAGATCCGCACAATCGCACGTGGAAGTGGCATAAGTCAGGCAAGTGTACTGCGCATTCTCTATGAGATAGGCTCCATCCCTATCACATTTATATCCATTAAGAGCTGCATGGAAACGATTTTGAGAAGTGCGTTAACTTTTGTACATGGTCATTAAGATATGATACTCCAGATTCATCATGTATCTTGTTTAGTGATGAAACAACATTTAGTAACCATGGCCAGGTAAACCCCAGAAGCATGCACTATTGATCTGTTGACAATCCCCGTTGTCTTGTTAAGGTGGAACGTCAGTATCCATGGGGTTTAAACGTGTGGAGTGGGATAGTGAACCATCTGCTCATAGGCCCTTTGTTCATAGAAGGAACAATGAACTCGCACAAGTATCGCAGCCTCCTGGCAGACCATCTGCCACAGATACTAGAAGACGTTCCTCTGCAGACTAGGAGGAACCTGTGGTACCAACATGATGGCTGTCCAACTCATAGTGCTTCATGTACAGCTTGCTTCCAAATCGTTGGATTGGACGAAGAGTACCTGTACCTTGGCCGGCCCGTTCACCGGATCTGATCCCTGACTTTTTTCTGTGGGAAGGCTGAAAGGTACTGTCTATAAGGATGTACCAACTACACCAGACGATATGAAACGACGTATTACTGCTGCCTGCTCTGAAATTTCCGCTGAAATGATAGAACGTGTGCAGCAGTCTTTCCATAGCAGACTGGAAGCGTGTATTGAAGCTGCCGGTGGTCATTTTGAACACAACCTTTGAGGGATATGTTCTCTTTACTTGTAAGAATCCACAGAATTATGGTAATTCCCTTTTATTTTTCTTTAATTTGTGCTACCACAAGTTGTACAAGTTTCGGTGCGTAAAAGTTTCAAAAGTAGATTTCTCGTAAACGACTTCACTAGAATCTTGCAAAAAACGCCACTGACATTCTGATTTACCTTCCTTTATTCTGTTGATGTAAGTAGGCATTGTTCCGTTTAAAAAATTGTATGTATGCCCAAAAAATACACTTTCTTAGCATTATTACAATCTGTTTATAGGCTAAATGTACGAGCCCCTTACTACCAATCAATTCTGTCAAAACTGCACATCAATAGCACTTTCCATTTCCGAAATATTTGAGGTGGAAGTTTTAGGTGATTCACCTGTATACAGCACCCCATATATCATGTTCTAACTAATTACACACATTTTGCCAAGTGTTACATTTAGACAGGTATATGGGTCCAATCAGCTCATTCCTATTTCGTTTCTATTCTTTCCTCGCTTCTTCCATTTCTTCAGTACCGGAGATTCTTCTGCGAATTCTAGTTATAATTCTTCGCTTCTATATACATTTACCCCATTTATCATGTATTTCGCTATTCCACCAATATGGTACTCTCCTTTTGTTTGCTCTTGAACTCTTTATCTGGATTAGTGCACATGCCTCTTGCAGAACCTCAGTCAGATATTCTGGAGATATCCCTTCTACATTAGCATCAACTCCTTTTATCTTCAAGTATGGTTTTAAACACCTCCCAATCGTATTCTGTTTTCCCTTTCTCCGCATTTATGTCTTTGCAATATCCTGTGTCCTTAAACCGGTGATCGCTGAGAGTTTCCTCTTCTGATACTTGCCACTGTACAATTGTTAGTGCTATATTCTGTAACGTTGAGCATGTAACGTTCATATATGACTCACAATTATCTCTAGCAAAGGTTGGTGCTGGCAGTAATAGTATCAGCAGCAGCAGTACTAGTAGTAGTAGTCATGGTGATGACAGCAATAGTGGTGTTAATGGCAGTGTTGGTGATGACAGTAGTGGTAGTAGCAGTGTTGGTGGTGGTGCTGGTAATGATAGTAGTAGTGGTAGTAGTAGTAGTAGTAGTAGTAGTAGTAGTAGTAGTAGTAGTAGTAGTTATAGTGGTTGATGACAGTAGTAGTGATGTTGGCAGTTTAATGGTGGTGGCGGCAGCAGCAGCAGTAGAAGTAGAAGTCCTGGTGGTAGTAGTGATATAGGTGATAGCAGTAGTAATAGTAGTAGCAATTCTTGTGCCACCAGTAGTGGTAGTAGTAGTAGTAGTAGCAGCAGCAGCAATAGCAGTGCTGGTAGTAGTATTGTACTGGTGCTGGTGGTGGTAGTAGTAGTAGTCATGGTGATGGCAATAGTAGTGGTGTTGATGGCAGCAGCAGCACAAACAGTAGTAGTAGTAGTGATGATAGTGGTAATGGTTGCAGTAGTATTAGTAGTAATAGTAGTAGTAGTAGTAGTAGTAGTAGTAGTTAGAGTAGTGGTAGTAATAGTAGTAGCAGCAGTCTTGGTGCTAGTAGTAGTGATAGTGGTAATGGCACGGTGGCGGCGGCGGCAGCAGCAGCACAACTCTGATTCAAATTTCGAAATGAGCATTTTTCGATTATTGAAAGTTCCCCGACTTAAACACAAGATTTGATTTTCGAGTTGTCTCTCTCTCTCTCTCTCTCTCTCTCTCTCTTTCGCGTGCACATTCCCAAGCGCACATGCACACGCACACACAGATTTTTCTATTGCTTTTAATGGGCGTTCAAAGATTTTGAAATACATGTATTTCTGGTAAAAGTTCCTTGTCGAATTGTTGGAATGAAAGAAAAACATCCTGTACTATATTTGCCTAGGTAGAAAGAAAAATATACAAATGTGATTTTTCCCAGTTTTATCATCAGTGGACTATTGAAATTGTTTCCATTCAGATATATAAGGAATGTCAAGATCCTGTATGTTCTACGAAGATCCAGCTTAAGATTTGGATGTGCTAGAGGCGTTATAATGTAGTGAAGAGTTTGCAGAAGGCTTTGGGAATAAGGCGACGTAGGTACACAAGGACCAAGGATGTCCGCTTCCGTAGGGAAAACCATTAAGACCGGCCGGGGATGTAAGAGATTAAGGAACTGCACAAAATGAAGGGACGGTCTTTTCTCTTCTCTTTTCTGCTCTCTTGATTACCACCCTGCACTTCTTCAATTTCTCCTTTCCGCTACCGAGGTCGTGCCCGTCCGCAGTTCTTCTAAATGAAGATGGAGACCTTAAATGTCCAATGAGGTTCCTTCTGCAACAAGCAAGTGTTTCCCACGGTGTAACTTAAGCGTTCTGGGTGGAGTTGCGTCACTAACTCTTCACATAATAGAGTATTTAACAACAGAAAGGTGCAAAATGCCAACTTTATTAGCGGTAAGCTATTTAAAAAGTCACTTTATTGATTCGTTACATTTTCATGCCGGCCCTGCCGCATAGAGATGTTTATGTAAAAGATTTGCATCAATTTCACCCACGATTTTCAAACTGAATGTATTGCGTAGCGTAACTACTGCGACTAAATACATTTTAGTACGTTTTTCGAGAATGATGAATTGACATGCGTAAAGAATATATGATTTATATGTGAACTAAGTAATTCAACTATGCGTTAATTCAGCTTATATAAAACTAATGGAGATACCGTGAAAAAAGTATAAGTGGATTTCAAGAATACTATCAAGGCTCTGTTTACATAGAGCATTTTTTAAATTTAGGATTCTCTCAGCTAATCAAGCCAAACATAACTAGTTTTCTATCCAACGAAGATCTTCATTGTTAACACACAAACACACACTTCCCTTCATTCTTCCCTCTTTTTTGCACTCCGCTTCAACGTTGTACTTCTTTAGCTTCATTACGGATTTTGTCTGTCCATTTCTTACACTTCATTCTTCTCCTTCATCCACGTTACAAATCGTTGTTCTTCACTTGGTAGCAATCTTACTGTTTCCATATAGAATCATACTCTACACAGAGCACTTAGCTAATCTTTGTCTTTCTTCAAAGATTCACAGTTTACCCTCTGACCGACTTTTGACAACAGCTCATGTTACTACTTGCGTTACATTCAAGTTTATAAAGCTACCCATTTATTCAACTACCCCATCTGGGATTTAGAGCATTTCTCATTTTTCCCCATTCTTTATCTTTCTTACTCTTACTACCTCCTGTCCTCTGTGCTGGAAACAATATCTAACAAATTTTCCAAGTGGATGTTGAAATGTCTGTGTAACGGAGATCATCTCTGACGCACGCCTTTCCGTATTCTACAAATCCTTGTTGTCTTCATCTTCTTTGGTAATTTGTATTGTTTCATTTAGAAATTACTTATAGTCTTCTGTATATCCAATTCATACGAATTCTCTTCAAAAGTTTCATAGACTTCGTCTAACCCAATCTATCGAATGCTTTTTTCAGATCCACAAATGCCATACACGCTTCTTTAAGTGACTCACGGCACTTGTAGCAGTTCAGTTTAATCCCTATTGCATTTCTCTTCATGAAACCTGATTGCTTTTCTTCTTATTCTCCTTCCGTCTTAGAACGCAGACATTGTTTCAATGCAGATCTTTTCCTGAATGGGATAAGGAGCTCATACATGCTTTTTCACTCGCTTTGGGTTCAAGGTTTACGTTTATATAAATAAAAGTAATGGCGGCAATTTAATGAAACCTTATATGGACATGGCTTGGTGTTGAGAGGTGTGGAAAAATCATATATGCGCCACAATGATTCTATACGCAGGCATCGCGAGTTAGCGATTGTTGTTTCGTACGGATGCTTGCTTGCTGGGTTTTTCCACCCAAAAATTCAATACCGAGATTTCACCGGAAATATATGTTTTGAGACCCCTGAATCCAAATAAAGCATACATGTCCGTGTGTGTCTGTGAACAGCATAACTCAGAAACGAACAGTCGGATAAACACCAAACTTGGTATTCAAGTTCAGTATCTTCCAGAGATGCGACACGAAGGTTTTCAAGAAAATCCCCGCATCCCAGATTACCCTTTACATGAAACATTTTTTGAAAATTTTAATCTTCTCAAAAATGGCTCTAACGATTTTGATTAAAATATATGATTAAGATATTTTCATAAAAATGAAATGTATATCTCGAATTTTCTGAGAATGTCTCCAAAAGTATTCTCATTGTGAACGACTTTTGCATAGCTGGTAAACCATAAGAGATAGAGAAAATTTTACTACACAAAAAATGTAGATCGTGTTAACATACACAATTTATGTCATATATATTTTTGTTGTTGAGTGAACCATTTTAGAGATATTGCTTGTTATTCCCTTAAATTTTCCAATACTTATACTTTTTCTCAAGTGGGAATTCGTTATTCATTTTTTGTCCTGGTAATGCAAAGAGAATGGAATACCACCTGTTAAACTATTTAACTATCGCTTAAAGCCTACCAATTACCCTTGCATCTACAACAAAATTAGCAATAAGTTTAACATCTCGATATCTCGATTAACATGAAGCATATGGAGAATAAGCGTTTGTAAAAATAGTTTGTGGAAGAGTAGAGAAAGTCATGTGTGTGTAACACTTCAGATTTTTTTTATGTGTTACAGTTTGTTATCAGTTTGTAACACCTTACACAGTACAGCACGGTGTGGTATATGTTTGAATACAGTACAGTAAAGAAGAGTACGGTCCAGTATTCAGTGTAACAGCGTTGTGTATCTTTCGCACGTAGTGGAAAAAGCAATCCATAAGGAAACGCCAGAGGTAATTATTCACCCCCCCTTTCACGAAATGACGGTAGATACTACACAGTCCAGTCGTAAGTTGTATCCTCTATGTTTGTAGCTCTACAACTTAAAAATAAATGATTTAGTGGTATTGTAACAAGTTAACATAGTAGCAGAGTTGTTATTCTAAACACTTTCGCTTTGTGTAGTTTCCTACATCAACCAATAAATTTGGAATGGGGTGCAAATGAAAACAGAATTGCTGTGAATGCTCTTTATAAGTGTGGTAAGAAATGTACTGAAACCTTCAAGTTGTTAAAACAACTGACAATTTCATTAAAAGTTGTTTACCAAACTATGAAGAGATTCATTGAATCTTCCTCTATTGAAGAATTGCCAAGATCTGGCAGGCCACGTACCATAAGGACTTCAGGGGTGGTCAAAGCAGTAAGAGAACGAATACGTCGAAACCCACTCCAGAAGCAAAAAATAATGTTAAATGTATCCGCCAAATCCATGTCTCGGATCATATGAGAGCTTATCGACGGTCAGTGGGGCAATTGTTAACCTCAAACCTAAAGATCAGGTTCGAAAGATCAAAGAGGCTCTTACAGTACCATGCTCAAAATGGTCATGAAAATATCCTCTTCACAGATGAGAAAATTTTCACAGCGAAGGAGATGTACAATAAACAAAATGATAAAATATATGCATGGAGCTCAGAGGAAGCTAAAATATTAGTTCCCCGTCTAGAGAAGGCACCACCCAACATTAATGATGGTTTGGTGAGGCGTGTTACATCAAGGAGTAACATCTTTCCATTTCTGCAAACAAGGAGTAAAAACAGGAGCCAAACGGTACCAAGAGGACATCTTAGAGAGAGTTTGGAGACCCTTGAACACCACACTCTTCAATGGAAGCCATTGGGTCTTTCAGCAAGACTCAGCCCCAGCTCACAAGGCTAGAACAACTCAAGCATGGCTCAGGGAAAATATTCCAGAGTTCATTGCAGCAGAAGACTGACCCTCTGGCAGCCCAGATATGAACCCACTGGACTAGAGGCTTTGGGATATCTTAAAGAGTAAGGCCTGTGCTAAACCTCACCCAGTTTTGAATCTCTAAAGTGAGATCTTGTAAAGCCAGCGCAGGAAATTCCTCTAGATGTCATCCATGCTGCAGTAACAGACCGGCCTAACAGATTAAGGTCCTATATAAAGGCCAGAGGAGATCATTTTGAATGACTCATAGTATAAGAAATGTTCATTAGCCACTGAATTAAAATATATATGTTATATTTTTGTGTCGTTTGTTTTAAGACATGTAGCTTCTTAATCATAGGACGGAACTTATGACTGGACGTGTAAGTGTGCATTTAAGTGGAAGACGTGAGCATCGTGCTGGCTGTTTTCAGTAGAATGGAGCCAGCTGTCACACTTCCATAACAAATTGAGCATTTCTTTGAAGATCGAATCATTTCAAACGGACTTTGGCCACCAAGGTCGCCAAATGTTATCCCAATACTTCTTATGGTGCATATGAAAGGGATAGATAGATAGATAGATAGATAGATAGATAGATAGATAGATAGATAGATAGATAGATAGATAGATAGATAAGGGAAGATGTATCGCAACAAAACACGGTCTCAGAAAGACATCATTCTTCGGGAAATTAGTGCTGTGTCTCCCAATATGCTGGTGTCAACCTTCCATAACAAGACATTCACACCTTGATGTTTATGGCGATGATTTTCTTTTATGTTACTTAACTTCTAGCACACCAAAGCATAAAAATTATGACTATTACTTTCATTTATATAAGCGTAAAACTAGGACCAAGAGCGAGTGAAATATTCAATAGTTCTGAAATCGCTTCTTCTGCACTAGGAACCTTACTTCCACTATGGCATAACAGTTCGGAGTGGAACCAGAGACTGACCGACTAGACTGATGACCTCACGTCCACTTACGCACGATAGACATAGACGATCATCCAACCGATACGGGAGGTGATGGGGTCAACACCGTGCTTCTCCCAGACGGAACGTTGGCTTTCATGGCCGAGGTCGCTGGTAACGCAGCTCCTCAATTTCCTCCTGATGCTGAGTGAGCACCGGTTTTATTACCCAGTACTGAAAATCCGTACCCCCATGGGTGAGATCGAGCACGGTGCATTCCATGGCTGGGAACCAGAACTCTATGCTCCGGCCCACTGCGCTACGGCACAGGAATTTAGGCCCTTATTACCTCTGTCAATTTCTCGGGTTATTCGCCTCACTGCAATTGTGCTATATTATAGACAGTCTTAACTCAACAAAATGGTAAAGGAATGATTGTGTTAGAAAAATGCAAGGAATAGCTTTCCAAGTATCCTGGTATGGATAACGAAAGAATCAAAGATTTGTACGGAGCTGACTATAGTATTAAATGGACATTCTCTGTTACACCTCGAGTAGAGAGAAATCTAATTTTGATCCTTGGAACCAGCATGGGACTTCACCAATACTTTAAGGTCCGGAACTCGGTCCAATTAGCATTATGAAATTCCTAGTGAGGATTTCAGGAGTTATAAGATTTACAAATAATGGCTTCCATGTTGAAGACGATGACCACAAGTTATCCGGAATATTGTTCTCAGCTAACGCTGTCCTATAAGTACGGAGGCATGGGTCAGCTCGTGCTGGCGCTCATTAGTAGGAAATGTTATTCACGAAAATATTTCTTTTATCAAACAAAGTTATTGATGACATTTGATGAAGCTTAGAAAATTAACACACAAGAAAGAAACAAAAGTCAGAGCAAACTTTTTTAAAGGTGCGAAGTGCTACAGTTCATTCTACATTCTATTTTTCCTTTCCCTATTACGTATAGTAAGTAGGGGAAGTATTGCACTCCACCCAAAAATTTGAAATCGAGATTTCACCGGAAACATATGTTTTGAGCCCCCTGAATCCAAAAAACCATTTTTAGAAAAAGGTACGTCTGTATGTCTGTGAGCAGCACAACTCAAAAAAAAGTCAGATAATACCAAACATAGGATTTAGGTCCAGCATCTTTCAAAGATATAAAGGTTTTCAAGAAAATGCCCCACTACCGTTTACATGGAATATTTTTTTGAACATTTTTATTTTCTCAAAAATGGCTCTAACGATTTTGATTAAAATATCATACGTTTAAGATTTTTTTATGACAAATAAAATGTATTTCTTGAATTTTCTGGAAATTTCCACAAAAGATTCTTCATTCTGATGGTTTTCTCATAACTGGTAAACCTTAAGAGATAGACAAAATTTTTCTACACAAAAATGTTAAAACACACAATTTATGTCATATAACGTTTTTTTTGTGAAGTGAATCATTTCCGAGATATTACTTTTTAGTTTTTTAATTTTTTAATACTTTTCTGATGGGAATTCGTTACTCGTTTATTTCCTGGACATACAAACAGAATGGAATGCGCCACATAGCAACCAGCTCTTGAAAGATTTGACTGTCGCTTAAAGCCTACCATATTCCTCTTGCACCTACAAGAAAATTAGCAATAAGATTGCTAACATGAAGTAGATGGAGTCGTTCTCCGTGGTGTAGTGGTTACCATGCTAACCTCTAGTCGCGGGTTCATACCCGGCGGAGGGCGATAGATCTTTTTCGGGCGTAAAAATCCTTAGCATGGCTTCTTTCGGAAGGGAAATAAAGCTGGTGGTCCCGTGTCGTGGATTTACGGCACGTAAAAAAACTCAAGCCTGATAAACGGCCTTTGAGCAAAATTACCGGTCTTTCACGCCCAATATAGAATGGGAAGCTAAGGACCAAAGCAATTAAAGAGCGTCCATAAATAAAACTCAATTTAATTTTGAAGTAGATTGAGAATAAGCGTTTGTAAAAATATTTTGTACAAGTCATGTAAGTGTAACACATCAGATTTGTTTCTGCGTGTATCTGCATATTAGTGTCTTTTGGTTCTCCTTTTGTCAAATGGGGGCCAAACTTTAGCTCCATATTTAAATAACTTTAAAATATGTGTTCTTTAGTATTGTCAGAATACTACAGATGCAGCAGAAGGGATAATCATTCTGAGATGGATACATTAGAGAATTTAGTGAATGAGGTTATAAGAAAACAAAACTGTTTACAAAACTATGCCATTTCTCTCAATTATTTACATAATTTAGACTGTGATAGAAAAAGTAACAGCCTACAGTTCTTATAAACTTAAATTACAAAGAGCAATGACAGCAATTTCATATTATAAATACAGTTTCGATGAAATCCATGTTTAAGAAAAGATAAAGGAGTTATGAATACTTTTTGTTCCCTTTATATGCCACCTTTAACATCTAAGGTCACTTCGGCTACTTTTGACTTGAAAACAGTTGCCCATTGGCAATAATTATCACTCGTTAGCTATTGGTTAATCCTTGGGGGGCTTTTACTTTGAGTTTTCTTTATAATTCATAAAATGCATACACATATTTGTACATCCAGACTCTAAGGAGAATGGGTAGTAATGCTGCTAAAGAAAAATTTCCACCCTCCAACCGGGAATCGAACCCGATGCATCTGTATTTGGAAGCTAGCTAACCACTAGATTACAGAGGCAGTCGAGTAATGAATTATAGTTAAAAATGAAGTCTTGTTCATTATTAGATACTTATCATTTCTTTTAGTTAACGAGTGATGTGATGCATTCATTGCTTGATTAGGAAAGAATACTTAAATAACATTCAAAAATAGATTTAAATGCATTATCTGGATATTACACAAACTTTACCTGTAGAAAGATGTTTTATGTACGTCTATAATACCTAGCATGGATTTCTTTATCAAACAACGTAAGAACTTGATCGTCACAGTTTGTAAACCGCCAGTCTGGTTACTCGAGATAAGGTAGTTTACCTGAACAATTAAATTTTGCGACCGGAAAAACTGGTTCATAATTTATTAAAACATCCATATTTATTCTGCTTTGTACATAACATTTTCCGCTGGCTGAACATTAACGAAATTAGTTCCCATTCGGTATGTAGTCATATTTTTTACCCGTTCTACCTCTAAAGGTATTTGGTTGATTACCTATCGTAATGAACCTTGACTGGTCATTTATTGTGCTGTGATTGAATTTGTTCTTATGACGATGCATTCTGTGTCTGTAATTACATCATAATAAATTCACATATTTTATTGTGTCCAGTGCGGCATATCCTTTCGTGATTATTCGACAAATAATGGTAATTTTAGCTACTTTTTTTTTTAGAAACATACGTTTTACATTCACACGACATCTTACCCTCTATCGTTTATTAGGGTGTTTACAAATATTCTTGCGAAAGTGTATTTTTCCGTGTAATTCATCTTAATCGAGATAAACCCTTCCGGAAATAACTGCCTTACACATTTCGTTATGGACACAAAGGGAATGGTGGTAGTCAAATGTTTTAGAATTGGATGCTATGTGCTGGTCTTAAAATTCTTTCCATGCAATCTCGAGAAATAACTGAATGTCGACAGGATTTAAAAAGGATGACAAACTATTGGGCAATTCGAACCATTAATAAAGGATGTCTTACAAATGACTTATGCCCCAAAACGTTATTTAAATTGTACTTTAAGGATATCTACACTTTTGTGTAGTACGTTTTTGACTTTCGCTTAAGGTTTACCATTTATACGAGATAATACAAAATTCCTTCAAGAGGACTTTACAGGGTATTCCCAGAAAAATCAAGATATACATTTTATTTTGTGATGAAAATATGTTTAATATACGGTATTTAATCAAAATCCTTAGAGCCATTTTTAGAAAATGTAAAATTTCGAAAAATGTTTCATGAAAATGATAGTTGGGATAGGGGATTTTCTTGAAAATTTGCGTGTCGAATTTTCGGAGGATACTGAACTTAGTATTTATTTGACTTTTCATTTTTGAGTTAGGCTGTTCATAAACACACACATACCTGCGCGCCGACCTTTTTCTAACAATGCTTTTCTTTGTGTTCAGGGAGCCTCAAAACATTTATTGCGAAATCTGGAATAGAAATTTTGGTGGAATGCAATACTTCCTCTGCTTACCATACGTAGTAGTGCAAAAATTAAAGATTCACCATGTGGGGAATTAAGATAGCAAGAGTTAGCCGAAACATGAGAAGTTAGATCAAAGCTATGAGGTCATTTCTTCAGCCAATCACTTAATTCTGTTAACTTAAATTTCGAAACTAACACAAACTTCAAGGATTTCATTTACAGGAACATCAACCAACTTATGAAAAGCCAAAATAATATCGGAAAATACTAAGGACCTTGGAAATTCGATAATTTGTAAGATAAAAACATTATGTTACATTCACATGACTTTCTCTACCCACTAATACCATAATTATTGACAGGAAGATATAAATAATTAAATAAATGGTAATAAGGTATAGAAATATTTACAATAGATAATTTCGGTATATTAAATCAATGTATAATGTAACAAGCTTGAGTTGCAAAGATTTGTCCATGAAAAAGGTCATTAGCGTGTCATGTTAAGCAAAGTTATTAGCGACAGCCGAAGTAGCGGATGCATTAATATACAAATTCTTGGAATGCGGTTAAGGGGCGAATTCAGTACATTTGAACAATCATGTATACCAGAATTCTGCAAAAGAGAAAGGGAAGGCAATTCTTAGATTCGGGGAGGTAACCCATAGTAACAAGGTAACAGGTGCTCACGTAAGAATTGTAATAGTGGTTCGGTTAACAAGGAGACTTACTGGGGGTAATTCTTAAGTAGGCGTAGCTTGAATGATAAAAGAGCAGTATTGCTAAAATTAGCCTCCTGTCTTACCTTTCTTTTCTTCGTGTAAGCTTTAGAGTCTTACAGTCTTTTGCGGTGTTCGCAGTTCGCAGCGCCTAAGACCGCGCTGGGTTATCAGTTACTTAGCGGCAGCCGCGAGGGGTTCCGTCGATAAACATTTTAGGGACTCTCAGCAATTTACACTTGTAGTTTCTTTTACTACGGAAGCTCTGATTTCACACTGTAAAGTTGATACTGCAGAAGTTAGCAGGTATATAAACTCAGTTGTTTCGAGTGCTGCGATTCATAATCAGTTTCATTCTTTATCTTCAAACGGTCGGTAACTAGGTTTTATAGCTCAAGCTCAAGATCACATTAAATTACTCAGTCAAATTAAAGTGGTGGTGTTCTTTCACAACCGCCCACGCTTATCCTAAAAAAATCTCATAGCCAACCACTGTAGCGGCAGTAGCATTGTCAACATTGGCCAACCACAGTACGGCTTCAAAAACAGTGACGACTAAATCGGCTTAAAAATTGGCGCATTATCGTGGTGCTACACGGCTTCAATTAAAATTCATTTTTATACAGCTTCTACAAAATATGCTTACAAAAGCATATACTTCATATACTTTATACTTCATATCAATGCAGATAAATATTTACAGATATAGTGTTACGTGTTGGGGTGAAGGCCAAAAAGGTTACCAGAAAATGATTAATTTAGATCATCCCAACACGCACATGGGGCGGTGTAACTCGCTCGCAGCAAAACTTTCGGGACCTTGGTGTATAAATTTAAGGGGAAGCATGAGTTTTTATATTACACTGCTGAATTACATAACACACATTACCCTTACATACCTGAGATTTATTCACAAACGTTTGGCGACTCTACATAATTTACAAAGGAAACAGGATGGAGGGAGATGCTACAGACCGTGGACCGGCCACACACACGACTGGCTCCAACAACCACTTTCACTCGAGTGGCTCTATCTCATCCCAACCAACCGCATCTAGCCAAAGCCAGACAGGGCTGACGTCATACCAAACAATTTCAAAAAGATCCTTCCCTTTGCGTGGTCCGCGCCGAAAGGAAAGGCCGTTAAGCCGAAATATATCTAAGGAGACACAATAATGCTACATCTGGTAGCAACAATACAGCACAACAGTGCGTCTGGTGATGAAAATGAAACTAATAATCTGGTATTAAGGTAAATGAAAGGAACATTTTTTCCCAATATTCAGCATAAACTAGTAATGCCTGCAGTAAAATCATATATAAATAATGCTGACAGTGTTTGAAATTTGAAACAGTAAGCTCACCGAGTGTAAAGAAAAAAATTCAATCATAGCACAGGTCAAAAGTTTTAGGTTATACAACACAATTTGTCATAAGAAAGCACGATTCATAACCCTTAATAATTTCACTAGCACAAAGCCGAAATATAACTAAGGAGACACAATAACGCTATGTCTGGTAGTAACAATACGGCACAACATTGCGACTGGTAATTACAATGAAATTAATAATACGCCAGAATAGTTTGATTACACATTTCATTATGTTAGCTAAGGGAGATAGAAGAAACCGAATAGATGGTTTGTATAGTTTATAAGCGAATCGGCTTTAAAATTCCATTCTTTACTCCACGACATCGCGAGGAACAACTTAATAGCGAAAGCACCTTAAAAAAACATGTCTGACAAATTGAAACCAATAATACCGGATATCTAGAAAATGGCTGATGGTACAAAACAATTGAAACAAATCGTACATTTTAAAGGTATTTACAATATTTTATTTTGCGTAGAATTCTTCTGTCTGTCTTATGGTTTACCAGTTGCACAAAATTATATAATATTCTTTCGCAATGAAGTGGATTCATAGGCTATCTCCAGGAAATTCAAAATATGAATTTTATTTGACATGTAAATATCTTAAATATAAGACGTTTTAATCAAAAGCGTTAGAATAATCTTTTAGAAAATATATATAGAAACGTTTTACATGTAAAGAGAGTTTTAGCTGGTGAGGATTGAAGAAGTAGGTTTGTTGCTGCTACGTATGGAAAGTCATTTTGAAGAAGATGTATTATATTTCGACTGTTGGGGAGCCGAACTTGAAGTAGTTGCAACCGCACGTGTGGTAAAAAGTTTCCAGTAGCCTTCGCCCCAAATGTACTTTCCGGTGGCCTTTGCCCCCAAAAATGTTTAAAAAGAATATTAACTTTTAATTTTTACTGTTTCCTTAACTATTATATATTTATGTTTGCCTCGGCTGCGTCAGTATTTATACCTTTTTTTTTTTAGAGACATGAATGTCTTGGCAGGGGGTGGTGCAACTGAAGAATGTAGGCTTACACAGATTATAATTTTACTTCACTCCTTTTATTAATGCTTGACACGATTCAGTGATATAGAGAGAAAGCTGTGAGATTTTTTTATTAATTACTTGCACTTTTTAACACGTAAACTATTTTCGTCTCACACAGAGTACGTATTAAATTTCTCGAGAACGCATCATGCGTCCGGTTAGAAACACCGTCTACAAGCAACTGACTTCTGAATTTGTAAATTTTGCTCCATTTTAGTTTTTGATTGGCTAATCCTAGTCCAATAGAATACTTTCATTTAACTAAAGCTTTTTCCGGTTGTTGTTTGGCTATTTTATAAGCTGTCACAAAAATTACATTATTGTTGCTCCAAGAATTACCAGTAGCATTTAAACTTTCTAATTCATTATTGCCTCAAGGTTACCTTATTGGTACCTCATTGTTAGTAACTTTTAACCTATTTTTCTCACAGCTACTATATTATTAATTTACGTAATACATTCACATAACATTATTACACATGTATACAATAATATAAACATATACTATAACTGTAATATACACTTTTAAAGCTTGTTATATACACACATTGCTTTAAAGCGGGCTGTTATTGAATTTATATATTATATAATTAGACTGAAATCATTTAAGTGTTAAAAATACTGCCTCAGGATTTTCTTGGAAATTTTCCTGTTGCATCTTTGAAAGATACTGAACTTAAATACCAAGTTTGATATTTGAAGATTTCGTTTCACAATTATGATGTTTACAGGCAGACAAACACACATTTTTTTAAAAATGCTTTATTGGATCCAGGTACCTCAAACCATATGTTTCCGGTGAAAACTCAGCATCGAATTTTTGGGTAGAACGCAATAGAAAATAAGAAAGTAACACATGGTAAGAACATAACATACGACTAGATTGACACGTGTTTCGATTCGTGTTTATTTATAGGTAGGCTTCTTCATTCTATAAACGCCTGAATTTCATTGATATTCTTTAACAAATACGTAATTCAGGTAGGATAAGCAAGGAGAACGTCCCATCTAAGCTGCGGCGTTGTTTCGATACCCATCCAATCAACATGAATAGAGACACGTTTATGTCTAGTACCCTTCTTACAGTAACCGAAGAATTGTGTAATATATGGAAGCCAAAGTGAACTGCCCTGGGTGATACAGTGGTTATCCGCAGACTTTCAATTCTCAAACTTACGTCCCAGTTCATGTCATTTCGTAAGAAAAATCTCAGCGGGACAAAATTCCAGATACCACCGACGCAGCTATGTCACTTAAAATATAAATATAATTTATTAAATTACATTAAATTAAGAATACAGATACAGATAAAGTCTACATTAACAACTTATATTAACAAAATGTTGAAATAAGTGTGGCAATTTATAAAAGGAATTTATATTTAAGGACTTGAGATTGCAGGAAATACATGTTTTGAGGCCTTCTGAATAAAAAAGTTTTTTTTTTTAGAAAAAGATCCATGTGTGCGTCTATGTGTATGTGTCTTTGAACAGCATAACTAAAAAATGAAAAGTTCAATAAACACCAAACTTGATATTTAAGTTTAGTACTTTCCAAAGATGCGACACGAAGATTTTCAAAAAAACTTCCCACCCCAACTACTCTTTACATGGAATATTTTTGGAAATATTTTTATTTTCTAAACAATGGCTGTAATGATTTTGATTAGAATGTCACATATTAAAGATAGATACACGAAAAATAAAATGTATATCTTGAATTTTCTGGGAATAGCTCATGAAGTCCTCTGCATTCGGAAAGAGCTTTGTATAATCTTCTATAACTCTTAAACGCTAAGCGATAGAAGGAAACGTACTACACAAAAAGTGTAGATATCTTTAAAACACAGAGTTTATTTTAAATAACTTTTTTGTGCAATAAGCCATTTCTGAGATATCCATTATTAATAGTTGGAATAGTTCATTTCTTTGTCTTTAAAGTGCTGTCAACATTCAGTTTTCTCACGATTGCATGGGAATTATGTATGCAATTTTAATGTCAGCATATAGCATCCAGTTCTATAACATTTGACTGTCTCTTCTCTTTGCACCTATAACGAAAGGAATAATGTAGCAATTTATTCAGTTTATTTGGATTAAAATGTAGTAGGTAGAAAAATAAGCTTTAGTAAGAATAATAAAAGATAGAGGGTAGAAAAAATCATCAGAATTTATCACACTTTTTACTATTACATTTTCCTTTATCTATACGAGTTATTACGTCACACTTGGAAGCGGAAAAAGTGGTTCCGTTGCCTCTACAATGCTTGGTTTCTTCTACAAGTTTCCACATTTATCTAATCAATATAAGTTTCCATCCAGCCCTTATTGCATCTCTCTTTGACCGACTTGAAGCAAATCCAATGAACAGAACATGAATCAACAAGCGATGTTATATTTGTGGTGAAACAAAGGAGTCAAAATAACCTTTCTTAATAAATTCAACTCTTATTCGTAAATAAGTAGAAATGCCTAATCCAATATAAATGACTAGTGCTCAACGTCATAGAGGGAGGGGTGGAGGAGAAACGAGAAACTGCATCGCTGAAGCGTACAAAAACAATAATGTTTAGGTTAAATATTTCTTCTGAAGTAGATATGGGAACGAAGTCCAAATTAATATCGCCATTAAACTATTCCGCATAGTGGATATTATTTCGATGCAATCGTCAATTTCAACAGTTACTATGTTGCATTAAGCATTTATATACTACATTTAGGCAGTTTGGCCTTTGAAGATGTTATAACTAATTCTATCATAGCATCTCATTATCTCTGACACTGTTTTGGATGGTAGGAAAATAGAACGTTGCTATTATTATTATTATTATTATTATTATTATTATTATTATTGAGTGTCCCTAGTAGTAAAAAAGCGATCTTTATATAAATGGACTATTATCCTCAGCTTTATTCGTAATAGCGCGATTATTACTAACTTCATGGTCTTTGATCTTTATTACCCTTATTCGGTATTAAATATAATACTGAACTAGTTATGTATAGTAAAATATAACATCTTTTCCGGACTTTCATTCATTTATTCACTGTTTAACCTCATCTTATGTAGGACTTACACCCCCCCCCCCCCCAGGACTTACAGGCGGGTGCCTGGGCCGTCGAGGAGCAGACATACTCATGGAGCAGACAGAATTTCCAGGATGGGTGATCAGCCCGATGCTTGGTATGGATGAAGGAAGTAGATGAAACGAAATGATGGCGAAATGGATGAAAGGAAAGGTGATGATGGAACAGTTGGTGGAATGAATGGGGAAACCGGAGAACCCGGAGCAAACCCGCCCAGACGCCGCTTTGTCCACCACAAATCCCACATGCGGATCCCTGGGATTGAACCCGGGCCGCCTCGGTGAGAGGCGAGCGATCTAACTACTCGGCCACGGCACCGCCTATAGGCCGTGGTTGAACAATAAAATCATTGACTCTCCTCTTCTCCTCTTCTCCTCTTCTCCTCTTCTCTTCTCTTCTCTTCTCTTCTCAGGGTGTCTTCCACAGTTGACGAAACGTCAAGTTTTAATAGTTTTATTGCTCGACCACAGCCTAAATACCTGGAAAAGATGTTATATTTTACTAACAACACCGACTATAAAAGCCTACGGTCCTATTAGTTATGCATAGTTAGAATTCTGCCATTACTCCAGAAACATTGCTTCATATGAGCTTGAAAACATTACTTATACGATATGAGGGGCACAAAAAGAGTGTAAGAGGTGCCTCATAAATTAATATATATATAACCGTATAATATGCATATAATAATGCCTGAATTTAACTCTTTTTATCATTTTTCTCCGTTGGACCCTCAATTTCCTAATCCATTATTACCCCTCTATTTCCTTGAATCCACAAGCTATATGGTCTTCCTTTTCACCTCCTTCTTGATGGCATCCACTCCATTATTTTGTTGACTAATCTTTCATCTTCCATTCTTTTTGGAATGCCCATATCGTTCTAACTGTTTCTCTTGAATATAATAAAAAATTTAATTTTGAACATTCATATTTTCTTTTATAATCTATCTTCTAATTTTTTCTCTTTTAGATATCCTAACAGATCTCCAATAATCCATTTCTGTTGCCAATAATTTTGTTTTAGCTGATAGTTCAGAGTCCACACGTTGGAGCCATAGGTTGTAACACTTCTAACCTTTTAAGAATTGTAGTTTTAGTTTCCTTTGAGACCCGTTTATCCCGTAATATACCATTAAAAGTAGATATAACATACTTTCCTGAGTTTATCTTTGATCGTATTTCCTTTTCTTGTTTCCCATCTTGTGTAAGCTTACTCCCAGGTATTTATATTCGACTGTGTGTTTAATTATCGCCATTTTGTCTTCCACTACTAAATTTTGATGAACAACTGCAATATTTGGATTTATCCATATTTAATTTTAGGCCCCATTTGTTGTGTTCTTGAATCAATTTTGCTCTAAGATATTCTACGTCTTCGTATTCTTGGGCCAGAGTTAAATGATCATTCGCAAATGCAGGGAGTGTATTGTTGAGTCACCATCTATTGGAATTTCCATATTTTTTTACTTATTATTTCAACATTCTAAAGCTTTTTCAGTATAAATTTTCCATATTGTTGGAGATACCCAGCATCCCTGTCGTAAATCTTTATTAATATGAAATCCGCTTGACAATATTTTCCCACTTTTGCTTTTAAATACGCATTTTTGTATAAATTTTAAATTGTTCTGATGAAAATAAGTCTAATCTCCATTAATTTTAAGGCTAACTGTAATTGTGATAATGACACATTGTCATAGGCTTTTCCTATATCAACGAATACTAAATGGAGGCTAACAGCTAACTAAGCAATCGACATACGAGGGCGGATTGGTAAGTCCATGACTTTGACGAGAGATAGCGTTCTAATCGCAGGTTTCTTGTTTGTACCCAAGTCTTACATCTATTCTGGGTATAATAGCAGAAATTCGTCGTCATTTGTTTTGTAGAACATTGTGGAGAGCGTCTAACATAAGCAGATGTGGGTTGCTTCTTAGAAAATTAACACCAGCGGAGCAGGGCATTGGCGCTGCTTCTGAAAAGGCAGCCACTAAGGAACTTATAAAACATAGCGCTACCTCCCATCACATCCAAAATATCAACACCAAACCGCCACTTTACAACTGATCCATCATCCCTATAGTTTAGCCCTTCCAAGGGTGAGTACATAGCAAAATCACTTAGGCTCACCGCGAACCTACCAGGCCGGTGTTCGAGTTCGTAGAAAATGGAGAAAAGTGAATTTCATGTACTGATAAAGCATTACTTTTTGCGTGGTAAGACGGTGAAGGAAACGGAAGAAAAGCTGAACAAGTATTATGAGTACTCTGTTCCATCACATGGCATGGTTCACAAACCATTCCAAACCAAGCGAAAACCATTCCATCGGCAGGAAAAATCATAGCAGCTGACTTTTGGGATTCACAAGGGATGATAGACATCCACTACCTGGAAAAGGGTAATACGATCACAGGTTCATTTTATGCCACAATACTGGATCAATTTAATAAGGAATTGTTAAAGAAACTACCCCATTTGGTGAAGAAAAAGTTCTCTTTCACCAGAATAATGCTCCCGCACACAAGTAAGCCATTGCCATCGCAAAATTTGTTAAATTGGGCTATGAACTGCTACCTCACCCACCATAATCTCCAGATTTGGCTCCGAACGACTTCTTTCTCTTTGCAAACTTGAAAAATTGGCTCGCTGGGAAGAAATTCATGTCCAGTGAACACATCATGGCAGAACAAAACTCATATTTTGCAAATTTCGAAAAATTATATTTATTGGAAGGGTTAAAAATTGGAGAAAGTATTGGATTGAAAGGAGACTATGTTGAAAAAAAAATTGATATTGTGGAAAAAAAATGTTATTTTCTTTAAAAAGTCACTGACATGTCAATCCGCCTTCGTAATTATATATTAACCTGGCAGTTAATTGCTCTTGCCAGAGTTTTTTTTCTGACTTAAAAAAAATAAGAAAGGTTGAAAGAGAAACAACAACAGAATTTATATTATTGTTATTATTCTACACAGTAGGGCAATTTATTCCCCATTCACTACCCAAAAGCAACACAAACATAAGAAACTTGCCAAATATGGAACGTCTTGAGTTTGCTTTTAGTTAAGGCACTATCAACAGCCTGTAAACGTTAGGTCTGCTTTATATCAACATCTAGAGCAAGTCCTATCTTGTTCTGCTAAGCTGATTGTATTAGAAACTAGAGGAGCACTTGATACTAAGAGAGCAAATATTGATCAAGTAAGGGAAACTGAGAGGGCACAGTGGATAAATGTGCTGAGCTGAAGGGCTCTGAGATCAAGTTTCGTCGAACAAACCCCAAGTGCAAAGTTCTTTATGCAAATAATAAGCTTTCACGAACTTAAAACGTTCAAATCGCTCTTAATCTCAAACTAGAGACACGGGAAAACGTTTATCGAATGAATTAACTCAAAAGAGAGGATAACATGGTATTTAAGACACTTACACAAGTTTTACATTATGACAAAGTTTTGCTTTTGGAATTTCATCCTGACGTAATTTCTGGGAGCGATATTTTTAGCATGATACTAAAACTTAATTATTTATTTTCACATGACTAGGACCGCTGTTTTAAGATTTGGGTTAACTGCTTTTGTTACGGTAAGCTACGCGATAAAATTGAGCCTCCAACATGTATAGATCTTCAAATAATTAATTCTTCGTCACACATATTGTGTCTAGGTTAAAATTGGAATGCTAGAATCACACTGAAAAAATCATTGATTGACCTTATATGGTTAACTATGAAACCCGGGACTTAGAAGTACTTACAAAGTTGTACGTCGCCATTGGGGTATGTTATCTCAAAATTACGCCTTTTGATTTACCTGGGAAAATTTAAGTCAACTGGGAAATTTAATGTTGTTTCCATGGTAGCTCATGTGTTTAGAGCTACGGCACGGAAATCCGAAGAACCGTAGCGCAAATCCTGGTTATGGCAATGAAAAACTTTTAGAAACTACATCCACTAAAACCACTACAAAACGAGCAGCTGTAGAATTTTGCGTCGGCGGTATCTAGTACCTAGATTTTGGAAATGCATGGCAATTTCTAACGTTTAAGAGAATTTTACTATTAGGTATGGCAGTGGTGATAGCTATTAAAAAGCTCAAAGTTGGGGACTTACTTGAATTGGGTTGGTCTCGACGGGGTGGTTGATTCCGACATTCATTGGGAATTGAATATATCTGGGCGGGATTGTGTAAACGTCCTATGACCTCGGGCATCAGCCTGATCAGTTAGTGAACAGGGAGATGGACTTTATTTCGGTAGTCTACTCTTTGGTTCACGCGCATAAGTGGCGTATCCACTTCTGTCCCACATAAGACGGGGGTTCGCTTTTTAAGAACCAGATTTTGGCCATAATGGAAAGCCCTAGGAAGGAAGAGTCATTCAGATGCCACTTTCCTGTGTTTAGACAGCTTCGACTCTTGGCATAGTCCATTTTATTATTAGACTGATATGGTAGCTAAGGTATTCAGAGCAGTGAAGCGAAATTTAAAGTTACATATGAATGGATTCCTACTGGATGGAGTCGGGATAGCAGCAAATTCTGCTCCATCCAATGATGGATGTCACATTGGCTTGAGTATATTTAACTTTATTCAATCAAAGCCACTGAAATATCTTCCCCACGTGGATTAAATCATCTGGTAGGAGTTGTTTCCACTTTGCTGCTGTGAATCTATATGTGATGTCACTTTAATTATAAAATGGACTATAGTTCTCGTCGCTGAGCTGAACTAAATATCTTACAATAGTCGACATGCTGCGTCATTTAGTTTTAATTCAAATAATGCAACGTTTTTGAAAAGTGTTTATTAGTAAATAATTATTTTATGCTGTCAATATAATTCGGGATGAACGGAATTAGAATGTTCTTTTAAAAATATGCAGAAACAATTAGAGAAAAAAACCTATATCGTGGATTTCCTTTATACCCTAATCTTTCACAGCTTTGGGGTTATTAATGTTCGTTTTTTGCACAAAGCTGCAATGTTGTGCTATGTAAGCATAATATGAAAGTTCGACACATCCGTCGAACTGCAGCACGTCTAAAGCTGCAACATATGCTTTCCGCACTGCCTCATGCATAATTTTTCTAAAAACATTCCTATGCAGCAGCTTGACGAAATTACTTCAATGTCTATTGCGTATTTTAGAGAAAATTAGAAGAAACTTTTATCAGAATAAACCGATAAGGGCCATGCTGAAGTAACAGACAGAACAGCAACGAATTGTTGCTCAAATATGATCGTAAGTTTTCACGGCCAGTGTTATTAGTAAAGTATAACGTGTTTTCTGAGTTTGCACAAAAGTATTAAACTTTCTATTGTTAATTCTTGTTATTGATAATAAATATTAACTGTTAAATCTGACTCTCGCTTTATCCTACTGTATTCTTTTTATATATACAACAAAATATGTATTGAAAATTTATCTGTATTAACAAAACGCAGAGAGAAGGATAAGATTTTTGTAAGAATAGCCATAGAAGGTTAGAGAAAGCCATGTGAATGCTACACGCAAGAATTTTATAGATTATGATTTCCCATAGTGATAAATAATTTCAAGATAAGACTTACTCTATATTACCCGATACGGATGATGTTGTAGCTTCTAAAGTCAAGGCAAAGAGCTGGGAAAAGCAAAATGCAGGTGTTGTATCCATAAATGGGAAGGAAAATATTGGAACTAAGTATTGTTTGCTAGAGGCGAAGAAAGCGACCAGCGATGGACGAATGGTTTGCATTTTCTATATTCAGATTAACATAAATAGCATACGCAAAATTTGGCTATAAATTAAGAATCAAAAACATTTCACTGCTAACGACTGAAATATCCATCAGTGCGCTATCTTCTTTCGTGGTGTAATTTCTATCCTCGTGGCACATCTATGTGCTGTATGGTGTTATTGTCTGTCCTTTGAATGACCTGCGTTTATAACATTGGTCTCATTCTGAACTATTATTACTTTCTCCACTTCGTATAGTAAGTAGGGGAAGTATTGCATTCCATCCAAAATTATATATTGAAATTTCACCGGAAATACATGTTTTGAGACCCCTGGAATCAAAAAAAGCATTTTTAGAAAAAGCTCCGTGTGTGTGTGTGCATGTGATAAGCATAAATCAAAAACGAAAAGTCGGATAAGTACCAAACTTGGTACTTAGGTTCAGTATCTTTCAAAGGTGTCACATGAAGATCTTCAAGAAAATCCCCCCCACCACAGACTACCCTTTAGATGGAAAAGTTTTCGAAAGTTTTGATTTTCTCAAAAAATGGCTCTAACGATTTTGATTAAAATATCACATGTTTAAGATATTTTAGTGACAAATTAAATGTATAGCTTGCATTTTCTGGGAATGTCCCCAAAAGTCCTCTTCATTGTGAATGGCTTTTGCATAACTGATAAACCGTAAGAGATAGACAAAATTTTAGTACACAAAAAATATAGATATGGCTTGTTATTTGTTTCAATTTTACAATAATTATACTTTTCCTGAAATGCGAATTTCTTATTCGTTGTTTTATGTTCTGGACATGCAAAGAGAATGCAATGCTCCACATAGCAACCACCTCTTAAAAGATTCGAATATCGCTTTAAGCCTACCATATTCCCCTTTGCATCGGTAAGAAAATTAGCAATAAGATAGTAGATGATGAAGTAGATGGAGAATAAGCATTTCTAAAAATAGTTTATACAAGAGTAGAGAAAGTCATGTGAGTGCAATATATCAGATTGTTTTCTTAATACGGGCCAGATTTCGCGCTTAACATCATGAAGTATACATGCTTATATGCATTTTCTACAAGTACTACATATCTCAGTTATAGTTGTCCATAAGCATGCTAGCTATATATGATTTTGACAAACCGTATGGGCATTCATACTTATCTAAAATGATACAGGTAATAAAATTCCGTCCTCGCGTAATAAACACTATATTATATGCACGAGATCGATGCGGTCCAGTCGCTGTCAAGTAGCAGCGAAAGGGATAGTGTTTGTGTTTGAATAGCTGAACATGGTAATCGTATCTCCAAACAAAGAATTTGCAACTGAATTTTCTTCATTTCTGCCTGGAACACTGCATTTGGTGACAGTGGTCGGGGTCACATGCTGCAACATTAAACTCAACATCAACGATGATGCGGTTTCCGCCAGAACGCAGTTACCCGATATGCGTACGCTTTTGTTCCGCTAGGCGTTCATATTAATTATCAAAACAATCAGCAGGGATGCAATAAGCCTTGACATCAAGTGTCCACTGGGAACAGTGGTTTTCAGTTGACCATGACTGAACTCTACATCCCATGTGTGTGTCTAAAATCCTCTCCTGTCAGTTATGAATATCAATCATGTTCGATAGTAATAACTTATCTTCCTGCGCCAGAACAAACAGTTCAATACACGTTCGTCAAGTAAAGCGTTCTAAATGCTTATGTTGGCAATCAGTAGTAATTTAAGAACATAGATGTCACCGTCGGGGAACGCAGCATAGCAGTATTTACAGTAAGAGTTCGAGCAAAAAAAGGAATGTAAATTCTCTATTAAGAATACATACTTTAGGCATTTGGATTTAAATAACACCAATCAAAGAAAATATTCAAATTTAAAATATATTAGTCGAAGACAATGTATGTAGGTTTGGTAAATGTAATTTATGTAACTATGTTGTCATGGAGATTGAGAAATGAATAAATAATACCAATCTGCTATACTTTGAGAGATATGCCTGAAAATCGTAAATTCTTGAATCTATAAATTGTATAAATTATCCTTAGTATTGTATATACTTCAACCTAATTTTAAGTAAGTCAACGAAGCAATTTTTCTTCATTGTTTCCTTTGGTAGCCCCCATAACGAGGAGTTACCCTGAGAAGAAAGCTTTTGATGTTAATATCGCGTTTGACTGTAAGTTAGTGTTGAGTGTTTATTCATTTCGTCACATTCATACTTCCAGACTCCGAGCAGGTTAGGCGGAAAAAAGCTGTTGAACTATATCTGGTAATCGAACTCTCTACCTCTGTATTCGGAAGCCAGAATGCTGAACATTCGCTACGGAAGTGGTCAACTAATGCTTTACTATTTTTTTCACGATTTGGGTGTCCGAAAATGTATAGTTATTTACGATAAAATCTCGAATTTATGGTTGGGAAGCAATGATAATTTTTCCACTTTGGCCAACTGATACAAATGTTTCATCACAAAAGCACCTTTATATTATGATGAAACATGACCAGATGTTCAGTCTACCGACACGAGTAGCCGAGGTGGTCAAGCATAGACTCGTGAACGGGAGGTTCCCGCTAGGATTTCTCTCTCTGAGTGAGGATTTTTTTTTAGATTTTCCTCAGTCATCATAACTGACATATGCCGCTGAAGTACTCTAAACTTGCGCCTGAAACACTTCCTTCTAAAATTTGTTTCCCCAATTATCATTTCGTGTATCACCAGTGTCACCGCCTGTGTTGCCTTATGTAGTACGAGTGGGCGTTAAACAGTACTAAAATAGATAGGTAGATATGGCAGCCTTATTGGTGTCTAAGTATTATTTAAGTTATTACACAAATACTTAGTGAATGTGTCACTAATCGTACATGCATACTGCATATACAAAGTAAGGTGTTTTAAGCAAAAGAAAAAAATGCCTCTGGCTTGCTAAACAAATTTGACCTGGCTGAAAATTGCCCATGTTTTGCGGAATCCCCTGGCATCCATTAGATCACAACATGCCAGTCTCCTTCTAGCAGAACTCAAAGCATTTTTCTTTGAGTTTACTTGTTGCTGGTTCTGCAAACGTGCGCACTCCGTCAAAATATGTACCCAGTCTTCATCCAAACTTCAGAATGGGCAGATTCTCCTGCCAGAATCGTCAGTCACTTTTGGCCTTCTAGCCTCTCAGTCTAAACAATCAGATATTCCTGATATTTTCGTTCTTCCTAAGTACATAAACCTCTTTACCCCAATTCAAATTTATTTCATATGCTAGACCCAGAGAAGGTTTAATTTCACAATCTAATTCAATTTCCTGTTGGTTGATGGCTATTCATCCTCTTTTGACACCTTTCCATGTGTTTCTGCCATTTATTTCACCTCTTTGCCATACTAACTACATGACTATTCTCTTCAAACCTCTCTCCAGGTCAGCTGCCCAAAACTTTGGTATTTAACATTGGTGCATAATGTGGAATTATCTCCCTGCATGAGTCTCAGCCAGTACTTCGCTACAGTATGTGTTGACTTTATTTTAACAAAGACAACAAACAATAACAATAATTACACACCGTAAGGAGATTTTTCGAGATCAGCCAACTTTCTCATAGTACACTATGATGTTTTATCCTCCTGGCCCTACTCAGCTGTGTGCGCAATAGCTGGACGAGCACATTATCTCCCGGGAGGCGTTTTAGGTTAGTTAAGTTAGTTTGGTTTTTTTTTTACTTTCTCTACTACGTAGCATACTACTAAAAAAGCATTTTTGGAAACATGTCCGTGTGTGTGTCTGTGAACAGCATAACTCAGAAACAAATAGTCGGATAAACACCAAACTTGGTATTTTAGTTCAGTATCTTCCAGAGATGCGACACAAAGGTTTTCAAGAAAATCCCCCCACCCCAGATTATCCTTTACATGGAACATTTTTCGAAAATTTTAATTTTCTCAAAAACGGCACTAACGATTTTGATTAAAATATCATATGTTTAAGATATTTTCATGACAAATGAAATTTATATCTTGAATTTTCTGGGAATGTCTCCAAAAGTATTCTTAATTGTGATCGACTTTTGCATAACTGGTAAACTATAAGAGATAGACAAAATTTTACTACACAGAAAATGTAGATGGCGTTAAAATACACAATTTATCTTATATACATTTTTTTTGTTGAGTGAACCATTTTCGAGATATTGCTTGTTATTCCCTTAAATTTTCCAATACTTATACTTTTTCTCAAATGGGAATTCGTTATTCATTTTTTTTTGTCCTGGTAATGCAAAGAGAATGAAATACTCCACATAGCAACCACCTCTTAAATATTTGACTATAGCTTAAAGCCTACCACTTCCCCTTGCATCTACAAGAAAACTAACAATAAGATTAACATCTCGATATCTCGATTAACTTGAAGTATATGGGGAATAAGCGTTTGTAAAAATAGTTTGTACAAGAGTAGAAAAAGTCATGTGAGTGTAACACATCAGATTTTTTTATGTCCTGGATATGCAAAGAGCGCTTAAAAGATTTGACTATCGCTTAAAACCTACGATATTCCCCTTGCATCATAGGATTAACATCTCGATTAACATGAAGCATATGGAGAATAAGGTTTTGTAAAAATACTTTGAACAAGAGAAGAGAAGGTCATGTGAGTGAAACTCATCAGAATTTTGTTTTATTTATGGACGGTCTTTAACTACTATGGTTCTTAGCGTCCCATTCTATATTGGGCGTGAAAGACCAGTAATTTTGCTCAGAGACCTCTTTATCAGGCTTGAGGTTCTTTTACGTGCCGTAAATCTACGACACTGGACCACCGGCTTTACTTCCCTTCCGAAGGAAGCCATGCTAAGGATTTTTACGCCCGAAAAAATCCATCGATCTCCGTCGGGTTTGAACCCGCGACCTAGGGAACTTGAGGCTAGCACGGTACCACTAGTCCACGGAGCCTGTTCCACCGTGCTAGAGGAATTCTGCCGGACTTTTCTCCCCTCCCCTCTCCAACCTTTTCCACTTTTGCATTTCTGCAGGGTCAGGTCAAAAATATAGTACTATACCTACTGCTTGCCAGCAGAGGTTGTAACAATGAGTTACTGCTCAGTAGCTCAAAGGCTAAAGAATTGCCTTAGAGAGCAGCAGACGCTTTTCAGCTCAGGGATACTCCAAACATAACCCTTGCTTTCGAAAAATATAGCCGGACACCAGGAAGATCAAGACAAGTGGAATAATAATAACAATAGTCATAATAATAAATCAGCATATGACATCCGTTAGCACGTAGATTCAAAGCATTTCCACTTCACTAATTAATTTGCTGTTACTTTCTCCTCCAAATCAAAAGCCAATTTGCGAAGTGAATTTTTAATATTTTTCTGCTAGGTATTTATTATTGATTGCGGATCCAAGCTGCCTCCCGTATGAAAGTCATTAGTGCGGTGTATACAGCTGACGTGCGCCGCAGTGTTAATTATCAGGATTGACGCGTAATCATGTGAAGTAATTTGTTATTTCGTGACAGTGTTGTCAAATCCTACGGATTATTATATGCGCTGTAATTAGCGCGTATTTTATAGAGGATCAAAACACCGACCAGTCGCTGCGCTTTTTTATGCTCAAAAAAAGTCACTGTTTACCGTTCGCTATTTAATTAGGTTATAGAAATAACATGAACGGGCCCCCATTTCGAATTAGAAAACTGTCCATGTGCATAGCAAACATTTACGAAATCAACAGCAGTTCTCTCTAGTTTGTCTTTACAACGCTTTTGTGAACGATTGGCGGAATTTACAAACAGAAAGTAATCAATTCATAACTCAGTTAATCGCGTTTTTCATCTGAATGTCTCCGACAAAACCTTGGAAAAAGTAGTACCGCGCCACAATAATTAACGGTGTACTACACTACCGATGAGAGCACGCTTTATTTGATGCGGCAGTATTGATGCAGTTAGAATTTTGGAGCCAAGCCACTGTAATATAGCAGAACACTTCAGTAAAATGGACAAATATGCACTAGAAAATACGTTATTTATGCAATCCTATCCTTTTCTGTACTACGTAGGTGAAGTATTGCATTCCACCCAAACATTCGATACCAATTTTTCATGGAAATATATGTTTTGAGACAGTATTTTTAACACTTAAATGATTTCAGTCTAATTATATAATATAAAATAATAACAGCCCGCCTAAAAGCAATGTGTGTATAATTTAATGTATAAAATGTATGCAACAGTCATTGTATTATATGTATATTATTATGTACACTATAACAATGTTATGTGAATGTATTAATAATTTAATAATGTAGAAGCTGTGAGAATAGAAGCGAAAGTTGCTAACAATGAGGTAACCTTGAGGCAATAATGAATTGTAAAGTTTAATAATGCTACTAGTAATTCTTGGAACAATAATGTAATATTTAAAACAGTTTATAAATAGGCAATCAAAAACTAGAAAAGCTGAAATTTAAATAAAAGTATTCTATTGGAGTAGGATTATCCAATCAGAGACTTGAAATTACAAATTTAAGCGGTAAACGCCAGTCGCTAGAAGGCAACGTACCTGAGCAGTTCGTTCGCTTGGTACGTGTTTAGTGTGAGAGAATATTATAAAGTTAACGTGTTAAAAAGTGCAAGTAATTAATAAATAATCTCACAGCTCTCTATATAAGTGGTATTATTTACTCGTGTGAAGGATTAATAAAAGGAGTGAAGTAAAAATTATAATTTGTGTAAGCCTCCATTCTTTAGCAGCATCACCCCCTGCTAAAAGATACATGTTTCTACAAATTAATACTGACGCAGCCGAGGCAAACATAAATATATATTTAAAGAAACATTAAATACAAATTTGATTCCTAAACTTTGGGGCGAAGGCCACCGGAAAGTGGAACTAGGGGCGAAGGCCACCGGAAAGTGGAACTAGGGGCGAAGGCCACCGGAAAGTGAACGTTGGGGCGAAGGCCACCGGAAATTTTGTACCATACGTGGGTCAATTACTTCATCAAGTTTGGCCTCGCAGCAGTGGAACTAGAATACAATACTCCTTCAAGTTTGGTGCCCAAAGCGTGGTGCAAATAACGTAAAAGCTACAACCTTCTCAATCCAAATAAAGTATTTATGGAAACATGCCCATGTGTGTGTCTGTTTGTGAACAGCATAACTCTAAAACCAAAAGTCTGACAAACACCAAACTAGGTATTTAGGTTCAATATCTTCCAAAGATGCGACACACAGATTTTGAACAATATCTCCACACCCCAAACTACCCTTTACATGGAACATTTTTCAAAAATGTTGATTTTATAAAAAATACTAACGATTTTGATTAAAATAACATATATGAAAAATATTTACATGACAAACAAAATGTATATCTTCAATTTTCGGGAAATAGGTTATTAAGATCTCTTCATTCCGAAGGAATTTTGTATAATCTTGTATAACTGGTAAATGTTAAGCGATAGACGAAAACGTACTACACAAAGACGTAGATCACTTTAAAACCCACAATTTATTTCAAATATATTTTTTGTGGCATAAGCCTTTTTGAGATATCCGTTATAGGAGGTTCGAATTGGAAACGGTATGGAATTTTAAGGCCAGCAGATAGCATCCTGTTCTTAAACATTTGACTGCCGCTTTCCCTTTGTATCTATAACGAAATGTGCAATGTAGCTATTTCTACAAAGGTTTAAATGGATTAAAGTGAAGTAGATAAAAAAATAATCTGGAGCAAGAATAATTTGTATGCCAACTAATAAACGATAGAGGGCAGAGAAATTAATGTGAATATCACATCAGATCTTTTAGAAATGATTTATTACTGCATGCTTCATTACAAGTGTAATATTACATGCATGTATACATAACTAATTGCACTTGATGAGTACATTTTAACAGTTGTCTCTTATATTTCTCTATCGCTTTTGTTGTTTATAGCTTGTAATGTGGAAGTTATCATTTTCACTGTCACTGTAATATAGCAGTTGTCACTTTCACTGTCACTGTAATATAGAAGTTGTCACCTTCACTGTCACTGTAATATAGCAGTTGTCACTTTCACTGTCACTGTAATATAGAAGTTGTCACCTTCACTGTCACTGTAATATAGAAGTTGTCACGTTCACTGTCACTGTAATATAGAAGTTGTCACTTTCACTGTCACTGTAATATAGAAGTTGTCACTTACACTGTCACTGTAATATAGAAGTTGTCACTTTCACTGTAATATAGAAGTTGTCACTTACACTGTCACTGTAGTATAGAAGTTGTTACTTTCACTGTTATTGTAATATAGAAGTTGTTACTTTCACTGTCACTGTAATATAGAAGTTGTTACTTTCACTGTCACTGTAATATAGAAGTTGTTACTTTCACTGTCAATGTAATATAGAAATTGTCACCTTCACTGTCCTGTAATATAGAAGTTGTCACTTTCACTGTAATATATAAGTTGTTAATTTCACTGTCATTGTGATGTAGAAGTTATCACTTTCCTTGTCATTGTAATACAGAAGTTGTATGAGGCAATTACCGTCGGGGACACCTCACCACTGCGATCAGCCTGATCTATTGTAACTAACCCTGGGAGGAAGGAATGAAGTGAAGGAGCCGCTGGAGGTCACAGGTCCGCAGGCAGACAGATCCTTTGAAACGCATGGAAGTCCCTAATATTTCCGAGTTGAAATACCCGGCGGCACCAGTAGAGCAAGAATCCCGCAAGACGGCGACAGGGCGACCTTTAAGGAGAGATAGTTGAAATGATAAGAAATGAGGGAAAGGAGAATACACCACTCCAGCATTCACCTAGGCAACCGGAAAACCACTAAAAACCCCATGGTCAGAGTGGACGCCCACCGGGAATGGAACCCGGGATATCCCGAATGCTGGCCACAAACGTTGCGGTCTGAGCCATCCCGTTCGTTTCACTGTCTCTTTGAACTTTATTAAGTTATAGTTTTTAAAGTTTCACGGTTGCATTTATTTACCAAATTCTCTAAGTGTTTTAAATTTTATCCCAGAGGTTGTAACTTTCGCTGCCACTTTGAACTTTATTCAGTTTACAGTTTGTAAAACATCAAAGTTTAGCTTATTTACAAAATTTGCATAGTGTTTTAAATATTTTCTTACAAGATCTCTCTCGTAAACAGTTGCTACTGTATTCAGTATCATGCATATCTGACTCATTGTAGCACGCTTGCCATAATAGCAATGACGTAATACTGGTATTCCAAGTTGTCTTGGCCTATAGAGAGAAGGTGAAACCATTTGGTAATATTCTTTTCTAGATGCAAAAACCTCTGTATATTA
This sequence comes from Deroplatys truncata, assembly GCA_030765065.1. NCBI lineage: Eukaryota > Metazoa > Arthropoda > Insecta > Mantodea > Mantidae > Deroplatys > Deroplatys truncata. The sequence goes on from CM060975.1 coordinate 115,894,532, forward strand.
TTAAATATAGAATAGTTAAGATCTGCATTTATAATTACCATACTGCGCTGATAATGGGTTACATAACAGTAACAGGGAATGTATGCACGTGACTGTCTTACTTATCGGTTCAACAAGGCAGGTAATAAATTAAATGCAGGGATAGAAGCTAACGTCCCATTATATATGGAGACACTCTCACTAATGCCTGTTATGGGTATCGAGCTATTTCAGGATTTATTTTCTACAATTTATTATAATGCTAAAATTGCATAAAATTTGTATGCAACTTTTGGATAGTCTTAACAGACACGGGTGCCAAAATCAGGATTATCTACTTCTTGCATAAATTACTATTATGTTGCTATCTAGTGCATAATACTGCTAATTCAGTAAGGAATGTATTTTTAGAAATGCCATCAATGAAGAGGTTATGCACGTGTTACATACAACGTTTTATGCAATTGTAACGTTTTTAGTTTTCGAATTTAATACTCTTTCTCTATTTGCTTTACGTCGCTTTAACTACGTGTTCATGTCGCGATGGATGTGTTAGGAGATATCTCGTGGCTCGGTGTGTGGCGGACAGTTAGCTTTCTAGGTCTCATTCCTGTACCGTAACATATTAGTTCGTCACGTATCCACAGAGGCCTTAGTGCTAGGCAACTGTACCTCTGCTTCTGTGATGGGCAGATGACAGCTTCGACACCTTCCACACAGAACTTAGTGCAAGCACTGTATCTCTGCTTCTACACGTGCGGCATTAGGGTACTGTCCAGTCTACCTGTTTTGATTATCGTTAATAGAATGACAGAGCATTCACTATTACCTGTATTTTTCATTCTTTACTATTTTATTAAACTTAGGGTGGAACTTTGGGTCGTGGTATTAAATATCCAATCCGGTATTTACCTTTGAGACTGAGGGAAACCACGAAAAACCCTACCCAAAACCCGATTTTGAACCCGAGACCTCCCGAATGCGGCCCACAGACGTTACCATCTAAGCCAAAAATCTCGATAAATTTAATGCTGTTATTTCATTATGAACGTCGTACAGATAAGTATTGGACACAACGTAATACGTTACATGGTTGCTTAGTGACAGTTTGTAGGCTGTTTTGTGGTGGTTTTGAAGAATCCAAATGGGACTGATAATTTAATAATGTATTATTGAAAAGTTTTGTATGTGGGGAAAAAAGAGAAACATGTCATTACAACGAATGAAACAATTTTGTTTACATACTTTTCAGAGCTGGTAGGAATTTAAACGCGTTGACTGTTAATCTTTTTATATTGTTTCAGTCGAATATTTGTATGGTCTCGACGATCTGGTGTGTGTATTCGAAAGCAAAAACGCACGGCGAAAATGAAAGAGAATATCAAGGTTTATCTTTGAGTAAGGGTTTTGATTTCCTGAAGAAATGTTCAGTGAGATAGAAAACAAAAGGTCTGAAGTGTTACACTCACATGACTTTCTCTACTCTTGTACAAACTATTTTTACAAACGCTTATTCTACATATGCTTCATGTTAATACATATGTTAATCTTATTGCTAATTTTCATGTAGGTGCAAGAGGAATATGGTAGGCTTTAAGCGATAGTCAAATCTTTTAAGAGCTGGTTGGTATGTGCAGCATTCCATTCTCTTTGCATATCCAGTACATAAAAAAATGAATAACGAATTCCCATTTGAGAAAAAGTATAAGTATTGGAAAATGTAAGGGAATAACAAGCAATATATCGAAAATGGTTCACTCAACACAAAAATTGTATATGACATAAATTGTGTATTTTAACGCGATCTACATTTTTGTGTAGTAAAATTTTGTCTATCTCTTATAGTTTATCAGTTATGCAAAAGTCGTTCACAATGAAGAATACTTTTGGAGACATTCCCAGAAAATTCGAGATATACATTTCATTTGTCATAAAAATATCTTAAACATATGATATTTTAATCAAAATCGTTAGAGCCATTTTTGAGAAAATTAAAATTTTGAAAAATGTTCCATGTGCAGGGTAATCTGGGGTGGAGGGATTTTCTTGAAAACCTTCGTGTCGCATCTCTGGAAGATACTGAAGATACTGGTGTTTATCCGACTGTTCGTTTCTGAGTTATGCTGTTCACAGACACACACACACAGACATGTTTCCAAAAATGTTTTTTTTATTCAGGGGGTCTCAAAACATGTATTTCCGGTGAAATTTCGGTATCGAATTTTTGGGTGGAATGCAATACTTTCCCTACTTACTATACGTAGTAAAAGTAAAATGTCAAACGTGATTTCCAGATACGAAATTGATAATTATTACTGAAGTTAGAGGTTAGGAGGGTGGAAGTCAGGACCAATTGCTAAAAGTTACATACAGAAACCAATTGAAAGTAAAACAGAGATTGTAAATATTAATGCAGCAGTGGCTCAACGATGACATTTTCTAATATGACTAGTTTATACATCGTTGTTGGTTGTAGCAATTGTTTTATTTTTGAATGTTGGTATGCTTGTAGGGCAAAGTTTAAACTTTTTCTTACAGTCAAGTTGCATAAAATTGTATTGTGAGGATGACATCATGCAATCCTAGTCGCTAGATAACCGTTTGTGGTACTAGTGCGAGAATTAGGCCAATTGTTTAGGATTTATAATGTCACAACAAGCCTTTTTAATGCTAGAATTGCATAATAAGAATTGCTTCTTGGTTTTAACTACGCGACGTTAACGCTGCTCTCAGCGAGGCCGATGTGCTGGAATTTTGTCCCGCAGGAATACCTTTACATACCTCTAATTAGAGACTGTCACATTTAAGTCATCGTAGTGGGCAGTGATTGAACCCGCAATAGAGACCGACGTTCAAGCAAGTGCGCCACTCAGGGCAATGCATTTGAGATTTTTTTTCTCTCGAGATTCTGTTGTGCCTTTCACATACATGCACTACTCATTATGTCTTGCACGATCGTGCGTTTTATATGAATTATAGTAAAAAGAGAGCCGTGTAAACCCACAGAGTAAAGGGGTGGAGGTCCGTACTGATCCAGGGACTTCTAAAAGAACCAGGACAAGTGTGGATACTCCTCCTTCGGATAAAGCCAAACCTGTTAAGAGGCCTAGGGGCACTGAACCTGGTGTCACTTACAGGGAAGCTTTGGCCGCTTTTAAGATGGCAATTGTGGAAGAGTCCTATCCTGAGAGGAAGCTGGTTGGGGAGGACATTCGACCCATTCAGGCTGAGATTCTGAGGAAGATAGATGAGGCGCCAACTAGTGAATCTCTACCTAAACTCAGGTCCTTTTCTCTACAGGATGGGGCTCTGATATACTATTGTGATGATGAGCAGTCATGTAACTGGCTCCAAAATCATATTCAGGGAGCTAAAATCAAGGAGAAATTAGTTCTCAAAGTTGTAGATCCAAAAGATCTACCTAAGCCAGTCAAGGTGGCCCTTAAGACTCGGGACATTACAACTGATGATCCTAAGGTGCTGCTAAGACGCATCCAAAGATTAAACCAGGAGCTGAGCATAGAGCACTGGAAAATCATTGATAAGCAGGCAGACTCCTCTGGTCAACGCCTAATCCTAATGGTGGACCAAGAGTCTGCTACGAAGATAAAGGAGCTTGGCATGTCGGCCTATACCGGGGTAGATAGGGCCCTTTTTAAGATCCTGTCTGACCCGGAGGGGAAGGCAGCAGCAGACAAAGCAAAGAAGGCAGGCAGCGATGGCGGAGACAGTCCGGAGACGATGATAGGGGACTCTGGAGGATCCGCATCGGGTACTGCTTAAGGTGAGTGTTGTGGGTTAATGCAATTATGAAAATAGTTCAAATTAACTTGCAGCACTGTAAGGCAGCTTCAGCCATTCTCAGTAAGAGACTTGTTGAAGACAATGTTGACATTGCTCTCATACAGGAACCTTGGCTCTTCAGAGGTTCAATTAGAGGGATCAGTTGTACTAAGGGCACTATATATAGACCTAGTAATAATAATCCAAGATCATGTATTTATGCAAAGAATTGGATAAACGCATTGCTTCTTACTGAGCACTGTTCTAGGGATGTAACTACAATCCAAACAACAGTGGAGGAGGCAGGAGAGAGAAGAGTTTTAATACTCTCTTCCGTCTACCTCCCTTACGAAGACTCTGATCCACCATCGATAGCAGTGAGGGACCTTGTGACCCACTGCGGAGAGAATGGAAAGGAGTTAATCCTGGGGGTTGATGCCAATGCACACCACACATTGTGGGGGAGCACTGATATCAATCACAGAGGAGAAAAGTTAATGGAGTACTTGGTGAGTACAAACCTTAATATTCTAAATCGAGGTAATGAACCAACCTTCGTAACTTCGCGAAGGGAGGAAGTCATTGACATAACGTTAGGGACTAATATTATTGAGAACCTAATTTCAAGTTGGCGTGTATCATCGGAGATCACTCTCTCTGATCATAGATGCATATGCTTCAATATTAAAGCACAAGTCACTTTACCAGTGATTTACAGAAATCCGAGGAAAACTGACTGGGACGGTTATAGACGAGACCTATCAGCATTGACATCGGGTTTCTCAAGGAACATTCGTTCGATATTGGATGTGGAGTTTGCCGTTGATGAAATACAACGGTCAATTCTCCTATCCTATTATCAAAATTGTCAGCCTAAGGTAGCTTACTCGCCAAGGCTTGTGCCTTGGTGGACTAAAGAGTTAAGCAGACTTAGGAAGAAAGCAAGGAAGTTATTCAGACTTGCAAAAAGAACTGGTGATTGGGATTCATATAGACAAGCCCTCACCAATTATAATAAAGAAATACGCAAAGCCAAAAGGATTTCGTGGAGGGAGTACTGCCAGGGGATGGAGAACGTTCCCAGCAGTGCAAGATTCATGAAACATATGGCAAAGGGTGTTAAAAAAATTGTGAGCACTATTAAACTGCCTGATGGCACGTACACACAGTCTGGTTCTGAGACGCTCCTGCAACTTGCGAGGGCTCACTTTCCAGACTTTAAGGTAGACAATGACAGCAATTCTGTGAAGGGGCAACCAAATCTGGACCATCTTTCTTTGGACAGAGAGGATTGGAACCTAATCAGGAGCGTAGTCAATGTCACTAAAATACGATGGGCTGTCAAGTCGTTCGGACCATATAAATCGGCAGGCCCAGATTTAATCATCCCTGCATTTCTACAAAATGGTATTGACTCACTTCAATCCCTACTTTGTGGTATATTTAGAGTTTGTCTAGCTTATGGATATATACCCATGGCTTGGAGACAAACAAAGGTGGTGTTTATACCTAAACCAGGGCGTCCTAGTTACGCCCAGGCTAAGGCTTATCGCCCTATAAATCTCTCCTCTTTTATGCTTAAAACTTTGGAGAGGTTAGTGGATAGGCACATTAGGGATTACGTTTTAATGGAACATCCATTAAACAAGTACCAATTTGCCTATCAAACAGGGAAATCAACGGAAGCAGCACTTCATCAAGTGGTCTCGACTATTGAGAAGGCGCTTAATACCAGAGAAATAGCCATTGGTGCCTTTCTTGATATTGAAGGTGCGTTTGACACGACATCTTGTGACGTCGTGACGAACGCCCTCTATGGACACGATGTACCTTCACTTCTTTGTGAGTGGATACGTTTTGTCTTACAACATAGGAAGATAACCATGAATCTATGTGGGGAGACGCTGGATGTGTCCACGGAGAGGGGCTGCCCGCAGGGGGGTGTTTTAACACCCCTGCTATGGAACCTTGTAGTGGACACACTTCTTTGCGCACTCAATAGTGATGGTTACTTCACAGTAGGTTTTGCAGATGATATTGCAATAATCATAAGAGGTAAATTTCATCACACAGTTTCTCAAGTGCTACAAATGGCGCTTGAGAAAGTAGAAGCTTGGTGCAAGATGAATAATCTAACTGTTAATCCAAGCAAAACAGTAGTGGTACCCTTCACCAGGAGAAGGGGGCCTGATTTAACCAGACTCTCTCTCTCTTTGGTGAGGTAGTGCCCTATTCAACACAAGTTAAATATCTTGGGCTTGTTTTAGACAAGAAATTAACTTGGAAACATCATATGGAATTATGTATTACCAAAGCCTACAGAGTCTTTTGGACATGTAGAGGTATACTTGGTAAGACATGGGGTCTGAAACCTAGCATAGTGTATTGGATATACACTGCTATGGTGAGACCTATATTCTCTTATGCCGCACTGATGTGGTGGCGTAGAGTTAATTTAAAGGTGTGCAGAAAGGAACTCTGTAAATTACAGAGGACCTTCTGCATTTCAATTATGGGAGCTTTCAAAACTACTCCAACTGCGGCTATGGAGATGCTGATTGGGCTCACACCTCTCCACCTATGGATGAAGGCAGAAGCCATGATCGCGTATCACCGCATTTGTCGCCAAACTAAAGTGTCTAACACTGGACATGTTGATCATCTCAAGCTTCCTTGGGATAAGAATGTACAACAGATACTCAACATGGGGACTGACATTCTTGAAACAAGATTTAAGTTTGATATGAAATTTACGGTATCCTATCCACAGCGGAGTGAATGGGAAAGACTGGTAAAACCTCATAATAACAAAGGCCCAATCTGGTATACTGATGGTTCTAGAACCAAATCGGGAACGGGGGCTGGGCTTTACGGTAATAATACCAAGATTTCTTATAGTCTTGGTACTTTAGCTACAGTTTTCCAGGCTGAGGTTTATGCAATCCTAGCCAGTGTCATGGAAAGCATTAAAAGGAGATATAAGAATAGAAGTGTTCTTATCCTCTCAGACAGTCAAGCTGCTCTTAAAGCACTTGAATCACCATCAACAAAATCAAAGCTTGTCTCAGAATGCCGGGAATCCTTAATGGCACTGGCTGAACACAATAAGGTTCAACTTATGTGGGTGCCAGGACATATAGGTATACCAGGCAATGAGAAAGCAGATGAAGCAGCCAAGATTGGCAGTGAAATCCCATTTGTTGGTCCGGAGCCTGTACTGGGAGTGTCCTACAGACCAGTGAAACAGGCTATTAAGTGCTGGGCTCAAGCAGAACACAAGAACTACTGGAACTCCATTGAGGGTTGCAGACATTCCAAGTTGTTCATTACAGACTTGGATAACAGCCGGGCAAAATACTTGCGCGGTCTTAGTAGAAGAAGACTTGCATGGGCAACAGGATTCATTACAGGACACTGTGCCCTAAAGTTTAATCTATACAGAATGGGATTGGTTAACAACCCTATCTGTAATAGATGTCTAGAAGGAGATGAGACTGTTACTCATCTACTATGTGATTGCCCTGCTCTTGCGAGTCAAAGAGCAAGTATTTTTGGCAGTCACTTTCCAAAGATAGATGAACTATCGAAAGCCTCAGTTAGCAGTCTGGTTAAGTTCATATCGAGCAACAGACTACTTAACTGATGATAGGGGGGATGCGCAATAGATCTTAAGGTCGCAGTGCTTGGGCATAAAACCCACCCCTTTTCAAACTAGAACTAGAAAAAGAGAGCCGTCGCACGAGTAAATCACATGATTTGGTAAGCAAGTCCGATAAGTAATTCTGATTTAGAATGCACGCTCTGTTCTTAACTTAAGCTCTACCTACCTATCGCTACCCCAACGTTCCTACCTACGCAATCCAATCTTAAAACTCTACGTATGCGTATAATTTATGATGAAATTACACATCGTCACCTATGATTTCTGGTAACGCAATGCTGCCAATTCAAAAGCTACAGTAATACTATAATAATAGATAATAAATAATTAGTAAGAGGCAATAATTTAGGAGGCCTTGAGTCAACTGTTTGACGGTTAATGCCATGACTCAAAGAAGGTTGTTTGAAAATAATAATAATATGGGGATAATAGAAATTCATAATATCAAGAAGAATTCACTGTCGGAGGCGTGGATTGTGAAGGATAGATGCACGTAAAATTGAATTGTATTTTACTTCCCTCCCGGATGTATACTGTACGTCATCACTAATTTATGTTGGTAGACATGGGTTTCCTTGGAAACGAATAAGCGTAATAAATACTGAAATTACTAATTTATACAAATTTCAAGCAAATCAGATAAACATTTTGTCACAGATTTGTTCAACATAATTATAACAGAACTTTAATTTTCATGATTCCTTGCACCTAACCTTCCAAGAAACGAAAATAGAACCTTATGAAGAATGCTCCTTGTAATATAAACCTGACAATCTTAATCTTAAATTCTGCACAGTATTTCCGAATATAGTTCTTTACGCAGATTATATGTGAAAAAATTAATGCTTTTAATTTTAAAAAAATCGATCTAGTATTAACTTATTAAAACTTTAAATCGAAATATACTTGATATCAAGAAAAATTTCTTTACATCTCTTTAACGCCTTCAAAGAGAATATATTGAAAATTCGAAAGAACCTGAACAAAAGTTGCGTAACGAGAAACATTTTAAAGCGGCAAAATGTACGAAAACAAAATTGTGAGAAAAAAAACAAGGTTTCAAAGTTTTCACAAGCTATTAACACACCCCTATCCAAGTTCAACTTGAATAGTGAGAAGACAGAACCGAATTTTGTGGTTTTATTTCTATACAGAATATTGTTGAGGATTGTAAAACACTATATTCGAGAATTATACAACAATTTAAATTTTCATAAAAAATTCAATTTTAAGTTTACTCATTTTCATTTTCTGAATTCTTTTTTCCAAAAATGTTGTATACGATTACGAAAATTAAATTATGATTACTTTGAATTAACGGTGATGAAATCTTCAACTAAAGTGGTTGAAATCTGTAGTATTTAATACTTTCAGCACCAGTGCACTTAAATTATGTCTGACCTATCCTGTCAGAGAGAATCATTGCAGAGCACCTCAATTATTTCCAAATTTAATTCTTTTTTCGGGTAAAAACAGCGCATTTTATTCCTGGGCCATAATCGCTGCTGGACAGAGCAGAATGTGCGATACCTTTGACACATAGGGCTTCGTGTTACAACCATATCTGTAATTCCATCATTAGCACATTAGATATTTATAAATGGTGGTTCCACGAATAGAACACCAATCATGAGGGATTCTCCGTAGGTCGATCAGTAACCAGAAGTTTTATAGCGTCCTGTGTGCTACCTCCAACTGCTGCGGCCTCAATTTTGTGTAGTGTAGGTACTCATGATTCTGGAAGATAAGCCTCTTTCTGTAATACTCGCGTTGAGAATGACACGGGTTAGAGAGATGGAGCGTTCAACCGTGTTTTAATCTTCTTTTCGCTCCTTTGTGCCTCTATCGTGGATTACGACCCATGGTAATTAGTTCCTCACACACCCACTGCGCGGCGCCGTGTCGCCCTCCCCTACTCTAAATGGCGTCTTCCTGTAGATGAAATTTCAATAATATTACAGATAATGAAATCGTAAAGGGAACGGCTATAACGTGCGCATACCCAAGCTCAATCAAGACACTTAAAAGTCAATTTTCCACTACGTAGGGCGCCAAATTATACGCCAAAACCCCAACGCGTTACCGCGTTGTAAAGCCCAAATGAAAGAAGAAAAGCGAACGTAAAGGATTCTTAGCTTGTAATTTAATCTCCCATCCTCTGACGCTGGCACCGAATGTTGTAATTACAGTTAATCAATTTCCTCAATCCCAACATTCAACGACTCCTCGTACGAACTGGCCAAGTTCTAAGCACTGGTTTACCTGCAGTGATTGACATGGCTAGTCATTCCATGCCAAAGATACCGCTTCACCAAATGAAGTTAGGTTTATTTTAGGAGGAGTAGTTGTATTGTATTTCTACTGTTGGGGAGCGGAACTTGAAATAGTTGCAACCGCACGTATGGTAAAAAGTTTCTGGTAGCCTTCGCCGAGTGATTAAAAATATTAACTTTGTAATTTGACTGTTTCTTTAAATATTATCTATTTATGTTTGCCTCGGCTGCGTCAGTATTAATTTGTAGAGACATGAATATCTTAACAAGGCTCGGTGCGGCTGAAGAATGTAAGCTTACACAGATTATAATTTTTACCTCACTACATTTATTAATCCTTGACACGATTTAAATAACACTTCACTGATATAGAGAGCTGTGAGATTATTTATTAATTACTTTCACCTTTTAAACACGTAAACTATTTTTGGTCTCACACTGAATACGTATTAAACTTCTCGAGGACGCGTCTCGCGTCCGGTTAGGAACGTGTCTGCTAGCAACTGACTTCTAAATTTGTACAATTTGCCCTATTTCAGTTTCTGATTGGCTAATCCTACTCCAATAGAATACTTTTATTTAACTTAAGCTTTTTTCTAAAAAATTACATTATTGTTGCTCCAAGAATTAAAAGTAGCATTATTAAATTTTCTAATTCATTGTTGCCTCAAAGCTACCTCATTGTTACCTCATTGTTAGCAACTTCTAAACTATTATTCTTACAGCTCCTACATTATTAAAAAATGTAATACATTCACATAATATTATTGAACATGTACATAATAATATAAACATTAATAAAATGACTGTTACATACATTTTTATATTATATTGTACACATATTGCTTTAAGGCGGGATGTTATTGAATTTATATATTATACAATTTGACTGAAATCATTTAAGTGCTAAAAATACTGCCTCACAAATAAGTAATATTTTATAAACAAACAATGACAGAATACTTATATTATTTTAAATACCTCATCACTTTGAGAGTGAAATACATATTTGAATACTAAAAGACCCGAATATTAACAAAATGCGCATTTTTCTGGCGAAGAGGTATCCCAATCTAACAAATCTACATCAAATTCGTAAAACGAATTTATGTTATTTCTTATGTAAGTACTGCTGCGACCAATTCATTTCGTTAGTGATGACTTACAATGAATTCTGGCTACAATGAAAGACGGTGCATTTATTATTATCTTTGCAGACAAATTGTATGTACAAATGTCACCCATGTAATAACCAAGAAGCTCAACGACTGCAACAAAAGGAAATGGAATGCCTTTCTCCACAAAGAATATCACTTATCAACGTAAATACGCTTATGGGAAATTCAGAAAAAAGATTTAACGGTGACAAAGTGCACAGTCCATTGAGGAGTTACATACCAAAGACTGTTTTAAAGTTAAAGTACCAGCCTTCTGTTGATAACAAACATTTAGTAAATCTTGCCTTTTGAACAAATCAGTAACCGTTCTTCCATATTAACAGAGGCTATCTTGATGAATGCCGCTTGCAAGGTAACCTATAACAATTTCCAAGTCATAAAGTAGCCTTGCGTTTTGTATTAGATCAAACATTGAAGAATTTTAAGAGATTGAAAATACAGGATGTAAATAAATGTCCATTATAGACTTCCAAGGATCATAGTGAGGACAAAGAGGATATTCATTTCCGAAACATACCGTTTCCACGCTACAAGCAAAACACTATCTCAGCACACCTTGAAATCTCCACTCCTGCTTACTACATGTTGTTTTTATAGCTTCCTCGTATAGTTATAAGTAGAGCTTAACCATAGAGTTTAATACAAACTGCATACCCACGTACAATGTTGTGGTACACACGAATCGCCAACATCTGCTAATCCAGCATCCACCACTACGATAACCTGCAACAGAAGATCTTACCCTGATTCCATAGAAGGCTTGTAAATCACCTTCTTCATGTGCCTGTAGGAACTAATCTAAAAACGTCAAGTCCGATGAACGTACAGGTTCAGCAATTGGGCCACCACTACCTATCCATTGTCTCCCAAATTTTTGATCCAGATTACCTCGGACCGGTACGCCATTATGCTGAAACCGCATGTGTTGATAAATGTTCACTATCACCTATGAGACCATGCAGTTGTAAGTGTTGAAGAAAAATTAAGTAAGCGTGGCCTGTAAGATTAGGGGGAAGAGTTTTTGGCCCAATAGCACATACATAAGAAACTCTGCCCACATGTCGATATCATAGGTTGTTGAAAACCATGGGACACCTAGCATGCACCAAAACGTGACTGTTACGGGAATTGAAAACATCTTTCCTGGTGAACTTGGCTTTATCGCTGTAAAGGATCTGGTATGAAAAGTCGACTTTATCAACCTAGCAGTGCATGAACCATCTGCAGAAGTAGGTCGTAGCGCAAAATACTCTGTACATACCTCTGGAGGTGACACGGGTATAGCTGCCGCTTATGCATATTGTGGCGTATTAATAGTTTGAGGGTTGCATTGCCATTACCACACATAGTTAGTTTGCATTGTCATTATCAGACATATTGTTGTTTTCGTCTCTCAGTGTGTTCGGCCGCAGACAACCCTTCCTCCTGGGGACTGATCACACCAGCCGGAAGGCACCTTTGATGTTGACTGGGATGACGTCACTCCTGGTTGGGAGTTTTTGCTAGCCACGAGTGGTGGGGAATAGCATCTGTCTTGCTGAGTATTCCGAGTGAAGTGGATCGCGCGTGCAAGCCGGCCTTTGGATCGGTGAACATGTCCCCTCACCTTTCAAATTTAATAATGTAGCAAACCCCAAACAGTTGAGACATAAACCTAGGAATGTGTGAGTAGATTTGTGTTATGGATTTTGTACAGTGAAAACCCACGCCTTCCTCTTAACCTCCACACACGTTTCTTTCTTTCGCAGTGAGTATAGTCCCCCCAATGTACGTGCTGGGTAATAAAAAGTAATTTAATTTTTCATGTGAACCCTTAGGCCTCTACCCCGCATGTAACAATATCACGCCAGACAATGTTGTGAACCACAGTGCATCTGTTCGTTATATTTCGAGTACTCGTCCACTGCTTGGAATACAGTCTCTGCTAACTCGGCGATGCGGCGCCGCCATGGAGCGTCAACGTCAGACAAGTTGGCGGTGAATGTACCCGTCTCCATGAGCCGCTGGTAAGTATTTGCAAAGAGAATGTGCGAAGATATTGGCTGCTTCGTATACAGCCGGCGAGGAGCACTCCCATTACACTGGTTAGCCGTACGATATGGCATACAATAGCGGCATATCGACGTATTCTCTGGACTTGTAATGAACCATGTTCAACAACGCAGTTCGATTTGAAGTGTAGGTTGATAAACGAATGACCGCAAGCATTACTGAAGTTGCCTCGGCGCTTCTCCGGACAGCTTACAATATCAGGAGATAATTAATTAGTAATACCTTAGTAATTTACGCCGAAAACACGGGAGAGTTCAAAGTGACTTATGACAGTGTTTTGGTTGTACTGGGGAAACGATACGTTTCTGGACACGAGTCGTAGGCAAAACTTATACTTTTGATACCCAATATAAGCCTTCAAAGTTTACAATGGGAATTTAGATACATCCACTATAGGCAGGGATAACGTAAAGTGTGTTCTCATTGGTCATAAAATGCAAATATTCAAAGCTTTTACCGAATTACACCAAAAGCATATGCGGACCTGAGTATTCCACGGAATATTGTGTGAAGATTTGATATACCCCACTATTCCAGCTTTTTAAGATTTCAACCGCTTTTATCCCTTAGATATGGAACGTCATAAAATATCGCCGCATTCACAAAAAAGAACATTAAAAATCCCCGGCCATTAATATTCCAAGGATCTGTGCTGAAATTAAAAGACACGAATATGAAGGGCATCCTAACGACCTCGTTTTGAAACTTTGGAAATTCGTGGCTAGTTTTAATGTCTTTTATTAAAGTTGCTTGATATTATGGGGGAAAGTAAATGCCATTACTCGTGTTTTGTTTGGAGAACGTTATTACAACGTCCTTCAAATAAAACATGACTAATGGCATTTACTTTCCCTAATAATATCACGCAAATTTTATTCAAGAATGTTTTTTCCACAACGCTTAGTTTTGGAGATATTGTACAGTCTCAACTTCAATGGTCCATCCTGTATTATTTTTCTTAAAGGAGAAAACGATAGAGAAACACACATAAACCTGATTAAACAATACTTGAAAATACAGAAAATTTAAAGAATGTTAACAATTTATTTTCTAATCCATGTAGGAACGTTCAGCTTAAGGCAAACAAATCGCGTGTTCATTCCCTTTGAATACAACTGTGCTTTTGGGGTAAAACAATACAATTATGGTATTTGATCGGCATTTGTATGTTATTTTGTTTTCGGTTTACGAACAACCGTTGTTGTGCTTTCATTTTATTTAGTCCAAGGTAATTAGATGCTAAAAGCTTGAGAGTTCCTTTCAATTCATATTTTTCGAACTTACTCTTCCAATAACGAGAGGTTATTAAAATTCATACGTAAAGCCTCGCAGCACCGACTTTCCCTGATGTTAATATATTTGTTTATATGCTAATGGTGGAACTAAGACCATCAAGGTTTCTCTTTCACGTTAGCAGAAAATAAACAAAATATATACGATGTTTTGTGGTATTGACGTGGGTAGAAGAGCCTTGGGTGGTAAAGACGTGACCTATTCTCCTTTGTCATAATAATTGTTTGCGTTCCGCAAGGTTTCCTCATTTTTGTAATACTAGATTTCACCCAGACCTTATTATTTTTCTCTTTGACTGGCGTGAAACAAATTCCAGGTAAGAAAATTGAACCAATGAGCAATATTATATTCGATGTGAAACGAAATGGGAGAGATCATAATTGCCTGTATTAATTAATTTCTCTGATGAATGAGGATAGTCCAGTGCAGTAGGTTTAGCGATTCAACCTTGCAAATGGAAAGGTGGGTGAGAAATGAGTTACCTGTAAGCTTACATACTAACTTAGTTAATCAACTACTGTCCCTGATTAAAACGCTATGACTATTTAACTAAAGCAATAATGATAGGAGATAATTCAACAAAACCTTAGGTTTCAGTGATAAGGTCAATTATAATCCGATTCCGATTCCATCACTACGACAGCGAACTCAGAGTCAAACGCTTTTTCAGGAGTAGAGATGGAGACGAAGTCTATAGTTATTGAAAGCATCACATGTATTGGGGCTTAGGATACTGATTTGCATAGTATTCGTACATACAGAAACACTTGTACATCCCTTTGTGGTGACATTTTGGCGGGTATTGTTTTAATATATTTGTCGATTTCAATAATTTATTTGATGCATAAGCATTTACACATCAGCATGATAATAGTAATAAATAAAATAATCACGATTTTTATAAACTACACGGTACTCAAGCTCCAATAACATAAAAACTTGCTTATGCCCATTTTTACTTTCTCTGCTACGTATACTAAGTAGGGGAAGTATTGCATTCCACCCAAAAATTCGATACCGAGATTTCACCGGAAATATATGTTTTGAGGCCCCCTGAATCCAAAAAAAGCATTTTTGGAAACATGTCCGTGTGTGTGTCTGTCTGTCTGTGAACAGCATATCTCAGAAACGAACAGTCGGATAAACACCAAACTTCGTATTTAGGCTCAGTATTTTCCAGAAATGCGACACGAAGGTTTTCAAGAAAATCCCCCACCCCAGATTACCCTTTACATGGAACATTTTTCGAAAATTTTAATTTTCTCAAAAATGGCTCTAACGATTTTTATTAAAATATCATATGTTTAAGATACTTTCATGACAAATGAAATGTATATCTTGAATCTTCTGGGAATGTCTCCAAAAGCATTTTTCATTGGGCACAACTTTTGCATAACTGGTAAACCATAAAAGATACACAAAATTGTACTACACAAAAACTG
The DNA here is from genome assembly GCA_030765065.1 of Deroplatys truncata. Lineage (NCBI taxonomy): Eukaryota > Metazoa > Arthropoda > Insecta > Mantodea > Mantidae > Deroplatys > Deroplatys truncata. The sequence goes on from CM060975.1 coordinate 115,910,193, forward strand.
TAGATCGCGTTAAAATACACAATTTATGTCATGTACATTTTGTTGTTGTTGAGTGAATCAGTGGAGATATTGCTTGTTATTCCCTTAAACTTTCCAATACTTTTTCTCAAATAGGAATTTGTTATTCATTTTTTTTGTCCTGGTAATGCAAAGAGAATGGAATACTCCACATAGCAACCAGCTCTTAAAATATTTCACTATAGCTTAAAGCCTACAAATTCCCCTTGCACCTACAAGAAAATTAGCAGTAAGATTAACATCTCGATTAACATGAAGCATATGGAGAATAAGCGTTTGTAAAAATAGTTTTATAAGAGTAGAGAATGTCACGTGAGTGTAACACATCAGATTTTTAGTATAGGGTAAGAAACTTGTGAAACAAGTGGCTGTAATTTTTATGACGACTAGAGAGGGCAAAGCTACGCATTTCATTGCCAACTTAAACAGTCCCGCTTCTTTATACGCTACTTTTTTATGCAACCAAGTACGTGAAAAAGCTCGGCGGTTATCGGAAAGAAGTTAGTTGGTCTGAAACTTTACAGATCTTGGAACCTCTGGAAGCTACCATATATGTACAAGGACACTTAATGAGTCGTAAGTCAATCACTTTATTTATTCAGAGTTCTCAGGGTTCTGCGAGTCAATAAATTATTACGAGCAAGAAACAACTTAAGAGTATTTCGAATGCGATGCAGCGTGCTTTTCAGTTTGAACCCCGCGTAATTACAACCGTACTAGGTGCGTAGTAATATGCTGAAAAAAAATCTGATGTGTTATACTCACATGACTTTCTCTACTCTTGTACAAACTATTTTTGCAAACTCTTATTCTCCATCTATTTCATATTAATCAAGATAAACATTTCCAGAAACGACCTTTTGACGTGCAAAGAGAATTACATTTTACACCTAGCGACCAGCCTTAAAAATATTTGACTATCGCTTAAGGCGTACTATGTTCCCCTTGTTTTGTGTTTGCAAGGGCAATATGGAAATACAGTAGCCTTTAAACATAGACATGTCTCTTAATAGCTGGTTGCTAGGTGCAGCACCATTCTCTTTGCTATAGACTAATACTCTTTGCATATCCAAGGCAAAAAAAAATGAATAACGAATTCCCATTTGAGAAAATAAGTATTGAAAAATTTAAGGGAATAACAAGCAATATCTCGAAAATGGTTCACTCAACAACAAAAATGTATATGACATAAATTGTGTATTTTAATGCGATCTACATTTTTTGTGTAGTTATGGTTTACCAGTTATGCAAAAGTCGTTCACAATGAAGAATACTTTTGGAGACGTTCCCAGAAAATTCAAGATATACATTTTATTTGTCATGAAAATATCTTAAACATATGATATTTTAATCAAAATCGTTACAGGTAGTTTTGAGAAAATTAAAATTTTCGAAAAATGTTCCATGTAAAGGATAGTCTGGGGTGGGGGGATTTTCTTGAAAACCTTCATGTCGCATCTCTGGAAGATACTGAACCTAAATACCAACTTTGGTGTTTATCGGAATGTTCGTTTCTGAGTTATTCTGTTCACAGACAGACAGACACACACACACACACACACACACACACACACACACAGACACACACGGACATGTTTCCAAAAAAACATTTTTTGGATTCAGGGGGTCTCAAAACATGTATTTCCGGTGAAATCTCGGTATTGAATTTTTGGGTGGAATACAATACTTCCCCTACTTACCATACGTAGTAGAGAAAGTAAAAATTTCCGGATTGGAAAGGGAATACTTTATACATAGCATGTCTATAGTATTCTTTTCTGTTCTTTGCAAGCCATATTACAATATACCTACTTGTAGTAGTGAACGACCGTTCCTACTGCATAAGGCACCACAGGCGGTGGACACTGGTGTTACATAAAATGATAATTGGGAAAGAAAATTTGGGAAGGAAACGTTCCAGCCTTAAGTTTAGGATATCTCCCCGGCATTTGCCAATTACGTAAAAACCTCAATCAGGGAGGAAGGTGCTGGCAGGATTTAAACCGTGGATCTCCCGATCAAGAGTCCGTGTCTTAGTCACCTCGGTTGTCCGTGTCAGTATAATATGCTTAGCAATTTGTTTGCATTTACTTATTGAAGGTAGTGCTTGTCTTGTTTATCATCTGCATACTTGTGTCTCTGGGGACAGCCTTAGAATTTCCTTCTGAACTGTTCAGTTTTGTTTAATCGCCTTTGTGTTGCTATTTAGCCCATGCAGGTCGTAAAAGTGTACATAAACACATTTACCTGTATGCTACTAAAACCCCACGAGAAATCCTTGTCAGATTGATCGAAATCAGCATTTAAAGCTTAACTGCTCCCGAATACGATCCTCAGGATTACCATTCAGGATTATTCACTAGTACACATGTTTGAATAATAAGACATATGGAATTGTTGGAGCGCGTATTTGTGTTGCTTTTGAAAGAAGATGAAACCAAGATTATAAATATACACAAGATGTTAAATTTAAGGTGGTTTGTGTTGTACTGGAAATAAGCCTGCTGTACTGTAAAATGTATTATTCTGGATATTTTTTTGAAGTCTCAAAAATCATAAAACATAAAGACGCTGATTATATAAATCTACCTAATTATTTTATATATTTAAAACTTGATGTGTTTCGGAAAATGCTCTTCAGATCTTGTGTATACAATTTGAACTCGACTCATATAGCGATTTGTTGATTTCTTTTTTATGCGTAGAGACAGTCGGACAAAGCGACACTAGTAGGTGCTCCGCATTGGCGAACACACAAAGACCTAAAACGCTTAGGATTGTCAGTTAATTGCTGAATCATTCTTTGCTGTCTTTATTGAATAAAAGTTTAAACCTTAAAGAGCGACATGTTGTTAATAATAGGAAGCATCATTATTATTCTAAATATCTCTACTTTTATTTCTGCGATATTGGTTATAATTTCATAAATCATTATTTTCATAAAATAATAACTGGAAAATTTAGAATGAGTGCCAAACACTATAATAAATCACGTGATATTGTGGCGTGTATGTGTGTATTGTCACGCCAGACACATTATTGTGTCGTTGGCGACAGTATTGTTGGGGTAATTCTTTCGGCTTTGGGTTTCAATTTCGTCTGGCGTGGCGACTCGCCACCTTTTTGGCTGGCGATCCTAGCCAGAGGTGGAGAGAGTGGGGGAAGAGAGCGTTACTTCTTTGTATGTTGTGCGTTGAGCGTCACTTTTGATCGAGTGTTGAGTCTGAAAGATTGTATGTGAAGTTGTGTGAATAAACCTCGTGTGTGGAGCATCTCCCCTCAATTTCTTCCTTTATCTTTTGTGTGTGATGTAGGGGCACCGTGCTAATACTGAATAAACCGCACGTAATGTGATAAATGTTAAATTCTGTGTATTTTGTTATAACTATCCCACGCTGCTCTGGAATGTGTTGTTTAAGATTCTGGTCTCTTGAAGCCTCTGCAGCTATGCCTCCCAATATGCATGCTGGGGTAATTAAAATTTAATATCTAGCTGTAAAACTTTTGGCCTCAGCCCAGTATGTAAGAATATATATGATAACATTTCAATATCTTTCACTGGTGAAAGAGAGATGTACAGTTTGTGTTTTATGAAAATTATAATTAAATTGAAATAGCAACTAAATTTTCTAATTTAAACAATTGAATTCTTCAAATATCACTATTTATTTAAGGAGTTTAATATGAAAGGGCTCCTCAAAGCCAATCTCAGGGTCCACGTTCACTTCTGGATGCCTTTGAAACAGGAGAATTACGAGTAAATATGGAACAAAAACTGGAATACCTTGTAGTAGCAGTTAGTTGACGAGACATCTTCCCTATCCCAAGGAACTACGAGTAGGACCATGTTGATGGCTGTTGTGGAAAGTATAATTACCTATGGTGCTGAGGGGTGGACGCTGGTAGAAGGTCAAACATTTAAGATTTTGGCAGTGGAAATAGAATGAGACGCAGTACCAGAGCATCCAGATTAGAAAGAAGGAGAAATAAAGAGATGAGACAGACGATGGATATGGAGGAGACAATGGTGGAAAGAACTGCAAGACGAGCTCTTCAATGGTATGGACATGAATAACGCCTAAGCGTCGAGGACTGACAACTGAGTCCATCGCTTTGGGACCCAAGGATAAAATCCGCGAGGATTTTCATTAGGACGGTACCCATTTTACAACCCGCTCCCCTGCTTCGCTAGAACGTAGTGGGTAAAGCTGCCCAACTACATGTTCCGCTCCACGGGACGGAAGTGGATATTCCACTCATGCGCGTCACCACAATAGGGAAAACCCTATCAGGGAACAACGTCGGTGTGTGTGACAGTTTCTAGCCACCTTCTACCAGCTCTCACTCATATTTGGTGCCGTCTCATAACCCCTCCTGGACGGAAAGCCAGCCAGGCGTACCCAATCTCCCATGGTTTTCGGGAATCACTCCCCCGCCGAGTCCAACCCAATCCGAACAAATCCCTTCGGGAGGTGATCGAATGTTCTGCCCGGCGTACTTCTAGTAACGCCAGAAGTACCACGAGTGCTAAGGGTCCCCGTACCTCGGCAGCTGAAGAGGTCGGAACTCTCCCTTACGAGAAAGGATCATTGTTAGAAAAATGGAGGGTAATAGGTGGTCTAAAACTCTTTTGGAATATTCACTTCATGGTAGAAGGAAGCAAGGCAGGCCAAGATCAATCTAGAGAGGAGAGATCCATAGATTGATGAGTGATAGGTGTCTGGAAGACGATGACTGGCTGGATCGGGAAGAATGGTGAATGGGAAATACAAGAGTTTTCTGTGCAACATTATTTATCATAACATTCGCAATTTGTAGCTTAAATAATGAAAATAAAAAGCTTATATTCTCCATTTATATAAGGATTTTGTCGTTTACCAATAAATTCCTATCATTAATATCATATTTCAAGAAGTGTTAACTTCAGGTAGCCCATTAATTTTTACGGCTTAACTAAATTAAGCAAGTCACTGAAAGCCCACGGCTAACATATGGCGTGGAATCGATCCCAGTCCTTTACACATGCATTAGCCTGTTTACGTGGGCAGAGCAGACTTGCGTCAGAGTGATATGTAGCGCGGTTAGAGTCGCATGACGTCATTTTGCTGAGGCCAGACTACAGAAAAACTCTAACGCTAAATCAAGCTAACAGAAAGCGCCATCTCGCTGAAGCAGAGGCCAACAACTACCCTAGATACTACATGTATCTGCTCTGTTGCAATCTAGTAGCTACAATGAGAAATTACTACTGCGTATAATAATACAGTCCTTTCTTAATCTCAATGAATCATAATAATTATGTTAGAGAACGTCAATCGTAGAGTCCTATTGTAAAAGCTGGAACGAAAATCAATGGCTAAAATAAGGGTTGAGATAAGGACAACAAAAAATATGAGGTATCTTTTCTTTTACTCCTGAAGAGTTTTGCAGGAAATACGCTTGCTTGCACAAACTTGCAATTCTTCTGAGCAATTTTAAGAGATATGGGTATATAATAGTTCAGACAGTAAATACTTAAGGTAATAACCACACAGCAGTACAGTTTTGAAGTCTAAAATTACCTCTCTATCCTTAAAAGTCATTTCTTTTCATCATTAGTTTCTCGGTGCTTGTTACCACTAAAATTTCTAGTTGTGGTGCAAACATTCTTCCATTACTTTGAAATTTTCACTAAGCAATTATATGATTATAATAAATAAATGTTATCACTAAAATTTTCGCAGAAGTAAAAATGATGTAGTACATGACTATGAGATTGATTTTACTAATTAAAAAGCGTAAAATCCAAGAATATATTTTTAAAGTGATTCATGTATTACTTGCAAATCATGCCATATATATTTTGGTTCCACATTTTTGGAACGCCAAGGAGATGTTCTTGTGCTTCTAAAAACGCTTAAGTTCTTTCTTCCCTTTAGCAACAACTCAAGAAACTTATCTCAAAATTATTGAAGCTTGTGATAAAATAGGCATACCACAAATATTTGCTTGGAAATCAAATTAATTACTTTAGAAATACAAACTTTCAAATTTCACAGGTTCGTCCCCTTAAACACTGCAAGCTTGATCCGCTCCAATAGTTTCTTAAAACGCTGCAAGTACGATGAAACAATCTAATTTTGGAAGTATTATAATTTAGATCCGTATTAATAGCAGAAAGCAATAGAGTAAACATTTTCTTTTAAAGCTTTAAATAATAAAGTGAAAGTAAACAATTTTTTTTTATTTTCTGTTAAGAACATTTTAAATTCATTGGATTGATTTAGGACATTTGTGATAAATTAGTTAAATTATGTCAAAATAAGTCAAATATAATGGGCAACAAGAAGGAACAAATATTAAGTATTCAAAAACTCGTAATACACCAAACTGTTGAATAAGAAAACTGTCTCTTACAACGGAATTTCGAACTACTCCTGCCTACACCGGCCTATCACGTCCTGTGGTAAAATGAGGCAGCATTTTCTATTCTCCGTACACTGAACAGTACGGTACGGACCTGCTAGTTACTGTGGTATGCCTAGAGGACCTGGAACCTTCCTGTACGCATACGTCCAGGAAGATAATACAGCGCTTACTTTAGAGCTTCATTCAAAAAATCCTATTATATTACTTATAATATTAGATTCATATACGGAATGATATTTTGCGGAAAGCCTTTAGTAGTGAGAATTATTTCTTTATGCGTTTTGAAAGCATCTTTCATATTTTAAAATAATTTTCCACAATTTTACAAGTTTAACATTTAATCACCAAATTTTGTTCCTGGTTCACGCACTATTTTTACACTTTTTGACTCTCTTAAATGTTGTGTCTCTTATTAATATAAATATTACGACTTTTTATAATTGTTATTTTCTTACAGGTTTTATCCCTTTTTAATAGATTTCAAACCAGATTTAAAAACCAGTTATGCCCGTGAACGGAGATCAAATGTTAGATCACCTTTATGGGGCTGTTCTTTATTAAACCGGCTACGCAGCGTTTTCAAGATAAAAATTAAAACCGAAAAAAATTGTTCAATAAATTAGTTATGAGATAATAAAGAAAACCACGTGAGGTAATTTGTGTGTTTTGTTAAAAAAAACATACATTGTGAACAGTTACAAGCATAAGGATATGCGACTGTTAATAATAATAACAATAATAATAATAGAACTGCAAAACAAATATCAACTTGCAAAGCTGTAAGCGTTTTCAAACATCTCAACTATTTTAAAGGGTCTTCAATGTAATGCTTGAAATAATCCGAATAAAAACTTAGGAATAATTCCAAAGTGGTGACGTTTAATTATTTCGTTACAGTTTGGAGCATACAATTATGAAAAACAACTTAAATCTAATATTAATAAGCATCTAAACCTTCTCCCCTTCTGCCAGGTAGCATACAATGAGTTTTTCTTGACCTACCCAGCAATGAGGAAAACTGCCTCCCTATGCGTAGGTTGGCCCGCCGGGAAATCCACCTGCCGAGGCAAGTAGGTGCAGCCAGTACAGATGGCAGAAATGTACACCTCTGCCACTGGGTGTTAAAAAAAAAAAATTTGAGTTTTATTTATGGACGCTCTTTAACTACTATGGTTCTTAGCGTCCCATTCTATATTGGGCGTGAAACACTTGTAATTTTGCTCAGAGGCCTCTTTATCAGGCTTGAGGTTCTTTTACGTGCCGTAAATCTACGACACGGGACCACCGGCTTTACTTCCCTTCCGAAGGAAGCCGTGCTAACCACTGGGTGTTGAGGCAGGTTTTTAACACTTAATGATTTCAGTCAAATTATACAATATAAATTCAATAACAGCCCGCCTTGAAGCAATATGTGTATGTAATAATTTGTAAAATGTATGTAACAGTCATTGCGTATGCTTATATTATTGTGTCCATGTATAATTATGTTATGTGAATGTATTACGTAATTTAATAATGTAGGAGCTGTGAGGAATAGGTCAAAAGTTGCTAACAATGAGGTAACCTTGAGGCAATAATGAGCTTGAGAGTTTAATAATGTTACTTGTGATTCTTGGAAGCAATAATGTAAATTTTGAGACAGTTTAAAAATAGCCAATCAACAACCAGAAAAAGCTTTAGTTAAATGAAGGTATTCTATTGGATTAGGAATAGCCAATCAGAGACTTGAAATACAGAAATTTACAAATTTAGGCGGTTGAAATCCGTTCAGTTGCCTTCAAACAGTGTTTCTAACCGGATGCGAGATGCGTCCTCGAGAGATTTAATACGTATTCGTGTGAGGCGAAAAATAGTTTACGTGTTAAAAAGTGCAAGTAATTCATAAAGGAATCTCACAGCTCCATATCAGTGAAGTGTTATTTAAATCGTGTCAAGGATTAATAAAAAGGAGTGAAGCAAAATTATAATCTGTGTAAGCCTACATTCTTAGGTCGCACCACAACCCTGCCAAGAATCCATGTCTCTAAAATAAATACTGACGCAGCCGAGGCAAACATAAATACATAATATTTAAAGAAACAGTCAAAATTACAAAGTTAATAATATTTTTAAACTTAGGGCGAAGGCAACCGGAAATCGGGTACTATACGTGTGGTTGTAACCAACTTCAAGTTCGGCTCCCAAAACATAAGAACTATAATACAATACTCCTCCTAAAATTAACCTTTCTCAGTGTTCATTTTAAATTGGTCCTGCCGCAGTTCACCCTTGCTCTAAGTTACTCAGTGTTTCGAGCAGAGTATCAACTCCTCCGAGGTTGCAAAAGCGGAATAGATTGTGTCGAAGAACTTACCTAATTCCCACGGCGTAACAAAGCCTATAGCGGTACCCATAACCTATGGCGCTCTTTGTCGATCATTCAACTGACCTCAACCCCCACGAAGATTACCATACTAACGAGGCGGTTGGGGTAATGTTTATGTTTAAGCTGTCCATTTTGATACTTGTATTGCAGCAAACTTTTTATCAGCACGTACATCAGGATGCTTTTAAATAAAAACACTCGACGTTACTGAACACTATTTCAAGACAGGCATACCACTGAAGGGGAGTATCAATACGATATGGACCAATGTGTAATTGATATTGCAGAGAAATATCTCCAGTTTCAACGGATGTGTCGAGAGAACCTGATGAGGACACTTAAGGAGTTTATTTTTTATTTCGTCCTACATGTAAAAGTTGTTGCTGTGCAGCATTTATTATAAGTAATCTGTAATATTTATATTTATTGCATTTTCTGTTTTGTTTAGATAGGTACACTGTGCGCTTACCTAAACAAGATTCACATAGTGGAAAAAGGTGTGAGATAGCGAGGGTATCTGTCAGATGGCGTTTTGCAAGAGATGCAAACCATTATCTTGTGATGTGAAAATTAATCTTAACGTAATTTTGTAATCGATAGAATTATCAGTAAACCTTAATGGCCTCGGAGATCTTCAGATCTGACACCACCTGACTTTCTTCTCTGGGGTTATCTGAAGGACCAAACGTTGATAAACGCCCTGAAAATCTAAACCAGCTGCTGAACTTCATACTCCAGGAGATGACGAGATATATCCCCGCAATGCTTGAGGCCCTCTTCCATAACTTGGGTCAAGAGAGTGAGAACATGCTTACACGGAATGTGGGCACGTTGAATCATTTGTTTAAAGTTTTGTTACGTTAATGCTTAGAAGATGTTTTAGCATTTTATGGTATTTTTATGTTTCTCACAACAAAGTTACTTTACCTTAAAAATATGCAAAACCATTTATTTTGTTAACCTATTCACTAGTCTGCAATTAAAGAAATGAATGCTTCACAAAACCCAGAAATATGATGTAATGAACCCCAAATTTTGAACTATTTTACTCTTTTCCATTACCCTATAAACTACTGATGTAGCAGTTGCTGCAATTTGGCGTACGGATTCATTAACATTTGAAGACTATAGGATCGCTAGTCAGCGCTGACTCTATGTCTTGTCCAACGTGATGGACAGCGCTTGTACCAGTTTGTATGCCCCCTCACAGTTTGGTATGAGATGCGGCCGTTTTGGTGACCATAACAAATTGGTCACGTCTCCAGAACCTTCTGCCACAAGGAACGCTTCATTGGACACAACATCTTCCAATACCGTGGCCGCAGCATGGTGGTGTGTTTTGAAACCTATCACTGTGAGCAGACCCTGGAGTACGTCAGTGAAGAGAGACAATCTTTTGTAGACAGAGAAGACGACCAGCACGACTCTGGTAGCGGCGCGATCAGCAGAATGCACTCGTAAAATGTGAATTATTTCGGCCTATTCTAAATTTGTGAAACACGACATTATTCTTTATCTTTACACTGGGTACCTTGAACCCGTTGTACGGATTTTTTTTTGTTTTTTTTAAAAGTTCCTTGTTGTACCCAGTTTATGCCACTGTGTTTTACTGTTTTCATACCGCTTATTTCCGCAACACACATACACGCACAAACACCCGGGCCCGTGGCGGGACTCGAACCCGCGATCCTCAGCTTGGCGGAGCGCCGGGGCGACCACGGCTACGAGGGCCGGCGAGGGTCAAAGGAGAAATTCACACAGAAAGAGGGAAAGGCAATCAGATTGTAAATTATTATATTCAACTATGTGGGGAAATGTTTAAATTTTGTTTCAAGCCATTCAATGGTTAAATGTTGATCTACTTATTGATTGTTAAAGCTTCTTAAATATTAAAGATAAAAAAACTGTTTATAGATCTTTCAACAAAAGTATTTTATTTCAAAGAATAATTCTTCAGCGATCGACGTAACTATGTCATTTGTTAGTGAAGCACAATCAATTTACAGAAAGCATACATTTAGTGTTCAAATGTAATACTATGAACTCCCAGATATATTGCCAAGATAGGGTCCAATCCATGTTACCTAACCATTCAGTTGCAAGGTGATACTGTTCTACTTTAGTAACTACCAGTATAACTAACACTTACAAATTAATGTGGTATATGAGTAAATTTGGAGAACAGCTTCATTAATTTAGGACTGAAGTGGGAACGTTGTAAATGTTTAAAGTCACTAGTAAACAACTGTAACACAATGTACGCTTCAAAATAAAATGCACAATCAGTATAGACAAGGGTAAAACAAAACATATTTAACTGCACACATTACGAATTTCTGACATGCAAATTTGTTTTTCAATCGAATGCTGCAATCCTAACAAGCAAATACATATTTGTACTTTGCTCCAATTTTTGGTGTAGGTTGGGAAAATGATAAAACCCAAAACATTCCCCGATAAATATTAAAGATAATACTGCGTATTCCAACCCTGTAATATCACGCAGCTCATTCCCTGTAATCCTTCCTCAAATCAGAGCTACGTTAGAAGTTAATCAGCTGACTGTACTCCTGCCGTCACCACAATCATTCCAAATCTCAAAGGAATCTACAGAGTGCTCTCACACTATCTGATTACTTGTGTGCTCAATCTGTATAGATAAACCAATCACAAAGGGACAGCGAGAGGAGTGACTAATTCCTTTGGAGTTTGTAAACTGTCATAATACCCTTCACCATCTTGCTTCAGCGAGAATAAGGAAAGCTGTAGTTTGGTGTTGGTATAATCACAGTGGTTTTATCAGCGTTGTACCGGTATGCAGAATAACTTGCAATACCTTTGCGGAAAATCTTATGTGTTACACTCACATGACTTTCTCTACTCTTGCACAAACTATTTTTACAAACGCTTATTCTCCATCTACTTCATCTTAATCGAGATAAACATTTGCAGACTTTATCTTATTGCTAAGTTTCTTGCAGATGTAAGGGGAATATATATTTACAAGGCCAATATAGAAATATAGTAGCCTTTAATCACATACATATCTCTTAATAGCTGGTTGCTAGGTGCAGCACCATTCTCTTTGCCACAGATTAATACTCTGTGCATATCCAAGACAAAAAAAATGAATAACGAATTCCCATTTGAGAAAATAAGTATTGAAAAATTTAAGGGAATAAAAAGCAATATCTCGAAAATGGTTCACTCAACAACAAAACTGTATACGGCATAAATTGTGTATTTTAGTACGATCTTCATTTTTGGTATAGTAAAATTTTGTCTATCTCTTATGGTTTACCAGTTATGCAAAAGTCGTTCACAATGAAGAATACTTTTGGAGACATTCCCAGAAAATTCAACATATACATTTTATTTGTCATGAAAATATCTTAAACATATGATATTTTAATCATAATCGTTGGAGCCATTTTTGAGAAAATTAAAATTTTCGAAAAATGTTCCATGTAAAGGGTAACATGGGGTGGAGGGATTTGCTTGAAAACCTTCGTGTCGCATCTCTGAAAGATACTGAACCTAAATACCAAGTTTGGTGTTTATCCGACTGTTCATTTCTGAGTTATGCTGTTCACAGACATACACACACAGACAGACACACACACGGACATGTTTCCAAAAATGCTTTTTTTTGGATTCAGGGGGTCTCAAAACATATATTTATGGTGAAATCTCGGTATCGAATTTTTGGGTGGAATACAATACTTCCCCTACTTACTGTACGTAGCAGAGAAAGTAATATAGAACTAAAAGCACTTTTTATGGATTGGTGGATTGACTTCTGCAGCTAACATGGTCCAGGAATGGTATTTTTAATGCGCATTTCCGATAATTTTTGTTTACCAATATGCTGGAGAATTTTGTTGAGACATAAGGTGCAGTGGGACAGAAATAATTTGTCTAATTCCAACACGGCCAAACTTATTATATTTGCTGTTCAGTCAACTAGTGCAAGAACGATGACTGACCTCGTAACCCCAGCAAGAAGAGCCACTTTCCTTTTCTGTGAGCCCTTGCTTTGTCTCCATTGGAAGTAACACTATCCTGTGTTAAATAAATATACATGTGAGTGTTCAACTAAATACGTAGTAACGTGAAATAAAGAAGCAAAAAATTTAGTAATTCCCTGATAGCTTTATTACAGCACTGAAAACGTATCGGTTTTGAATATCTTAATTACAGGCGCAGCAGCTCTATTTGCAAATTCCAAGTGTTGGAGTAAAGCTCGGTAGTGTCTTGCAAGCTTTAAACTCCTGGATAATAGCCCCTGTGCTGCAAAGCATTTAATCCTTGATGAACTTTTCATCCCCGGAAAGAATTGCAATTTGGATGTGAAGATTTATTGTTGTGTTTGGATACAACAACTGCCAAATTATTTCAAGTCATTTGCCCGCAGCAGCCTAATTTAAGCTGGGATTTGGTCCCAGACTTTCTCTATCTTTCTTCGACGTCAATCATTATACCCTCCAAATACAAAATACAAATGCTAAATTCCTCTATTATTTCATTAAGTACAAAGCAAGAGGATGACGTCCTAGAAAGCGTTGGGTGATGTTTTGTGAGGCCGGTACGGGCAATTGCCTAATCCTTTGAGTAATGATGAATATTTCTTTATTTTTTTTTTAGTTATCTTTGCCACACTCTGGAATGTTTAGAATCCAAATTTAAGCTGCCTTTAAAGTAAAGGTAACCCCAGTCGTGAGAATACTTTTATATATGCTTAACATGTGATACTAGGAAACCATCAGCGTGTAGAGCATGAATACCTACTTGGAAAATGTCGGAAAACATATCAAGAAAATTTATTATGTATATATGCAGTTACACTCAAACTTGATACATAAAAAGACCTCAACCATGCTCAAGCAACATAAATGACATTTTTGGATGCACTAAAGATCCTACTGACGAGGAAATTGTAAAGCATGTTCTTAAAAATCTCATGCGATACATTCGCATCACTTTCCCTACCCTCTATGTACGAACTGGTCTTACTGAAGTCTATTTTGATATCTACTACATTTTAATCCAAACAAACCTTTGCAGAAATAATTAAATTACAAATTTCGTTATAGATACTAAGAGAACAACCATAGTCAAATGTTTAAGAACTGGACGCTATATGCTGCCCTTAAGATTCCATCTGTTTCCAAGGAATCGCGAGAAACAACTGAATGTTGAAAGGACTTTAAAGAATGAACAAGAAATGAATAACTCGAACCATTAAGCTCAGAAATGGCTTATGAAACAAAAAGTTTTCGAAATAAATTGTGTAGTCCGTTTTCGACAATCGCTTAACGTTTACCAGTTGTACAAGATTACACAAAATGAAGATAACTTCAAAGCATATTTCCAAAAGATTCGAGATATAATATCATAAATATATAGTATTTTAATCAAAATCGCAAGAGCCATTTTTTATAAAATAAAAAATAGTTGGGGTGGGGGACTTTCTTGAAAATCTTCGTGTCGCATCCTCGGATAATACTGATCTTAAATCCAAGTTTCATATTTACCCGACTTTCTGTTTTTGAATTATGCTGTTCACAGACACACTGACACACACAAACCACAGATATGTTCCCAAAAATGCTTTGCTTGGATTCAGGGACCTCGAAACGTATATTTCAGGTGAAATATCAGAATGAAAGTTTTGGGTGGAATGCAATATCTTCTTCAAATTGCACAACTGTGTAAAGCTCTTATCACAAATTTTAAACTAACTATACACTGAAAATCACGTACTGAAAATATAACTCAACTGGAAAAGAAACAAAACACACTAAACCTATGAACAACTCCAAGAGCCAGTCACTTTACGAACTCTTATTTTCAAACACACATAACGTTTTCCGCTCCAAAATTCACTCACCATTACCAGGACATAAAACTGATAATAAAGCCTACCTTTACATAAGGTCGATCCACCGAAAATCACAAAGACGTTCCTTAAAAATTCATTACAAAAACTTCCACCATCCGCATGAGTAGTTGCCGGGCAGAGAGCTATCCCTGCAATGCGGACAGAAATCCACCACTCAGCGCGTACGGCCAAAGCACATGCCACGTCAGCAACCCACAGAGGAAAAAAAAAGAGAGCACCAAAGAGAGCGTTAAGCAAAGGGGACAAGCAACGTAAAGTGACTGGCTGGATGTATAATACAGATACAAAACATAAAAAGAACACATAACAGCACAATAGCCCCCCCCAATCTGCGAGCTTGCGAGAAGGAAAAAAATAACCATTTATAGGAACTCGAGGAAAGGGAACAATAAGTAGCCAAAAGGGGAAACAACTAGGAAAACAGAAGGAACATGCTACACTGTAAGTAGACGAAGAAGGTAACTCCACACATACAGTCCGCAAACTTCAGTAGCTGACACTGAACACACAAGGAGAAGACCATAATTGAGGCAAGCAAACCCCAACAGTATATATCCCACGACGTAGCAACCGGGCAGCCATCCAGGGTGATGAAAAACTTAAGTATATAACTCCCAGGAACAGTCACAGGCGAAAATTTGCATCATAATTTTGGCAGCAATATTAAGCGGACAAGCCGCTAACCAGGAGTATAGATTTTTCTTTACTTATAACGTCGACACTGCAGACGGATGACGCTAAGGCAGAAACTGAAGCGGGTCAAAACATGTATAAAGTTGTCAGGATCCGGAAGAGGAGGCACAGGCTTCAGAATTTTAAACCCACAAATAGCGTCCGACGGTGAAATTCCCACGTAGGACCACCCGGTTGCACACACCACCAGAGCAGAAGAAACTTGCACAGCGGTCAGCACATCGCAACTCAGAAGGTCCAGAACGTGTCCCCACAGAGTAGCACGAGGAAGGAAAAAGGGATGGTAGCCGAGAAGGATAAGAATTTGAAACATAATAAAACAAAGCAGCAGAGGGGGCTCACAAAGCAAAATATAAACTTACTTATACAAACTAAATCATCGTCAATCAATTATAATTTTATAGACATATAAATATTGAATTTCACAATAAACCATGTGCATTTTTAAATTAGACAAGTATAGCATTACAATTATAGAACAAGAATTAAACATGGTATGCAATGAAACAGCTATGGGACATAATGCACTATATAACAACTATGTACAACAAAAATAATAATTCACCTGCCCCGACCCCACACAAACTATAACTGGGGAGAGGCAGGTGAACAGGGCATACCGGCAAGGCATCACCGGTGTGGAAGCATGAAAATTTTCCCAATAAGAACAATTTAATTAAGCTGACACCCACTGAAATTAAGTGACCTTATAAGTATATATATATATAATTATAATTTAAAATATTACCCCCAAAATTAAATAAAAAAAACAAAGGATATTAAATTCGAGCCAAATTTATAGAAACACAAAAGGTCACTCAAAATAACAGGATCAACAGCAAAGGTAGGCTCTGCGCAACAGCTAAATACCCCAGCAAGGGCGAATGGAAATGAGGCAAAACTTTCAGAATTAGATAACCATACATGTTACCATATTTATCTTGCACACTGACTTGAAAAGGAAATCATAAATTCCTCCAAAATATTCAGGAACTCGCAAGTGACTGACTCTTGAATAGCCCTAGCACACGGACATAACCATACATTTTACGGGCAAACTGTAAAAGTTGGCAAGTATGCAATAGTGATATTCTCATGTGTCAAAGATCTGAAGACAAATCACTGGAGTTCTATATGCTAAGATCCGAAAAGATACCATTACTGTAGGAGGAAAGGAAAGTATAATTGGGAGCTTTCATGAATATGGAAGGGATAAGAAAGGATGATTGGGAGAGGAATGGGACAGGATTTATCCCGGTTAAGGGAATGGGACAAATCAAGAGCTCGCATGGGGCAGGATCGCTAATTCCTGAAAGTGAGTCACCCATCATCAGGACAATGCCAAGTGACTCACTTGCTACCCCGAGTTATACAATTTAAGCTGCGACAGGTGAGCGCGGCGCCTGCAGGAGGAAGACAATTCTTGCAAAAGAACAGACACCCCCTTATAAATTCTGAGAATCTTAAACGGGCCAAGATAGCGGGGAGCTAACTTGGCGGCAAACGCATCTGCTTTCGAGGACTGAGGATAGTTACGGCACATAACAACATCTCCCACTTTGAATGGGGAGGGACGACGGGACGCATCGTATCGCTGCTTTCTCATAGAGTGGCCTCTACGCAGATTATTCAAGGCAGCCTTCCAATTAGTACGAATGGTATGCGGAGAATTGTCAGCCGGTAATAAATCATTTAACGCCCACAAATTAGCCAAAGGAGACGAAGGTTGGTAGGCAAATAACAATGAAAATGGCGTCGTCTTATGAACCTCATGTCTCGCAGAATTGAAAGCAAACTGAAGTTGCTTCAAATATTTATCCCAGCAATTGTGCTGCTGGTGATGATAAGCAATTAAAGCGGACTTAAGGTTACGGTTGACCCGTTCCGCTAATGAGGGGTTAGGGTAATAAGGGGTAGTAGTAAAATGCGTAACACCCCAATCAAAACAAAAGGAACGAAAGAGACGCGACTTAAATTGCGAACCGTTATCAGAGACCAGATATTGAGGAGCACCAAAAGATCCAAATATTGTTCCAAGTTCCCGAATAGCAAGGCGAGCAGTAGCTGCACTCAGAGGTGAAATCCATACGAACTTTGAGAAAGCATCAGTAACCACCAATGCAAAAATATTTCCCTGAATAGAACGAGGGAATGGTCCGATAAAATCCACAAATAGTTTCTCCATGGGCGCGGAGGGAACCTCCGAAGCCAAATATCCCCAATTTGTGGCCTGCGCGGGTTTGGACAATGCGCAAATGCGGCAAGACTTAACATGCTTTCTTACATCGAAATCCATGCCCCGCCACATAAATTGTTCACGAATTCGATTTCTGGTTTTGGCAATGCCTAAATGACCCCCGAAAGGAGAATCGTGAAAATAACTGAGAATCATGGGAATAGCTGCCTTCGGAACTATGACTTTATAACGCCGATCAAAACTAGCTCTTCCCATCAAAACACCCTCATGAATCTTATAATCCTGCAGTGAAACTCCCGATTTAATTTGCTCAATAATTGAAGCCAACCCAGAATCGGTAAGTTGAAGTTCAGGTATACTGACAAACATTTCAGGAAATGCCGAAAATGAGAAACTCTCAATCTGAGTATCCGCAGGAGAATCCAAAGTCTCGAAATAAACACACTCCTCAGTAGGTTCGGAAAATACCCGGGTAAGAGCATCCGCAATACAATTTTCTGAACCTCTGATAAAGGAAGGAGTAAACTTAAAGGCACCTATCCGGACACCCCAACGCGCAAGACGACCTGTCTTCCTTGGGACAGCTAACGCCCACGTTAAAGCCTGGTTATCGCACTCTAAAAAGAAATGCACATGTTCTAAGTACACCCTATACTTCTCCAATCCAAAAAGCACCGCTAAGGTTTCTAATTCATATGTAGAAAATTTACGTTCTTCAGGAGATAAAGTACGCGAACTATAATAAATGGGACGACGACCCTCAGGAAATGCCTGCAACAAAACAGCCGCTAGCGCGCTAGCACTAGCATCCGTCTGTAAAATAAAGGGCATAGCAAAATCTGGAAAAGCCAAGACAGGAGGGTTCGAAATAGCCTCTTTTAGATCAACAAATGCCGCTTCCTGCTCCTCGGCCCACGCAAAAGTAACCTCTTTCCTACGTAAGCAATTAAGAGGTTCCGCCCGAGTAGAAAAATTTGAAATAAATTTAGAGAAGAAGTTAACCATTCCCAAAAATCGAGCCACCTCACGCTTATTCTTGGGTGCCGGAAAATTTCTAATAGCCTTAGTGCGATCTGGGTCTATGGTAATACCAGAAGGGGAAACCATATGGCCCAAAAATGATATTTGAGAGGTAGCAAAATGAACTTTAGACTGCTTAACTGATAACCCGGCGCTCTGTAGGCGACGAAAGACCTCACGTAAATGAACAAGATGTGAGTCAAAATCCTCGGAATATACTACAAGATCATCTAAGTAATGGTACAAATATTTAAATTTTATGTCCGAAAACAAATTATCCAGCAAACGAGTGAGGACTTGCGCGCCCGTAGCCAAACCAAATGGGACCCTATTGAATTCATAAAGGCGCCAGGGGGTAGCGAAAGCTGTTAGATGCTTGGAATGTTCAGCCAAAGGAATCTGATGATAAGCATTGTTCAAATCCAGGGTCGTAAAAACGCGAGCCTTCGAAAAATGATGAGCAGCTGTATGCAAATCGGGCAAAGGGGTACTTTCAATAAGTATTCTTTTGTTCAAGAGACGATAATCTATGACCGGTCTAAAATCCTGATCTCCCTTCGGTACTAGAAATATGGGGCTGCTGTAATTTGAAGTAGATGGTCTAATAACCCCTTGGTCAAGCATCTTCTGTATTTTCTCTTTTAATATAGCCATCTTCGGTGGTGTGAGCTTATATGGAGATAACTTGACCGGAGTAGAATCAGTTAACTGAATTTCATATTGAGTCAAATGAGTGACCCCTAAAACATCTGTAAACAACGAATCAAATTCCCCAACTAAATGCCCTATTTGCTTTGCCTGTGCAGGGGACAAATGAGACAGAGAAGAAGTAGCGCAATTTTGGGTTACCAAATTAATATCTCCCAAGGTTAGAGGGGGCCCAGGTGGTTTAAAATCCCTCACAAAGTCCAACTTTATCCGGGGAGCAAAATGAAAAGCGATCTGCCTAGTGGAAAAATCAATAGCCATCCCAGTCCTTGACATAAAATCGGCACCTAGGACACATGCATAAGGAAGCTTGGGAACGACAAAAAAACTATGTTTCCACGTAAAACGTGGGAAACGTATAGTACATGATACTTTTTGAGTAACTTGAAAGGCCTGACCATTGACCATCAAACAAACCAACTGACACGTGGTTGCACGCGACATAATACATGGTAAATTTAACCTAAGCCAATCAAGCTGAATCAAAGAGACAGAACTTCCGGAATCTAATAACGCCAATAAAGGCAACTTCTCAAGAGAAACTTGAACTAAGGGTTTACCCGAAAACGGATAACCACAAATACGCCGAGACAAACAAATGGTCGACTTAACCTTCTGGCGTCATAAAGGTCGAAACTGTCGCCCCTGATTAGAAACACGAAGAAAACCCCGATTCACGGTCCTACTATTGGGACAATTTCGTCGAACATGGCCTTCCTGACCACACTGAAAGCATTTAATAGTGGCCAGACGACGCGAATCCGGAACAATGGCCGAAGAAGGAGCTGATACAGTGGTATTAGGAGTTGCTAATGAGCCCGGAGGCTCTGACAGACGCAGCCTATCAACAAGCATAACTTCATTGAGTTTAGGTACCAATGCTTCCAACTGCTGCAAATTTGACGGCCGAGGTCCTAAAACCAAAGCCGACCTGACAACTGGATTGAGTCCTGATAAAATGACATCACAAATTTCCGCTTCCGTATCAGGGAGCACCAACACTAAAGCAATTTCCTTAACCCGAACCATATATTCTGTAAACGGTTCCGTTAGACCCTGAGGACGAAAATATACGTCTTGCATTATCCTCGTGCATTCCCTACGTGGAATGAACATGTCTAATAGGGCCAAATGAAAGCGAGTCACAGGGTCGGTCAAACCAGCACACCGCATTAACAGGTCCGAAACTATCCCAGACACCTTGACAGAAAATAATTCTATCACTTGAGCCGTGGGTACCAAATAACGCTTAGCCATTAGCGTCAATCGAACAAGAAAATAGAGAAACTGTAAAGCTGATGGTACATCAACAATGTCGTTTAAGTGAACGCCCTCCACGAATTGCTGGAGGGGATGAGCGAGTCTAAGTGGCCGAAACGCAGACACCGCAATCGAAGGCTGAACCACATCTGACAATCCTTGATTATACAAGGGGGACGACCCAGTATCCTCCTGTGAAGTCCCAAAATCTTCCTCCACTTTACGGGCTAATTCCTTAAACTGATCCTTTAACTTTTGCAACGCTATACATGACTGCAAAGTAGGGAATCTCTGTAAGACATAATCTAAATAGAACAAGTAATGTCGAATTCTAACTTGCCACCGGAGCAACTGTGCCTTAGAGGGAGAATCCTCGCGCCCAAAATCCATTAAATTATCCTGAATCTCTGCTAAGGCCAACGAACAAGTGGACTCACACTTAGTCACTACCACGTGATCAATAGAAACAGTAATTAATGGAGCATCCTTAATTTGTCGAAAAACATCCAACATAATAGCCACTTCAGTTGTCATAGAACATTGACCTCCACGTACAACCAACTCTACCCACAATTCACCTTTCCGTAATCTTTCCACATTAGTAACCGATACCGCCATCTTGTAACTACGGATATGGTACAAGTAAGAAAATGAGATCCGGAGAATACAGAGCAAACAACAAACCCAAAAATATTCCCTAACCAACACAGACAAATCAATTAACCACGCTCTGCTACCAGTAATTTGCAATGATTCCGCTGTTTGACTGAGTTAGGGAACCCCGGCCAAACGAAAAGGGAAGCCCTAACGAGTGCCGTAGGGGAAAACAAAAGGAAACCAGAACTCTCAAAAATATACTACTATTGATAAATTTGTTTTTGGGTACTTTAATGATAATAATAAACAAACATTAATAACCAGAACCGTAAAGCAACCATAAAAGAATAACTGTAAAACAAAAATGGGTTAAAGAGTAAAGCAACCAAAACCAATTGAGCAGAGCAGTAAAGGCAAGTTTTAAATACAGCAAAATTAAGTAAATCCAAAAATTCAACAAACCAAATCAATTTAGAAAGTTTATAAAACAAGGCCACTATAAACATCAGACCAAAAAATTTAATTATGTTTAGCTAGTCAAAGACTAGCTAAGAATGTTGAACAAGACCGAAACAGACTTTAATGAAATTCAGGAAACCGAGAGCTTCAAAGTCCAGCTAAGCTAGATGTAGATAGCTTTACAACCCAACCGTTTCAGTTACAAAGTTCAGCATAAATGGGTTCAGCATAACTGGGTTTTAACTGCAATTACTGCTCTCATAATTTACACAACAGAATATCTGTAATTTTGAATTAACTATGCATTTTCAAAGTGCCCAAAATATGTAAAGCCCTACTCACAAATTTCTACTTAAATTGCTTCTTGCCCTCCATTTATCAAACTATGCAATTTCAGACGACAAATGCCAAAAGCTTTTCTCACAAATTTCACACTACTGATGCTTTTTACCTTCATGAATCAAAATATGCATTTTCAAATTGCACAACTGTGTAAAGCTCTTATCACAAATTTTAAACTATCTATACACTGAAAATCACGTACTGAAAATATAACTCAACTGGAAAAGAAACAAAACACACTAAACCTATGAACAACTCCAAGAGCCAGTCACTTTACGAACTCTTATTTTCAAACACACATAACGTTTTCCGCCCCAAAATTCACTCACCATTACCAGGACATAAAACTGATAATAAAGCCTACCTTTACATAAGGTCGATCCACCGAAAATCACAAAGACGTTCCTTAAAAATTCATTACAAAAACTTCCACCATCCGCATGAGTAGTTGCCGGGCAGAGAGCTATCCCTGCAATGCGGACAGAAATCCACCACTCAGCGCGTACGGCCAAAGCACATGCCACGTCAGCAACCCACAGAGGAAAAAAAAAGAGAGCACCAAAGAGAGCGTTAAGCAAAGGGGACAAGCAACGTAAAGTGACTGGCTGGATGTATAATACAGATACAAAACATAAAAAGAACACATAACAGCACATTCTATAGCTACTATGCATGTGGTAGAGAAGGTAAAATGATACAACAAAACGTTGTCAAGACAACTGGAAAGAATGCGTGAGGAAATAAGCAACCCAAAAAGGCTATTGGATACTTTTCAAAATGGAAAGAGGTATCGGAAAATTGACCTTGGGATTAGACTGGGCCATCCGACCAAATCCGTTTGAAGACATATTGCTATTATTAATCATCGCCGTAAAGTAAGACAAGGGTGTACTCTCTCATTCGTTCTTTTTAATTTGGATGACCAATGAAGTCATTAAAAATACCTTAGGCTAGTATCCTTTAGATACAGTATTTTCCCGATGCGTGCAGGAAAATATTATTACCGGAAGTATTTTTGGCTTCCAACAGGCGGAGGACAGCATGGTGGGACGGGATTCTAAATAGCCAAAACTTGCCAATCTTGGGGACACACACATATGTAAGTATCACAGTGCCGTGAAAAAGGTCAAAAGACAACTGTGAGATATAAACAGGCAGAAAATAGAGTCTGAATGTAGACACAGATCAACATTGGAGTTACAAAATAAAATAAAAAGTGGGTGGGATAAGGAAACATATATTTTGGAATTGAGTATAAAACAGAGGACTGGAATAGCATGGCTTAGGTTGGGAGGGTGAAAAGTTCGCAAGATTGCTGATGATAATGACAGGAGGATTTGCCCATTCTGCGGGGAACAAGAAGACTGGACGCATATTTTGGCAGCATGCGTACAGACGGAGAGTATTAGGAAAAAATTATTACCGGAAGTATTTTTGGCTTCCAACAGACGGAGGGCAGCATGCTGAGACTTGATTCTGAACAGTCAAAACTGACCAAGCTTGGGCACATACTTAATGGAAGTACGTGTACTAAGAGATAAGGTGTTTATGTAAATTTTCTTTAAATATTTGTGGTGCTAGAGCACGTGTGTGTATATGTATGGATATAATGAGGTGATTATAAACATTGTTTCTGGTCGATTCTGCAAGTCACGTATACAGACCAGGTATTTTTCTAAAGAGCATGTACGTCTTACGACCCATGCGACTGTGTTATGCAATTAATGTAATACTAAGTACTTAATAAATACTACTACTACTACTACTACTACTACTACTACTACTACTACTACTACTACTACTACTACTACTACGAAGTATATGTACTACGAGATAAGGTGTTTATGTAAATTTTCTTTAAATTCGTTTATGTGGTACTTGAGCATTTGTGTATGTGTGTGTGTGTGTGTGTGTGTGTGTGTGTGTGTGTGTGTGCGCGCGCGCGCGCGGTGTGTGTATGATTCGGAGTATTTTTAATTTTATATGTATGTTTCTAGTATTGCAATTATAAAATGTTGTTTTCTGGTCGATTCTACAACTCCAGTTTACAGACTAGGTATTTTTCTAGAGAGCATGTATGGTCTTGAGATCCATGTGATTGTGTGACGTAATTAATGTAATGCTAAGTACTTTAACTATTCTTTTATAAATCTTACACCTCCTAAAACATAAGTTCTCGCTTTCCATAAATTAGATCCTGTTGGAGCCAAAATTATTATTAATGGTGAAAAATTAACGGTGAATTACTAGGAGTATTGTGTTGAAAGATTTTAAATGCTTTCAAAGAAGTTTCATGTGATAAATTAATTTATTTTGTGATAAAAAAAATAAGTAGAAGACAATTTAGTGGCGATAAAAAGGAAAATACATAATGCTAGACGAGCGAAAACCAAGCCTTTATACGAATAAATACATAACAAAAGTGCAAACAGGCATTTAAGAGAGAAATTTTAAATTTAAATGTATAAAATAAGGAATTAGTATTTCTAATTGTTATTTGTATTCAATATAAAAATGTTAAGTGCAAATAATTTGTAAATAAGTTAAAAGATTTATTTCGCTAAACATAGCAGTCAAATGTAAAAGTAAACAGCTATTAATTTGTTTAGACACTTTCTTGCAAAATTTTCAAGGACAATATGTTGGAATAACTCAAAGAAATTAATTTCAAATATTATTGTTAATAATCGCCGAATGTATAACGAAGAATACTGTCATCAACAATAGCGATATAAAATGAACTATTGAGCTTAAAGAACGGAATTATTGCAGAACACGAGACGACGAGTCTTGAGCCGGAGCAGAGACGTACCCAGGACAATGAAGGAGCAGGTAACCCACTTCAAATGACATCATAATTCTCACTTCAGAACAAGTTGTTGAACTACAGTTTTATTCAAAAAGAAGGAACGGATTTTAAATATTCATTTTTAATGAACGGAAATAGATAGCGACACACACGACACATCATTGAATAGAGGAAAGTTCAAAGTTTTAAGCCCCATCTATTAATTCCATTCAGTGCCTACAGTGGCGCTGTGTTTATTTACGAGAAAATGGTGACACCATTGGAAAAGTTCTTTTATGTGATGCATTATGCAAAGAGTGAATCTATTGTTTCATTGCAGCGTGCATTTCGTTGTAAGTTCAACAATGAGCTGCCTCGTCGTTAAAAATTTACAATTGATACAATAAATTCGTAGAAGATGGTTGCGTATGCAAACAGAAAAGTGCTGGTCGTCCTCATGTAACAAATGGTGCTCATTTTAACACATAAAATAAAATTTTGAGCTTTTCTCTATTCAGTGATGTAACGCCATCTATTGCCGTTCATTAGAAATAAATATTTAAAGTCTGTTCCTTCTTTCTGTATATACTCAGGCTACTTTACCGAAAAAGTAAATACATTAAATCGAAATTTGCTAAATACCAACAACTCTTGGTTACAATAAAGACAACTGTTCTGAAGAGAATCAGACAAGACACATTCCTAAATTTTATAAGGCAATGACGCTCCCGACACTATTCTAGGGGTCAGAAGTATGAACAGGACAACGCAGCAGAAACGGAAAATAGAAGTAGCAGAAATACAATTACTAAGACCAGCAGCAGGGTATTCACACCCAGAGTGAAATTAGAAGAAATTAGAACTGAAATAAACATACTATGTGCCTTGTATCCTATAGATGGATACACAAATAACTGGGAGAGCATTCATTAAGGATGACTCGAGACAGAATACCCTAAACATAGCCCAAGAGATCAAAGACGTACCGAAAATCAAGGAAATGTTAGAGCGACCAATTTTAATCTTTTATTACGTTAATTTGGAGACAGAACATGCTATAAGGCTTAATCCATGCTGGCTAAGAAGAAGAATCATTGGCGTAGTATAGCTGCCTTCGGTGCCAGAAGACTGGCAAAAGAACTTTTTGCCTTGCTTCGAGGTCTGGTACCAGGATCACTCGGTCTGGTGAGGTCCTTGATAAAGGTCCTTGATTCTAACGACGGAAAAAGCAGTGCTTTCTGCACATAATGGTATATGTGGGGAAGGCAGAGAATGCACAGGTCTTGTGCGAGGCTTGATCTGCTCTGTTTTGCAGCACCAGGTTTTATTTACTTAGAATTTTTTTATATACTCAATCTGAATATTACATGCATTAATTTTTCCTTATAGTACTTCGACTATAGCTTATCATGAAAATGGAGGTAGTTTGTTATGTTACATTACAGGTATATTATGCCGCATATCGTAATCAAATTTATGAACGGCTATTACATTATCTCTGTCACCTGCGTTTTGGAGCGGTAATTTTCAGAACGCACATGGAAATAAAAAACATTAAACAGGCTGCACGTCATTTCATAATACGGGAGATTGGAGACTGCACATATTTTAACACATTACTGTAAGGGTTACAACGCGGCAGTCATTGAATGCTCCTAGTGCAGCATTTTTTAATGCCCGGAATAAATTTAAAAATGCAATCCTCATAACTTTTCGGTCAGCCGTGGATGTAATATTTTCATTAAACATACGCCGATGCGAGTTGTGCGCTGAGCCAATTAATTACACACGAGGCGGCAGTGAAGTACCATCGCCCTCACAAAACTATTTCGCGTGTCTGAAAATTTGAACACGATATGTTGATGTTATTCTGTTTGCGTTGTTTTTTTAACCCCCACCCATGTACAGGCTTGCGTTGATACGGGCCAACCGACCAAAATCCCAGCAATCACAGCTGGCCCACTACGTCAGATCGTTATTCCCATTTTACTGCCTCTGGTGACAGAGACGCGCGTCAAATGGGCCCGAATGACCATCCCTGCTTTCAAATGAGATTGGTCTGAAAACGGTTATGTATTCCACATCCGCATTTACAGTATCCACTGTTCTAACTGTTATCTATCTGCGTAAAAATACAAAAAAGTGATCAAGCTCCTGCTTTCATACGTATGTAGGTATATTGCAGAACCTTAAATTAACTTAGGCAAATTGGTATCTGTAGGTAGGAATGAAGTCGAAACCTCTAGACGATATTCATAATATCACAAGCAAGAGAAATCTCAAGATTTACGCAGCTAATTGAAATAATTAAAAGAACACTAATAAGAAAACTACAGAAATAAACTTTAATAACGTTCTACGAAACCATGGCCTTCCAAACATTAACATACGGATCTGAAAATTGGACTCAAACTAAAAAAAAATTCTGATGTGATACATTCACATGACGTATCGCTTATTAGCGGGTATACAAACTATTTTTACTAAAGCTTATTTTTCTATCTACTACATTTTAATCCAGATAAACCTTTGCAGAAATAGCTACATTACATATTTCGTTATAGATACAAAGAGAACAGCGACAGCCAAATGTTTAAAACCGGACACCATACGCTGGCCTTAAAAATTCATACTGTTTCCATGCAATCATGAGTAACAATGTATCTTGACAGGACTTCAGAGAATGGTCATTACTGAACAATTCGTATCATTAATAACGGATATCTCAGAAATGGCTTATACCACAAAAAACTTATTTGAAATAAATTGTGTGCTTTAAAGAGATCTACATTTTTTGTGTACTACGTTTTCGCCTGTCGCTTAACGTTTACAGTTATGCAAGATTATACAAAATTTCTTGCAAATGAAGATGATTTCACAGCCTATTTTCACAAAATTTAAGATATACATTTTATTCGTCATGTAAATATATTTAATATATGGCATTTTAATCAAAATTTTGAAAACTGTTCATGTAAAGGGTAGTTTAGGGTGGGGATATTTTCTTGAAAAACTTCGTGTCCATCTTTGGAATGTATTGAAATAAAACACAAGTTTAGTGTTTATTTGACTTTTCGTTTTTGAGTTATGCTGTTCACAGTGAAAACACGCGCGCGTACACCTTTTTCAGGGAGCCTCCAAACATGTATTTCCGATGAAACCTCTGCATCGCATCTTTGGGTGGAATGCAATATATACCTACTATACGTGGTAGAACAAGTACAAACCAAAGAAAAGGATTAGAGGCAGCTGAACGAAATTATTAAGTTCACTGGCACAATATACCCTACCTCTCTGGCATTTATCACTTATGAAGACTAAGGAAAACCTGGAAAAAGCCTCAGTCAGGGAGGACAGTCCTAGTGGGATTTAAACCGCAGACATTTTGTTCAAGAGTACGTGCTGGAGCACAATGTTATTTTTTCAACATCAACAATGCTCAAAAAATCCCCTTTAAAGCTTAAAACTGCTTTACAACTATTTGCTATATGTTAGATACCATTTAAATATGTTTTGAACTTCAATTCTCGGATGTGTCGAGTCAGTGTTTTATTTAAGCTATTTGATGTTATAAAACGCTCGCCCAAAATTACTTTTTTCAGTTTGAAAGGAGGAATTAAATCAGCTGGACTCTTGACAGGGTTACAGGATGAGTGGAGAAATGCTTATCAATTGTAATCGATTTGTATACGCTAATCGGATCGCAGAAATGCACGCTTACTCGTGCACTTCATGGATTATTTCTTCTGAAGACACGTTCTTAAAATACGATACACCGATGTCTGGGAAACATCAAGTTAGGGGCTATTTATTCCCATTCTCCCCGTTTATCTTCTTTCAAAATGAAGATACATTTCGCAACAATGATTAATTCTGTAGTAAACTCCATTGATAGTGTCGATCTTCTGGAACACTATCTTCTCTTTTGTCATGTGACCTTCACGGGTGAGCTTGACCATCGGCAAGTGGCGCTAATAGCATCATGTCAGAACTAAGCTGTCAAAATGTGTATCGACGTAATTAAATGATACATATGGGCAGTTTATCCTATCGAAAATAAAAGCAATAAATGCATCATAAGAGCATATGCAGACCATATACACAGTACATATATTCCAGAGCACATCGCTATCATCGCGAGGGGAGAAGAAACGAAAGCGATTCGCAAAATGTAGACGCGAAAGAAGACTTGCTCTAATTCTTTAAATCTTAGACCAATAAAAGTTGAGGCACCGAGAAATTCATCTCATTGTTTATTATCTATTATCTGCCATGAATTACATTTGTCAGATGAGGTATCTTCCTTACGTGTGATGCAATGCAAGAATCTGATGAATCACTAGGATTTATAGTAGTCGGACAATGATTGTTAGGTAAAATCAGCGATTGACCGGCTTTAGAATAACCACAAGGAAAGGAGAATGTAAACTCCTTTTTAATGTCATTTTGAGTCCATAGGCTCGTTCGAAATCAATGTATGAAGTTTGTACCAGGGATGAAACCTTCCGATGTACAAACACGACAGAATGAAAGATACTGCGATATCGTAAAGTTCACCGTGTTCCTCCCATCCAGTCAATTCTAGCGAGTGCTTGAGGTGGGCATGTATTCGAGTTTATGCACCGAGGTTTTTTGCACATGATTTCGGAACTATGAGTATATTAAGGGAATACTTGTCCAGTTGAATATCTCGAACAGATGTACTTTCTTAAAATCGGACAATAGTAATGGAGTTTATTACATTTTAATTTGTGAATATAATATATTAACATATAAATCACCACTCGTAGTAGCAATTTGCCAATCACTTTTCAAAGCAAACATTGATTAAATTTTACTACATTTCAGCTGTTCTGGTAATTAATCGTTCCTTCACACTGTGCCGTTTTCGCCCCCCCCTCCATGGTCATGGCTTATGCAACCAGCACGTCACAATGCTGCAAAGATGATGACGTCATTCATCGACAGAGAAAGTAACATCAAAAGTTCGAACAACATATCGCCATGAGTGACATAATACATACCGCATATGTAAAGCATCGTGGACAAGTCATCATTGGCTGGTTTGCGAAACGCCACTAACGCCAGCGCTATAATGCTCGTCGCCGTTTCCAGCAACTCCTGGGTAGGCAGGCACCATTAGTCGCTCTTCGGTCGGAGACCGAGTCGGGATCAACTAGACATCGTGACAGCAAGCTTTTCGGCATAATTCACTGTCATTCTTTCGGCTTTTGCAAATTATCTTTAAACTTTGTTCGGTAAGCTTTTTGAAATCCAACCTTTAACTCTTGGTTGTTTTCTAAATTCTTGTACGGGAGAAGCATTTATATTTTTGCATTTCATGTAACTTTATTGTATTCGTTGCTCTTCTATAAAATCTTTAAATTCAGATGGCAATTTTAAATGTAGAAAAGCGAACGAGAATATCACATTGTATTTGAGCATATTATTTTGTAAAACAAAATGGTAAAGCAAGCCGACTAAATCAATGTTAACGGATATATCACTTTAAAGTAAATTGTTAATTTATGTGTTTAATGAATGTTTGCAATTTCCTAGCTCCTATCCAATAGTCCCTTTTCACGGTAACTTTCCCCTCTGAGGAAAACAAACCAGTAGTGCAACACAAACAGTTAGCAGGTTGGAAAGGTAGAATCACACTGAAATATTCAATGCCATAGCCGGGACTTGTACCATGAATCTTCCGGTTTCCGTCCGGTTGCTTTAACCAATTGAGCTGTCATGCCAACATGCAGGTACGTGAAATTCTCCAAATAACTCGCATTTTTTTCAGTAAACCACAAGGAAATTTTAAAAGATCAGCTTTTGTAATTTTGACGTATTATTGTGAGAACCAGTCAATTAAAAATCTGAATAAGAAAACTGAAACGTGTCAAAATACGAGTCTATCATTAAGCGGCGTGGTTGTATCTTTCTTCTAGACCAAACAAAAACTGAAAACATAATACAAACTGTCTATAATTTACTTGAGCATATATTGAGCTAAATAGTTATTGGTTCTAGCAATCCAACGAACAGAGGAACTCTGGTTCTTCAGTTCAACAGTCAAGAGCAGAAGAAATGTAGGGAAGAGTAAAAACTAGTTGATAAATGTCATCTAATACCGGAACAAGCCTATGGTCTTATCCATGATGAAGTAGTAGTAACGAAACGCTGTCAAGAAACCAAACAGGGAAGAGTGAGTTACTGAGAAATAGTTAAGGAATATATAAGTGACGTTTTTTGTGCGTAGCGTGGCATAGGACAGAAATTTGTGATGAACTGAAAAAAAATATTAATGAATAAAACGTGCTAATGGAGAATAAATTGACAGATAAAATAACTAAGAAAGCTAAGAAGGAATATGAAAGGTGTTCACGAAAAGCAATTTAGTGAGAAGAAAAACCGCTTCATAGCAATAACAGTTTCGGGTAAGAAGAAATAGGACAATATTAGGTTAGTTGATAAGTGAAAACAGAGAAAAACGGAAAAAAGGGAAGATTGATTCACAGAGATTTATAATGAATTATTAATTTGTAACTCTATGCATAAACAATATTCATATTCCTACACAGCAATAGAAAGCTGCCAATTCATGCCTGTCTAACGGCCATGTAAAAAATAAAGCTACCTCTGAGGTTTTTGTTTTCTACTATGATTCATTTTAATATTAGAAAGAGAGAAAATGTGTGTATGGTAATATGCACGTAGGGTCATATCCACTTACCGATTTTGTTAATTCTTTTCCTATTAAAAAGCCCAATTCCTTCTGATAGACATGACCTATAAAGGAAGGTCTAATTTTATATAAATTACAAACAGATTGAAAATCATTTACAAACACATTAGAGTTGTAAAAGATCATGCTTGGAAGAAGCCTTTGACTTTTAATTGAGATTGCTACAGAGTAGAACAATATGCATGTAAAATAAGACAAACGCCACGGATATTTCATTCCAATTAATACATAGAGAGAAAACGAAAATCGAGTATGCTTATAATGGTACATACGGACGCTTTAACAATGTCAAGATATTTTAAAAATCTGATGTGTTACACTCACGTGAATTTCTCTACTTTTGTACAAACTATTCTTACAAACGCTTATTCTCCATATGCTTCATGTTAATCGAGGTATCGAGATGTTAATCTTATTGCTAATTTTCTTGTAGATGTAAGGGGAATTGCTAGGTTTTAAGCTATAGTCAAATATTTTAAGAGCTGGTTGCTATGTGGAGTATTCCACTCTCTTTGCATTATCAGGACAAAACAAATGAAAAACGAATTTCCATTTGAGAAAAAGTATAAGTATTGGAAAATTTAAGGGAATAACAAGCAATATCTCGAAAATGGTTCACTCAAAAAAAATGCATATGACATAAATTGTGTATTTTAACGCTATCTACATTTTTTGTGTAGTAAAATTTTGTCTATCTCTTATGGTTTACCAGTTATGCAAAAGTCGTTCACAATGAAGAATACTTTTGGAGACATTCCAAGAAAATTCGAGATATAAATTTCATTTGTCATGAAAATATCTTAAACATATGATATTTTAATCAAAATCGTTAGAGTATTTTTGAGAAAATTAAAATTTTCGAAAAATATTCTATGTAAAGGGTAATCTGGAGTGGGGGGATTTTCTTGAATACCTTTGTAGCGCATCTCTAGAAGATAATGAACCTAAATACCAAGTTTGGTGTTTATCCGACTGTTCGTTTCTGAGTTATGCTGTTCACAGACAGACACACAGGCGGACGCGTTTCCAAAAATGATTTTTTTTGGATTCAGGGGGCCTCAAAACATATATTTTCGGTGAAGCTTCGTTATCGAATTTTTGGGTGGAGTACAATACTTCCACTACTTACTATACGTAGTAAAAAAGTAATAAACACGAGCAAGTAAGATTTACTTTATTTCCTTAGTGTGTTAAAATTAGGCATAGGAGTTTCCAAGCATTATCGCTAGGACGAAAGCAAATTAAGCTGAATTGTTACTGGAGTTAACGCTGTGACGTTGTAGGTAACAAACCACCACCCCATCCCTCTTACTGTCTGTTGTGGTGTTCCGATCATTCACGAGACCGTCTTTTACCTGTCATGGTTGCTGTTGTTTGTTGCATGTATTGATGAGGTTTGAGTGTACCCAACTTGAAGCCAACTGCTTAACAATTCCTATGCCTGATTATAATGAAGATCTTATGAGGATAAGCTAAACAATTGTGTAAATAGAGAAAAATGGTACCCAGCTAACTTTAGAAATCAGTCAACCGATGTTTTATAATTAACAACTAAGAAGATTATTTTCCTCAATGCTCGCAATCTATGCATATTTTCCAAGGGGCAGTTAACGTGGTAGCCTGGGAGTGGAGGATCTTCATATTTACCATCTTCACCTCTATTTCGTTGTTTATGTTAAGAGTCTGTATATTATGTGTTTATGTTGTAAATTACTGTGGGACCAAAGAGAAGATACGAAGGTTTAAATTGTGATGATATACTGTGATTATCTAAATATTACTCGCCCGTGAACGATGATAGTTCCACAGTCAAGGCATACTTATCAGCTATGCACATTTCTATGACTTGGAAGACTGTCCGGAGGAGGTTAAGGAAGGTCAGACGTTTCGCCGATGTTTTACATTCTTTTGTGTGAATATCGGGATTTTACAACCGTTTTAGGAGTAACTGGGACTATATAAAATTATAACTATAGAGGGTTAAGGGAAGGATTCTCCATAAAAACCCTTCTAGATTTTTGTATAATAATTTCATAAAGAAGAGTGGGAAGTAATTAAGTAACCCTTTCCAGCCCACTGGTGCCATTTGGCATCATTCCGTGTATTTGGTTTTGGAAATCGGGTACAAAATGTGGACTTAGAAGAGTTAACTTTCGATAAATTTCCATCTTTATTGGTATATACTTTGGTGTTTTCTTATTTATATCATAGCTTAAAATAAAAATGAAAAAATGTCCCTGATATTTTTATATAAATGCAATACATACGTTCCGCTACGGTGCCTGCGAAGTCCTATAAGCATCTACGCACGCCAATCACCGTTTATTTTACGTGGGTCCACGTAAAGCTGAGAGCTTTAGCCAGCTGAGCCAAGATTTAGAGATTAGGTAGGGCAAGTTTCTAAGCGCACAAGTATTCTTTATTTGTCGTCTAGTTTCAACCGAAAATAAATCGAGCTGGAAAGGGTTAAATCCTCATTAGAGTTTAAAAAGCTACCTGTACAACGTTAGACAGTCAGCTAGTACTTAATGTTAGCAGTAATTAGCTGCGTATCACTATATCCAAATGATGCAAATGGCTCACCCGTACTGGTGTACATTTAGAACACCCTGTATAAACAGCCGTACCTCTGCATTATTGAGCGGGAGACCGTAGCTCGTACCCTGCAGCTTAGCTTAGAACCGCAGCTAGATATTGCGGTGAGGAAATGGTGGAGATACTATCAGATAGCTGTGTTACTCTTGCCTAACAAAGCACGGTTTCATACCGCAGGCTACACAACTTACATATCCTTTTGAAGATCAGTGTCGCATGCACATACAAAGTCCTGTCTCATCGCATCACACGCCCCAACGATCTTATACCGGCTGTTTACGTGAACCTTGCCCTGATGCGCGGCACCGGAACTAATTCGCATTTTATGACGAGACATACACGCTTTATGCAAGTAAAACTTTCCTTTTCAAAACTGCAGAAAACAACCATCTCGTCCATCCTTCCGCTTTTGGAACAACATCAAGCAGATTTACTGCTTATGCATCTCATTCACCGGTTGCATGCTCTTATTTTTCTGTGCCCTTGTGCGACTCTACAACAGCATCTGAATCTAAAGTATTACTCCAACATAGGCGTTTTCAGAGGAGGAGGAATTTATTAGCATAAAAGAGTTATTACAAATTTTATAAACCATGTCTTTTAAAACACCAACCACAGTAGTGATGAACAAGTGAGCATGCATACCTACACGGTTTGTCGAACTAGTTAATTTTTACTTTTTCTACTGTGTATAGTAAGGAGAGGAAGTATTGTATTCCAACCAAAAATTCGATGAAAATATTTCACCGGAAATACATGTTCGAGGCCCCTGAATTAAAAAAAGCATTTTTAGCAAAAGGTCCGAGCGCGCGTGTGCGCGTCTGTAAACAGCATAACTCAAAAATGAAAAGTCAGATAAATAGCAAACTTGGTATTTAGGTTTAATACCTTCCAAAGATGCGACACAAGTTTTTAAAAAATATTCCCTACCCCAGACCTTTACATGTAATATTTTTCGAAAATTTTGGCTCTAACGATCTTGATTGAAATCATTAAGGATATTTACATTAAAAATAAAATATATATCTTGAATTTTCTGGGAAAGGCCTGTGAAGTGCACTTCATAACACAGTATTTACTTTAAATAAGGTTAGAATTATTCATTTATTGATCCTTCTACTTAAGTTCTGTCAACATTCAGCTGATGTTTGGGATTGTAGAATTTTAAGGCTAGACATAGTGTCCAGTTCTTAAACATTTGACTGTCACTATTCTCTTTATAACTATAACAAAATGTGCAACATGCCTATTTCTGCAAAGGTTTGTTTGGATTAGAATGTAGTAGATAGAGAAATAAGCTTGAGTAAGAGTAATTTGTATACCCACTAGTAAGCGATAGAGGGTAGAGAAATCATGTGAATATAACTCATAAGATTTTTCTTAGTATAATTTAACAGCCGTTCTTACTGCATACGGCACTTCAGGAGGTGATCACTCATGATACTTGAAATGAGGTGATATTTAGGAAAGGAATTTGTGGAAAAGAGCATTCCAGATCTAAGTTTAGGATAACTTCCCGGCTTTTGCCAGGTATGAGGACCGAGGAAAACTTGGAAAAAACCTGCCAGATATGACGGTCCTGGCAGTATTTATATATGAGCCTCACGCATTACCGCGGATCATTTCCCTGAGTGAGCTCGTTAAGATATTGACTTTAAAGCAAAGTGTACGGAATCGTTTGGAACAATAATTGACTACATCGTGACACCTTATCTTCGTTGATTTCTGTCACCAAATGATTTGCCTATTTAAAACGTATTACATTATCAAAATCACTGCTAGACATATAGTAAGATGTGTATAAATTAGATTTATTTTTCCAGCCTAAGCCTCTAATTATATTTTCATATTTATTTCTAGTTCATAAAAAGTAATGAACAAAGTGTATTTTGGGATCATTTCTGTTACAACGTGGTTTCCAACAACTACATCAGGGAATGCTGTCATAATGGCTTCATCCTAAAATATGTCTACTCAATCCAAATTGTTTGCTTGTTTGAACATGTAGCTGTACTTCCTGCAATAATTCATAAGATTAACTTCATTTTAACAGTTCTTCATATTGATGGAAACAATAGGGGAACCAAAAAATATAAGCATGAGAAGCTACGAAAGCACAGAAAGCAGTAACAAAAGGAGTTTCAAATGCAAGAAGTTTTGAAGAACCTAGCCCAATAGCAATAAAGTTAGGATCTGGACCAAGGAACCCAGAGAGTGAAAATCACAAACTTATGGCAGATACACCATTCATTGCTCACTTATGAGGTAAACTCAAGGCAGCAATCAAGAAGATAATAAACATGATGCGTGTATCATACAAATATATGGAAAGTGTACAAGAACCACATGAAAAGCGTAAAAATCGCTATTGTTACATGCTGACGTCAAAATGAACAATTTAATTGATTAAGTGTTTGTTTGCACCTGAATGTTTCCATCAGAACCACATAGTAGGGACCATATGGACATAGATGACGCCTTAAATTAATATTTCTTGAGAATATAAATTATTCAGACTGATATACATAATGTGTGTGTGTCTGTTTTAAAATGTTGCGATAATAATGAATAATAGAATGTTAGAATTAAAAATGGTTTAAAATTAGTTTGAAAAAAAATTTGGTGTTCGATTCTGCTACACTATATCCTCGCATTTTCAATAGGTTACGAAAAGTGGGTAGCTTTTGGGCTAAAGTTAGTATATTATACAAATAATTTGTTAAATACGCTATGTGATTAAGAAAATTGGATTCTATACGTGGATGTAAACTAATACTACTGCTTCTGATCAACGTTATTTGAAGCATCTAACAAGCAATTCGTCTTTCCTTAATCTAAGTCCCTTTCAAAATATATTTTAATCTTCTTGAACTTTGTTCTTCTTCTATCAAGTGAAAGCACTTCTGCAGTTTATTCCTCATTTTGAAGTGCTTATCTGCAGGTCACGAATATTTTTATATTTGCAGAGACCTTTTGCAATTTTATTGAATGCTTTCAAGTGCACCCTTGTCATCATCGAGTTCATTCTCCAAGGGATTCATTTATTACATCGAGTCTGTCTGCCCCACAGGATATTGTTTTGATGTGCTTCGTACTGTCGGCCCATTTTTGTGCTGAGCTGCTCCCCACTTCAGGGACAAAGGACAGAAAGAGAATGAGAGAGAGAGGCAAAGGCATGGTCGGTGAATAGCAATTTAAAAAGTCAAGGGAGCCGTGAAGAACGAATGGCAAATGCTGGCAGAGTTACGGAATGCACAAGTCACCTAAGCGAAAAATGTATAAATTACAGAGTCTGGTTTAATGTTCAAGTAAAAGTGTGCATCCTTTCATAGCCGTCCTCTGCAGAGGAGTTATGAACTAAGGAGAGCAAATAAAGCACTAGCTATTGTAGTCCTTATTGGAATTATTCTTGCTTGAACAAAATCCTCTTCCTTCAGGCATTCCAGTACCCCAGTACTTCTATTAAATAAGAAAAAAATTCCGGATTTTACCATTGCTTAGCTGTGCTTGGGTATTTCATTTCTGTCTACTACAAATATCGTGTGTATATATAAAAGGAAAATGTCATTAGTTTCGATTGGTAATAAATATAGTTTATAAAAACAAGGACGTAAACGTGAGATGAATATACCCAGCTAATATACGTACATTAATTGTAATTCTGGTCCATGCTGAATTAATCACTCATAATGTATATAATAAAACTTTACAACACCAAGAAATTAGTAACAGTATCAAAATACTATATGCTACATTCACATGACCTTCTCTGCTCACTCTTCTACAAATTATTCTTTCAAAATCTTATTCTTCTCCCTACTTCTTGTTGATTAACATAAAATTTCATTACAAATTCACATATTTTGTTGAAGGTATAATAAGGATACAGTAAGCTGAAGCCTAATCAGATTTTTAAAAAAGTGAATCGCTATGTGATTTCTTTGAAATTCCATCCTTCTTGCGTGACAGCGAGATAAAGCAAATAGCGACTTGCCACTTGGGAAAGTATTGACCAATAACAGAGTCTTGCAAACGGTTAACACCAAAAACATTTTATGTAACACAAATTGTGTCCCTTAACCAGATATACATTTTTTGTAAAGCAATATTTTGTCTCTGTATTACGATTTATCAATTATAAAAAAGTAATTCAGAATGACAAGGATTTCACAGGCTAGTCCTAGAAAATTTAAGATATAGATGTAAGTATCTTAAACCATTTTATTAGGTTGTCTCATAAGTAACGACGGCTTTTAAGTTTGGTGTTTTATAAGACAGAATTGGTTTTCTTTGGTTCACCAATGCTATTTACAGGATGCCATGACTAGTATTGCGTATATTGCGAGAATGTGTCAGTCGGTAGTAGTTAATACACAATCACAAGATGGAACTTACAAAGTTTGAGATTAGAGTCCTTCTAAAGCACTACTGGAAACAAGATTATAAAGCTGCTGCCACGGCTCGAAAAATATGTGAAGTGGAAGACGAAGGTGTTGTTAGTCAGCGTTTGGCAACGATGGTTCCAACGTTTCAGCACTGGAGAAGAAAACACTAAATATTTACCACGTTTCAGAAGACGTAAATTATGGGATATTGAGGGTAGTCACAGAGTTTCGGAAGAAAATCCGCAAAAAATTACTCGTGTGCTGTCGGAAGAACTTGGTCCATCAAAAGATAGCATACATCGCCAGATTAAGAAACTTGGAAAATCAAATAGAAGCTGTAGATCTGTAGCTCATGAATTGATACCTCAGCAGGCTCAACGTAGAGTGAATATCTGTCGTCAGCTTATCGGTAATTCTATGGATGATAGATTTATCACATTGTCACATGTAATGAAAAAGGGGCTATTACCGCAATCCTGACGCCTCGAAACAGTGGCTGAGTCTCCGTTAAATCGCCAAAGTGATCGTATAAAAATTAATTCGGCGGCCCAAGTAATTTTGTGTCTGGTGGAGTTTTGAAGGAGTGATTCCCTGGGAGGCTTTTCTAAACGGGAGTGCAGTGAATGTGGATGTTTATTCTCAACAACTGAAACGAGTTGATGAAATTTTGAGACGAAGATACCCAGCATTAATTAACCGAAATAGCTCTCATGCAGCAGGACAATGCAACATCCAATACTGCACGAAAAACCATGACAAAAATTCAGGAATTGGAAGGAGTCGGACTTCTACGACACACAGCATACAGCCCTGATCTTGTGCCTAGATTACCATCTGTTTCGATCCATGGCTCGTTTCTTGCATGGAATAAATTTAGAAAACTTTGAAGCTATGGAAGTGGGTCTCTCTGAATTCTTCACATCAAAAACCAGAGAATGGTACCGTCGCGGGATAATAAACATCACTGAAAGATGGAGAAAGACCATAGAGATGGTCTCTACATTGAAGAGTAGTTTAATTTCTGTAGGAAACCAAATAAAATTTTTCTTATAAACCGACAATGCTTATGAGAAACCATCTGTATTTTAATCAAAATTGTTAGAGGAGTTCTTGAGAAAATAAAAAGGAACAAAAATATTTCCATGTAAAGACTTAGCTTGGGTTGGAGGATTTTCTTGAAAATCTACGTTTTGCATCCTTGAAAGATGCTGAACTTAAATACCAAGTTTGGTGTTAATTGTATTTTTATTTTCTCGTTTTCAGAGGTCTTTCAACAACAATTTTCCCGATATTTTAATTCAGCCTAAGGAATGTTTCTTGCTATGATTATTTCGTGTACGAAAGATGAGACATGATATTAAACGTCAAGTAACGGGTTTTGAAGCGCAAGTAAAATATCAAGAAAGCTAGGAGAAGCATGACATTTGGCCTAAAAGTATCATGTAAGTTGAATATCCACGAATTTTTAAAACTGCTTTAAATACACGCCGTGGCATAGGCCGCATTTTTGTCAGCGGCACCATTGGGTTTAAGCTTAAGCATTTAAAAGCAATATTCAAAGCAATACGCGTATGTTTATTTGTTATCATCCCGTCAGAAGAAAACGGTGTTTCTACGTTGGAGAGATATAACGCAAATTCCGGCGAGGCTTAGGTAATGTAGATAAGGTATCTTTATTGGTTTCAAATTATTGAAGTTATTTCACAAGTATTTAGTGCATGGGTCATTGACCGTGCATGCATATTTAAGATACAATAGGGTGACAAAATAAACAACAGAGAAAGAAAATACAACAAAAAGGAACAAGAAAAAGGGAAATAGAGATAAATTACCTTTGTCCAACTGAACACATTTGACCTA
Organism: Deroplatys truncata; assembly: GCA_030765065.1. Lineage (NCBI taxonomy): Eukaryota > Metazoa > Arthropoda > Insecta > Mantodea > Mantidae > Deroplatys > Deroplatys truncata. Next base: position 115,950,529 of record CM060975.1, read on the forward strand.
GCTTTGCGCAATTTAGCCAAAAAATTGCCCAAGTTTTGCCAGTTCTTCTGGTCAGCAAGTAGATCCCAACATGCCTATCTCTTTCTTGAGGGAGTTGAGAATTTTTCTTTCAGTTTAATCGTTCGCTGGTTCTCCCATTGTGCACATTCCGCCAAAATATGTACCCAGTCCTCATCTAAATCACAGAATGGGCAGATTCTCCTGCGAGAATCGTCAGTCATTTTCTGTGCCCTCCAGCCTCTCAGTCTAAACCATCCCATTCCTGATCTTTTCCTTCTTCCTAAATTAAGTATATATGCCTCTTTACACCAGTTCAATTTTATTTCATTTGCTAGACTTAGAGAACGTTTAATTTTACAATCCGATTCTATTTCCTGTTGGGTGATGTCTCTTAATCTTCTTTTAACACCTTTCCATATGCTTTGTCATTTTTTTCAGCTCTTAGCCATATTGGCCCCATTCCTATTCTCCTCAAACCCCCTTCAAAATCAGCTGCCCAATAATGTAAGTGTTTTCTTGGTCTCTGTTTACATCATGGGATTAATAACCTTAAGGTCTAAAAATTAATACTTAGCAAACATTACCTTTCTACCACCCACGAGGTGGATTGTTAATGGTATAACGATAAACAGAAATTCGGAGGCTCAATTGAAATTCTGCTCTTACTTCACGTAGAGGTTTTGAGTTTTCCGAATTTAAGTTCGCATTTTTATTAAAAAAGTTGTGCGTGGGTATCTGTATTCATCTGTGAACTCAAAAACGAAAAGTTGGTGAAATACCAAACTTGTTATTTAAGTTCAATTTTCAAGGATGCGACACGTTTATTTTTAAGAATATCCCATCATCGCAATCTACACTTTATAAAAAAAAAAACATTCGTTATATATTATTTTCTCAAAAATGGCTAACGACTTTGATTAAAATATGTGTTTAACACATTTACATGACAAAGAAAATGCATATCTTGAATTTCGTCTGACGTCCTCTGATCTGTTTATTTTATGACCTCTTTATTCGGAATGAAATTGTATAATTATAGGTAAACCTTGAGATAGAAAAAAACCTTATTAGACATGGAATGTACGAGGGTAAGTCCGTAAATATCTGCAGACTATTTTTAAGTTTTTGTAGGTTGGCTGTATCGGTTTTTGCGCGCATGTTGACTTATTGTTTCTTTGTCTCCGCTTGTGGAATGTTTGACCGTTATTACTCCAATGAATGTTAAATAATAATAATAATAATAATAATAATAATAATAATAATAATAATAATAATAATAATAATAATAATTATTATTATTATTATTATTATTATTGCTGCACCCCTCACCGTTTACACCAAAAAAGAACAGCGAGCGTCATTGGGTTTTTCTTTTTTTTTTTGGTCTGAAGGTATACCAGGAGACGAAATCCATCGAAGACATTTATCACAATATGAGGGAATGTTTTACCCATCCATATTCACTAGTGACGTCAACATTGAGCATATCCATATACCGAGAACCGAGGATTGACTGTCGATTAAGTAGCAAACCATATCTTTTTTGTTGCATTTAAAAATGCCTTCAGGGGTCGTTTCTTCACCGCAGACCAAGAAGTGAAGGAAGTGGTGCATACATGACTTACTACTCAGACGAAAAACCTTTTTTTCTGAAGCCATTAGAAAGCTTGTGTAACGATGGACCACGTGCATTGAGAAGCAAGGGGACTACGTTGAAAAAGAGGTAATTGTAAGCTTCTATTGTTGTTATAATAAATTTAAATAATTATGTGCGGACATATATTCACTTACCCTCGTAGACTTCGTTGAAACTCTCAATTTAAATAATGATTTGTAGCATTAACCATTTCCGAAATATTCGTTGTTATTGGTTTGAATTTTGTCACCTTTCGTCGCTTAGCTTTTGTCTCTTGGCCATGCAAGGAACATGGAAAGGATTTTACTATGAGTTCAGCCTACCTTATCTCTCTTGTACACCCGTGGAAAAAAAGAGTCATCTCCAGATTCCAGGTGACGATCGGGAGGTCTTCGTGTACCTTCGTAATAGCTACGTTTACACACATACAGGAACTGTGGAATGTTCTCTGCTCTGTGAGCGCAGTGATCCCCTTATAACAGTATTTCTGGCGGTGACGCTTATAAGCTACCGAAAATAGAGCAGAGCAACGGTTCATTGGCCGGGAGGTTAAGAAGGCACTGCTTGCGCTCATAAGCTTCGGTTTAAATCTCGCATTAATTATTCTTATTTTTATATTGTTAATCTTATGACTGGATGTGTAGAAGATAATATTGCTTTAATGTAACTTTAGCGTTTTAAGTTTTAGGCACACAAATACATAATCCTATTAAAACACTCGTTTTAGATCACCAAAGAAATAAATACAAATAAACTATTATCTTCTAAAATTAAAACACACAAAAAATAAACCAAATTAATTTTGGGTGTATGAACCCTGAGCACCTATAACTGTTCTCAATTTTTGGCGTATAGATGAAATTAAATTCCTGTAGTAATTCAGACGAGAAGCTCCAACATACCAGGCTTCTTGAATTTGTGTCCTTCGCACATCTGCAGGGAATTTCGAGCTCCCTTTTCACGTCAGTCCAAATATTTTCATTAGGGTTCAAATCTGGTGAACAGGGAGGCCAGTCTATTACTCTGATATCCTGTACCAATTCAACAGTTCTATGAGAATATCTCATCCTCACAGAAGGAATCAAAATATTCTCAAGTATTACCATGTATTGCGCAGTGTTCAGTATATCGTCAAGTTGCCACAACACATCTAAACCGTCTTTTGTTATTCAACAAGATACAGACATGCGGCCTGGTGAAATTGTGAAGCCATGTGTTTTGCATCGTAGTAACTTTTATATTATGAACTTTACCAAATGCCGTATATGAAATGCAGTGTATCGAAAATAAGTATTCACTATATGTTGATTAAACATTATTAAACAAGACCAAAAAGTGTTTATTACAGGCGAGAAGGTACCCTACGCCTTGCGACAGTGCTACAGAGAACACTGAGAGGTAGCATTTTTACTTTCTCTACTACGTATAGTAAGTAGGGGAAGTATTGTATTCCACCCAAAAATTCGATACCGAGATTTCACCGCAAATACATGTTTTGAGACCCCCTGAATCCAAAAAAAGCATTTTTGGAAACATGTCCGTCTGTGTGTCTGTGTGTGTGTCTGTGAACAGCATAACTCAGAAACGAACAGTCGGATAAACACCAAACTTGGTATTTGGGTTCAGTATCTTCCAAGGATGCGACACGAAGGTTTTCAAGAAAATCCCCCCACCAAAGAGTACCCTTTACATGGAAGATGTTTCGAAAATTTTAATTTTCTCAAAAATGGCTCTAACAATTTTGATTAAAATATCATATGTTAAGATATTTTTATGACAAATAAAATGTATATCTTGAATTTCCTGGGAATGTCTCCAAAAGTATTCTTTATTGTGAACGACTTTTGCATACCGGTAAACCATAAGAGATAGACAAAAGTTTACTACACAAAAAATGTAGATCGCGTTAAAATACACAATTTAGGTATATAGATATTTTTAGTTGAGTGAACCATTTTCGAGATATTGCTTGTTATTTCCTTAAATTTTCCAATACTTATACTTTTTCTCAAATTCGTTATTCAATTTTTTATGTCCTGGATATGCAAACAGAATAGAATGCGCCACATAGCAACCAGCGCTTAAAAGATTTGACTATCGCTTATAACCTACCATGTTCCCCTTGCATCTACAAGAAAATTAGCAATAAGATTGACATCTCGATATCTCGATTAACATGAAGCATATAGAGAATAAGCGTTTGTAAAAATAGTTTGTGGAAGAGTAGAGAAAGTCATGTGAGTGCAACACATCAGATTTTTAATAATGCCGCACAACAAATTGCAGCACCGGCCTCACAACTATATTGCGTATGGTGTAAACAAGGTGTTGTGCTATGTAGGACTTAAAACTTAATTTGGCGTTCAAGACACCACTTTTATTTGCTTTTTTTGTCCACGGGTACACATAACACGATATGTGTAATAAAATCATTACGGAGCCAGATGACTAAGGCGGTAAAGTCCGTGGCCCGCATTCAGGTGGTCTCAAGATCTATCCCCGCAGACTGCTCACTCTGACCCAGGGTTTTCGTGGTTTCTCCGGATCGACAGACAAATGCTGGAGTGATTCATTTCCTACCACGACTCTCCTCCCTCCCATTTCCTCTATACATCATCTCCCTTGTCATCTGCTTCAGAGTTGTAGGGTCAGGCAAAAGTGTTCGGCGGGTTGCGGCTGGGAGGTTGCTTGCACTCTGTAAAGGTTTCTTTCCTGGCGTCGCTGCGATGTCCCTCAGATAGGTGTCTCCTCCGAGTGGGCTTCGCCAAGGGGACCCTGGAGGTTGGTGGCTTTGGGCAGGGACCGGGCGGCATCGGATGCATTCTATCTGGAAACGTTAGGGATCTCATCCATGCTTGCCCCCGTCGGCATGTGGATCTCGTCACCCTTAGGCTCTCTCCCCCCCCTCCCAGGGATCACGTTGGAAGCAACAAGGTCCCTTCCGCGACACTATCCTTACCGCTGTAATAAAAACATTTCTGCAAAGTTTAGCGAAAATGCTTCCTAGAATAGTGGACCGAGAAATACATGTAAACAAAGATTTTTCAAAATATTTTAGCTTTTACTTATGCTTATAAATGCCGAACTCTGATTCATTGCATAACAGTTCAAACCATTTGATAGCGGCAGGGCATAATTGTCTGCGCTTCAGGAAAAATGCCATAAAACAGAATTAGTATTTGCAGTAAGTTAAAAATCAGCAATACATGCATGTAGTAAGAGCCAGTTTGCTTTTTGTGACACACTGTCATCATTCTCCTATTGTTTCTGTCCATTTTCGGTAGTCTAACTAAATTGAACAAGGGCAAAGTGAGGAATAATACAAAAGTGTGAAATATTCTTTCCCCCTCCAGCGGCAACCCTAATTAAAAGTATTTTTATGTCGTATAGTATTTCAGTCGAAGATGTGCTATAAATTAAAATAATTACACGTACTATGCGGGATGAGGAAACACAATATGCAGAAAATTATAGAACAGAAAGACAGCAGCAAGAACTTTGCGGTTAGGAGTATTGTATCGCAGATGCCGTATAATAACAGGTGCGTTGCATGAACATAATTAAAATCCAACTTTGTGAAGCATCTTTATTTCCCAGTCAAAATCAAATGTAACTCATAGGACAAGTGTGTACTTATTGTCTCGACTAATGAGTACTGGTACACAATAATAAACTAACAATTACAAGCGCATGTCGTGCTGTACTCTTTGAACTGAACAAGACTAGCGTTCGATATTACCGTACCCTCCAGTAGATTTCACAGCGCACATGCGGTGCTGAACTTCACACACACCTAACGACATTAACTTGTACTGTCTGACGAAAGAGAGCAGATTTTAGGCGAGGTCGTTAGGTGCCTTGGCTAGGTTTAAAGAGGAGAGACAACGCCCGAGAGTACAGTACCTGACAATCAAAACATCAACACAACGTATGTAACGGAATATGGAATACCAGGGGGCTCTGCCCCCATGTGACCCTGGCAGGAGGGCGTCATCATAGTGACTCTCCCTACCCGAGAGCTTTTCCTGTGGGCCGGCAGCTGAACATTTAAATCCGGCTCCCCCATTACAGGGTGGAAGTGGATGCGCCACTTATGTGCGTCAAGCCCCAAAGGGAAACCCTACCGAAAAACGTCAGTACGGCCGACAGCAGCCTAGCAGACTGCCTACCGGCTCTCCAGGGCGATACCGGAGTACCTTGAGGGTTCTCACAACCCTGCCTGAACGGAAAACCACACAGACGCACCCAATTTCCATGGTATCGCGAACCACTACCCCGCCGAGTCCAACCCAATCCAAACAACAACCTTAAGGGTGGGGCCCGGATTTTGGCCCATCGTACCTTAAGTAGCGTCAGAAATACCACGAGAACCGGGACGTAACGGAATAGTTAGAGCTTTACGTTTCTTTTCTTTACACATTGTAACACTTGTACACACAGTGTAACACATTGAATATTATTTTTATACTTCGTGAACGTATGACTTTCGTGACGGTGTTTGCATCTTAACTTATTTACGAACCCGTCCACTGGGACTAACAGATTCAACTGCTGCATTTCCTTATAGCAGACCTGTACATGCTACGCACCGGGAATGGTGACGTAATACGGTTGTCTGTTATGCTTCTGCGTTAGCTTCTCTGTCTCCGGTCTGCATTTGTTCCTCAAACGGGCAGTTTAAAAGAGTGCATTTTGTTTACATCCGTCACACCACAAACAAGTCTCTCAATCGGAGACTCTTAACATTTCGGATTTAATGTTGACGCATGCAGCGCAGTATAAGAAAAAGCTTCTAGAACACCTTGTTCCTATTGACAAAATGCTTACTTTGGTACTGCCTTTGTACTCTATAATTTGCTGCACATTCTTTTTCCGCACGTAGTAGATGTTACTAGTTTAGTACATGATGGTGTCTTACTACAGTGTAATACATTCGTTTTGATCGTCTGTGAATTGAAGTAGGTGGTTTGTTACGTTAGTTGCACCATGCTTTGGGCGTCAATTTGAAGCAGTTAGTTGCTGCTATGTATTGAAAGTCAGTTTGTAGATACTGTATTATATTTCAACTCTTGGGGAGCCGAACTTGTAGTAGTTGCAACCGCACATATGGTAAACAGTTTCCGGTATCCTTCGCCCCAAAAGTATTTTCAGGTGGTCTTTGCCCCAAGTTCAAAAATAATAGCTTTGTAATTTAACCGTTTGTTTAAATATTATATATTTATGTTTGCCTCGGCTGCGTCCGTAATATCTTAGAGACATGGATATCTTGGCAGGGCGTGATGCGACAAGAATGTAGGCTTACGCAGATTTTTAAGTTTTAATTCACTCCTTTTTATTAATCCTTGACACAAATTAAATAGCACTTCACTGATATCGAGAGTTGTGATATTCTTTTATTTAATACTTGCACTTTTTAACACTATATTATTTTCGTCTCACACGAATACGTATTATATTTCTCGAGGACGCATCACGCATCCAGTTACAAACACTGTCCGCAAGCAACTGACTTCTAGATTTGTAAATTTTGCTATATTTCAGTTTCTGATTGGCTAATCCTTCTCCAATAGAATACGTTCATTTAACTAAAGCTTTTTCGGGTTACTGATTGGCTATTTTATAAACTAAAATTACATTATTGTTACTCCAAGAATCACAAGTAGTACTGTTAAACTTTCTCACCCATTATTGCCTCAAGGTTACCTCATTGTTACCTCATTGTTAGCAACTTTTAACTTATTATTCTCACAGCTCCTACATTATTAAATTACGTAATATATTCACATAACATTATTACAAATGGATATAAGAATGTAAGCATATGCAATGACTATTACATACATTTTACAAATTATTACATACACATATTGCTTCAAGGTGGGCTGTTATTGAGTTTATATTTTATATAATTAGACTGAATTATTTTTTAAGTGTTAAAAACACTGCCTCAGAATTAATGGACGCATTTAATTGGCTGAGACATTAATTGATATGATGAACATCTTTGGCATAGATTTTGTAGAAAATCTAAAATAACTGTATAAAGCAAAAAAAAAATGAGCAACTGCCGAGGAGCATTATCCTTAGTGCAAAGGAGATGGTTGCAACCTCCTCTCTGGAGGAAGACCTCAGGTGTAATTCGATCAGTGTAAATGACATATCTTGTGAACTAGCCGCGACCATAACGCCCTTGTTGTGGCTGCCAGGTCGGACTTTGCAGCTGCCCCTCCCTGCAATCAGCTGCTCAATTACAACTTCCATTAATTCGGAGAGGGTGTATGCACAACCGCGTCGACCCAAGTGTACACTTACACCAAAACGAGGTAATGTGTAACTGACTGAATTACTCAAGAACCTTCCACCCTTAGGGAGTATGTAACAATTATTAATATACGATTATAGGCAAGAGATTTCTAAAAAATGTATTCTACTTTCACAGTCCGTACTTTCATTCCTATATCGTTTTGGTATCAAAGCTTTCTGAAACTTAGAATTACTGACCTAATTATCTACCTGTACAGTGTCTACTACTTGTCAATGTTGGATAACTGATTGATGTGACATGACGCTACTTTAACAGCCAAAATTGCACTTTTAAAAATATCTGTTACACACACATGGCTTTCTCTACTCTTGTACAAACTATTTTTACAAACGCTTAGTCTCCATACGCTTCATTAGCAATCTTATTGCTAATTTTCTTGTAGATGCAAGGGGAATTGCTAGGCTTTAAGCGATAGTCAAATCTTTTAAGAGCTGGTTGCTATGTGGAGCATTCCATTCTCTTTGCATGTCCAGGACATAAAAAATACTAATAATGAATTCCCATTTAAGAAAAATTATAAGTATTTGATAATTCAAACAAATAACAAGGAATATTTCGGAAATTGTTCACCCCCCAATAAAATGCATGACATAAACTATGTGTATTAACGAGCTCTACGTTTTGTATGTAAAATGTTTTTGTCTATCTCTTGCGGTTTATCCGTTATGCAAAAGCCATTCAGAATGTATAGAACGTTTGGGGACATTTCCAGAAAATTCAAGATATACATTTTATTTGTCATTAAAATGTCTTAAATATATGATATTTTAATAAAAATCGTTACAGCCATTTTTGGGAAAAGTTAAATTTTCGAAAAATGTTTCATGTTTTGGTTGTCTGGGGAGGCGAAATTCTTCTGAAAATCTTTGTGTCGCATCTCGCATGTTTGAAAGATAATGAACCTAAATACCAAATTTGGTATTTATCCGACTTTTCATTTTTGAGTTATGTTGTTCTCAGACACACACACGGACCTTTTTCTAAATTTTTTTTTAATTCAGGGGGCCTCAAAACATGCATTTATGGTGAAATCTCGATATAGAATTTTTGGGTGGAATACAATACTTCCCCTACTTACTAATACGTAGTAGAGAAAGTAAATTTAGGTGTATATAGGTGTATGTGAGAGAGAACAGTTAAAGTAAAAAACGGAAAGTCCATTGAGTATCAAACATATTTATGCAAAATACTTCAGGGATATGTAATGAAGATTCTTCACAAAATTTTCTCATCCTATATACGTCTTTGCGGGAAAAAATATTTAAATTAATGGAAAGCCCTCCTGATATTTTTAAAATTTGTTTCAACTATTGAATAAAATATATAAGATACATTTGCTACAAATATCCTACGAAGTTCTCTCTATTGCCACTTAAATGTTATTTAACTTGGCAATCATAAACGATAGATAAATCTTATTGTACATAATGGTATAAAGTTTGAACAAACGACTTTTTATAGAAATAGCCAGTTTCAAAATATTGACTGTATGTTTTAGTTTTATTACATTAAAAGCCTTATTAACATATTTGAAAATGCGCAGCTGTCTTCTTTTTTTCTGTCTTTTGCATTTTCACATGCATTTGCTACTAAAAATCCGACTGTAATATAAACAATAAATATTGTTTCAACGTATATTAAACCAAACGCATACTGTTTAATTTGAAATAATCAGTAGGGCAAAACTCTGTTTAAGGTAGTGTGTAGAATAATAAGTTTATGTGAATCTTAAAACACATAAAAACCGTAACTTGGTGATTAAAGAGCGAGCATGTAATTGTCACGCATTGGTGTTTTGCTTTTTGCAGCAAGGAATTTCACCTGTAAAAATGAAAAGAGATCTCCCCTCCGTGTAAGAGCTCTGACTTCTGTAAAAAGCTTGCATCTGCCGTTTTTAACTGTAGCAATTGCTAAGTTTTCATGAAGTAACTATTGAGGAAGTAAGCGAATGAAAGAGATAGGTGAAAAATGCATTTGTTGGAATTCCTATTAAAGTGAAAATCTGATTCAACTTTGTGCAGAACAATGCGCTGACATTGATTTACGTATTTCCTTTTCATTATCTTCCTCGTCAGCTTGCAGGATAATCAGACACAGAAAAGCAAGTAATAGCATAGCAGCTGCCTTTAATTTAAATTTAATTTAAAGCTGACTAAGAGCATGTTCTACTTGTTTAAATTTCATTAAATGGATTACCATATATACGAGTTACAATTTTAACATCACTAAAGTCGTTCGTTATATGCCAGTTTACAACATTCACGATACTGCATATGTCCTTCTTGATACTTTATTGTGCATATTCAATTTTACACCATTAAGATCGTGTGTCCCATCCCAGTTTACATCATTTACGATAGTGCCTATGTCTCTCTTGATGGCGTATTGTCCATATTCAAACATTACACCACAAAGATCGTTTGAGACTGCCCAGTTTACAATATACTCATACTGCCTATCTGCTTCTTTATACTGTATTGTCCATTTTCAAACTCTACACCACTAAGATTGTTTTTCCCATCTCACTTTACAACATATTCATACTGCCTATCTCCTTCTTGTCCATATTCAAACTTAACATCACTGAGGTCGTTTGTCACAGCGCAGTTTACAACATTCGCGATACTGCCTATCCCATTCTTTATACTGTATTGTCCATATTCAACTTAACATCTCTAAGGTCGTTTGTCACATCCCGGTTTAGAGCATTCACGACACTGTCTATCTCCACCTTTATACTGTATTGTCGTTATTCAAACTTATCACTAAGGTCGTTTGTCATATCCCAGCTTACAACATTCAGGATACTGCCTATCTTCCTCTTGATACACACTGCTCATCGAAGCTCTTCTTGGTGTTCCCCTTCATCTTTTTTTCTGTAGATGTTTATTTTAGTATTTTGTTTTGTCGTTTTCGATTACAACTACTGATTTTCCTTTACTGGGAGTTTTAGCAAATGAAAATTATTCTAAGCATGTTTTGCCCTATGCTCCAACCCACAAATTGGAGAACCAGAGTTTGGTGAAGAGTTTCGTCTAACCCCTCCTGTAAACCTTGAGAAGGGATCTTTGTCACCTCCCGGCCCAGTGGGACTATCCCCATGGGGTTCTCACCACGGATGGGGTTTTCTGCGGATTAAATGACCTACCCCAATTTAAATCCGTTTTATATTTAAACATATGACTAGTAAACGAAACAATTAAAATGACAAGGACACTGAAAGTGGGTGTCAGAGTTCTTAACTGCATTTGCTAACTTCAGAATTAAGGTCACTAAGCTTAGATGTCACGATCGCGTCAATACACTCAAAGAACATAAAAGAATTGAGAATTGATGAACTCTGAAACCGAAGATAAGCCTAAAAGATTTTTGGGCGATCTCACTCAGCAGATGTTGGAAGAACAGCTTCCAAATGAGCAGGTCGAGGCTCCTCTGATAATGCCAGACCATGCTTCAGTGTTGATGTTGGTGAGGATTCTTCATTCCGTCGGTGGTGGAGGGACTTTGGTTTTATCAGTGTTTTCTTTTTCTACTGTCATTAATATAAGCTATTGGGTAGCAATTATTTAGCAAGTAGTGATCACTAAAACGCCAAGGAATACTTTGGTTTTCGTGGATACTCCATCTGCGTTTGCATGGTGTTATTAGTACGCTTGGTGGAACTGCTCAAGGAGGAGGATTCTTATTCCTGCGCTTCCCCGAAGTACAATTTGCGCCACTACAATGTAACCATCCAAGTACATACATAAACACTTGGTTTAATATGTTCGTGTTGAAGTTTTCTCTGGTTCACTCACTAATCCCTTGGGCTCCGTAAGCAGCATTTTAATCGGTACATTGGAGTGTGTCTCGCGGGCAGCTCAGGCCCCAGTGTCGCGGTCTAAGAGCTGCCGGTGAGAGCAATTGTGTAGAATGAAATATGATTTTCTGAGATTCTGTTCTAGGTTTGTAACTATACAGGTGTAACAAAAATTGCAGGAAACATTCATCACAATTATACGAAGAAATTGTGTTATATGAGCATGCGTCTGGAAACGTTTTGTTACTATGTCACAACTCATTTTCTCTAACTCATTAATCATGGGAAACACACAAGAACAGAACGTACCAGCATACCACATGTAACTCCTTTTTACAGAAGATGTTCAATATGCCCTCCTTGAGCATCAACCCGCCGTGAAGTGAATCCCGGATGCGCTGATGTATCTCTGGAGTGTTTCGTATGGTTTCGCAGCCTTCCATAATACGGGCACGGAGACTCTGAACATCTGGTGCTAGGGTTCGATACACAAGAGCTTTTAAATGCCCCCACAAATAAAAGTACAGTAGGTTTAGGTCCGGGGAGCGTGGAGGCCAGGCAAATGGTCCACTCTACCTATTCATCTGTCACCGAATCTGTTATTTAGAAGCCGATGGACATTAAGACTAAAATGAAGCTCCTCAATCGTGCATGAAGTACATATTTTGTCGCACAACTAACAGATCAGGTAGAACATGCTCTACCAAATTATGGTAACTTTGTCCGTTGAGCCCAGGTGGAAGATATGAGGCCCTATCAAACAGTTACCAACAATGCCGGCCCAAAAATTGACAGAAAATCTTTATTGGTGAGTTGTTTCAAAAGTTGCGTGAGGATTGACGTCAGCTATGCCGAGTGTGATAATTTACAATCTGATCTCGTTGAAACGACGCCTCATCTGTGAACAGCACTGTTGCACTAAAATTGGGGTTGACACTTTGTTGCATAAACCATTCGCAGAAGCGTACTCCTGCAGGAAAATCAACTGCTGATAGTGCCTGCACACGCTGTAAATGGTATGGATACAGCCGGACCTCGTGTAACACTCGTCAGACAGTCATGTGGTCAACATTCACTGTTGCAGCTAATTGTCTTGTACTGACACTAGGGTCGTCGTCAACTGCCTGAAGAATTGCCGCCTCCCGTTGCGGTGTCCTCGTCCTTCTAGCCTCTCCCAGTCGCGAGTATCAGGCTGAAATGCCCCATGTTCCCTAGGACGACGATCAATGGCTTCAAACGTTTTCCTGTCGGGGCACCTTCGTCATAGAAATGTCTCCCGGTGCAAACGTTGAGCGCAAGCGCCATTACCGTCCACTAATACATACATCAAATGGTCATCTGCAATCTCTGCATTTGTATACACTGTCATTGCACGAGCCAAGTCTGTGATCAACTCTACTAGTACGTAGTAACCCGTCTGTTTGCCGAGGTCATACTGGTCACTGGAACAGTTGATGTTACCTGTAAACAAGCAATGACGTAAGTAGCACGGCAACAGGGATATGTAAAACAAAACGCTGACGGCGCACCTACGATAATGACAACGTGACAGACGTAACCAAGAGTGCATGTTCCCCATGATTCTAACCTTCTGTTCGTGTGTATTTTCTAAGATGAATGAGTTGGAGAAAATGAGTTGTAACATGGAGACAAAGCGTGCCAAACCCATGTCCATGTAACATAATTTCTCCGTCTACGTGTGCCGTACATTTTTGTTACCCTGTGTAAGAGCATAGTTTTCAGTTCAAAAAATTATAAATAAGAGACTAACAGAATAAGCAGTAAAACCAGCTTCAACTCTTATAGCAAAACAAATGCAATTCTATCGCGTTTGCAATATTATGTTTTATAGTCTATCAGTATTTAGATAATAACCCTTAGTCACAACACGAATTATGCTGGCTATTTTACCTCGGGAACAACCGGTTTTAATTAATCCTCTTGATCCAAAGATAAAGTTTGAAGCAGTAGAAAATGTGCTCTGTTTGTGTACGATAGAAGGCGCCAGACTCCAATTCTAATATCCACGAACTACAATCACAAAGGAAAACATCGCTGGCATTAGTGTTAAGAATGTCCGCAGTGTTCCAGGAGTGTCCTCAAACTTTAGTTTACCCATTTGAAATCTTGCACAATTACTATGAGATAAGTTTCATGTTGTTTACCCTTATGACTCTCGCAAGCAACGAGTGAACATGAAATGCTGTTGAATGCTTACGTTGCATGGTTCCCAATGAGGTAAATTTGGAGTACGTCTGTGAATCGTGTGATAAGCAGAAGTGGCAGACATCACGTTCTACAAACTGACCCCTGTGGCTATAGGACAAACAAAATCGAGCCACAATCTTTGCTGGAATAGAGAAGCAATTAGAGTATTAATATCTGAAGACCTGTGGCGATTCCTTCCCTTCAGGGTTTCCGATAGATATGCATAGTACTGAATAGGTTACCAAACAGAAAGTGGTTTGATTTTCGCGAGCTTATGCGACCTTTCGAGATTAGCCAGTGTGCCTTTGCTTCTTTCTATTCAATTGGTTTCCAAACTCAATATTTTTGCTGCTTTTTGTGATTAAATAGACATTTCAATTATCAACAAAGATAACCAAGAAAATGATAGAAACCAGAGAAAATAATAACTGCTGCTTAATATGCAAAAATACACTCCTTCATATCGTAACCTTTTAATTCTGTATATGATACAAGATAAACAAACAAGATAAATTATGACACAAAGCCTGGTAAAAACTTAAGACAAAGCACATGAGAAATTTAGACAACTTGCTGAAAATGTTCCAAAAGTTTTAATTTATTAAAATTAAAAGCACTATTTTCAAAGTTCATGTTGAATGTTGTATTATGAGCCATATAATCCCCCTTAAATAATCATTTTATAGTCAGAAAATGAGTTTTTATGATTAACTGAAACTAAATGCTTATTTTCTTTCAAGACTTTTGAATGTGTAGTACAACATTTTCTGACTGTTTTTCAAAGCATGTTCAGAATTAAGTAATGAAAAGTTCCACGTATCGTTTTACATTAAATCAGAGTAGTTGTTTAGCTCATTAAAAGCCGAATGAATGAAAATATAATTAAGTTTTGGGGGTAAAACAAAATTTTAAAGTTAAACCTAATATTAAAAATTAATAGGACATCAGTAGGGATCATTTAGCTTCTGGAAGTACCCACATCAGAAGTATTACCTTTGAGGCAGTATTTTATATCACAACACTGTGAATGCCAGAGTGGTTGTAGTGTAAATTAACATTATTGTATGACAATGATTTTAGATGTTTGTTAGCCATAAGCATTGTTAGGAAATAAGTTTACACGGCCTCACTGAAACTGACAATAGAGTGGGTAACAATGAACTGAGGGGGTGAGTTGTTTATCACTAAGAAGAGACAAACAAATGACGTCAGGGTAGCGTGCCTTTCTTTAGAAATGGAGGGAATATCTTTCCTAGAGCATATGTGTTAGTAATTATGATTGACTGACAAAATAGACGCTAATGTTGGCGCGATTTGGTAACCAATAGTAGCTCTATTATAATGTGTAGGCATTTCGTGGAGAAGGAGTATATATTCTCGAGCCACAAGCAGTATCGCGCAGTTCTAAGAAATCTCTCGCGAGGTACACGTCACGCAGTCTTGAAAAATTATTCGCGAGGTACACATCACGCAGTTCTATGGAATCTTTCACGAGGTACACGTCGCGCACTCTTGAAGAATCTTTCGTGGAGTGCACATCATACAGTTCGGAAGAATCTCTCGCGTCGTAAAGTTAGTTACAAAATGTGAAGTACGCGGCAACTAATAAGACAGTAATTACATTCGGAAATATAACAGTTTCAATCAGACGTGTATAATGATTTAAGATGTGAACTATTAATTAAATGTGACGGCAATAAAAGCGTGAAAATAAATTCTTTTATCAGTGTTATCTTTTAGTAACAACTCCTTTCCGTTTACATGCCCTGCTCAGAGATATATGCTCGACTGAGTAATAATAGCTAGCCGGAGGACAAAGAACCCAAAATTCAAAATAGTAAAACAATAACAGGCGCCAAGTAAAAAAGATAACACGAACAGATTACCGCGACACCTTATTCTTCGAGTTCTGACTTGTTATTTCATAACAGAACAAATTAAAATAAATCATGCATATTCACATAAATTCTATAAAGAAATTTCTGAAAAAAAAACAATTAAAACTTCTTTTTGCAAACTTTATGTGAGAATAAGTTTAATGTTTAGATGCGTTTGCTGCTGCAGAACAAAATATCGAGACTCGAATAACAGAACATAAGCGACAAGGCGTTTTGCATAGACAGACACATATGTCTACAGTAATTGGTCATTGTATTCTCTATGGTACTAAAGTATTAGCAATGACGAAATCTATCATGCTAGGCTTCATAGAGAAGCGACTAAGATACACAAACATACCAACGATGGCTCGCCACCATATATCCGCCAAAGCATTTCTTACCATGGCCTGAGCTATAAATTGCGAAGTGTTTGCCGCCTTATTTACGTCAGTATGGCTACTTTACGACTGGTGCACAAAGCTACCAGCACAACCACCGTTACTAATACTGTGCCCTCTTTAGAGGCACTTCCTTCCAGTGCGCAATTGAATCTCTGGAAATAAAAATGTTCTGTTTTTAACCCCAGGTCTCAGGCAGGGCTACGATCATGCTTGGAAGCTCGAATAACATCCCTTGTTTCGCTCCTGCCTTCTGCAGCAGCACCTTAACGTCCATAATAATCGGGGGTGCTTCTGCGCAACTCCGCTGCTTCCTATCACTTCCTTCCAACCTTCTTCTTTGATAAAAAAAAAAGCTTCTTATCCTTTGAAGATGGCAACCAAAGATTTGATCGCAACATCAAGAGTGAACAAAGTTTATGCATAGACCACGTACTTCTAGCTTGGAAGCTTCTACCAATTTATCAACTACCAGCCGCAGCACATGCGGGGTAGAAATTTCATATATAACATTTTGAAATCAACAGATTTAGTTAAAATTGTTAAAAAAATTAGTACTACTTTATATGGAGCAGGTTCCAACAATTTACGACCTTTAGCTGAATTGTTGTATATAAAGATGAAACTTTCATAACAATTTGACGAGATATATTTTTAATTTCGGCAAAGTTAAGGGTATTTTATGTGGAGACTCCTCTAAAATTTACAGTTTGCAGGATGTATGCGGGAGTTGAAATTTTGCATATAGAATTTGGACGATCATTTATCCGCAGATTTCAAATATTACTGAAATTGTTAGAAAATGAAGGTTAGTTTATGTGGGGAACCTTTTATTTTAGGGTACAAGCTTTACATTACGAGCATAAACTTATTATTAGAAGGTTTTAAAAACCACTTGTCGACAAATTTAATACTTTTTTGAAATCCATCCAAAAGTAAGGGTAGCTTTTAAAGGAATACTCAAAATTTACAAATTTTTTGCTATTTGCTAAAATATCTATAATGTATATTATCGGTGCCACTACAGTATCTATGAAGTAGAACGCTATGCGCGCATTTACGAGCATGGTGGCTGTTTTCAGACTAAATATTGCTTGAACATCTGCAACTTAGTGTTAGAACAAAGCCTCTGTACTGGTTGACTTGAATTCCAGTATCTTGTAAGGCATCTGTTCGTCTGCAACATGTACTGTTCGAAAAGCCATTACTAAACAGGCCACCGATGGATTTCATTCAACATGTGTCCCCGTGGGGGCAGCAGCCATGCAGAAAATCGATGTTCAAGCGTTAAAAACACCATAAAGAAACCCAGTGTGTGTGGTCGTGCGCGTGCACACATAGGCCAAATATTTTTAGCAAACACGTACGCGTGTGTTGCCTTGTGGATTGGAAAGCTTACCTCAGAGCCCAGAACACAGGCATGCCACATCAATACCTGCCCTCTGGGAGGAGGGAATTAGGTATACCTGTAGGGCTTGGGAATTTAAAAGGCATAGTAAATGAGGTCTTGTGGGAAACAGAGACGCAATTCTTGAGTTTATGTTTTTAACGAGCTGAAGCAAAGTTCAGCCAGGCTAGTACAAATAAATATCTCCCATGTTGCTACCAAATTTAGTTCCATCTCTGAAAAGGCACTGTTGCCATGACAGAGGATTCAACCGTTGTGCTTTCAGTAGTAGTAGTAAGAATAAATTATTAGATTTACTTTGAAGAGACGTAATGTTAACAAAAAAGCGCGGGCGCGTGTGCGCGCATGTGTCTGTGAACAGATTAACTGAAAAATCGGATGTGTTACACTCACATGACCTTCTCTACTCTTGTAAAAATTACTTTTACAAACGCTTATTCTCCATATGCTTCATGTTAATCGAGATGTTAATCTTATTGCTAATTTTCTTGTAGGTGCAAGGGAAATTGGTAGGCTTTAAGCGATAGTCAAATATTTTAAGAGCTGGTTGCTATGTGGCGCATTCCCTTCTATTTATATGTCCAGGACATAAAAAAATGAATAACGAATTCCTATTTGAGAAAACGTATAAGTATTGGAAAATTTAAGGGAATAACAAGCAATATCTCGAAAATGGTTCACTCAACAAAAAAATGTATATGACATAAATTGTATATTTTAATGCGATCTACATTTTTTGTGTAGTAAAATTTTGTCTGTCTCTTATGGTTTACCAGTTATTCAAAACTCGTTCACAATGAAGAATACTTTTGGAGACATTCCCAGAAAATTCGAGATATACATTTCATTTGTCATAAAAATATCTTAAACATATGATGTTTTAATCAAAATCGTTACAGCCATTTTTGACAAAATTAAAATTTTCGAAAAGTGTTGCATGTAAAGGGTAATCTGGTGTGGGAGGTTTTCTTAAAACGTTCGTGTCGTATCTCTGGAAGATACTGAACCTAAATACCAAGTTTGGTGTTTATTCGACTGTTCGTTTCTAAGTTATGCTGTTCACACACACATGGACATGTTTCCAGAAATGCTTTTTTGGGATTCAGGAGGTCTCAAAACATGTATTTCCGGTGAAATCTTAGTATCAAAGTTTTGGGTGGAATACAATACTTCCCCTACTTACTATACGTAGTAGAGAAAGTAAAAATTAAAGATCTGCAACATTAGGGAAGACCCAAATTATGGAATATTGAGAATACACGCAGAGTTTTGGAAGAAAATCCACAGACAAGCACTCATGAGTTATCAGAAGAACTGGTTGCTTCAAAAGATACCATACCTTGCCATATTCATCTTCTTCAGGCATTAGACCTCGCGATCTGTTGCGTCTCATTGGTCCGACCATCGCCATATTAAGGCACTTAAAAGTCCTTCAGGAGCTGTGGGTGTGTACCACATGAATTGACACCTGATCAAGCTCAACGTAGGATGGATATCTGTCGTCAGCTTATCGCTAATCCTTGGGATGATAGATTTATCAGAATTGTCACGTGTGATGAAAATGGGATGTATTATCACAACCCTAATACCTAGATACCCAGCCTGTAAACACTGCCACTAAAAAGATCGGCTTGGCCCCAAAATGATATGTGTGTGGTGGAATTTTGAAGGTGTGATTCACTGGGAATTTGTTCCCAATGGACGTGCAGTAGATGGGGTCTTTATTCTCAAGAACTGGAACGATCTCCTCAAGTTTTGAGGCAGAGATATCCGGCATTAGTTAATAGTAACATAGTTCTCTTGCAGCAGGACAATGCGAGACCTCTACCGCTCAAAGAACATTAAATAAAATTCAGGAATTGGAAGGAATCGAACTGCCGCCACATTCAGAATATATCCCTGATCTTGCGCCATCAGATTACCATCTGTTTAAATCCATGGCCCATTTTCTAAGTGGAAGAAATTTTTAAAATATTGAAGCAGTTGAAATGGGTACTAACGAATTCAAGCAGAAACGGGTACCGATACGGATAGTAAACTTCGCTGAAAGGTGGCTCAGGACTATAGATCTAAATGGTCTTTACTTTGAAGATAAGAATCATTTCCATAACAACACATTTGAACTACAATTTTGCTTAAAAACCTACATTACTATGTACAAACATTCCGAGTGCCTTCCGGTTTACAAGGCTGTCATCAGCGACAAAACATTGTTTTCTTCCAGTAACTTCATGTAACTTCAAATATAACACGGTCAAGTCAGTTATGGATGTCGTTAGAATAGTTTTTTTTCAGTTTGGAAAGTTAAGTCTATTATTCTTTTAGTTGACGTTAATCAAAATTTAGCGACTTCTTTGCCTGAATTTTTTTATTCCTTCCAATGTATGGGTTTTTATTTTATGTAAGTTTTTGTAATTGACCCATGCTTAATACATTTATCTGCCTAAGCATTTATATAGCTATGTTTTTAGCATACAGATATCCCTTGCATGACCGAAAAGTAATGTCCAGAATAATACGACCTATATATTTTTAATAAACAGTAAATACAGAGAGGTACAGGAATGACTTACAGCATTTTTAATAGTGGCCAACATTAAATTTCAGTCTTGAGTTTTCCAACAAGGCTTTGCTACCGCGCATACAGCTGAAGAACGTTAAATTTAATTCACGAAATATTTTGAAGTAGCGTAAGTAGTAGGGAATTATGGCTCTCAGGATCCTCTTATTTAACTGTATGTAATTTTCGTCTATGGGGAAACTTAAAAAATAAGGCGTATGCAACAAACCCCACACATTGAAAGAAAAGAAAACATCAAGCGGGAAATTCACTCAATTTCGAATATTGGACTCTCCAGTGTGAATGAAAATTTCATGAGAACTTGCCAAAAATATGGGATGGAGAAGGGAAACTTATCCAACTTCTCTTATAAGATACATGCTTATTATCATTGTAATTCTAACTTATGAGAAGGTGAGGCGGTTGCGGGGATATTGTAACTATTTCGACGGGAGTCTGAGCTGTGGCGGCCGGCGTGCGAGTAGACATATAATGGTCACATTGTGAAGGAAAAATACTTCATATAGATAAACTTAGCAGTGAAGCCATCACGTAGATTCTGAGTTGGGTGTTCTACCACTATGAGGACGCCGATTAAAGTAACATTTTTCTTGGTGTTATTCTGAATGTATTAGCAGAATGGACTAGCTATCCAATAAATTTAGTTATCTGAGGCTTATGAGGAAATATGGCAGATTAAAAAACGCAGTTTTGCCACCAGTTCCAAGGACATACCGTAATATCTATGATGGATAACAAAGGATTCTCATTTGCGGTTTAATAATTAGAAGACGGTTCTTAAAAGCAATGCGAACCAGAAAGAAATGTTGATACTGGAGTCACTATGGGAAGAATATAAAGGAATAAGAAAACTAAAGTGACTAGGGGAGGTACAGCTTCTGCTGAAAATGAAAGGAGGGAAAAGAAAAAAATTACGACGCAGACAAAGATAAGGAAAAGAAGGGACGAGAAAATAAGGCACAAGAAGTTGTAATTATGGTAAGAAGAAAGGAGCGCGCGGGTTAGGGAAGAAAAGAAGAGCGGATAAAAAAAGTAGGACAAAGCCTTTGCGTGGTTAGTACACTCACATTTTCTGCCAAAATTAAACTCTAGAGAGTTCCTTCTATCCATTTTGGGGTTGTCATCGTCTGCAAGACTCGCTTGTACTAATTGCCTTTGGTCTTATCTCCTTCGTGGCCGGGGTAAACGATAAACGCTCGGGAGAACTGGGGAGAATATGTTGTTTATGTAAAGATATGAAACTTGGCCATTTCCCTTTCTGGAGTAAAACAGAGCACTGAATCCTAAGTGCACAGAGCATGTGATTTTGCATCTGATTGTCATCTCTGTATAGATACTTGAACAAATTACCATTCAACCCTTTCAAGGAATTAATGATCTGTTAGTAACCAAAGTGATATTGCTACGGTGTTCAATACCGCTCATTCAGAACGAGTACGAAGTGATACAAACAATATAACGAAAAAAGTGATTTCAATATTAACAATCAAGAAGTATAACTGTGTATGCTCTCAGGAGCAGATGCTCGTATTTCAAATGATCAATGAGGCGAGAGAATTTGAAGGAGAGGTAAACCGGCTTTGTTTTCAATCTTCTCAAGGAAGATATAAAAAGGTAATTTGTTTGATTTAAGAAATATAGACTGAAATGGTGGGTGTACACTTCCAAAGACAACGACAAAAGAAACTATAGAGTATTCACTGGAACCCTCCAGGACGTTTCGTCAACACCAGTACGCCAACAGACAATTCGTCTACAGTTTTTTATCAACGGACAGTATGACTATGGCCATTTCTTCAAAATTCGTTTTGCCTAAATTTATTTAGTGAAGTGGAGAATTAGCACAAGGACTTTTCGTCAACATATAACAATTCATCAATGTGTGTTTTCCAGAGACCCTCACGGGTCCTGTCGTTTCTAGATTTAACCCGAGGCTAGCCTTAGGGTTAGTGTCTGTATTACTATAATTGCACATCACACACCGCATTTCCTCTACTCCTGCATCTACCAACAGAACCGACCCTAACATTCCCACTCCTAGCAGCCAATTGTTACAAACAATTTTTGGCTGTTCAATTATCTATTTCCAAAAACAATAAATAGTAACATTAGCAGAAATTCTTTAGGAAAAATTGTTATTATGAAATTCAATTTTGGAAGAATGAATTAGGAAAAATGAAAGGGAATAAATAGTACAAATCTACGCTAAGTTTTACTCGTCATCATTTCGACTAATTCTCGTCAAATTTTTCAACTGGCATATCCATAGTATTGAGGGATTTCATAAATAGTCCAAATATTTCGTGGCCGAAAAGTTTATGTCGACATTCCGTTGAAGAGTTTCTCAGTGTTTAAATGCCTCGTAATGACGAGCTTTAAAAAAGGCAAAATGTTTGTTGATCAAATATTTGCTGACGGATCATTGCTAGTCACTGGAACAAAGTGGGAAGCTTACTGTATTCGATATTTAGCAGAAAAAACTAGTATTTTACATCCAACTGCTTTATAAGAAATACCTACATATCAAATCAGCTGCCTTATGTGATATTTTGAAAGCCTGCTCTCAATAGAGAGGTTAATTGCAGCATTTTCCTACTATTTTCGTTTTTGTACTCCAGTTAGAGCAGTGCCAGGTAGATCCCATGATAGCACCCATGGCTGCCGTGACAAAGATTGCGCATGCCCTAGGGTGCTGTCCACACGGACACCATCAAGTGCTCTCCTAGATCGCCGAAGCCCTTACACTCCAGATCTATGAAGAAGTTTATGGTATTCGAGATTGCTTTATATTAGAAGAATCGACATCACAGGATGACCATCATACAGGATGTTTAAAAAATAGAAGATATAAATCCAGGTATGCGTACCTCATATGTAGATAATAAAAAAGTCCATTAAAACATGTTTCCGGAAATGCTTGGTTTCTGGGTTATGGCCTTCAGAATAGTGATATTCACTGGAACCATTTTCTTCCGTAGGTAGCTGCCGCGACAGAAGATATTAACAGGACACTCTGAGAGTACATTCCGAGGCGAAGGGTACATTGAGTGTTGTGTTTGGCGTTCGACTGAGTAACATGTACACAAATCAGGAGCTGGCGGAAATGCACTTCATGTACGGTAAGGCGGCTGTGCTGGCTCGTCGTTTGTACCAACAGAGGTACCCACAGAGATGTCCAGATCGGAAGACATTTGAACGTCCCCATTGTCGTCTGTGCCCTCATGGGAAGTTTACATCTCCTGGTAAACTAGTCGCGGGCATCCTTTCCCCAACCGGCTTCAAAGCGAACGGAAAGCTTTGAAGCCTGACCATAAACCCATCAGTAAACGATTAGTAGGGTCTTCCCATCCCTTAAACACAACACGTGGTCCTTTCTCCAGCTCCACCAAAGCAAAGCGTTGTTAAGATTTTATGGTGCTTGCGGTTAGGGAGGGTAGGGAACAAGTGTTTGGCTACTGCACAAAGGTCGCCGCTTGGGGATCCGAAGGCTGCGATGACCATATGGGGAGGGGACGACTAAAATCTACAACTCCAGATGTAGAGAAGAAGATTCCGGAATCTGTTGCACACGACTCCCATCAATACACGAAGGTTAGCGTTGCAAGTGAATGTTCCTCGTACGACTGCCTTTATTTATTTGCAACGTATGCAGGCCCTGTCACCAGCAGATTACCCTGATTCATTGAAGTTCTGCCAGCGGTTCGTACAGCACTGTGCTACAAATCCGAACTTTCCTGCCTTAGTATTATTTACAGTTAAGGCCACTTCACAGGAGAACTGGCATGTATGGACATATGAAAACCACACGCAGTTGTTCCATCTCATCACCAAGTGCGGTTCACTCTCAACATGTGGGTCGGTATCATTGGTGATCGGTTAGTTAGACCCCAGTACGGGGCAGCGTACACAAACTTCCTGGAAAACACCATACCTCATGTGATGAAGACACTCCACTGAACATTCGTCAACCAGCTCACTTCTTGCATGGTAGCGCTCCTGCACACTTCAGTCGTACCACTAGGCGGTACTTGGATCGAAGATTTCCTGATCGATGGATAGGTAGAGGTGGTCCAATTGTTTGGTCACCACACTCACCTGATTTGAACCCTGTCAATTTTTATTTACGGGGACATTTAAAAGCGTTGATGTACTCTTCTCCGGTGCCTAACATGGAATCGCTTCAGAAATGAACTGAGGCAAGTTGTACGGAAATAAGCAATAGTCCTGGAATTTGGGGTCCTGTTCGCACGGCCATGAGACGTAGATGTGAGACCTGTATTCCACTAGGAGGTGGACGTTTTGAAGATCTTCTGTAAAGGAAACTATCTCGATAAGAAATACTCTCTCAGAAACCAAGCATTTCCGGACACATGTTGTAATGGACGTTGCTTATTGTCTACATATGGGGAATGCATAACTGAAATTATGCACTCTATTTTTGAAACATTCTATAGATCCTACCATAGTTGGGAAAGAGAAGATCAACCCGTTAAGTTCATAGGGAATGAGTCAACTATACGTTATGTATTTCAGTAAAAAAACTGGAATCTTTTGGTGTTGTTTGCTTACTAATTGGAGCGGGGGCACCAAACTAAGCTGTTTTGTAACATTCTGCACAAAGTAAACATTAAATACATTCATTAAAACAATGTCCCTGTGTGCTATTTATTAAAAGGTTGCTAGGGTTATAAAAATTATTCTGCTTATTTAGATAAGGGCCATTTCCATGCATATTTATAAATTATAGTTATTTTTAAACATTTGTCTATTGCTGCTATTTTGTTATGTATGATTTTGTTGTTCAGTAAGCTAGCGTCCAACTGGTAGAAAATGAATTTTTAAATAATTGCTTTTATCCCTGTGTTTGTGTATGTATGTATGTATGTATGTGTATATATGTATGTATGTGTATATATGTATGTATGTATGAACGTATGTATGTATGTGTGTATGTATGTATGTATATATGTATGTATGTATGTATGTATGTATGTATGTATGTATGTATGTATGTATGTATGTATGTATGTATGTATGTATGTATAGGAGGTAGCAGGTTCAATAAAATAATGCTTTCATATACTAATATGAGTCTGTAATAAAATAAAAAAAATCTGATGTGTTATACTCAGATGACTTTCCCTACTCTTGTACAAACTATTTTTGAAAATTCTTATTCTCCCTCTATTTAATATTAATCCAGATAAACATTTGCTGAAACGATCCTTTGACACGCAAAGAGAATTACATTTTAAATATCGTGACAAGTTCCAAACATATTTGACTATGGCTTAAGGCCTACTAAGTTCTCCTTGTTTTGTATTTGCAAGGGCAACATAGAAATACAGTAGCCTTTAAGCATAGACATATATCTTAATAGCTGGTTGCTAGGTGCAGCACCATTCTCTTTACCACAGATTAATACTCTTTGCATATCCAAGGCAAAAAATGAATAACGAATTCCCATTTGAGAAAGTATTGAAAAATTTAAGGGAATAACAAGCAATATCTCGAAAATGGTTCACTCAACAAAAAAAACGCCATATGACATAAATTGTGTATTTTAATGCGATCTACATTTTTTGTGTAGTAAAATGTTGTCTATCTCTTATGGTTTACCAGTTATGCAAAAGTCGTTCACAATGAAGAATACTTTTGGAGACATTCCCAGAAAATTTAAGATATACATTTTATTTGTCATGAAGGTATCTGAAACATATAATATTTTAATCAAAATCGTTAGAACCATTTTTTAAAAAATTAAAATTTTCGAAAAATGTTCCATGTAAAGGGTAATCTGGGGTGGGGGGGATTTTCTTGAAAACCTTCGTGTCGCATCTCTGGAAGATACTGAGCCTAAATACCAAGTTTGGTGTTTATCTGACTGTTTCTGGGTTATGCTGTTCACAGACACACAGACAGTCACACACACGGACATGTTTCCAAAAATGCTTTTTTGGATTCAGGGGGTCTCAAAACATATATTTCCAGTGAAATCTCGGTATCGAAGTTTTGGATGGAATACAATACTTCCCCTATTTACTATATGTAGTAGAGAAAGTAATATAACTTAATCTCTGAGTCAAGATATCTTTAGTGATTTCTTTAATGTGACACTGTCCTCAAAAAACATCGCATATATGCTAAGTCATGATATTTGTAAGCCTTCTAGTATAGTTTTCAACTTCAGGTTGCTCTAGTTCAAGGATATAAACATTAACTTCTTTGGTGACTTTATTATATTTTAATCTAATACAATTTAATGTGAAATTGCGTTTGAGGGACTCTTAATACTGCACCCTTCTTGGTGTAGTGTAGGTATAGGTAAGCAGTTAGTACATATTTCAGGTATACGCAATATTGAGCCAATAGAATCTAAATATAAAATAAAAATAGTAACTGGTTTTACTGACACACAAACATGTTCTTAACAGTAAAGTGAAGAATGTATAGTTTTTAGTTTTATAAGCTTACATATTCAACAAAAGGTGGTAATAACTGTAACTGATTGAATTCCAAAATTAATTGAGTTATTATAAAAATGTGAGTGTATCAAATTGGAATACTATGATGAAAATCATTTGCAGTATAACCTTTATGCCAATCATCCAGAAACGTTAGACTTGATGAGCTCTTTAACAAGAACAGTTGCACAAGGATTTCTTTCGGTCCCGTGTAGTTAAACACTAGAGTGAAGGTAGTTTACCCCCAGCTGTGAGCGCGACGGTTTATTCCGGCGATAAGAGGGTTCAAGTGCACAGGCAAGAGTGGAGATTCCTGTTACCATCAAATAGCTCTGTTAGGTCTACTCAAACTCGTTTGGTCAATTTCGGTACGTTAGTTTCACACCATTTGATTCTAAAATCCGTCATTTTACTTTCTCTACCACGTATATCTTAGGTAGACAATTCCACCCAAAAATTTGATATTAAGATTTCATCGGAATACGTATTTTAAAGGCTGAATAAAAAAAGTATTTTTAGAAAAATGTATGTATGTGTGTATGTATGCATGTATGTCGGTTGCATACCCAACTTTGTATTAAGTTCAGTATCTTCCAAATATGTAACACGAAACTACTCTTTACATAGGACGTTATTTCGAATCTCTTTATTTTCTGAAAAGGGGCTCTTACGATGATGCTTCAACTACCATAGGCATATTAAAGATATTTATATGACAAATAAAATATATACATTGAAGTTTTTGGAAATAGCTTTTGAATTCCTATTCATTTAAAAGGAAATTTATATGACCTTGCAGAACTGGTAAACGTTAAGCAATAAACGAAAACGTAGTACACAAAAATGTAAATCCCTTTGGAACAAACAATTTATTTAAAATAAATTTTTGTGGCAATATCCAAATTCGAGATGTTTTTATTTATAGTTCACATTGTTCAATACCTAGTCATTCTTTCACAGTTCTTTTGAATTCAGCTATAGTATAGAATTTTAAGGCCAGCGTATACCGCTCAGTTATAAAACGTTTGACTATCGCTATTCCTTTTGTATCTTCCATTTCCGGAAAGATTGATATCAATTAAAATGAAGTAGATAAGAAAATATACTTTCATAAGAATAATTTGTATATCCACTAATAAGATAGAGAGCAGAGAAGCTCGTGAGAATGTAACACATCAGATTTTTTCTAACATTCAACCTATTCTCTTTCAATTTAACAGTATTGAGGTGATATAACTAATTTTAGATTTATTCGAACCTATTAGTTACATGAAACCACTCATGAACGCCTACACTATGGAGTTGAAATTATATACATGCAGAGACTCAATTTGTCAACGCTACTTACTTTTGGTTGAAATCGGCACAAAATTTGTAAGCAGGAAGTTGAAATTTTAAACAGAATGTTTACATTAGAAACTTCTTGGGACGGTCAGAAGATCCAAAAGATTTCCGACTTTTTGTTTTCAATTTCGAATATCCTTAACAGATATTGCATTGTGTCAGGAATATTCTGAAGTATTAACGTAAAATCTTATGACATCTAACTTTGTTGCCATTATACTAAATAACAAGCTGCAACTCTGTACATAGGAATCAGTGAAAGATTATTTGTTGCTTGACTAATGATTTTCCACACAAGGCAAAAATGCATTCTAATTAGCTACACGGCGTTTACGGCACCTAGCACAAGTACTGCCTACGCATTTTTTCCAATATTGTAGGTTGGAGCGAAAATACTTTAGCTTAATTGCAAGTTTCATTCAGTTAAAATATCTAAAATTATAACCCTACTTCAATGAAGTGTAGCGTCCATAGTTATTGTGTGCTGGACCCTTGTATATTATTTTCTTTTCCTAACGTGAAAATGTGCACATTAACACCAAATGAAGCAGTGGTCGACTCAACATATAATAAGGAAAGAAGCAAGGTTAATACACAGGGAATAGTAATAATTCTATTGTATAAATGCATTAAATTCTGAAAACACTCTTTGAATACACCTGAAATTTGCAAATTAAATCTCTGTTTGAAAAGTTTTTTGTTCTCCTTCTTACATACTATATAATGAATGTAAATTATTTAAGTCTTTGTTACAATTCAATCGAAAATAACTGGATGTTTGCTGTTTATAGAAATTTTGAGGTTGCTCACAAGGGCATTGAAAAGAACTTTGACTAAGCCGAAGAAGCGTGTGTTTGCACCCTACCCCTTGCGTTGAGCTAAAGCTGCTGATGCGATCGTTGGTAAATCCTCAACTGGTCAGGTCTCCTCTTCGCACTCGGTACCCAGGCGACCCACGGAGGAGACAACCACGTGACTTGACGTCATCCATTTGAACGCCACCCGAAGGGGGGGAGCCGTCATCTAGCGCAACTCATATATAATGAAAATGATAGTGATGACAATCGTATGTAGTCATCACGGATATAAAGTAAATGTGGAACTTAAATGGCTAACCGGGAATGGCTCACAGCATAGAACAGACATGCATCGGATGTATGGAATCGCTAATTGAAAGGTAAAGAAAAGTCGCTTATATGGGAACAGTTAGGGCCGAGAAAGTATACGAATATCTTGAGGGGGGTAGCTCAGTTGAGGAAAGGTTATCATACTATGTAATACCAAATATTTTATTTATAAAAACTGATACCTAAAATAATTAGGACGATAGCATTAGCCCCATTATAGACATAGCTGAACCTAAAAATGGGACTCCCAATTTTCAAAGATCCTTTTACCCATACCATCTTCAGGGAATGCAGAACAATACTAAACTGACATTCCATCCAGAGAAGCTATTTTATTCTTGGTTATTAAAAATGTGTGTGGGCCGAAATACTATAATTGGAGTCTGTTTTTCAAGAAACACTGGTGAGAGTATGAATAACATTTTAATGGAACCTTTCCAGAGTTTTACTGTAAGAAATTTTACTACACCTTATTCATTACATACGTTTTATGCACGATGGGGTACCGCCTCATTTTACTGTCTAAGCTTGAATTCCTTTAATCAATTTTAGATTCCTTATGCATTGAAACGTAAAATTCAGTTAAAGAAATAAGAAATAACTCTTCTTAAAATTTTATTCCTTTCTTATTTTACCCCTTAGGTCTGTGATTTTGTAATAGAGATAAACGTTCCTTTATATTAATATTCATAAAAAAGGAGAAAATTTTGAATTTTTAAGGATCTCATAGCCACACCCTCATAATTTCTAAACCTTAAAGATTGCTGTAATCGAATTATAATTAACATTCAATGCTGCAACATTGCTCAAATTTCTGGAAACGTTATTAAAATTGTGATAGATAAATGTTTAAAGTATTGAATACCTTCTATTTAAATAGTAACAGAATTCCAGACAATAACACAAATGTTCAGACTGTAACTTCTAGAAATGAACATGTTTTCAAATATAAAACAGTTGTGTAAATAGAGTTTGCGTTTTCTGCGTTTTACTCTCAATTTATAAGTTTTGAATCTTTTCTTTTACGAATTTAACATAAAAAATGCACAATGTATTCGAACACGCATTTGAAACAGCCCCTGTTACTAAATAATAACTAGTGATATATAACATAATTCTGAAATCTCCTAAATCAGCATTTCATAAATTTTAGAAGTGTCATATACCTTAGCTTGTTTCTTATGCTTTTATGCTTTTGAATACTCTCATTGTATCATTCATTAACTTGCCTCCAAAAATAATAGTTGGCGATACATTTTTATACATTTTCCTTATATAAATGTTGTAAACAACAGATTTGGTTAGATATTTTACTTTGTGTGCCGTTATATGCACCACCGCCTTTGGAGAAAGTCATAAGATACCAAATAACCTATTTTCTAAGTGCGGGTGCATGTTATATACCAAGCTTCACCGTATTCGGTTCAGTCATTCCGTAGAGAAAATGTAACTTTCATAGCACACAACAAACAAAAGACGACGTGTTTAGCTTCATAAGAATCTATTATAGACACTTACATCGACTATTTTCAATATTGAAATTGCCACGACATTTTCTGTTACATTGTAGTCACATACAGAGATTATTAAAACCTAAGGATCTTCTTCCATGGTAAGATAATTTGCTGTTATTTTATTTCTGAATAACTGTGTGCCTTTTAGGCAGCATCTTTCTGTTTCCATATGCCATTAGATTCAAATATGTTCCTAAAATTCGTATTAATTTAGCAATTACAGTTACGCATTCGTGATTTAAAAAACCTTTAAAGCGGATCTCAGCTCCCAAAGTTTGCTTTTACTAAGAGTGAGGAAAGTAAATAAATTGTGGAAGTGTTTTCAAACAAGGAACATTGTAAATATTACATTTATTAACCCCAAACTGTTGCATATGTCTCGTGGGCGTAATTGAAGCACAGTGAAATGATAAATAAACAATTAGTTTAAACGAACAAACAACATAAACTGCCTGATTATAGAGATTATACACAACCGCTGGTATTATAAACACCAGAAACCAGGTTAAAAATACAAACACAAATGCCGAAGCTTTGAGCTTACAAACAAAACAAATTAATATCGGTTCTATGTCTTTGTACTGCTTGTGCATCTCCTGTCTTTTAAAGGAAATCAAAAACCACATTAAAATTTTAAGAGGAATAATTGAGTTTAAATACATAAAACTGGTGCGTGACATTTACACAATATACTCATTACCAGTTCGCATATATTCCTTATACTCTATATTGCTCTATTCATATACAAAGCTATTGTTATATCCACCTCACGTTAGATACGATCCAATGTTTGTCTACAAAAGCTTTAGAAGCAGGTAATGTGGATTGGGTGACACACACGACGCCCCACTGTTTACATCACGAGCACATTCTTGTTCTCATGAGCTCATGCAAATCCTTCATAGACTACGCATCAGTCTAAAACTGAAAAAATGTAAACAAACAACAAGGAATATTTCAGAAATGTATGTTAGGAATGTATTGAAGTTACAAAATACATTCTTTACCATTTGCACGGAATTTTGCGTCTGCCCAAACGGGTTCACCTCTCGGAGGCCACCGCCACTTTCCTTGTCGTCTAGAGTTTGCTGTGCGACGGCACAAGACGTATAATCGAACAGTAAATCGGTAGAGGTGCCGATGTGGCGTTCTAAACCCATTTTTGCTTTCTCTACTACGTATAGTAAGTAGGGGAAGTATTGTATTCCATCAAAAAATTCGATACCAAGATTTCACCGGAAACATATGTTTTTAGACCCCCTGAATACAAAGAAAGCATTTTTGGAAACATGTCTGCGCGCGCGCGTGTGTGTGTGTCTGTGAACAGCATAACTCAGAAACGAACAGTCGGATAAACACCAAACTTGGCATTTAGGTTCAGTATCTTCCAGAGATGCGACACGAAGGTTTTCAAGAAAATCCCCCCACCCCAGATTACACTTTACATGGAACATTTTTCGAAAATGTTAATTTTCTCAAAAATGGTTCTAACGATTTTGATTAAAACATCATATGTTTAAGACATTTTAATGGCAAATGAAATGTATATCTTGAATTTTCTGGGAATGTCTTCAAAATATTCTTCATAATGAACGAATTTTGCATAACTGGTAAACCATAAGAGATAGACAAAATTTTACTACACAAAAAATGTAGATCGCGTTAAAATACACAATTTATGTCATAGGTATACATTTTTTTGTTGTTGACCGAACCATTTTCGAGATATTGCTTGTTATTCCCTTAAATTTTCCAATATTTATACTTTTTCTCATGTGGGAATTCGCAATTCATTTTGTTTAGTCCTGCTAATGCAAAGAGAATGGAATACTCCACATAGCAACCAGCTCTTAAAATATTTGACTATCGCTTAAAGTCTACCAATTCCGCTTGCATCTACAAGAAAATTAGCAAAAGATTAACATCTCGATTAACATGAAGCATATGGAGCATAAGCGTTTGTAAAAATAGTTTTACAAGAGTAGAGAAAGCCGTGTGAGTTTAACACATCAGATCGTTTACTTTCTGTGTTGTTAATCTATAGTAAATAGAAAACTGTTGTATTGTAGCCAAAAATTCGATATCAAGATTTCACGGGAAATGCAGGTTCTAAGGCTCCCTGAATTAAAAAAGAAAGCATTTTTAGAACAAAAAAAAAGTTCGCGCGTGCGCGGCTTGTGTGTCTGTCCGCATGTCTGTGAACACTATAACTGAAAAACGAAAACTTTGTATTTAAGGAAAGTGTCTTCAAAGGATGCGACTCGAAGATTTTCAAGAAAATTCGCTTACCCCAATCTACCCTTTAGAAGCAAAAGTTTTCGTTATCATCAGTTTCTCAAAAATGGCTATTTCGATTGAAGTGTCATATTGTGACTTTGTCCTGTTTATCAACGCTCACTTCTCTAAGGGTCACTGTTCTAAGTTATCTAGTTCAATTTTACTGGAAGTTCACTAATTTTCACTATCACTTCACTAGGTGAACTAGTTCACTTTTCCGGCCCTTCGCTTTCTTCGTGACGTAGCTCTTCACACCGGACGGTTCACTTCACTTGGGAGACGAATACAAGGCCTCCATAACCCGTCGCTCTTCAGTAGCACTCGCTGCATGTCACAACAGCAGTCACCAACTCGCTCAGAGCATCGCTCTTGATATCACAAGGGAAATTCACCCGCCAACTCCCTCGCTCACTGACCGACCGACACAACTCAACTCACGCACGTTCGACTTGCACTGAATGACTGCCGCGAGAGCGCTCGCTTATATAGTCAGTGGAATCTTTTCACTTGTTCTCGAACGTTCTATAACTATTTCTACCACTTTCTGGAGGAGGGGGGATAAGAAGCTTCCAGAAGGTTCTGCTTATCTGTCAATAGCGCACCTGATGTTTACGCTGGCGAGCGGTAATTATCGTTATTTACGCCACCTCCCGATAACCTTGAGCTCTGTCACAATATTTTGAGATATTTACGTGAAAAATCAATATATAACTTTGTTGAATTTTCTGCGAATAGCCTCTTTGACCACTTCATTCACAAGAGGGATAATTCTGTGTAACTGATAAACTCTAAAGAGTTAGACAAAATTATAAAAAATATATCGCATAAAATATACAACTTATGCCCAATATACGTTTCGTGGCATTAATCATTTCTGAGATACCTTTTGTTATTCTTGGTTTGAAACCTTTTATTTAATCTTGGTCATGCAAAGAGTGCAATTTCAAAGCCAACATACCCACTTTTAGAAAACGCAACTAGCATTTCAGTTTACTATTTCCCTCTTGTATTTACAACGGAATATGCAATAAAACATTTCTGCAAATGTTTAACAAGAAGTAGATGGAAGAGTGCGTAGATAGGCATTTGAATGTAACACTTGGTAAATAATTGCTGCATTCTGTATCAATTCATCTACATATTATTTCTAGTTTTACTATATTTATTTTAAACATATTATATCTACACTATAAATAATACACCCGGTACAACAGTTTTCAAAGTTATTCCACACGAAGAATTTGGGGATGTAAGGTAATGGGAAACCATGCATGGTTGTGTTACATTTATGGCAAAGATATAAAACAGAACCATGTATGTGTTAATATTAATGAAATATTAATATAACATTCTTTTTAAGAAAACGCACAGACGCATTGCAATTTGTTTTCGACAAACCACCCTCAGAAAGTTCTTTCTGGGAATTACTTTCTTGATCCAGTTGGCAAACACAAGTTTCTATCTAGCCATCAAAGCATGCTCAAAAATACCATTAACAACCGGCAGTGCATAGGAAGAAGACCAATTAGCATAGAACAACATCATAAAGATTAAAAAATTGATGCACGATATTTGAAAGTAACACGTTTAATGTACAAAAATCACTGAATTAAATCTAATGTTTAGTTTACTCTCAGACAAATTTTATTACCTCCCCACAAGTGAAGAAATCCATGGGCAGTGAGGCGTGTACCCGTTTTTGTGCGAGTGCATTTCCAAAATTAGTTGAAATCCTCTGGGAAATTTGTACAAAAGCTCCCTCCAGCAACGTGTGTCTTGCCGACAAACATGTCTCCTCACAATGCCAAATGTTGTCAGTTGTCACTCAGGAGTGATTTACGCGCCTCATGCAGCTTCAGCCTGTTGTACTTGTCGCAATGAATCTCCGCGCTGACACGCATCATCTTCCATGTGGTTCATTCCACGTCATCGTGGATTGTTGTCATCACTTTCAACACCATTTCTATATGCTTCGGCTACTATAAACTAATTAAATACAGCTATCTCTGTCTCTCTTTGGTACTGATGTAATATTTAAAAGTCTTGATGAATTCTTTCACAGAATCAACGCTGCCAACTGAAGGGTTCACAGAAAGAACAATTTACTCCACTTGAAACTTTAAAGATACCTTAATTTAACTTGAGAATTCTGTGAACATTTTATTAGCTGAATTATTATTTATTAGTAATAAATCAAGGAATTATAAAGAATAAGCGTCACTTCAATAACCATAGACTCGCTTGACCCATTCGTGGTATATGGCAATTGGTCAACATCATATGGCATTTGGAAACTGTTTTTAAAACAGTTCTTATCATTGAGAAGGATGATAAATCTTTGGGGATGTACCTTTAACTGTAAAGGCACAAGGTCAGAGGGTGATGGGAATGCTGCTATATTTGGACAGAAAAGAGGACGAGAGAATATTTAATTTATAATTCCTACTTTAAGTCAAGTCTAAGAGTACTGATATAGTACATAATTGTGTAACAAAGCTAATTGAAGCAAATTT
Organism: Deroplatys truncata; assembly: GCA_030765065.1. Taxonomy (NCBI): domain Eukaryota; kingdom Metazoa; phylum Arthropoda; class Insecta; order Mantodea; family Mantidae; genus Deroplatys; species Deroplatys truncata. Next base: position 115,986,003 of record CM060975.1, read on the forward strand.
TGTATGATGTTTGTGCTATTTTGTGTCATTTATTATGTAATTTTTGTGTATTCTTGTACCTAAGTGTGGTTTGTGGTACTATAGGAAGCAAATGCATGCACTGTGGTTTACGAAAATTGTTTTATGACCTGGGATTTTTAACTCTTAATTAGAATGTAACTTTATGATGTTTTTTATGTCCCATTATCATTTTACTATACTAAATCGTATTTGAGCAACTGCGTGATTTTGACATTATATTGATGTAGGCTAATTAGTTTTTCATCTACTGAAGAGGAATCATTTATTTAGTGGACTAAGTAGTTTTCATTTCCAAACGAAAAATCTTTAATTCGATGAAAAATAATTAAAATGATATCGTTTATAGTTAAAATCGTCATATTAATTTCTATTCACTTTTTATTCTGTGAACATTCCAGCTGCTATATGCACATAAAAATGCAATATTTTTGCAAGTTCAAAATAAAGTGAAAAAATACAATAAATTTGTATTAACAAATTCATTAATTTACACCCCCCTATTGCACAACACAAAACACAGAAAATGCAGATTTTTATATGCCTATGTGAGGATGTGGAGGGCTAGAGGGTTAAAATAAGGATGGTGGTCAGGGGAACTCTTTTAATGTTTTATTCTTTTTCTTTCCTTTCTCTGGTTCGCCATTCAAGCACCCGTTGGTCAGTAGCTGTCTTCCAATATACCTTAAGTGTGTAATATTCTTTACCAGCTCCATCATCTTTTTGCAACCTACTATAATAGCTTGAATAGCCTGTATACATGTATCACTTGAGCATGTGATTTCCGAGAACAAACTCACCAACGTTCATGTATACAAAGTGATTTCCAGAATAACAGACGTAAAGTGCAATACCATATTCTTGGAATGATGGATCTTTGACTTTTACTTAAAATCACAAGATTAGCAAAATGCAACATAAGCTATATCACTTGGCTCTAAAAAGCAATCCTTAAAGGTTTTACACTTTAACATGTTTTATCCTTCGCAACATTGTAAACTGGCCTAGTCAACAACTAAGAAGTCTGCTTAAAGCTCCCTCTGTTTCTTTCCTTCCCACTTGCTGTCGTTACACAATTAGAACATTTTGACCTTTACTCACCAGAATATGTTGATTTGGTAATTTGGAAAAGGCGGTTACTGAGAAATCCGTTAGGAATTAATGACTCAAATATTCAATAATGGACTTCTCTTGAAGTCCTGTTAGCATTCAGTTGTTTCTCGTGATTTCATTGAAACAGTATGGGATTTTAAGGTCAGCATTTAGCATCCATTTCTTAAACATATGACCACCGCCGTAGAGAAAAAAATCTGAAGTGTTACACTCACATGATTATCTGTACTCTTGTACAAACTATTCTTACAAACGCTTATTCTCATGTTAACGCTCATGTTAATCGAGATATCGAGATGTTAATCTTATTGCTAATTTTCTTGTAGATGCAAAGGGAATTGGTAGCCTTTAAGCGATAGTCAAACATTTTAAGAGCTGGTTGCTATGAGGAGTATTCCATTCTCTTTGCATTACCACGTCAAAAAAAAAAAAGAATAACTAATTCCCATTTGAGAAAAAGATAAGTATTGGAAAATTTAAGGGAATAACAAGCAGTATCTCAAAAATAGTTCGGTCAACAAAAACAAATATATGACATAAATTGTGTATTTTAACGCCATCTACGTTTTTTTGTGTAGTAAAACTTTGTCTATCTCTTATGGTTAACCAGTTATGCAAAAGTCGTTCACAATGAAGAATACTTTTGGAGACATTCCCAGAAAATTCAAGGTATAAATTTTATTTGTCATAAAAGTATCTTAAATATATGATATTTTAATCAAAATCGTCGGGGCCATTTTTGAGAAAATTAAAATTTTCGAAAAATGTTCCATGTAAAGGGTAATCTGGGGTGGGGGGATTTTCTTGAAAATTTTCATGTCGCATCTCTGGAAGATACTGAACCTAAATACCAAGTTTGGTGTTTATCCGACTGTTCGTTTCTGAGTTATGCTTTACACAGGCACACGAACATGTTTCCAAAAATGCTTTTTTGGGATTCAGGGGGCCTCAAAACATATATTTCCGGTGAAATCTCGGTATCGAACTTTTGGGTGGAATGCAATACTTCCCCTACTTACTATACGTATTAGAGAAAGTAATAAGCTTGAGTAAGAATACTTTGTATACCCACTAATAAACGATAGAGGGTAGAGAAAGCCATGTGAATGTATCGCATCCTATTTTTAATATTAACTTAAAGGGGGTGTATTTATTACTGTTATCTGTTACAGTCTCTGATTTTACCGTATTACAAAAGTCATCGTAGTTGTTATGTCTTTCTTACCTTACTGGCTTTTTGTATGTTATCTTAATTATTTCACCTGCCAAAGACGAAAGCAGCAACCTTGACTGTGGCGGCTATAGCCTTACAGTTTGTCACCTGGCATTGAGTATTTAGAATTATTAACTGTGTTCATGGTTTACTCATTTTCAGTCCAAGTCGAAATAAATTGGAATGAAAAGCGCATTTCTGTTTGCAGTAGCTTATAAAGTAACTACTTTCATTAACCTAATCTTTTCCCTCGGGTTTCTACAAAAGCTATGACGTCGAAAAAGTAACGGTTATAAAGATTGATGTTTCGGCACTTCAAAAATGGAAAGCAACGATTTTACCAATATTCTCTGCAGCATATGGCTGTGATTCCAGTAAATATTAAATGTCAATCATCTGCGACTAAATAACGAGGTTGGGAGTTGGTTAACGGACTCATTACAAGAAAATTACGTGCTCTGACTGCTCGATAGTGATGAGAGAAAAATGCGTTGTTGCTGTTTCAGACATCTATCCCATATCGACTTCGCTGAATATATGCAACCCCACTTTAGCTGCAGGCGGGTTCACAAATGTCTGTAAGGTAATTCATCACAACATGACGTCAAATGTGTGCGGTAAAGGATCAAAAGAGTATGTTAAAACAAAAACACGCCACAGCCCCTCTCATCAGTTCCCATTGCCTACGAAAGGGGTTGTGAAATTTCATTAAAAAGGTTCTGTACATGACCCGTAAATTACAAAGCGTACAATATAAGTGGGTACTTAATTAAAATGCGTAATTAAGCTTAACAAGTAAAAATGTGACTCCATGTAATTAGGGTTATACGCCACTAAAGAAACGCTGTGATATGTTTGTGTATTATAGGCCCAGAATTTACATTTAAAGGGGTTATGATCAAGCGGGATGATCAATAGAATACATTATCTGGTTTATTTGCAAACATGTCCATTCTGTGATGTAAGAATACACAGAAGGTGCAGTCTACGGAATCTAGATATAAAGTGCTCATTTATTTTCGAAATTACTTGGAAGTAGTTTTGAATATAATAATATATCTTGAGGCAGTATTTTTAACATTTAAATTATTTCAGACTAATTATATAATATATAAAGTCAATAACAGCCCGCCTTAAAGCAATATTTGTATATAACAATATATAAAAAGTGTATATTACAGCCATTGTATATGTTTAAATTATTGTACACGTGTAATAATGTTTTGTGAATGTATTCCGTAATTTAATAATGTAGGGGCTGTGAAAATAATAGGTTAAAAGTTGCTAACAATGAGGTAACCTTGAGGCAATAATGAGTAAGAAAGTGTAATAATGCTACTAGTCATTCTTGGAGCAACAGTAATGTAAATTTTGAGACAGTTTCTAAAATAGCCAATCAACAACCAGAAAAAGCTTAAGTTAAATAAAATTATTCTATTGGATTAGGAATAGCCAATCAGAGACTTGAAATACAGAAATTTACAAATTTGGACGTTTGAAATCAAGTCAGTTGCTTAAAGACAGCGCTCATAACTGGACGCGTTGGTTGTAGGCAGTGTTCCTAATCGGACGCGAGATGCGTCCTCGAGAAATTTAATACGTATTCGTGTGAGACGAAAATGGTTTACGTGTTAAAAAGTGCAAGTAATTAATAAAAGAATCTTACAGCTCTCTATATGTTATTAAAATCGTGTCAACATTAATAAAAAGGAGTGAATTAAAAATTATAATCTGTGTAAGCCTACATTCTTCAGTCGTATCACTCCCTACTAAGACATTCATGTCTCTTAAAAAAATATAAATACTGATGCAGCCGAGGCAAACATAAATATACAATATTTAAAGAAACAGTCAAATTACAAAGTTAATACTCTTTTAAACGTTTTTGAGGCAAAGGCCACCGGAAAGTACATTTGGGGCGAAGGCTACCAGAAATCGGGTACTATACGTGCGGTTGCAACGAACTTCAAGTTCGGCTCCCCAACATTTAACTACAATACAACTCCTACAACAAAATAACTTCTTCAATCTCTGAAACATGTATTAAAGGCCATTTACAACGAAAATTAATCATTAACATAGCGACGTAACACTTAACCACAAACCTAACGCGATATTTTGTATTAATAATGACAATCGAAAACAAACAGCTGCAAATCGCCGAAACAGCTGAGCTAATATAGCGGCCTGGAAACGATCACTGACAGTACACACGACAAAAGAGATCATATACATTTCGATGGCCCTCCCCTTCAATTCAGTTTTATATTTATTGGTCTTCGTAGACTGAAAGGGTAGAATCAGAATGAAAAAGTATGTAAGTCGACTTTGGGGTATGTTATCTCGAGAGAACTTAAGGATGCCTTGTGTTTTACCGAGAAACTTGGAGTCACATGGAGAATTGCATGACGTGTTATCATAACGATATCGTAGCTCTGAGGGCGGAGCAGCTGACGGGAAGCTGAAGATCGGTGGTGCAAATCCAGACTATGGTACTGAATTTTTTATTCTGATACTACCATTCCATACTGATTCGGAATTATTACCTTAAATCTATTTTGTTATCAGAGTTTTGCAAGAAAAGGAATATAAACAAGACTGTCAACGTTTTTCAAGCAAACGAAAATCATACGTTTTGGACTTTTTTGTAATACTTTTTCGTTTTACGTGGTTCATTTCATATAATTCAGTTCCATACCATGCTTGTTTGTGATATTTTATAATTCAAAATCCTAATGTCTGTTGTTATTGTTGCTTTGCCAACAATTATTATTAATAAAAAGTATAATCATACATAATAAAAATAAAAATACTAATAACCCCACAACGCCACTTGGCTTTCGTGTCCATTAACCACTTTCGTGGTATTTCTTCCACCAATTTGACGCAGTTCTTGGAGATACTACGCAATCCTCGCGGCGTTATAACCTTGCTCATTAAGGGCAATGATTGTCGCTTTGTTGTATTGTAGCATTTGGTTGTGGCAACTCTGTAAGAATATATGCGGTTATGTTTGGTGATTCTTTAGGTTGGTAGTACGGACCGGTAATGTTGTAATGGGAGTGGGGGTAAACCGGTTGTATCTTTAGTAAGCGTCTAGGACGCTCTCTCTTGTAATGTAACCAGCGAGCAGTGCAACGTGTAGGAGTAGACGCTCCGTCAGGCAGAAGGTAAAATGTATCAGTTTTAATTCATAATATATTCTGTCCATCTCAATTTCTGTCATGTAGTTATTTGATGTAAATGGCCCCTTCCTTCCTTCCCCATAATGATTTAGGAATATTTTGGTAATTTTTAGGTGTTTTAGGAACACAGAATTTATCGCAAATACGTTTTTGTGACAGTAAGGTGCAATTCACAATGAAAATTAAGCGTTAACATAATGATATAAATAGCCGAGATAATATGGCGGCTTACGAATGGACAACCGACAAAAAATTTTATGTACTCTATCGAGCATAAAAGGTGGCGCAATCGGCTAAATCGTTATACTGTTTTGCTTCCGTAAGGCTTCCACCTTCAGGTAACTCCACCCGGCCGGTATCGGGTCTCACGTGACTGGCCTGTAAAACAACACAGGAGCATACAAATTAACCAATGAACGATGCTTATAATCTATGTGGAATGGAGGGGTGATTAGAATACATCTCTACGAAAGAGTTTTGCCACGATTGGTACAAAATTAAAGGCTAAACCAATTATAATATAATTTGACCTTCTAGAGGAAGGGGTGAAGAATTTTTTGCATGTGTCGTTAACCTGAACGACAGTTACGATATTTACATATATGAGAGCTTAGTAGTATTAGTCCCGGATGAGCCAATTAGATTAACGATAATCCTGCCGCTAGGGTAGCTAGTGTCACTAGTGTCGCTGCGTGCGACGGCAGCGGCGGCAAGTTTGAAAAGTGCCCTGAGCGGGAGGATTATCGTTAATGCAATTGGTTCATCCGAGACGAGTTAAAAGAATTGAGGATTAGGGTAACATGGAGAAAAAAGAGGAAGTGACGTGGAGGGTTTTGATTGGTATGAATAAGACGAAATGTGATTGGTTCGTTAATTCGGGTGGAAGATGAAGGAAGGAAGATAAAAGAGTATGGAGGACACGTGATGGAGAGGAGCGGTGTGGCGAGGTGTTGTGTGTGCGGAGGTTGGGACTGAAAGAGGGAAAAGATGGCGAGCGAGGGATAAAAAGTATAACAGAAAGTGACGTGTGAAGTTGTGATTGCTGGGAATAAGAAGTGATGTTATTGGTGGAAAGGAGCAAATGAAAGTTGTTGATTGGTAAGAATAAGAGAGATTATGATTGGTGGAAAGAAAAAGGTGTGGGAGTGGGGTATGTTGGAGGTGATGGGTTCATCCGGGACGAGTTAAAAGAATTGAGGATTAGGGAAACATGAAGGAAAAACAGGAAGTGACGTGGAGTGTTTTGATTGGTAAAAATAAGATGAAATGTGATTGTTTGGTTAATTTGGGTGGAAGATGAAGGAAGGAAGATGAAAGAGTATGGAGGATACGTGATGGAGAGGAGCTGGGTGGCGAGGTGTTGTGTGTGCGGAGGTCGGGACTGAAAGAGGGAAAAGATGGCGAGCGAGGGATAAAAAGTATAACAGAAAGTGACGTGTGAAGTTGTGATTGGTGGGAATAAGAAGTGATGTTATTGGTGGAAAGGAACAAATGAAAGTTGTTGATTGGTAAGAATAAGAGAGATTATGATTGGTGGAAAGCAAAACGTGTGGGAGTGGGGTATGTTGGAGGTGATGGGAAAGGTAAGTTTTGCTAGCAACAAGATTTGCAAAAGCCTGTCGAGAACTCATCAGCAATTTTTGAACGTTGGATGGTAGTTTTCTTGAGTGGATAGAGAGATGGGGTGATATGAGATGCGGTGGCGAAAATGGGAACTAAACAAGATGGTTGAGACAAGAGGTTTAAGGACGAGGAAATTTGGAGGTTAGTGGTGAACATGGCGGTCGCAAGAGGTGAGGGCAAGGAGACGCGGTGGTGAGAATGGGTACTAAAAGAAGATGGCGGTAGCAAGAGCTTAGAAGAGCAGATTTTGAGGTTAAAATAGTGGGAACTAAAAATGGCGGAGGGTCTGCGACAAGGAGATGCGGTGAGAACTAAACAAGATGGCGGACGCAAGAGGAGGGTAAGGAGATTTGAGGTTACAGTACCAAAACACGAAAGGATATATTCCTACGCCAAGCAGGCCCGAAAAATAATTATGCGTGTGGTACTTACCTGTTACTGGTGTGGATGCGTCACCAAAAGCGCAGCAGCTTGACGCGACGCGAAAAAATAAAAGCAAACTGTTTTTGAAAATGCTTAACCAGCTTTAAGATCAACCAACATCACTACGCACTGATATACCTAGGTTTTTTAAAGCGGTACAGACGCCCTTTGCACAGACGTAATTTAACTATACCAAAAACCTGGTACTGGACCATCGTGATGGTCGCTAGCGTACGTAGGAGCAGGGTTCTCATAGCCGGTCGAAAGCGGTCAAAAAAGTGTACGACGTAGGTGTTCACAGTAGCTGCTGTCGAGTCAACCGTCGAGGTGTGAATGAACGAGATCTGTTCTTGCCGGCACCCTGGTTGGGAGATGAGAGGCGCGGTGGTAAAAATGGGAACTAAATAAGATGGCGGAGGCATAAAGTTAAGGTTAAGGAGCGGTGAGGTGTTGTCTGTGCGGTGGTTGGGACTGAAAGAGGGAAAAGATGGCGAACGAGGGATAAAAAGTATAACAGAAAGTGACGTGTGAAGTTGTGATTGGTGGGAATAAGAAGTGATGTTATTGGTGGAAAGGAACAAATGAAAGTTGTTGATTGGTAAGAATAAGAGAGATTATGATTGGTGGAAAGAAAACAGGTGTGGGAGTGGGGTATGTTGGAGGTGATGGAAAAGGCAAGTTTTGCTACCAACAAGATTTGCAAAAGCCTATCCAGAACTCATCAGCAATTTTAAATAACTAGTGCTTCGGGGTTTTCTCTGGTTGGTAGACGAATGCAAGCTGTTTCTGCTTTTTCATAGGTTTTCCCAAAATTGAAAATGCATATATATTGTAACACAAATGTGTGCAGTGCAAAAAAAAATAAAAATTAAATAGGCGCACACACACACACACACAAACACACACACACACGCCCGTTGCAGTTGCCATACTTATATTATTCGTCTTTTCCTTTTTTTCTTTTTTTAAAAAATAACTAGTTTTTGGGGGTTTTCTGTGGTTGGTAAACGAATGCAAGCTCTTCCTGCTTTTTCATAGGTTTTCCCTGGTTGGTAGGCGTTTGCTGTAGTGGTTGACGAAGCCGTTTCTAATTTTCGAGGTTTTTCAGGTTTATAGTGGTTGTCCCTGCCCGGTAGGCAAATGATGAAGTTTTAACTTGTCGGCGCACGGATACTAGGCACATACTCGCACACACACACACACTGTAATAGTAGCGTATAAAAAATTTAACAAACAAAATCTACACAATGACAAAAATGAAAATGTATATATATTTTAACACAAAAGTGTGCAGTGCAAACGATTTTCTAGCCCCTAGTGAGTGTAAAATTGCGTTTATTTCACTTCTTTCAAACTGCTTAAAAATCATATAAATGGTTGTTTCACGTTATAATAAGCCTATATATACCAAGAATACTGAGTTTTTAAAAATTCAAGAAATTCGATTTTCTAGCTCCTAGTGAGTGTAAAATCGTGTTTACTTCACTTCTTTCAAACTGCTTAAAATTCATATAAATGGATGTATCACCTCACACTAAGCCTCTATATACCAAGAATATTGAGTTTTTAAAAAGTCAAGAAAATCGATTTTCTAGCCCCTAGTGAGTGTAAAATCGCGTTTACTTCACTTCTTTCAAACTGCTTAAAAATCATATAAATGAATGTATCACCTCATAATAAGCCTCTATATACCAAAAATACTGAGTTTTTAAAAAGTCAACAAAATGGATTTTCTAGCCCCTAGTGAGTGTAAAATCGCGTTTACTTCACTTCTTTCAAACTGCTTAAAAATCATATAAATGAATGTATCACCTCATAATAAGCCTCTATATACCAAAAATACTGAGTATTCAAAAAGTCAAGAAAATCGATTTTCTAGCCCCCAGTGAGTGTAAAATCGTGTTTACTTCACTTCTTTCAAACTGCTTAAAAATCATATAAATGGTTGTTTCACGTTATAATAAGCCTATATATACCAAGAATACTGAGTTCTTAAAAAGTCAAGAAATTCGATTTTCTATCTGCTAGTGAGTGTAAAATCGCGTTTACTTCACTTCTTTCAAACTGCTTAAAATTCATATAAATGGATGTATCACCTCATAATAAGCCTCTATATACCAAGAATATTGAGTTTTTAAAAAGTCAAGAAAATCGATTTTCTAGCCCCTAGCGAGTGTAAAATCGCGTTTACTTCACTTCTTTCAAACTGCTTAAAAATCATATAAATGAATGTATCACCTCATAATAAGCCTCTATATACCAAAAATACTGAGTATTCAAAAAGTCAAGAAAATCGATTTTCTAGCCCCTAGTGAGTGTAAAATCGCGTTTACTTCACTTCTTTCAAACTTCGAAAAAACCATATAAATGGTTGTTTCACGTTATAATAAGCCTATATATACCAAGAATACTGAGTTTTTAAAAAGTCAAGAAATTCGATTTTCTAGCTGCTAGTGAGTGTAAAATCGCGTTTACTTTACTTCTTTCAAACTGCTTAAAATTCATATAAATGGATGTATCACCTCATAATAAGCCTCTATATACCAAGAATATTGAGTTTTTAAAAAGTCAAGAAAATCGATTTTCTAGCCCCTAGCGAGTGTAAAATCGCGTTTACTTCACTTCTTTCAAACTGCTTAAAAATCATATAAATGAATGTATCACCTCATAAGAAGCCTCTATATACCAAAAATACTCAGTATTCAAAAAGTTAAGAAAATCGATTTTCTAGCCCCTAGTGAGTGTAAAATCGCGTTTACTTCACTTCTTTCAAACTTCGAAAAAATCATATAAATGGTTGTTTCACGTCATAATAAACCTTCATATACCAAAAATACTGAGTTTTTTTCGTACTCACCTATAAGAGATAGAGGGTAGAGGTCATACGAACGTAACACTTGAGAATGTTTTATTCTGCAGTTGGTGTTACTCCTTAGAAAGGAAGTATCTGCTGATTCTATTTAATTCTTACATTTTACATAACACGTATGCACGGCACAACACAAAAACACTACACGCGACACTCATAGTTTTAAATATTACACTAGTGGGGGTGCAAGCTGAACCACTATTAGCAAGCGTTATAGTTCTGCTCCCGTTAGGCTCGGAGAAAGCAGTAAAAAGAATCTGCCGTTCACGTATAGAAACAGAGGTATAGTTGCCTAGCACTAAGGTCTCCGTGGACACGTATCGAAGCTGCAATCTGCCGTTGACGTATAGAAACAGAGGTGCAGTTGCCTAGCACTAAGGTCTCCGTGAACACGTATCGAACCTGCAATCTGCCGTTCACGTATAGAAACAGAGGTATAGTTGCCTAGCACTAAGGTCTCCGTGGACACGTATCGAAGCTGTAATCTGTCGTTCACGTATACAAACAGAGGTACAGTTTCCTAGCACTAAGGTCTCCGTGGACACGTATCGAAGCTGCAATCTGCCGTTCACGTATACAAACAGAGGTGCAGTTGCCTAGCACTAAGGTCTCCGTGAACACGTATCGAAGCTGCAATCTGCCGTTCACGTATAGAAACAGACGTACAGTTGCCTAGCACTAAGGTCTCCGTGGACACGTATCGAAGCTGCCATCTGACGTTCACGTATAGAAACACAGGTACAGTTGCCTAGCATTAAGGTCTCCGTGGACACGTATCGAAGCTGCAATCAAAATCGTTAGAGGCATTTTTGAGAAAATTAAAATTTTCGAAAAATATTCCATGTAAAGGGTAGTCTGGGGTGCGGGGATTTTCTTTAAAACCTTCGTGTCGCATCGCTGGAAGATACTAATCCTGGACACCCGCACATGTGCGCGTATTGCTCTAAAACTTATTGCTGATTTTCTTGTAGATGCAAGCGGAACATGGTAGGTTATAAGCGATAGTCAAATCTTTTAAGCGCTGGTTGCTATGTGGCGCATTCCATTCTGTTTGCATATCCAGGACATAAAAAAGTGAATGACGAATTTGAGAAAAAGTATAAGTATTGGAAAATTTAAGGAAATAACAAGCAATATCTCGAAAATGGTTCACTCAACTAAAAAATGTATATGACATAAATTGCGTATTTTAACGCTATCTACATTTTTTGTGTAGTAAAATTTTGTCCATCTCTTATGGTTTATAAGTTATGCAAAAGTGGTTCACAATAAAGAATACTTTTGGAGACATTCCCAGAAAATTCGAGATATACATTTCCTTTGTCTTGAAAATATCTTGAACATATCATATTTTAATCAAAATCGTTGGAACCATTTTTCAGAAAATTAAAATTTTCGAAAAATGTTCCATGTAAAGGGTTCTCTGGGGTGGGGGGATTTTCTTGGAAACCTTCTTGTCGCATCTCTGGAAGATACTGAACCTAAATACCAAGTTTGGTGCTTATCCGACTGTTCGTTTCTGAGTTATGCTGTTCACAGGCACACACACACGGACATGTTTCCAAAAATGCATTTTTTTTGGATTCAGGGGGTCTCAAAACATGTATTTCCGGTGAAATCTCGGTATCGAATTTTTGACGCAGTCATTTGCAGTGCATTTCCTGTCACGATCCAACACTGCACGATCCCTACCATCGACAATAAAACTGCATTTAAAAGATTTTATCGCTGACGAACATCCGTTTCTCACGCTCATTTTACACACACATCAGCACACGGTCTGTGCACGTAGTGCTGCACATGAGAATGATTCTCTTTTACTGCTTTCTCCGAGCCTAACGGGAGCAGAACTATAACGCTTGCTAATAGTGGTTCAGCTTGCACCCCCACTAGTGCAATATTTAAAACTATGAGTGTCGCGTGTAGTGTTTTTGTGTTGTGCCGTGCATACGTGTTATGTAAAATGTAAGAATTAAATAGAATCAGCAGATACTTCCTTTCTAAGGAGTAACACCAACTGCAGAATAAAACATTCTCAAGTGTTACGTTCGTATGACCTCTACCCTCTATCTCTTATAGGTGAGTACGAAAAAAACTCAGTATTTTTGGTATATGAAGGTTTATTATGACGTGAAACAACCATTTATATGATTTTTTCGAAGTTTGAAAGAAGTGAAGTAAACGCGATTTTACACTCACTAGGGGCTAGAAAATCGATTTTCTTAACTTTTTGAATACTGAGTATTTTTGGTATATAGAGGCTTCTTATGAGGTGATACATTCATTTATATGATTTTTAAGCAGTTTGAAAGAAGTGAAGTAAACGCGATTTTACACTCGCTAGGGGCTAGAAAATCGATTTTCTTGACTTTTTAAAAACTCAATATTCTTGGTATATAGAGGCTTATTATGAGGTGATACATCCATTTATATGGATTTTAAGCAGTTTGAAAGAAGTGAAGTAAACGCGATTATACACTCACTAGCAGGTAGAAAATCGAATTTCTTGACTTTTTAAAAACTCAGTATTCTTGGTATATATAAGCTTATTATAACGTGAAACAACCATTTATATGATTTTTTCGAAGTTTGAAAGAAGTGAAGTAAACGCGATTTTACACTCACTAGGGGCTAGAAAATCGATTTTCTTGACTTTTTGAATACTCAATATTCTTGGTATATAGAGGCTTATTATGTGGTGATACATCCATTTATATGAATTTTAAGCAGTTTGAAAGAAGTGAAGTAAACGCGATTTTACACTCACTAGCAGCTAGAAAATCAAATATCTTGACTTTTTAAGAACTCAGTATTCTTGGTATATATAGGCTTATTATAACGTGAAACAACCATTTATATGATTTTTAAGCAGTTTGAAAGAAGTGAAGTAAACACGATTTTACACTCACTAGGGGCTAGAAAATCGATTTTCTTGACTTTTTGAATATTCAGTATTTTTGGTATATAGAGGCTTATTATGAGGTGATACATTCATTTATATGATTTTTAAGCAGTTTGAAAGAAGTGAAGTAAACGCGATTTTACACTCGCTAGGGGCTAGAAAATCGATTTTCTTGACTTTTGAAAAACTCAATATTCTTGGTATATAGAGGCTTATTATGAGGTGATACATCCATTTATATGAATTTTAAGCAGTTTGAAAGGAGTGAAGTAAACGCGGTTTTACACTCACTAGCAGCTAGAAAATCGAATTTCTTGACTTTTTAAGAACTCAGTATTCTTGTTATATATAGGCTTATTATAACGTGAAACAACCATTTATATGATTTTTAAGCAGTTTGAAAGAAGTGAAGTAAACGCAATTTTACACTCACTAGGGGCTAAAAAATCGTTTGCACTGCACACTTTTGTGTTAAAATATATATACACTTTCAATTTTGTCATTGTGTAGATTTTGTTTGTTAAATTGTTTATACGCTGCTATTATAGTGTGTGTGTGTGTGCGAGTATGTGCCTAGTATCCGTGCGCCGACAAGCTAAAATTTCATCATTTGCCTACCGGGCAGGGACAACCACTAAAAACCTGAAAAACCTCGAAAATTAGAAACGGCTTCGTCTACCACTACAGCAAACGCCTACCAACCAGGGAAAACCTATGAAAAAGCAGAAAGAGCTTGCATTCGTTTACCAACCACAGAAAACCCCCAAAAACTAGTTATTTTTTAAAAAAAGAAAAAAAACGAAAAGACGAATAATATAAGTATAGCAACTGCAACGGGCGTGTGTTTGTGTGCGCGCCTATTTAATTTTTATTTTCTTTTGCACTCCACACATTTGTGTTACAATATATATGCATTTTCAATTTTGGGAAAACCTATGAAAAAGCAGAAACAGCTTGCATTCGTCTACCAACCAGAGAAAACCCCGAAACACTAGTTATTTAAAATTGCTGATGAGTTCTGGATAGGCTTTTGCAAATCTTGTTGGTAGCAAAACTTGCCTTTTCCATCACCTCCAACATACCCCACTCCCACACCTGTTTTCTTTCCACCAATCATAATCTCTCTTATTCTTACCAATCAACAACTTTCATTTGTTCCTTTCCACCAATAACATCACTTCTTATTCCTACCAATCACAACTTCACACGTCACTTCCTGTTATACTTTTTATCCCTCGTTCGCCATCTTTTCCCTCTTTCAGTCCCAACCTCCGCACAGACAACACCTCACCGCTCCTTAACCTTAACTTTATGCCTCCGCCATCTTATTTAGTTCCCATTTTTACCACCGCGCCTCTCATCTCCCAACCAGATTGCCGGCAAGAACAGATCTCGTTCATTCACACCTCGACGGTTGACTCGACAGCTGCTACTGTGAACACCTACGTCGTACACTTTTTTGACCGCTTTCGACCGGCTATGAGAACCCTGCTCCTACGTACGCTAGCGACCATCACGATGGTCCAGTACCAGGTTTTTGGTATAGTTAAATTACGTCTGTGCAAAGGGCGTCTGTACCGCTTTAAAAAACCTAGGTATATCAGTGCGTAGTGATGTTGGTTGATCTTAAAGCTGGTTAAGCATTTTCAAAAACAGTTTGCTTTTATTTTTTCGCGTCGCGTCAAGCTGCTGCGCTTTTGGTGACGCATCCACACCAGTAACAGGTAAGTACCACACGCATAATTATTTTTCGGGCCTGCTTGGCGTAGGAATATATCCTTTCGTGTTTTGGTACTGTAACCTCAAATCTCCTTACCCTCCTCTTGCGTCCGCCATCTTGTTTAGTTCTCACCGCATCTCCTTGTCGCAGACCCTCCGCCATTTTTAGTTCCCACTATTTTAACCTCAAAATCTGCTCTTCTAAGCTCTTGCTACCGCCATCTTCTTTTAGTACCCATTCTCACCACCGCGTCTCCTTGCCCCCACCTCTTGCGACCGCCATGTTCACCACTAACCTCCAAATTTCCTCGTCCTTAAACCTCTTGTCTCAACCATCTTGTTTAGTTCCCATTTTCGCCACCGCATCCCATATCAGCCCATCTCTCTATCCACTCAAGAAAACTACCATCCAACGTTCAAAAATTGCTGATGAGTTCTCGTCAGGCTTTTGCAAATCTTTGTTGCTAGCAAAACTTACCTTTCCCATCACCTCCAACATACCCCACTCCCACACGTTTTGCTTTCCACCAATCATAATCTCTCTTATTCTTACCAATCAACAACTTTCATTTGTTCCTTTCCACCAATAACATCACTTCTTATTCCCAGCAATCACAACTTCACACGTCACTTTCTGTTATACTTTTTATCCCTCGCTCGCCATCTTTTCCCTCTTTCAGCCCCGACCTCCGCGCACACAATACCTCGCCACCCAGCTCCTCTCCATCACGTGTCCTCCATACTCTTTTATCTTCCTTTCTTCATCTTCCACCCGAATTAACGAACCAATCACATTTCGTCTTATTCATACCAATCAAAACCCTCCACGTCACTTCCTCTTTTTCCTCCATCTTACCCTAATCCTCAATTCTTTTAACTCGTCCCGGATGAACCAATTGCAATAACGATAATCCTCCCGCTCAGGGCGCTTTTCAAACTTGCCGCCGCCGCCGTTGCACGCAGCGACACTAGCGACATTAGCGCCCCTAGCGGCAGGATTATCGTTAATCCAATTGGCTCATCCGGGACTAATACTACTGAGCTTTTATCAGTGATGTGGAGACGAAGATTAAGTTATTGCTGCTACTAAACGGCATTAAGAAAACAGTAGTGTAGCATGAAAGTATAAGGTTTATGTTGCAATGTTACTCTTCGGCCATACTTTGGGGGAGTTACAGTACCCTGCCAATCAAGTGGCTGGAATTATGCGCGAAAAACAGAGGTAAACACGCTGGTAGAGGGGTGGTGATAATTTTGTCAGTATCAATATAAACAGCTCCCTTCCATTATGGGCTACATTTTATGCACGCCAGAATGTATGTATTAAACGAACAAGAGCTAGCTACCCGGTTGAAAGACAAACTCAACTCACCATCATACTATCACTATTTGTCTGCCTGCGAGTTTATGGATATTGCAGAATTCCTGGCCCGTGGATGGGCGATGGCAAATGGTCATCGAAATGGCGTTGGAAAATCTGACGAGAGATAGCAGAATAATTACATGATGAAAACCGTTCTCTTATTGGCTAGTTTCTTATGTCCTGCAAGCTTCTAAGTTTATATTTAATTTATGTTTTAGTTTACGTGATCCATTGTGAACGGTTCCATTAGAATACATATCACCTAGTTTTTAATGTTATGTTATGCTTCCGCTTAATTTTCATTGCGAATGGGAACCACCCCATTCCAAGATACATTTTGCATTGTTTTGAATTTTCCGGTACTTTATCACGTATGTTTTATATGCTAAGTCCCGAGTCTTACGTTTTCGTCATGTCGTGCAAAGAGTGTGGAATTTCAAAACCAGGATATAGTGACCCGAATTTTAAAAATTTTACTATGGCTTCAGCCTCCTGCATCTCTCATGTATACCCATGGACAAAAAATGAGTATTCCACAGATTTAATGTGCGGTTCGGAGAGCTTCGTGTAACATTGTAACAGCCGTGTTCACAACATACACGCAGGAACTCTAGAATGATCTGCGCCTGTGACGCAATGATCACCTTATAAGCTACTGAAAACAGTTACTGTAGCCGAGAGGTTAAGAAGTCATTGCTTGCGTTCGTAAATTTCTGAGTTCAAATCGCACATTAGTTGTTATTTTTATGTTGTTAATTGTATCACTAGATCTGTTAAACATAATATTGCATTAATATAATTTTAGTATTTGAAGTTTTAGGCATATCTATGCACACAAAAACACTCGTTTTAAACAACTAAAGAAATAAGTGCAAATAAACTATTATCTTCTAAACCTAAAACACACATAAAATTAAAAAAAATTAATATCGGTTATATGAACCCTCAGCACGTGTAACTCCCTCAATCTTTGGGGCATCGTTCAGTAACGTGGACGAGAAGCTATAACATCCCAGTCTTCTTGAATTTCTGCTCAGAAGCAATTTTCTGTTCTTCGCGCATCTTCAGGGAAATTCGAGCGCAATTCCCTTTTCACCTCAACCCACAGATTTTCAATAGGGTTCAAATCTGTAAACAGGGGGCTTGTCTGTCACTCTCATATCCTACCTCTCTGGGAACCAATTTGAAACCTTTCGACTTGTGTGGACAGGATTATCATCCTATAAGAATTCAATAATTTCATCAGGATATTTCATTCTCATAGAGAGAATCAAAATATACTCGAGTATTACCTTGTATTGCTCACTATTCAGTGTATCGCCAAGCTGCCACAACACACTTAGACCGTCCATTGATATCCAGCCTCAACAAGAAACAGGTACGCGGCCATGATGAGATTGTGAAAGCATGTATTTTGCATCATATCAAAACCTCTTTAGACGATAGACGATTACTTTGAGGCAGTATGTTTAACATTTAAAATGATTTCAGTCTAATTATATAATATATAAAATATAATAACAGCCCGCCTTAAAGCAATATGTGTTTGTAACAATATATAAAATGCATGTAACATTCATTGTATTAATGTTTATATTATTATGTACATGTTCTATAAAGTTATGTGAATGTATTACTAATTTAATAATGTAGGAACTGTGAGAATAATAGGATAAAAGTTGCTAACGATGGGGTAGCCTTGAGGCAATAATGAATTAGAAAGTTTAATAATGCTACTGATAATTCTTGGAAACAATAAAATAATTTTTGAGACAGTTTATAAAATAGCCAATCAACAACCAAAATAAAGCTTAAGTTAAATAAAAGTATTCTATTGGAGTAGGATTACCCAATCAGAAACTGAAATAGGGCAAATTGTCAAATTCAGAAGTCAGTTGCTTGTAGACAGCGTTCCTAACTGGACGCGGGACCGTCTCTGAGAAGTTTAATACGTATTCAGTGTGAGACAAAAATAGTTTATGTGTTAAAAAGTGTAAGTAATTAATAAATAATCTCACAGATCTCTATATCAGTGAAGTGTAATTTAAATCGTGTCAAGGATTAATAAAAGGAGTGAAGTTAAAAATTATAATCTGTGTAAGCCTACATTCTACAGCCGCACTATACCCTGTTAAGAAATTCATGTCTCTAACAATAATACTGACGTAGCCGAGGCAAACATAAATATTTAATATTTAAAGAAGCACTCAGAAAGAAAAGGCTACCGGAAACTTTTTACCATACATGCGGTTGCAACAACTTCAAGTTCGACTCCCCAACAGTTGAAATACAATTCCTAAAATAAACAACCTTCTCAAATTGGCTTTCCATACGTAAAGCAACAACCAACCTCAACCTTTCGCATATTTGTGGGAAAAAATATCACCTCGTCTGAGAATATCATGTTATCCCAGTCACGGTTGGCACTTTTCTGTGCAAATACCAGTCAAAACAATCTGTGATCGTCTGTCAGATGTTGCTTTTTTAATGCCCTTGCTGTATGCTGTATCGTTTACAGCTATTGGAGTTGATAAAGGGAATTATGAATGTGCTTTCATTTTATTTTGGAAAGGCTTCCTTTCTGCTACTGCAATTAAAGCTACATCCATTTCAGGAGTGGACACATGTATTCTTCTTGAACCAGGACACGATGTTCAATCCCTTCTCTGGATAATCCCACCCACCTCTGCGCTGTAGTTGCAGGGAGTAAATACGAGCTGCAGCTTCACGGGCAGAAAAGACTGCTACATTGACTGGTGTAAGGAGAGACTCTTCCTTATGCCTAAGCTTTTGAGTGCGCGTTCTGCTGTTGTCAAACGCGGTGTGGTTCACTGAAAGAGAACCTGTTCTGGCCTATTGCCTTTGCGCATCCTTCTGCGCATCACGTGGTTTCGTGTGCAGCATATTGCTTTTAGGTAGAATAAAACCTTAAAGAAGAATATAATAACTATTCTGTTATTATCACTATCGAATGCCTTGCATGAAAAGCAGCATATCGAAAATAACTAGTCTCGATGTTTTGATTAAACATTAAGATAATTTGTTTTACATGCGAGAAGCGAACCTGCGGTCTTAACCACACAAGTACCCCACAGCACTACAAAGAAAACAAATGGAAGGTAGCTGTTTAGTAATGTCCAACAACTTACTGCAGCGGATACACAACTGCATTGCGTATAGTGTAAACAAGGCGCTGTGTCCTGCGTGACAGAAAACTTTAGGGTTCACGAGTGACCTGTAATGGAGTGCGTAGTGAATCCATCAATGTAAATGTTTTCTCGTAACATAAAGTAGAAAGAAAAACAACAAGAAGAGATTATCAAGTACTGGATAGTGGGAGGAGAAAGTACTGTGAATGTAATACACATATTTTTGTTTGTGCTTTGCTGTTCACGAATAGACAGACAGATACATTGAGATTTTCCTGAAAATATATCTTTCTGGATTCAAAACCTGCATTTGGGATAATTATTTACCTTGGGTAAGCATTACAGAAAGCAATAGGGGCAACGAAATCGAATTATAGGAGCTGAAGAACAAGCAACTTTGCTATTTGCCTTTTCGGAGTTAACGCTGCAGACTTCTCCGGAAGGACCAGGGGTCTTAACGGCTCTATTAAATCAATGTTGGCTGGCCTCAGGAAGCGCATCGCAGTGAACTTTACATATCTGATTCCTGCATAATGTGTTAGCGGCACTGTAATTAGCATTTAGCAATAAGAATACCACGAGATTAGCCTGCAACGCGATTAGCTCTAGGCCACACGATGCCAAGTTCTCACAGAAAAGAGCAGAAACCATGACTGCTTGAAAGCATGTTGCATAAAATGTTCTGGGTTTCTTTAATTACACTAGTCTGAATGATATCGGATGACTGAAAACTGATAAGTGATTCTGACTCACTTGTTTATGCTCAGTTCAGAACTGCATTTGGTTTTTTTTCTATCACGTACATTTCTTTTCACAATTTCACTTCAAAAATATAGAGATATTGCTTCCGCCACTACACATAACTTTGGGCTTGATGTAGAAATTTGTAAGGGTTCTACCACAGGATAGACCCTGCTTCAAGTACCTTTCCAAGAAATTTCCCTTCATTACACAAGACAAATTAAAGGCTAGAATTTTTGTGGGTCCTCAAATAAAGAAATTGATGAAGAATGAAGATTTTGAGAAGACAATGAATCAGAAAGAAATAGAAGCATGGACCGCCTTCCGATCAGTTACTGAAAACCTCTTAGGCAATAACAAAGGTCCTAATTATAGGCCATTGTTGAAACAATGTTGGGGAATTTCAAGAAGATGGCTTGTAACATTAGTGTAAAGGTGCATTTTGTGCATTTACATAAACGACTACTTTCCAGAAAATCTGGGACATTATAGTGAAGAGCAAGATATTAAGGAAATGGAGAGGAGGTACTAAGGGAGATGGAATGAAACTATGATGGCCGACGACTGTTGGATGTTGAGGAAGTACAATCATCTTCAAGGATCTGCAAGGAAGTCAAAGAAGAGAAAGTTTGAAAAAAATTAAATGAAACACTTTGGCTTCTTGTTTTGTTAAAATGTGGTCATTATATAAATTAGGGGAGTTCTTGAGAGTATTCTTAAAATGTTTCTTTAATAAAAACTTACCTTGTGTGAAATGGTATTTGGATAGTTTTCTACGCTCATTAGTAAAATTTGTTAAAACATTACTTATTTTGTGTAAAAACCAGACGTGATACAAAAAACACGGAAGTTATTTCTGGAATCAGCATAAAAACTTGTTTCAAGAACATCTACTTTTAAGAAATCATCTGACAAGAAGTTTGAAAATGCAGACTAGTGTTATTTGTTGATTATGAAAGCAACAAATGTGCTATAATTTGGCAATACCCAACAAAATACGTAGCTTATTAACGGCTTGTTAGTTATTTACGCAATTGCTAAAGAAAGGGGAACAGTTTCTTACGAGAGAGGTATTTACACCCCAGTCATAGGAGAGGCAGGAATTACAACACGAGTAAAAAAAATCTGCTGTGATACATATACATGAATTTCTCTACCCTCCATCGTTTATTAGCGAGTGTACAAACTATTCTTACCAAAACTTACTTTTTAATATCCACTACCTTTTAATCTAAATTAACCTTTGCAGAAGTAGTTAATTACACATTTCGTTACAGATACAAATAGACAGTGATAGTCAAATGTTTAAGAACTGGACGCTATACACTGCTTAAAATTCCATAATGTTTCCATGCACTCGCGAGAAACAACTGAATGTTGAAACGACTTTGAAAAATGACCATATAATAAACAATTCGAACGATTAATAACAGGTATCTCGGAAATAGCTTATGCCAAAAGATAGTTATATTTCTTTCAAATAAAGAGGACTTCACAGGCATTCCTAGAAAATTTCAGATAAAAATTTTATTTGTCATATAAATGTAACTAACATATGTTATTTTAATAGTTAGAGCCATGTTTTAGAAAATCAAACACTTAGAATAACGTTTCATGCATAGGGTAGTTTGAGGTGGAGATTTTCTTGAAAATTGGTATCGCATCTTTGAAGATACTGAGCCTAAATACAAAATTTGGTATTTATTAAACTTTTCGTTTTTTAGTTATGCTGTTCACACACACACACACACACACTGACACTTTTTCTAAAAATGTTTTATTTGTATTCAGGGATCTCAAAATCGATATAGAATTTTTGGATGGAATGTAATACCTTTTCTATCCACTAGGTACGTGTTAGAGATGACTTTTTTTAAATCTATGTGGCCCTTTGGTGTTCTACTTCTGAAACATTGTACATTGAATAAATTTGTGATAGAAACTTTGTTTAGCGTAAGTAGTTGCCAAAGCCTGCTAAATCGAGCAAGATATATCCGCGGTAACGTGTACGGCTTGCATTCTGATAATGCGTGGTACAAATCCAGCCAGGAACGTCCTCCAAGACCGAGTTTTTTTTCCAGGTTTTAGCGTCCTCATAGCTGGCAATGCGGAGAGGTAACCTAAATTAGGCCTGGGAGTTTTCTTGCCAAATAGCATTTCATTTGATGTTTTATCATTGACCACACCTTGTGGTGGCGCATGTAGTAAGAACGAGCGTTTAACACCAGTATAAAAAATCTGATGTTTTACACTCACATGACTTTCTCTACTCTTGTACAAACTATTTTTACAAACGCCTATTCTCCATATGCTTCATGTTAATCGAGATATCGAGATGTCAATCTTATTGGTAATTTTCTTGTAGATGCAAGGGAAATATGGTAGCTTTTAAGCGATAGTCAAATATTTTAACGCTGGTTGCTATGTGGCGCATTCCATTCTCTTTGCATGACCAGGACATAAAAAAAATGAATAACGAATTTGAGAAAAAATATAAGTATTGGAAAATTTAAGGAAATAACAAGCAATATCTCGAAAACGGTTCACTCAACAGAAGAAATGTATATGACATAAGTTGTGTATTTTAACGCGATCTACATTTTTTGTGTAGTAAAATTTTGTCTATCTCTTATGATTTACCAGTTATGCAAAAGTCGTTCACAATGAAGAATACGTTTGGAGACATTGCCAGAAAATTCGAGATATACATTTCATTTCTCATGACATTATCTTAAACATATGATGTTTTCATCAAAATCGTTAGAGCCATTTTTGAGAAAATTAAAATTTTCGAAAAATCTTCCATGTAAAGGGTAGTCTGGGGTGGGGGGATTTTCTTGAAAACCTTCGTGTCTCATCTCTGGAAGATACTGAACCTAAATACCAAGTTTGGTGCTTATGCGACTGTTCATTTTTGAGTTATGCTGTTCACAGACACACAGACAGACACACAGACACACAGACACACACACACACACACACACACGGACATGTTTCCAAAAATGCTTTTTTTGGAATCAGGAGGTCTCAAAACATGTATTTCCGGTGAAATCTCGGTATCGAATTTTTGGGTGGAATGCAATACTTCCCCTACTTACTATACGTAGTAGAGAAAGTAAAAATGAATAACGAATTCCCATTTGAGAAAATGTATTGGAATATTTAAGGTAATAACAAGCAATATTTCGAAAATGGTTCACTCAACCAAAAAAGGGTATATGTCATAAATTGTGTATTTTAACGCGATCTACATTTTTTGTGTAGTAAAATTTTGTCTATCTCTTATGGTTTACCAGTTATGCAAAAGTCATTCACAATGAAGAATACTTTTGGAGAAACTTCCAGAAAATTCGAGATATACATTTAATTTGTCATGAAAATATCTTAAACATATGATATTTTAATCAAAATCGTTAGCCATTTTTGAGAATATTAAAATTTTCGAAAAATGTTCCATGTAAAGGGTAATCTGGGGTGGGGGGATTTTCTTGAAAACCTTCGTGTCGCATCTGTAGAAGATACTGAACCTAAATACCAAGTTTGTTGTTTATCCGACTGTTCGTTTCTGAGTTATGCTGTTCACAGACAGACACACACACACACACACACACACACACACACACACACACACACACACACACGGACATGTTGCCAAAAATGTTTTTTGTGGGGGGATTCAGGGGGTCTCAAAACATATATTTCTGGTATAATCTCGGTATCGAATTTTTGGGTGGAATACAGTACTTCCCCTACTTACTATACGTAGCAGAAAAAGTAAAAACTGATGTGGTACATTCATATGGCTTTCTCCACCCCTATCGCTTATTAGTGGGTATACAAATTACTCTTACGAAAGTTTATTTTCCCATCTGCTTCATTTTAAATGAGACAAAACTTTCCGAAAATAGCTGCATTACACGTTTCGTTACAGATACAAAGAGAGTACTTATAGTCAAATGCTTTAGAACTGGGCGCTATAATTTGGCCTTAAAATTTCGTGCTCTTTCAATACATCGCCAGAAACAATTGAAAATCGACGGACTTTGAAAGAATGGCTAAGTATTCAACAAACCAAATCATAATTACGGATTACTCGGAAACATCTTATGCTACAAAAAACTTATTTAAAATAAGTTGTGTGTTTTAAAAAGATGTACATTTTGTGCAGTACATTTTTATCTATCCTTAACGTTACTACTTATACAACATTATACAAAACTACTCCCGAATGAAGAGGACTTCAAAGGCTATTATCAGTAGATTCAATATATACATTTTATTTTTCACATAAATACCTTTAAGACATGTTATTTTAGCCAAAATCGTTAAAGTCATTTTTTAGAAAATGAAATTTTCGCAAAATGTATTTTGGGGTGGGGGGTTTCCTTGAAAATCTTCTGTCGCATCCTTAGAATGTGTTGAAGCTATATACCAAGTTTGGCATTTATCCTAATTTTTTGTTTTGAATTATTATTCACGGACACACACGGACCTTTTTCTAAAAATGCTTTTTTTGTATTCAAAGGACCTGAAATGTGTATTTTCGGTGAAATGTCGGTATCGAATTTTTGGGTGGAATGCAATACATTTTATACCTACTATATACGTAGTTAGCCTGATAAACCCATAAGGATGTTGTATTATTGTGTAATGAACGGTTATTCAGCTAGTATATTCAGCATTTACTTCAATATTTAATCAGGATAAGGTTAAACCACCATATAATCCTTATCCAGCTAAATCATCCTAACATAACTTTATTTAGTATGATTCTGTTGAAGATGTTTGGATCTAATAGGAAATGAGGTTGTGAAATGTGAAAAAGTGCCAGTTAATTATAAAATTTTGCACAGATCCAAACTGTTTGTACTGCATTTTAAATTCTATTTTTGTTGTGTGTAACTTAATGTCATGCACCATCAGCATTAAGGAGTTATTAGTTATTTACATTTTTGATGAAATAAAAAAACCGTATAAGTGGTATATTATTGCATTTAGATACAGTGATTTACTTTAGGTTCACAAAATTTCTTTCTTACCTTTCCTTATTTCCTCTTAATTCCTGAGAGGAAAAATAGGCGCAACATGGGACAAAGGTAGTTTTGGGATGGTGGCTTTGTCTTCAGCGTAGCTAATTATACCTTTAGACCTCATTTATTTGTCCTAAATAGAAGATTACTAGAAAAACCTGCTTGTGGTTTATTATACGTATAAATAGATTAACTGTTTGTAAATAGCTTCCAAATTTTCCATGGTCCATTAAGAAAGGGTGGATATAAATTGCATAACCACTACCGGCACAAATATGTTTATAGCGCTGGGGAGCTAGAGCGCTTGCCAGGGTGCCAAGGGAATCATTCGAGTCCCTGACCACAGAAAAATTAAATATTACTCTGGTTACAGGGTCAGAATTGGCATGACCACAACAATATCGAATGAGTGAATCCAAATTAAAATAACCACACATTTTGCTATTGTATGCATAATTATGCAATTAAAAACGCTTCGTTAAAAAGGAGAAATCATGCAGGGCTTGTTTGTTCTGTGTTAAAACAAACGGAAATAATGTTACCTATGCGGAATGTCTCACCGTGGTTTTTCACACGGCTCATTTTAAAGTACGAATCTCTGGATCAGGAATTCAGTTCTGGCTCTGTATGCAACTGTGTGTTCAGTAGGGTAGTGGCGAATGAGTTGTTAAAAATGAACGTTTCACTTCTGCGAACTATGAACTAACCACTCACTTTTAATGATGTGCTACTTAGGGCTCTCACGCTTCATATATTAAGAAGACAAAATCCTGACGGCGCCTTTATGCTTTCTCTACTGTATGTAGATGAAGTATTGTATTCCACCCAGAAATAAGGAAATACACGTTTTGGGGCTCTCTGAAATAAAAAAGCATTTTTGGAAAAAAAGGTACAAAAGTAAGTACCAAACTTAGTATCCTATTTCAGCATCTCCCAAAGATGCGACACAAAAATTTTCAAGAAATTCTCTCATCCAAAACTAAACTTTACATTGAGAATTTTTTGAAATATTTTATTTTCTCAAAATGGCTCCAAAATTTTGATTAAAATACTCTACAAATAAGCTATTTACATGGGAAATAAAATGTATATATATTAGAAAAGCCGTTGAAGTCCTCTTCAAGTCACTCTTGACTCTACAAGCAAGTTTACTCTTCAAGTAACTTTATATAACTAGTAAACATTAAGAGATCTACTATACAAAAATGTAGATCTCGTTAAGGCACAGTGTTTATATATTTTTGTGGCGTTAACCATTTCCGAGATATTCTTTGTTATTAGTTTCAATTTCTAAATAATTGTAATTTTCATTCCTACTTGCTCTTTCTCGCTGCAAAGAGAACCGAATTTCAAAGCCATCCCATAAAGACTCTCTTTTAAAAGATTTGACTCGCTTTAGCAGCCAAATGAGTAATAAAACTATTTCGGTATATGTTTAGCTCGATTAACACGAAGCACAGAAAACAATAAGCTTTTATAAGAATATAAGCTTTTGAAGAAGAGTGAGTACAGAAGTCAGTGAGTGTAGCTCATCAATTTTTACGTTGTAGCACTTCTGTGCTTATGGTTCATTCCCTCTCTCTGGTCCTTCGTACTCTATTAGTACGCATTTCTTCAGGGTTCCTGAACGTTTTCCATTAATTCCGTTCATCAGGGTCACTATTAATAGTCTTGAATCTTAACGTTCACAATTCATTCGTCGTTCGCAGTTCTCACACAACATAGGATTATTTTTACTTTCTCTACTACGTATAGTAAGTAGGGGAAAAATTAAATTGAAATTTATTTATGGATGCTGTGGTCCTTAGCGTACCGTTCTATATTGGGCGTGAAAGACCGGTAATATCTTTATCTGGCTTGTGGTTCTTTTACGTGCCTTAAATCTACGACACGGGACTACTGGTTTTACTTCCCTTCCGAAGGAAGCTATGCTA
Organism: Deroplatys truncata; assembly: GCA_030765065.1. Taxonomy (NCBI): domain Eukaryota; kingdom Metazoa; phylum Arthropoda; class Insecta; order Mantodea; family Mantidae; genus Deroplatys; species Deroplatys truncata. The sequence continues at coordinate 116,013,285 of CM060975.1, forward strand.
AGAATTATTACGCTCCAAAAAAAAAAAAAAATCCATCGCCCTCCGCCTGGTTTGAACCCGCGACCAACAGTAACCAGAGGCTCTTATAGTACTCCTAGACTACGGAGGACGACATTTTTAACAAATAGTAAAGTGATATATGAGTTTACTGCAATCTTTGTTAATGAAACGAAGAGAAAGGTAATACGAGGAGTGAAATAGAGATGCCGAATGTTTAATATGTCTATAGAAACAGCTTTGTGTTAAGAGGGAAAAGAGCTAAATAAGCTCATAAAAGAACTCTGAGCAAAATTTCTGATATTTCACGCCCAATATAGAATGGGATGGCTTAGAACTATTGTAGTTAAAGGCGTACATATATAAAAAAAAGAAAACATTTATTAACATACACTCTGGATTCCAAGTATTCTCCTCTTTACCTATAAAAGTTTTAATGTAATTAATAAATACATAAAGAATTTGATGATTACTTTCTGGTTGATTTCTATGGATTTCCCTTACTTTAAAAGTAGAACACACTTCTGTATTTATTTATTTACATTACCAGGTTTTACGTAGCCAACATTCATTCGTTTATAACCATATCTCTAGTGACGTAACTGAAGGGTATGCACTTAATTTGCTTAGGAAATGAAGCAATAAAGTGAGGATGAAGCAACAAGATGATCTTGGCATAGGAATTAGAGGAAATTCCTCAGACTTACTCCCTGGTCTCCAACACAATTTCACCGCCCCTTCCTGCTCTTGCATAACGTCTCAGTGGTACCAACATTATACTCCGCAGCTGGGGATTCCTGTTACCCAGAGACCATCTCCGACATAATTAAACTTGTTCCCATCTTGTTTATACCAAACAGGATTGACGTTTACAACGTGGCGGAGATGTGCAGGCTCAACATCTTGTTCTCAGCAACAAGAGCTCAAAGCCGCTTGCCTTACTTAATTATTAAATACAACCGGCTAGCTTTCAGCAGATTACGCTTCTTAGTGGACAGTTTTACCTCCAAAACAATTTTGGTAGGCGTTTGATGGTCTCATCGCTTTGAGGTTTCACGTATTCACGCACGATCTGATGGATGTTTTATTAAGTTATATTAAGAAACTTAAGTAAAAAAATCTGACGTGTTACACTCACATGATTTTCTCTACTCTTGTACAACCTAATTTTACAAAATTTTATTCTCCATCTATTTCATATTAATCGAGATAAACATTTGCAGAAACGATCCTTTGACATGCAAAGAGAATTACATTTTACACATAGCGACCAGCTCTAAAAATATTTGACTATCGCTTAAGGCGTACTATGTTCCCCTTGTTTTGTATTTGCAAGGGCAATATAGAAATACATAGCTTTTAAGCATCGACAAATATCTTAATAGCTGGTTGCTAGGTGCAGCTCCATTCTCTTTGCCCCAGATTAATGCTCTTTGCATATCCAAGACAAAAAACATTTGATGTGTTACACTCATATGACTTTCTCTACTCTTCTACAAAATATTTTTACAAAGGTTTATTCTCCATATGCTTCATATTAATCGAGATATAGAGATATTAATCTTATTGCTAATTTTCTTCTAGATGCAAGGGAAATTGCTAGGATTTAAGCGATGGTCAAAAAGTATAAGTATTGAAAAATTTAAGGGAATAACAAGCAATATCTCGAAAATGGTTCACCCAACAAAAAATCTATATGATATAAATTGTGTATTTTAACGCCATCTACATGTTTTTGTGTAGTAAAATTTTTTCTAGCTTTTATGGTTTACCAGGTATGCAAAAGTTGTTCACAATAAAGAATACTTTTGGGAGACATTCCCAAAAAATTCGAGATATACATTTCATTTGTCATGAAAATATCTTAAATATATGATATTTTTATCAAAATGGTTAGAGCCATTTTTGAGAAAATTAAAACTTTCGAAAAATGATCCGCGTAAAGGGTAATCTGGGGTGGGGGTATTTTATTGAAAACCTTCGTGTCGCATCTCTGGAAGATACTGAACCTAAATACCAAGTTTGGTGTTTATCCGACTGTTCGTTTCTGAGTTATGCTGTTCGCAGACACACACACGGACATGTTTCCAAAATTGCTTTGTTTTGGATTCAGAGGGTCTCAAAACATGTATTTACGGCGAAATCTCGGTATCGAATATTTGGGTGGAATACAATACTTCCCCTACTTACTATACGTAGTAGAGAAAGTAAAAATACGATGTGATACATTCACATGACTTTTTCCACTTCTATTGTTTACTAGTAGAAATACAAACCACTGTTACTTCGGCTTATTTTTCTATCCACTACATTTTAATCGAAATAAACCTTTGCAAAATAGCTACATCGCACATTTTGTTATGGGTAAATAGAGAACAGCGACAGTCAAATGTTTACGTACAGGACGCTATATACTGACCAAAGTTCCATGCTGTTTCAATGCAATCACGAGAAACAACTGGATGTGACAGGACTTTAAGGGAACGACCAATTAATGAACAATTTGAATTATCAATAACGGTTATCTTAGAAATGGCTTATGTCACAAAAGAAACTTATTTGCAACAAATTGTATGTTTTAAAGAGATTTAAATTTTAGTAGTAAGTTTTCTTCTATCGTTTAACATTTACTAAATACACAATATTATACAAAGATCCTTCAGAACAAAGAGGATTTCATATGCTGTCCTCAGAAAATTCAAGATACCTATACATTTTGTTTGCGATGTAAATATCTTTAATACATAGTATTTTAATAAAAACCTTTGGTCATTTTTTATAAAATAAAAAAGGTCCTAAAATGTTCAATGTAAAGTGTAGTTTCGGGTAGGGGTTTTTTCTTGAAAATCTTCGTGTCGCATCATTGGAATGTACTGAATCTAAATACAAATTTTGGTATTTATCCCACTTTTCGTTTTTGATTTATGTTGTTCGCAGACACTCACACGGATAAATTTTCTAAAAATGTTTTTTTATTTATTTAGGGAGCCTCAAAACATGTATTTACAGTGAAATCTCGATATGGAATTTTTTGAAGGAATGTTATATCTTCTTTGTCTACTACATGGTGAGAGAAGGTGCTCGTTAAAGGAACTTTATTCTTTGCATCTCTTCCTCTACAATATAAGAAAACGCCTTGACCCAGATAGTTAATCACCATGGTCAGTTTATGGATGTTAACTGATTCTTACCAGCATTATGTATGAAGTTTGCTGTTTCAATCATTTCACTTGTTTAGTTTTATAGGACGTATTTACATTTTTCGACTATAGTGTTTTTTATTCACATCCCGCTCAGGCTTAAATGTTTGGGAAATTAACATTCCTGCAATTTTACTGCAGATATTAAAAATGTATTAATGTATTTATTCCTCTAACTGTTTGTATGTATACAGTTCAGACATGAAAATTAGTCATATTTAACAGTTGGCATTTAAATTTTGCGCTATTTACTTCCCTTTATCTTTTAACATTCATAAAGCATTTAAATATAACTGTTTTAGTGTAAGCAGCCATCTCACCTTCAGTTATTGACTGGCTTGGTCAACACACCAGGCGTGACTAATCGATTAAAGGTTTGCAAATACTATCGTGGTGCAACCTTGATACTACTTTTGAACATCTGACAGTAATTAATTATATTTTCGCGTAAATATTAAATTATTCACTATCGTAGAAAAATAGATACTATACACATGGGATAAGTACCTTTCAGAAACTCGGAAGTGAAAGTACTCGACTTCGTGTTGTGTTTTGGAACATTTTCCTCGTTCTACGAAGATGCACTTACCGAATTTGTATGCAATATACTGTTTTGACAGCTTAAGAAAACAAAAATTGATGCTATATTTTTCCTTGCCTATAAAAATACTGTACAAAGTATAATAGAAGGGCGAAGCCTCCTAATGCTTGAGAAGTTCCTTAGAATACCACATGATGTATAACGGCATAAAGAGAACAGATTAAAAACATAACATGGGTTCAATCAAATAGCAATATAATTGATTGATGAACAAAACTTTCAAAAGTATCGTAAGAAATATCTATTTGAATCCAATGAAAATAGGATAACTGCAGTTGTATAAACAAGTGAAAAAATCTGAAACAAGCAGGCATCGTCTTAACCGCTAGCATCAGAATACATCCCGTCACGGACTGGCTGTACAAATTCGTGGACTCGTGTTCAGTAGAATTCAGAACAGATGCAGGCGTATTCAACTATGTTTACTCTCACTATGCATCAGCATATGAACGCGATGGAGAGTTTCAAACCATTACAATAAGTAGTGTATTGCATGCACTCACTAAAAATACGACTGCTTACTGCTCATTAAAATTTGGTTGGAAGGACCTGGAAATAGAGAAAATGTGTGGAGAAAAGTACAGAAATGATTGAAAGATATAGATCGACAGCAGATACTACCAAAATGTAATTAGAAAGTATCATTAAACTTGCAGTCAAAACTAAAAACAGAATGGGGTATAGAACAATCTACCTATGTGATAAAAAGTATCCGGACACCTCCACAAACATACGTATTTCATTTTAGGTGCATTGTGCTGCCACCTACTACCTGGTACTCATTATCCGCGACCTCAGTAGTCATTAGACATCGTGAAACAGCAGAATGGAACGCTCATGGAACTCAAGGACTTCGAACGTGGTCAGGTGATTGGGTGTCACTTGTATCAGAAGTCTGTATCCTATATTTCCACACTCGTAAACATCCCTACGTCCACTGTTTCTGATGTGATAGTGAAGTGGAAATGTGAAGGGACATGTACAGCACAAAAGCGTATAGGCCGACCTCGTCTGTTGACTGACAGAGACCACCGACATTTGAAGAGGGCCGTAAAGAGTAATAGGCAGACATCTAACCAGACCATCACACAGGAATTCCAAATTGCATCAGGATGCACTCCAAGTACTATGACAGTTAGGCGTGATGTGAGAAACCTTGGATTCCATGGTCGAGCGACTGCTCATAAGCCACACATCACGCAGGAAAATGCCAAACGACGCCTCGCTCGTAAGGAGCTTCAACATTACACGATTGAACAGTGGCAAAACGTTGTGTGGAGTGACGAATCGTGGTACACAATGTGGCGATCTGATGGCAGGGTATGGGTATGGCGAATGGCCGATGAACGTCACCTGCCAGCGTGTGTAGTGCCAACAGTGAAATTCGGAGGTGGTGGTGTTTTTCCTGGAGGGGGCTTGCACCCCTTGTTGTTTTGCGTTTCACGATCACAGCACAGACCTACATTGATATTTTAAGCACCTTCTTGCTTCCCACTGTTGGAGTAATTCGGGGATGGCGATTGCATCTTTCAACCCGATCGAGCACCTATTCATACTGCACGGGCTGTGGCGGAGTGGTTACGCGACAATAACATCCCAGTATTGGATTGGCCTGCACAGAGTCCTGACTTGAATCCTATAGAACACGTTTGGGATGTTTTGGAACGCCGACTTCATGCCAGGCCTCACCGACCTACATCGATACCTCTCCTCAGTTCCGCACTCCGGGAAGAATCGGCTGCCATTCCCCAAGAAACCTTCCAGCAGCTGATTGAAAGTATGCCTGCGAGAGTGAACGCTGTCATCAAAGCTAGGGGTGGGCCAACAGCATATTGGCTTCCAGCATTACCAATGGAGGGTGCCACGAACGTGTAAGTCATTTTCAGCCAGGTGTCCGGATACTTTTGATCACGCAGTGTATTTTGTCCAGAAATAGAGCCAGCAAGCAAGAGCAAGAGACTGGGATCATGGCGAACGATCAAATTCATTAATGAATAAGGCATAAGAATCTGTCCCTGGTGTTAAGAGGAAGAAGCTTGGATTCCTATTCTGGTACATAGCACTAAGACAGAACATTGAGGATAAAGTATCTGCCAGGCTCCTTTGTTAACTCAAGTAGAAGGTTACTTGCTTGTTGGGAGGGGGAAGCAATTGGTACATTTATGCAAAAGCGTATGCAGTTCAGATCGTAGTATAATGAGGAGGATCAAGGGTGGGAGGGGAAGAGACAGTGGCTTGGGGGCGGGTATTTGTTTTTGTAAACAATAGCGTGTGCTTGTGAACAAGTTTTTTTCTCTTCTTCTTCCTCTTCTGCGTCTGCTGTTTGGTTTGTGTGATTTTTGTTGTTGTTTTCTTCTATATTTCTTGTAAATATGATCAAATTTAAAACGCAGTGTGATGAATACAGTCTGAAACATACGAATTATACAAGCACGGTCTATCTGATCTGTGTGATGTACAGTTTGAATATGTAACATCTAAGAAATACGCCGCTCTACTCTACTCTACTTAAAATCTGCCATAAGCCAAAGCAAAAAAAATATCAAGGGATCCTGAAATCTTCAGTATTCAGCCTCACTGAACAATCAAATAATACTATAGTCGGTTCCTAATCTTTGTGGTTTATATGGAAATGAGTAAGTGAATAACCTTGCTAAAACCTAAGCCGAGAAATATCCCAAAGGGTAGTTTTTAGCTTCAATTTTCATAAATTGAAGCTTTAACCTCAAAGTAAGTTAGCTTCAATTATCATAAATTGAAATTACTAGATTCTGCAAAAATGTATTTCCAGAGTTAAACTAAACGCTGTATTAGCTCAAGACCTGAGCCAGTGGCGACCATTCACCTGTTACTGGATATGACTCCTGGAGAGAGAACATATTGCATTGTAGAAAACCTTTACTGCAGTATCCATAAGCAAAATGAGTATATGGATCTCTAACAATAACGTTTACCACTTTCCAGAACGATAGAAACGGCAAGATATTGGAACCAATTATGTGGTTATAATAATTTTACTTGCTATTTGTATTTATTTGTACTAAGCTGTGTGCAGAGTTCATATAGCCTGGAAGCCATACAAGATAATTAATAACACTACAGCCATTATCTCATACTGTGATTATACCTTATAATTAACTAACTAGTTTACCTACTATTAGAGTAAGTGTTTTGCGTCTCCTTTATACTCCCAGGTTTGCAGAAACATTGAATGACAATGCACTGATGATTCTACATGGTCAATGGGCTATGAAGCACGTCATTTGTGTATCGGAAAAATATTCTGATGCCTTACACTTACATGACTTTCTACTCTTGTACAAACTACTTTTACAAACGCTTATTCCCTACCTACTTCACGTTAATCGAGATATCGAGATATTAATCTTGTTAATTTTCTTTAGATGCAAGAGGAATATTTAAGCGAAAGTTAAATATTTTAAGAGCTGGTTGCTATGCGGAGTATTCCATTATCTTTACATGCCCAGGACATCAAAACATGAATAACGAATTCCCATTTGAGAAAAAGTATAAGTATTGGAAAATCCAAGCAAGCAAGGAATATCTCGGAAATGGATCACTCGACAAACAAAAGTAGGATATAAGCTGTGTGTTTTAACGAGAACTGATTTTTTGTGTAGAAAAATGTTGCCTATCCCTTACGGTTTACCAGTTATGAAAAATCTATTCAGAAATAAGAGGATCTTTGTAGACATTCCCAGAAAATTCAAGATATACACTTCATTTGTCGTGCAAACATCTTAAATATATGACATTTTGACCAAAATCGTTAGAGCTAGTTTTGACAAAATAAAAAACTTCGAAAAATGTCCCATATAAAAGATAATCTGGCGTGGGGGAATTTCATTGAAAACCTTTGTGTCGTATCCTTGAGAGATACTGAACCTGAATAACAAGTTTAGTAGCTATCCGACTTTTTGTTTTTGGGTTATGCTGTTCACAGACACACAGACACACACACACACAGACCTTTTTCTGAAAATGTTTTTTTACTTTCTCTACTATGTATAGTAAGTAGGGGAAGCATTGCATTCCACCCAAAAATTCGATACCGGGATTTCACCGGAAGTACATGTTTTGAGGCCTCCTGAATCCAAAAAAAAAGTATTTTTGGAAACATGTCCGTGTGTGTGTCTGTGTCTGTCTGTCTGTCTGTCTGTCTGTGTGTCTGTTTGCGAACAGCATAACTCAGAAACGAACAGTCGGATAAACATCAAACTTGGTATTTAGGTTCAGTATCTTCCAGAGATGCGACACGAACGTTCTCAAGAAAATCGTCCCAACCCAGATTACCCTTTACATGCAACATTTTTCGAAAAGTTTAATTTTCTCAAAAATGGCTAACGATTTTGATTAAAATATCATATGTTTTAAGATATTTTTATGACAAATGAAATGTATATCTCGAATTTTCTGGGAATGTCTCCAAAAGTATTCTTCATTGCGAACGACGTTTGCATAACTGGTAAACCATAAGAGATAGACGAAATTTCACTACACACAAAATGTAGATCGCTTTAAAATAACAATTTATGTCATATACATTTCTATTGTTAAGTGAACCATTTTCGAGATAATGCTTGTTATTCCCTTAAATTTTCCAATAATTATACTTTTTCTCAAATGGGAATGCGTAATTCATTTTTTTATGTCCTGGACATGCAAAGAGAATGCAAGAGCAACCAGCTCTTAAAATATTTGACTATCGCTTAAAGCCTACCAATTCCCCTTGTATCTACAAGAAAATTAGCAATAAGATTAACATCTCGATTAACATGAGACATATGGAGAATAAGCGTTTGTAAAAATAGTTTATACATGAGTAGAGAAATTCATGTGAGTGTAACAAATCAGATTTTTTTTATTCAGAAGTCCTCAAAACATATATTTCCGGTGAAATCTCGGTATCAAATTTTTGGGTGGAACCCAATACTTCCCCTAGTAGTGGAGGTATTTATTAAGTATTTAGTATTACATTAATTGCATAACACAGTCACATGGGTCATAAGACCGTACATGCTCCCTAGAAAAATACCTGGTCTGTATACGTGACTTGCAGTATCAACCAGAAAACAATTATTTTTTTTTATAATCACCGCACTATATACATACATATAAAATTGAAAAAAACACTCTGAATCACATACTCAAACACACACTCACACACACACACACAGTCGCGCACAAGTACTCAAGCACCACATATGTTTAAAGAAAAATTACATAAACACCTTATCTCTTAGTACACGTACTTCCATTAAGTATGTGCCCAAGCTTGGGCAGTTTCGGCTGTTTAGAATCAGGTCCCAGCATGCTTTCCTCCGTCTGTTGGAAGCCAAAAATACTTCCGGTAATAGTTTTTTCCTAATACCCTCCGTCTGCACGCATGCTGCCAAAATATGCGTCCAGTCTTCTTGTTCCCCGCATAATGGGCAAATCCTCCTGCCATCGTCATCAACAATCTTGCAAGCTTTCCACCCTCCCAACCTAAGCCATGCTATTCCAGTCTTCTGTTTTATACTCAATTCCAAAATATATGTTTCCTTACCCCATCTAGTTTTTATTTCATTTTGTAGCTCCAATGTTGATCTTTGTCTACATTCAGATTCTATTTTCTGCCTGTTTATATCGCATAGTCGTCTTTTGACCTTTCTCACGGCACTGTGTGTATTTTCATTACCCCTTTGCCAGATATCATTTAAGCCAATTTTTGATAATTCGCGTTGCAACCCCGCCGCCCACCATTTTGGATGCTCTATGTTGTTCATTTGATGACGATAACATATTGCTCTCAGAGTTGTTTGATCACCTTTAATTATTCGCAGCTAGTACCTAACTACGTTTAGTTTAGCAAATACAGCATCTTCCCAGCATCCTACCTCCGAAGAACTCCGTAGTTTGAAGTACACCTCCCCAACCCTAGAATGCGCTACCAGAAATTGCATTGTATTTTATTCACATTATCCACCCTCTCCCATCCCCACACTTCACTGCCGTATAGTAATGAGGACCTAACCATTGCTTCATACATGGTCTGTAATGTTTTTACTGGCATATCTGGTACCCGTGTCAGTATCCTTAATACTTCAGAAAGTTGTCCAATCCCTTTGTGTTTTATAAACTCCATGTTCTTGTTCCATTTTCCGCCCATATCAAACCTTACTCCTAAGTAATCGTGTTTAACATTTTGAATTTCTTCCTCCCCATAGGTCCACCCTACATACTATACGTAGTAGAGAATGTAATAAGCCTTGTCCAGCAGCTCCAGGCAATCCTTTTAGCCTAAGGGTTAATGGTGTTGTCAGGTGCAAGATGATTTAATGTGTAAATTATAAAATATCTATACGTGAGTACTTTAATTTAAATAACAATAAAATCTGCAAAAGTTACATCATAACCAAACAAATATTTGTGGGACATAAAGCATTCCTATCCGGTTTGTACTGCGAATATCTTAATATTGACTGCACCACTCTTCATGATGTCCACTTTTTAGTGAGGCATGTACAGCTAAAGGAAACCTTTTCATGTGAAAATGCAGTTATGTAATCTTCAATGCTTTCAAAGATATAATGCATAGAAATTTCTTCAACCTGAGAATGAACTTTCAACTTGTGTGTTTCCTCCAGTTGGTTATTTTTCGTTTTCTTCTAAAGTTCCCTTGTACCCAGTTTATGCTACTGTGCTTTACTGTTTTCATACCGCTTATTTCCGCAACACACATACACACACACAAACACCCATGCCCGTGGCGGGACTCGAACCCGCGACCCTCAGTTTGGCGAAGCGTCGGAGCGACCACTCCAGCGACCACGGCTACGAGGGCCGGCATTTATAATGAATCTCTGGATATCTGGTCTCCTATTCACGTCCTAGGGAGGTACGTTTGATCTATTACGTAAGATAATTGAACAGATCGCCTTACATTAGCCCTGGACGCCGTCAAGCATGTGCTTCACTGAAGGGCTCTCAAGGACATCTGTTCTCACCCAACTTCCAGAAACACAAGCACTACAGTTGGCTATTGAGAATGACTCAGAACCATGGAGCCCCTTACCCTAGATGCTTACACCGCATCAACTCACCGAACGTTCAAAAGATACTTAAATGTGCATATGCAAAAATAATGCACCTTTACTTGCCAGAAGTTAGAGTAGATTAAGGAGTGTGGCAGTTTCCTCTCGTACTGAATTTATATACTGAAATGTGTAAATCATGTATATTCAATTTACATAGTTCCTGTAAATTTAAAAAGTGGCACTTACTGAGTCGATAAAAAATCTCTTCTGTTGATCTTACCTGAAACAAAGAAATGAAAGGAGTTTAAAAACGAAGTAAAATTAGAATACCCATATTAGATGGATGTAGGTTCTATCAGCTTCTTATTCTTAGATTTCATGATGCCTTAAAAAGTCATATGTATACAATAATAATAGTTTATAAGCAAAGTGTATCAAATGAACAGTTACAATTTTTTTTAGTATTTAAGAAGCTCATAACAGGTTTTGTACAACTCAAGAAGAAATTTCATGCGTAATATTCAAGACTTTCATTTTTACTTTTTCTATCACGTACATAGTAGGTACACAAGATATTGCATTTCACACAAAAACTTGATAGTAAATCTTTTGAGGGCCTCTGAACCCGCAAACAGACCTTTTTAGAAAAAGGCCGTGTGTGTGTCTGTGAACACCATAAATAAAAAAATCTGGTGTGTTACACTCACATGACTTTCTATACCCTTGTACAAACTATTTTTACAAACGCTTACATATGCTTCCTGTTAATGGAGATATCGAGATGTTAATGTTTTTGCTAATTTTCTTGTAGATGCAAGGGAAATTGCTAGGTTTGAAGCTATAGTCAAATATTAAAAGAGGTGGTTGCTTTGTGGAGTATTCCATTCTCTTTGCATTACCAGGACAAAAAAATGAATAACGAATTTGAGAAAAATTATAAGTATTGGAAAATTTAAGGGAATAACAAGCAATATCTTGAAAATGGTTCACCCAACAAAAAGATGTATATGACATAAATGTGTATTTTAATGCAACCTACATTTTTTATGTAGTGAAATTTTTTCTATCTCTTATGGTTTACCAGTTATGCAAAAGTCGTTCACAATGAAGAATACTTTTGGAGACATTCCCAGAAAATTCGAGATATACATTTCATTTGTCATGAAAATATCTTAAACATATGATATTTTAATCAAAATCGTTAGAGCCATTTTTGAGAAAATTAAACTTTTCGAAAAATCTTCCATGTAAAGGGTAATCTGGGGTGGGGGGATTTTCTTGAGAACGTTCGTGTCGCATCTCTGGAAGATACTGAACCTAAATACCAAGTTTGGTGTTTATCCGACTGTTCGTTTCTGAGTTATCTGTTCACACACATACAGACAGACAGACACAGACACACACGGACATGTTTCCAAAAATGCTTTTTTCGGATTCAGGGGGCCTCTAAACATATATTTCCGACGAAATCTCGGTATCGAATTTTTGGGTGGAATACAATACTTCCCCTACTTACTATTCGTAGTAGAGAAAGTAAAAAGAAAAGTCGGATAAATACCGAACTTGGTATTAGTGACCAGTATCTTCCAAAGCTGCGACACGAAAATCCCCCCAGCCCAAACTACGCTTTATATAAAATATTTTTCAATATTTTTTCTTTTCTCAGAAATGGCTCTAACAATTTTGATTAAAATATTTATATTGAATATATTTATATGGCAAATAAAATTTATACCTAGAATTTTCTGGGAATAGCCGGAAGGAATTTTGTTTAATCCTACATAACTGGTAACATTAAGCGATTGGTGAAAACGTACTGCACAAAATATCTACATCTCTTTAAAACTCATAATTTACTTCAAATAAGTTTTTTGTGGATAAGCCATTTTCGAGATATCCGTTACTAATGGTTGCAATTGTTTAATACTTTGTCATTCTTATCAAGTCCTGTCGAGTTTCAACTGTTTCTAGCGATGTCATGGAAAGAGTACGGAATTATAAGGCCAGCACATATATTGTCCAGTTCTTAAAAACGTATCTATCGGTTTGTATCTATAACGAAATATGTGCTGTAGCTATTTCTCGATTATAATGAAGTAGAAAAATAAGCTAGCGTAAGAATAATTTGAATACCCACGTATAAACGATAGAGGTTAGAGAAAGTCATGTGAGTTACACATCAGACTTTTTATCTTTATAATAATCGTAATAAACGTTTGCAGAAATGGTTTCATGAGACATTTCTTGTGCGTATATGAGGGACACAGTAGACTGAAGGGATAGTGAAATCTTCAAAATGTGGGTCCCTGTATGCTAGCTTTGAAATTACTCGGTTTTTAAGATTATGAGAAACAAAAGCTGGCGAATTAACACTTTAAAAAATATAAAATATAAAATTCAAACAACGGATATCTTGGAAAAGCTCATTGCCACAAGAAAAATCTGATGTGTTACACTCACATGACTTTCTCTACTCTTGTCCAAACTGTTTTTACAAACGCTTATTCTCCATGTGCTTCATGTTAATGAGATATCGAGATGTCAATCTTATTGCTAATTTTCTTGTAGATGCAAGGGGAATGTGGTAGGCTTTAAGCGATAGTCAAATATTTTAAAAGCTGGTTGCTGTGTGGAGTATTACACTCCCTTTGTATGACCAGGATATAACAAAAAAATCTGATGTGTTACACTCAAATGCCTTTCTCTACTCTTGTACAAACTATTTTTACAAACTCTTATTCTCCATCTATTTCATATTAATCGAGATAAACATTTGCAGAAACGAACTTTTGACATGCAAAGAGAATTACATTTTACACATAGCGATCAGTTCTAAAAATATTTGACTATCGGTTAAGGAGTACTATGTTCCCCTTGTTTTGTAATTGCAATGACAATATAGAAATGCAGTAGCGTTTAAGCATCGACATATATCTTAATAGCTGGTTGCTGCGTGCAGCGCCATTCATTCTCCTTGCCACAGATTAATACTCCTTGCATTAGCAAGACAAAAAAAATGAATAACGAATTCCCATTTCAGAAAGTAAGTATTGAAAAATTTAAGAGAATAACAAGCAATATCTCGAAAAAGCTTCACTCAACAAAAAAAATGTATACGACATAAACTGTGTATTTTAACGCGATCTACATTTTTTGTGTAGTAAAAGTTTGTCTATCTCTTATGGTTTACCAGTTATGCAAAAGTCGTTCTCAATGAAGAATACTTTTGGAGACATTCCCAGAAAATTCAAGATATACATTTTATTCGTTATGAAAGTATCTTAAACATATGATATTTTAATCAAAATCGTTAGAGCCATTTTTGAGAAAATTAAATTTTTTTAAAAATGTTACATGTAAAGTGTAATCTAAGGTGAGGAGATTTTCTTGAAAACCTTCGTGTCGCATCTCTGGAAGATATTGAACCTAAGCACCAAGTTTGGTGTTTATTCGACCTTTCGTTTCTGAGTTACGCTGTTCACAGTCACACACACACGGACATGTTTCCAAAAATGATTTTTTTTTGGATTCAGGGGGTCTCAGAACATATATTTCTGGTGAAATCTCGATATCGAATTTTTGGGTGGAATACAATACTTCCCCTACTTACTATACGTAGTAGAGAAAGTAATGAATAGCGAATTCGCAATTGAGAAAAAGTATTGGAAAATTTAAGGGAATAACAAGCAATATCTCGAAAATTGTTCACTCAACAACAAAAAATGTATTTGACATAAACTGTGTATTTTAACGCGATCTACATTTTTTGTGTAGTAAAATTTTGTCTATCTCTTAAGGTTTACCAGTTATGCAAAAGTCGTTCACAATGAAGAATACTTTTGGAGACATTCCCAGAAAGTTCGAGATATAGATTTCATTTCTCATGAAAATATCTTAAACCTATGATATTTTAATCAAAATCGTTAGAGCCGTTTTTGAGAAAATTAAAATTTTCGAAAAATTTTCCATGTAAAGGGTAATCTTGGGTCGGGGCATTTTCTTGAAAACTTTCGTGTCGAATCTCTTGAAGATACTGAACCTAAATACCAAGTTTGGTGTTTATCCGACTGTTCGGTTCTGAGTTATGTTGTTCATAGACACACACACGGACATGTTTCCAAAAATGCTTTTTTGGGATTCAGGGGGTCTCAAGTCATATATTTCCGGTGAAATCTTGGTATCGAATTTTTGGGTGGAATACAATACTTCCCCTACTTACTATACGTAGTAGAGAAAACAAAAAGGGATTTGATATGAATTATGTGTTTTAACGAATGTAGATTTGTGTCTTAAGCTTATGTCTATCTTTGCGGTTTACCACTGATACAAAATTAGACGAAATAGAGCGAAGGAGTAAGGGTGAAGCTACATTTCAAGAGTGGCCCCGGGAACCGGGGCAGAGCAACGCACTAGACCGTAACGCCCTTTTTGCTCCCAACATGACCCCTGGGAGATAGGGATTAGGGGAGAGACCCGAAGGGCGACCAGATCCGGATTCCGACGAGCACAAGCACGGACGGGGTCCGTAACGTTTCGAGACAGAATGCATCCCTGCCCAAAAGCCACTAAACTCCAGCGTCCCCGGTGCGGAACGCACTCAGAGGAGAGACCTAACTGAGCGGTACGCCAGGGAAGAAACCTTTTGCGCAAGTCACTGTCCAGCCGTAATCCGCCTGGCCTACAACCCTGAAACAGATAAGGAAGATGATTGGTACAGGAAATGAGAGAGAGGAGAGTTGTGGTAGAAGATGAACCACCCAAGCATTCGCCTGTCGACCCGGGGAAACTACGAAGAAGGGACAGTGTGCGGTCGAGTAGGATTGATCTCAGGACCTCCCGAATGCGGGCGACAGACATTGCCGCCTGAGCCATCCCGCTCGGTCAGAGTGAAGAGGATATAGGCTATCCGCGGAAAATTCAGGTTGCAAATATACATTTACAGCATTTTAATGAAAATCATCAGCCTCAATTCTGAGAAAGTTAAAAGCAAAGAAAAAATTTCCAGCTGAAAGGTAGTTTCGTGTCACGCCTTTGGAGGTTGCTGAAGTTAAATACTATACGTTTTTCTTTTCTTCTCCCGAGTGTACAACGTTGATAAGGAAGCACAACATTAATTTGTGTTTATTATTTTCTCGACTACGTATAGTAAGTAGGGGAAGAACTGCATTCCTCCCAAAACTTCAATACCGTGATTTCACTGGAAATACATGTTTTGAGGCCCAGGATCCAAATAAAGAATTTTTGGAAACGTGTGCGTGTGTGCGTGAAGACGATAACTCAAATAGCGAAAACTCAGATAATTACTGAACTTGGTAATTACGGACAACAAAATTCTCACACTATCCTTTACATGGAACATTTTCGAAATTTTTTACTGTACAAAAGTGGCTCTAATGATTTTGATTAAAATAGGATGTTTGATCGAGATTCACATGGCAAATAAATGTATATCTTGAATTTTCTCGGAAGTCCTCTTCATTCGAAAGGAATTTTATATAATGCTATTTCACTGGTAAACGTTAAGCTATAGACGAAAACACAATACACAAAACATGTACATCTCTTCAAAACACACAATTTATTTTAAATAACTTTTTTGTGGCATAAGCCGTTTCTGAGATATCCACTATTTAAGTTTCGACTTGTTCATTTCTTGGTCATTCTCTTAAAATCCTGTCAAATTCATTTGTTTCTCGCAATTGTATGGGAACAGTGTGGTATTTTAAGACCACATATAACATCCAGTTCTTAAACATTTGACTGTCGAATCTTTAACAAAATGTGTAATGTAGCTATTATTGCAAATGTTTTTTTGGATTAAAATGCAGTAGATAGAAAAATAAGCTTGAGTAAGAATACCTTGTATACCCACTATTAAAGATAGGTGGTAGAGAAAATCACGTGAATGCATCACATCACGTACTTTTTCATTATTTTTTCATAGGAATTCCTAAGTTTCCAACTACTCATACTAGGCTTACATGCTTACATTTTCTTATAGAAAAATGTCTGCAAAAAGGCATTTGCATTCTTTTCAATCAGTAACGTGCACGGTTTTATGTGACCCATACACACTGTTTATTTTTAGGCGCTTGACATAATAAGTCACCCTAAATGAACCCCCCTAAGAAAAAGAGCAAGGCTATTTGTACAAGGCTACTCTTAAGTTTTCAGGCTTAAGCAGAGATTTGAACAAACGATACAATGGATTCTGACCGTTTCGATTTGTGGAGTTTTGTAAACGACTCCCATTTCTCAAAAAACAAAAAAGAATGTGTAAGAGAAAGAGGTAATCAGAGTTTAAGCATAGCGAAAGAGCAGTTGCTGGCTTGGATCCAGTATTCAATAGCATTGTTTGTTTTCCTTCTTTCAGTTCTCCTTTCTTTTATTTTTCCGTAGCTCATACAAAAGCTGTTGAAGCATCTGTTTGAGTCGTATACTGCTGGAAAGTTAATAATCACTCCTAAACTGTTTTCGTTTATACTACACGAAGAAGAAGGATTTCATAGCGTTGTGAAGGATTTCAGTTTCTTTTTACAGACTTCCATCAAGCTGTATTCTCAATAACGTTAGCATTAAGTGCTTCTTTCAAGCATAAGTATTATACTGGGTATGCAGTTTTTCTATTTGTAACAAACATAGGTACTTAATGGAATGACAACAATGTAGGTATTTCTTCTTCGGCAAAGCATTCACAAACTTACAGGGCAAATTACTAAGTAAATACCATTACACACAACTATTTGCATGTCAGAGATTTTTGTCAAAGCTTATTTACAATGGATATATGTTATAACTTGGTCCAGTTTTATAACTGTCACTCAATTCTCACTGTCACTGTTCTAAATTTTTATTTGCCAGTGTTTTGTTTTATGTAATACACATCGTTCACACTTTCACTTCACCAAGGTGAACAAAATCAATTCTCCGCCACTTCACTTCGTGACGTAGCCGTTTCACACCGGACAGTTCACTTCACTCGGGAGTCGAACCAAGAACTCCGTAATCGTCGATCTGCGTAGCGCTCGCTGCAAGTCACATCCGTCATCAACTCGCTCGGAGAATCGCTCTTGATGTTGCACCAGAGACGTGCTCGCTAACTTACTCGCTCACTGATTGACTCAACTCTTACCTCGCACTCAACTCCACTCAACTCTCACAAGGGCGTTCACTTATATAGCCAGTGGAATCTTTCCACAAGTTTCTTGAACATTCTGTAAATATTTCGACACACTTTCTTGTTGAGGGTGGGAGAAGACGTTTCGAGAAGGTTGTAGTTATCTGCGGATAACGCGCCCGGCGTTTACCCTGGTGTAGTACTTACTGTTGTTTACTCGGACCGCCCGGCGCCGATCTCCCAATAAATGTTTTCCTTGGACCACAGCCGTTGGGTCATTATATATATATATATATATATATATATTACAGGGTGGACCATTTAAGTTGAGATTGTAATATATCTTCAAAACTAAGCGTTGTAGAAAGAAATATCTTGAATAAAAGTTGCTTGATATGGGGGAAAATAAATGCCATAGTCGTGTTTTGTTGGAGGACGTTATGATAGTCATTTTAGGGTCAGTTTAGCTTGTTTAAATGGGAACTTACAATTAGAATGAAATTAAATCGACCTGACTTCGAGTGGGTGCTTCCATAAGCGCTCGGGACAGTCGAGCTTTGTTCACAAGACGCGCATATTCTTGTAGTAGTTATAATGGGGAACACAACTATAGTCATAAAGGTCTCCCTAGAAAATAACTTATATAAAAGACATCAACTACAGATGTTGCAGAAACTTTCAACACAAAGTATTCGTATACTAAACACACTTTATTGATTTATGGTTCTCAAATGGAATATGACTAAAACTCGTTTCAACGCAACGTTCACAACACAACTCTTAATTAAGTGGTGGAGAGTTAACTTACTGTTCCTGAAGTTCCAAGTTCAAATCTCCGTGGAGCTACTCAACATTTTCCCCCCTTTCATTTTAAACACAAAGTAAAAATATAACACGTTTTCTTCATTTCTTATATATGTGGCGTTTATTTAGTAGTCCGTTATACCGATAGATGGCAACCATAACATTAATTTGTTGGTTGGAAGGAGGTTTCAGTCAATTTAATTTTATAACCACAAATTTCACCATTGTGCATTGTATTAAATATAATTAAAATGAAGTAACACAAGCAATATTAAATATTGTTTAACTATATTTTAGTAAAACGAGTTGTAAAAAATAAGAATCCACCACACAGAATCGAAATCGAGCTGCTTGCGTAGAGGTTATGTAGCGTAACCTCTACTCCAGGACAAGCACGGTATGGAGGTAGTCCAAATCAATGCCTTGTGGCCTGTATTATAGAATTAGACAAACCGACGCACAAAAGTTGACGGTTGTGAACCGCGGCCTCACTCGAGGAGACTTTGAAAGGTTAAGTGCTCAAGCGACCAGCCGCTTTTATTTTGACCGAACGTACATTACAATGCTTACTACAACAACAACCGTGGGAGCTCCAGTAAATAAATATATAGGATTTTTGGAAAAAGAGATTTTTACTTGCATTCATACGTAAATGTAAAACTTGATATGATTTTCAGATACAGCTATTGCTGATGTATTAACTCTTATTAAATCAAGTAGGTGATGGTGCTTTATTAATTAATAGATATTGTGCGAGTACTAAACTTTGGAAGATGAAATTATATGTTTTATTTAGATTGTATAATAAATTAATGATGTTTAATCTGTTTTAGCCCAAAGCAATGTGCTTAGTTTAAGGGCGAAGCAAATTGCTCGAAAGGAAAAATTCGTTGGAGTTGAGGTATTTTTCAGTAAACTTGCAGTATTTTCACTTAGTCTTGGTTGAGTTTAATTTTAGTTGCTTTATATGATTTAATGAGATGTATCCTTGTGAACATATGAAATCTTAAAAATATTTTTCTATTTATTGTTAACTCAGTTTATTGTTAGAAAAATAGATTGAGCAGGATGCCGCAGGCGGTAACGTATGAGGCCCATATTCGAGAGGTCCCTGGTTCAAACCATCGGGACCGACCAATCTCAGCGGTTTTTTTGCGGTTTGCCTCGGTCGTTAGGCAAATGCTGGGTTGGTTAATTTTATCCGCGAATTTTCCTATCATCCCTTTCATCACTACATTTCATTCCTTCTTCTTCAACGCTATACCAGGCATTGGGCTGATTACCCATACTGGATATGCTGTGATCCAGAGTTTGCCTGCTCCTCGACAGGAGGGTAATCCGTTAAAGAAGTAGAACTGCATGAAATATAGAACATAATGGCTCTTTTCTAGCACCTTCCCCAAATTAGGATATCTCGAGCTGGAGTAAGGAGTAAACATTCCTCGCAAACACATGTACACAGAATAAATAAATAAATAAATATATAAAGATAAGATTATTAAACAATAAAGAATTAAATTGGTATTTAGACAATAATAAATAACATTCATTTTAAAATATTAAAACTAGGTTTTATAAAAACAGTTTAAAAGTGAGGCAGTATTTTATATCATCTGGCTGTGAATGCCAGAGTGATTATACTGCAAATTAATATTATTGTGCGTACAGAATTTTAGATTTTTGTTAGCCATAGGAAATGTTTGTTAGGAAATAAGTTTACACGGCCTCACTGAAACTGACAATGGAAGTGGGTAACAATAAACAGAGGGGATGAGTTGTTTATACGAAGGAGAGACAAACAAATGACGTCAGGGTAGCGTGGCTTTCTTTAGAAATGGCGGGAATATCTTACCTAGAGCATATATGTTAGTAGCATATATGTTAGCGCGATTTGGTAACCAATAGCAGCTCTATTATAATGTTTAGGCATTTCGAGGTGAAGGAGTAAATATTCTCGAGCCATAAGCATGTTTCGCGCAGTCTTGAATAGTCATTCGCGAGGTAAACGTCATGCAGTTCTAAGGAATCTCTCGCGTCGTAAAGTTAGTTACAAAATGTGAAGTACGCGGCAACTAATACGGCAGTAATTACATTCGGAAATATAACAGTTTCAGTCAGGCGTTTATAAAGATTAAATTTGGGAATTATTAATTAAGTGTGACGGCAATAAAAGTGTAGAAACAAATTATTTTATTAGTGTTATGTTTTAGCAACAACTCCTTTCCGTTTACACGCCCTGCTCAGAGACACTTGCTTGACTGAGTAATAATAGCTAGCCGGAGGATAAGGAACCCAAATTTTAAAACAATAAAACAATAACAGGCGCCCAGCAAATAAGATAACACGAGAGAATACCGCGACAAAAGTGAAGAAAGACTATTCGGATAAATTAATACTAATAATAAATAACGCCAATACAAGTAATTTAAGGTATAGAAAAATAATTTTCGTTACGGATTTTTTTTTCCAGATTATAATGGCATACCTTAAAAATTCTGTAGATCCACATATTTGTAATTTTTTATCATTATATTGTGTAATTCACGATTAGAGTTGGGAACTCTATGCTGTCGATACCTCGAATACTCTCGATACACGGTGGTATCGAAGTATGTCTAAAACTTTGAGATTAACCTTCGATATTTTTAAATTTTTAACTTTTGCATTATTGAAAGTTGCCTTTAACTTTAGGCGAGATTGACGCAGTATTTTATATCACAACACTGTGAATGCCAGAGTGATTGTAATGTAAATTAGCATTATTATATGACAATGATTTGAGATGTTTGTTAATTATAAGCATTGTTAGGAAATAAGTTTACACGACCTCACTGAAACTGACAATAGGAGCGGATAACAATGAAACGAGGGGGTGAGTTGTTTATTAATTAGAATAGACAAGCAAATGACGTCAGATTAGCGCGCTTTTCTTTAGAAATGGAGGGAATATCTTCCCTAGAGCATATGTGTTCGTAATTTTGATTGGATATAAAAATAGACGCTAATGTTGGCGCGCTTTATTAACCAATAGCAGCTCTGTTATAATCTTTAGGCATATCGGGGTGAGGGAGTATAAATTCTGAAGCCAGAGACAAGTATTGCTCAGTTCTACAGAATAATTCACAAGGCAAACGTCGCGCAGTTCAACAGAATCATCCACGGGTTACACGTCACTCAGTTCAACAGAATCATTCACGGGTTACACGTCGCGCAGTTCTACAGAATCATTCACGGGTTACACGTCGCGCAGTTCTACAGAATCTCTCGCGTCGTAAAGTTAGTTAAAAGATGTGAAATACGCGAATTAATAATGTGCGGCAAATAAGTGATTATAGTTACATTTGAAAATATAACAGTTTCAGTCTGGCGTGTATCAAGAGTAATTATTGAAATGAATAAAGTGTGACGGCAATAAAAGTGTAAAAACAAATTCTTTTATCAGTGTTATCTTTTAGTAATGTCTCCTTTCCGTTTACACACCCTGTTTAAGAGATTTGCTCGACTGAATAATAATAGCTAGCCGAAGGACAAAGAACTCAAAATAGTAAAACAATAACAGGCGCTCAGCAAATAAGGTAACACGAAAGTTACCGCGACAAGATAAGCAATGAAAAGAGTCGAGACTTTATGTTATTGCCTCGGAAATGTTCACAAGTGTTGCCGGACCATATACTCCTTGATAGACCTTGACGACATTTCCTATAGGTGAATCAATACAGCATCCGTAGACACTGGTAACTAAATGAAAACTGACAAAACGATGCGAGATGGGGTAGAGGCACTCTGTAACATACAGCTTAATTGTGAATGAAGCCGATTTATCTGACGCACTAAATCATGTTTCTGCAATAGCCTGCTTGGTGAGTCACTCTTACCGTTACATTTACCTACCGCAGCGACTATAATCTGTGAATCCAGCAGAAACAAATCAACTTAAAACATAATATAATACAGTGCATAGAAATATTTATTTCCTTCCATCTGTTAGTTTGTGTTTATGGAAGTCAAATTTGTTGTACGATCGTAGCTTACAGGTATGGTGTACGACTTATTTCGTAAGTGGGTAGAAAATCCATTAAAAGAAGGTTTTCGGCACAAAATATATTGTTGCATAAATAGGGATGCAAAACTGTATTATTTATATTATCATTGTTATTATTAGCAGCCTTGACAAACAATAGGGTATATATATAACCTGTGGCATTATCAAGATAACGTGAATGTCAAACAATAACAATTTCTGAATTAGCATAAAATAAAAAATTGGTTTCATGCGTTTAGACACAGAAAACTACTAATATGCAGATGACTCAGCGAAAAAGCTATCTCATTTACAGTTCTTACTTTCCCTACTATGTATACTAATTAGGTGAAGTATTGTATTCCATTCAAAAATTTGATACCGAGATTTCAACGGAAATACATGTTTTGAGGCCTCCTGAATCAAAAAAAAGTATTTTTGGTAACATGTCCGTGTGTGTCTGTGTGTCTGCCTGAGTGTGTGTGTGTGTGTGTGTATGTGTGTGTGAGTGTGTGTGTGTGTGTGTGTGTGTGTGTGTGTGTCTGTCTATGAACACCATAATTCAGAAACGAACAGTCGAATAAACACGCAACTTGCTATTTAGGTTCAGTATCTTCCAGAGATGCTACACGAAGGTTTTCAAGAAAATCCCCCACCCCAGATTACCCTTTACATGGAGCATTTTTGGAAAACTTTAATTTTCTCAAAAATGGCTCTAACGATTTTGAATAAAATACCATAAGTTTAAGACATTTTTATGACAAATGAATTGTATATCTCGAATTTTCCAAAAGTATTCCTCATTGTGAACGACTTTTGCATAACTGGTAAACCATAAGAGATAGACAAACGTTTACTACATAAAAATGTAGATCGCGTTAAAATACACAATTTATGTCATATACAGTTTTTGTTGTTGAATGAACTATTTTCGAGATGTTGCTTGTTATTCCCTTAAATTTTCCAATACTTATACTTTTTCTCAAATGGGAATTCCTTATTCATTTTTTGTCCTGGTAATGTAAAGAGAATGGAATACTCCACATAGCAACCAGCTCTGAAAATATTAGACTATCGCTTAAAGCCTGCCAATTCCCCTTGCAAGAAAATTAGCAATAAGATTAACATCTCGATTAACCTGAAGCACATGGAGAATAAGCGTTTGTAAAAATAGTTTGTACAAGAGTAGAGACAGTCATGTGAGTGTAACACATCGGATTTTTTATAAAGCGAGTATCGAATATCGGTGCTCAAAATCAGTATCAGTATTGAGTATCGAGAAATAGTGGTATCAGTATTTACGATCAAAACTGCTACTGCGATTTACAGCTGCGGTTTGTATACACTTGTGTTCAAACAAGCCAAAGTCGATGATTCAGCTTTGTAATTATGACTATAACAACATTTGTTTTTGTGTATATAATTTGTTAAACCATAATACATGTGATGGATATTAAGCATGTTGTATGCAGAATTACTACTTTCATAAAGTACTTTTTATTGGTTAATTCTGATCGCTCTGAAAGTTTCATGATGTTAGTTAACTATTCTCGTGCACAGTAAGGAATGCAGTTTCAAATTATAAATTGCACTCTTCTCAAAATCTTTTTCGTAGTTAGAATGTTTCGTGCGTCACAGAGTTTTAGCAGCTAATCTGGAAAAAATCGCAACTTGAGGAATTATACATTAAGCAACTCACATGCACATTTTTGAAAGAGATTTACTTGTTAAATGTTTTAAAATTGTTATTGTATTCTTAGTAACTTTGCTTTGCACAAACACGACTCCTATTGCTCAACTCATAATGAAAACTAAGCGCAGACGCAACATAAGCGCACACTTTGCACCCATGTTATTGAATGGAAGCATTCACATAGAAAATAACGCGC
The DNA here is from genome assembly GCA_030765065.1 of Deroplatys truncata. Taxonomy (NCBI): domain Eukaryota; kingdom Metazoa; phylum Arthropoda; class Insecta; order Mantodea; family Mantidae; genus Deroplatys; species Deroplatys truncata. The sequence goes on from CM060975.1 coordinate 116,037,954, forward strand.
TGCGTAACGCAAGAGATTGCAAGCTTTAACTTTATGCTTACGTTTCGCGCATACAGCAAGAATTCTAAATTTGTTTATCCATGTATTGCCAACTTTTGAATAATACACGATCGCGATGCAAGATTTTACACCATCTATTCTATTATCACGGTGTACCTCTATTTCCTTGATTCGTTGTTTGCGTGGTACAACATTGTTTATATCTAATTTATTTATAAAGAGTAAATGAGTTTTCATATTGGCTATTATTGATTATGTTATTCAATTTGAAAGTTGCGATGCTCGGAAGATTTCCGCATGCAATTTACGGATCTAGAAATCCAGCTAAGTTCTTGCGTTATGCTTACGGTTGCATTGTGAATGGTCTGCCCTTATGGAACGTTTTGTTAGTGTTACGTCTTCATTGTGAATGGGGTCTTAGCAAGCACGTGATTGCCCTCCACATCGATCTGCGCGAGCGTGTTCAGTCCTTCCTCAGCACACTAGCGCTGAGTTTAGTTAGGTAAGTAACTACTATTCATCACAGGAGTTAAGAAAGACAAAGTCGTAACCACACAGTTCTGTAATTTAACTGCATAAACGTCATTTCCGCCGCAGTTGATCTAATAAAGTAGTTGGTGTTGTGTGTTGTTACTCAGACAACCACTATATACACTCTCCCAAAAACACCGGTTCATTTGCAACGTACAGCTTGCCTCCATTGCTGAAGAACATATTGTAGCGGCACATTCAATTTGCACACAGAGAAAACAACGTGTAAAGATACCGTCTCTTGTTTTGTTTGTATTTGCTTGTGTCCCGGAGGTATTTAATGTCGCTGTTCAGGCTCCGTTTGTTTCATAATGGACCACGACGTCAGCGTGATAGTCTTGTTTTATCGCTACATGAATACCATGGACGAACAGTCATAACCCAGCCGTTATAGACATCCCAATGACACCATCAAACATCCCCATTATTCTGCTGTATTAGCTGTTGTAATAAGCATTAGGGCAACATATGCATTTTCTTAACATGGGTCAGGATAAAATTAAACTTAAGGGAGTAATATTAATTAGCATACCCGACGTTGTGAGGGTATCTCTTTAAACTCGAATGAGATTTAATTAATTATTTACCTCCTCCCGTTTGTTTACTTTCCCTACCACATACATATTAGGCAGAGAAGTTATTGCATTCCACCCAAAAATTCGATCCCGAGATTTCACTGGAAATACATGTTTTGAGACTCGATTGAAAAAAAATCAGCAGGTCCGTCCGTGTGTTTGTGAACAGCATAATTCAAAAAACGAAAAGTCGGATAAATACCAAACTTAGCATTTAGATTCAATATCTTCCAAAAATACGACACTAAGACTTTCAAAAGAATTTCCACACCCCAAACGACAGTTTGCATGGAACATTTTTTTTAAATTCTTGCTTTTCTGAAAAATGGCTCTAAATATTTTTTATTAAAATAGCATATATTAAAGATAAAATTGCAATTAAAATGTATATCTTGAATTTTCTGGGAATAGCCTTTGAAGTCCACTTCATTAGGAAGGAACTTTGTATAATCCTGTATAACTAGTAAATTTTAAGCGATAAACGGAAACTTGCCTCGCAAAAAAGGTACATCTCTCCAAAACAACAATTTATTTTAAATAACCTTTTTGTAACATCAGACATTTACAAGGTATCCTTTATTAATGGCTCGATTTGTTCGATGCTTGACTATTCTTTAAAGTCACATACATTTTCAATTGTCTCTCGCGATATACCGGCATGGTACGTCTATCTTATAATGCTATAGTAGAAATATGGCCCATTTTAGAAAAAAAAGCTAGCAATCATCCTCTTACCAGCACTGCGAATTAGTCAGAGTTTTGTAGGGTTAGGTTCGTTCGAAAAACCCATTGAGCCGATTGATTTTTCTTTTCAAGATCATAACAATAAATGCAAGATTCATCGCCAGTGTAACGATATTACAAACCAAATTTGAAATGCCGTTTTGGAATTTTTCCAGAGTTTTTCTGCACCAATGCTGCTTTTGATTGGGAGTCAGTTTATGTGGAATCCATGGAGAAATATGTTTTCACAGTTCTAATTGTTGAAGTAAAATGTTTTGGATTTCACGGATACCAATGCCCAATGTCGTCCGAATAAATTCATAAGATATCCGTAGATCTTCAAACATTGCTCGAATAGCGGCAATATTATCATCAATAACAGCAGTTCTTGGGCGTCTTCACGAAAATCCTCACTAAGGAAAAACTGAACTCTTTTGAATTCGCTGTACCAATTATGAATTGTTGCTTTAGATGCGCTTCTTCACCAAATGCATTTTTAAGCCGATGTTCACGTTGTTTAGGTGTTAATGACGATTTAAAATCGTAAAAAATGATAGTCCGAAATACCCTCTAGTCAAATTAACTTTTAGGTGAACACAAAATCTTTAAAATGTGTGTTCCGTTAGAGCAAAAAACAAACAAACAAACAAACTACATGGCAATCAACTTGCAAAACATTAGAAGGTAGCTGGCAAAAATAAACAAACTTCATTTATTTTCAGAAACATGGAATTCCAAAAATTTTCAATATCGCCATCTTATCACAACCAAGATAGTTAAAGTTCTCTACAGAGCACAAAAGGAGTTCAAAGTCCAGTACTCGCATGTAAGACATTTGTGGAGGTCAATAATGGAGCTTATCTTTTTACGTGAAATATGGTTTACATTGTTAATACCTAAATACTATCATTCTCTGAGCTTGGAATGACTTTAATATATAAGCAAAACGTAGTTTTAAAGATAAATCATGTGTTCTCACTTTAGCAAACGTATGTCTATTAGGGTACTCAGTGAAAACGGCGACTAGAGAAATCCTCATTCGAAATGCGAGGTCACAAAGGACCGGTTCCCTTTGTCACACATGTAATATACAAGGAGCTAGGTACCTACCTCGTTTCACTCAGGAGATGAAATCCATTGTGTGATGGCTTTGCTGATAATAAGAGAGCTAGAGGGCTGCGACTCATAACAAATTTAATGCCGGTTAAAGCTTAAACAGCATGCCACGGTGCAGAAAATCTGTGGGGTTTTCGCTTTATTCCTTCACAATTTCTTGTGACGCAGTGCATGAATAGAGGGCTTATAAATTGCTGACGAAGTGGCTTCTTGCGAGATTTAGGCATAACGTTGGATCTCACCGCAGTTCATTCATTCGTTTGTTTTGTACTCATTATCACCAAGCTCATTATTTGTGCTGTAGATAGGTACATAATAATTCCAGAGTGGAGGGCAATAAAATAGAACATTTCACAAGAACAAATATGCATGAAGAAAAGAAGGTTCACGATTATATTACGTCATAGAGTGGTAGTGAGAGCGGGATGGCTCAAGTGATAACTTCTATGGGTTCGATTCCTGTGACCGACCTTCCTGACCCATGGGTTTTTTCGGAGGTTTTCCCTGGTCATTAGGTGAATGCTGGACAGGTTCATTACATGCCCGAATTTCCTGTCCCTCTGTTTCACCTACATTCTCATTTCACTTCACTTGGTTGCTTCAGGGTTGAAAGTGTCGGCGGGAGTCTGGGTGTTACTGGCAGGGGAAAAGGATGCTCTCTGTAAACCTTCGTCCCCGGAATGGGGGCGGTATCCGAGTCCCGAGTCCCCAGGAGATGTATAAACCCGCCGGTTGCGCCATCTGCAGTTCGGGGAGTTTGGTAAAATAGGTAAGGACCCTGCCCTCTGTCCTGTCGTGCCTACTGGTCCGGTCGCTCTTTATGTCTCCTGTCATCTCATCCCTCCCTCTCGGAGACACTCCGTCAGGGGCTTCAGACACAAAAGATCTTGTAGATCGACGTGCTTAGTCCCCCTCCGGAGTTGCTCCTAGTCCTAAAGTGGTAGTGTAAACGATATTGTAGTGTTTATCCTCCATACAATAGTTTAAACTAATCATATATAGTTTCCAATAGATTGTTAATACATGGAGCTGTAGGCTATTACTTACATTTGTTTTTAGTTGTATTCTTTCTTGTCCCTATTGCTTAAAATTAAATTAAGTTTTAATTGTAGACGCTCTTTAACTGCTGTAGTTCTTAGCGTCCCATTCTATACATTCTATATTGGGCGTGAAAGACCGGTAAATTTGCTCAGGAGCCTCTTTATCAGGCTTGAGGTTCTCTTACGTGCCGTAAATCTACGACACGAGACCACCGGCTTTACTTCCCTTCCAAAGAAAGCCATGATAAGGATGTTTATGCCCGAAAAAATCCATCGCCCTCCGCCGGGGTTGAACCCGCAACCTCGGGAACAAGAGAACGCCACGGAGAACGACATCCCTATTGCTGGATGAATATTAATTGAGTAAATACCGTTTTACTTGGATAATGCGGTTCGTATTTCAGCGAGCAATTTATTGAGATTCATGCGATTATATTGCTGTCGAACTCATATACACATGTACTGTAAGCTACTGAATGACCAATATATGTAGTACCAAATTTATTGTAAATTAGGAATCTACACCTATATTACTACAGTTGAAAATGACAGCTTCTATTGCGTGAACTTTATTAACGAATCTAGGCTGTAAAACTGCGAAATGTATACTCCCTGGAAAAAATTAAAACCAGATTAGTTATAATGTTTGGCCGTAAGCAATTTTGAAATATGTTTCTGATGTAATGATTTAGTGATATTGTAGTACTGAAAAGCAAGTAATATATGCAAAGATGTCTTATGCAGTTGCGTATCTCCAAAAAAGGAAACAAATAGATTTTAATTACCAGCCAAATTACATTAAAGTTAATTTTCAATGTTAAAGACTCGCATGAATTTTTTTTATCAAAATATATTATTAATTTATAGTAAGACTTTTACTAATATTGTCTTATTGGTATATTTGTTTTGGGTAAATAAAATTTAATTTTGCCCTTCAAGAGACAAGTATTATTACTAAAACATGGTTTAGTTACTTTCTATATCTTAATTCTTTGAACTTTAAAAAGTAAAACGTATATTTCCTTAATTATAAAATCTTTCCAAAAAAAACTTTTAACGTTATTTTAATTTTATAATATTTTAACTGCTTTAAAATGAAGATGTTGCAGATTTCGTTTGCAGGTCTTCTAATTTCAGATAATCTAAGGGTTTAACTTTCCAGATAGGAAAATAACTACTAGAAGCAATGAGAAAACACAAAATTCTTATGAAAGATCTAGAGGTTCATTCACACTGAATTAGATTTCGGTTATAACAATGATAACCCAAAGAAACCAACTGAATGCGTATAGCAGACGACAGACACACAGGATTTCCGGGAGGACACGTCAGCCGGATAAAGATTACTACATTGGACATGGCTTGACCCCCAATAACTGAGCTGGATGATTATCTTTCACGCTTGAACATGCAATTTTCCTCGTTTTCAAGCCTTTCTAGCACCGGCCTAGTTTAAGGTCACAATTATTTATACAGCTTTCAAAGCATTAGTGTTTCAGTCGCAGCAAAGAACATTCGATATTAGCGGCTGCAGCAGTTAACTTTCGTTATTAACATAGTCACAACAGAGTGTTCATCATACTTTTAATGATATTAAAACACAATAAAACGATGTATTCTGTAATGCGGTTAGCAAGCCAACTTAGAGACCACTTAGCGTTTCACCGGATCTTCTCACACCGTAGTCAAAAATACTTGTTAATTAGAAACATTCGTATGGTGACGTACGTTTCGCCAGGAGAAGAGGTTACCGGGGATCTAATAAGCTGGGTTGACATTTCGGATGAGGTTTAGAGGACGACGGGCTACTCACATTCAGGAGGTAGCCGCTGGGCTACCGAAGTGATCGAAAAGGAAGGACAGTCTACCGGGAAGGAAGGCCTACCTTGTGTTGGGGCAGTTAGATCAAGAAGCGAAAATTAGCAACAACTCTTGTACTAATCAATTTTCTGATTTACTCTCTGCCACAGACCAAAACAACTACACTAGATTAGGCGTTACAGCTATGGTTACCTGCCTTTAGAGGTCTTAGTTGCCATGTCTAGGCACACGAAGTTCACAAAACGACGTGGGAAAGCAACGTAACTCGGTCCCAGTAAGCCGTGAACAACCCAACTCGGTCCCGTTGCATATACTATCAACAACGCAACTCAGTCCCGTAGCATACACTGTCAACAACCAAACTCGGTCCCGTTGCATATACTGTCAACAACGCAACCCAGTCCCGTAGCATATACTGTCAACAACCCTACTCAGTCCCGTAGCAAACACTGTCAACAACCAAACTCGGTCCCGTTGCATATACTGTCAACAACCAACTCGGTATCGTAGCACATACTGTCAACAACGCAACTCAGCCCCGTAGCACACACTGTCAACAATCCAACTCAGTCCCGTAGCACGCACTGTCAACAACGCAACTCAGTCCCGTAACACACACTGTCAACATCCCAATTCAGTCCCGTAGCACACACTTCAACAACTCAACTCAGTCTCGTAGCACACACTGTCAACAACCCAATTCAGTCCCTAGCACACACTTCAACAACTCAACTCAGCCCCGTAGCACACACTGTAAACAACCTAATTCAGTCCCGTAGCAAACACTTCAACAACTCAACTCAGCCCCGTAGCACACACTGTCAACAACCCAATTCAGTTCCGTAGCACACACTGTCAACAACGCAACTCAGTCCCGTAGCACACACGATCAAGAACCCAACTCAGTCCCATAGCATATAGTATGAGACCGTAATGATACTCTGAGCATAGTAAAGTGTAAAGTGCTGTGGCATCCCTGCTACGAAAAATCGATAGCGACACTAAGTACAAGTAGTTGGTTGTGACGGTGACATTGTTGGTAGGCTCTTCACGAATGAACAAACTTTACTACAGTTTACGTAGTAAAATCTCTCATTTGATTGGAAGTTTTTTGAATAATACACCGATTTTCAAGTATTACGTGTGGAGTTTACAAACTTGTTACATGCAATTAGTAGGTAAGCAAATTTTACATAATATATTATTTAATCGTTAAAATCGATTTTGTTGAAACACGAAAATGAAATACCGTTTTGCAGTCATTATATGTCTGCTCAAAGTCCTAAGTCCTTCAAAAGGGAAGGAAAATTATGCATTCTGAGATAGATTGAGAAACATTTCCTACAAGACCTAGTTAGGTTGTTTACATTTTTGAAGACGGGACTGATTTAGGATTCGAAAGTAGAAAATGGGACCGAGATGGGTTTCACCGGACGGAGGATTCCCGAAGCGACAAACGTCACAAACAGAGCAAAAAGAGCGAGCATACCTGAATTCCCCTCTATATACTCTTGTGGCGCTAGCTCAGCAACTTCCGGGGACAATGCTTCAGTTATTTACTCGGATTCAAGAGCCCCTCCTTGCTGACATAAAACGCTCGGGCGATGAGGCCTTACCTTATACTCCCGAATTTAATTTATTTCTGTATAATAATTTAACATTCAAAATTGTATCCGTTACAGTAGTTTAAAATAATATAAATTTTGCAACAAAATTTGCAATCGATTGTTAAATAGAACTAAAATAAGTTCTACGTGCATTTTTGTCTCTTACTGCCGTGGTTTATTTAAACAAGTCCTTAGAATTAGGATTAATGAGACGGAGGAGTCCCCAGTCACTGGAGCTGAGCACCGTACGTAGACCATTGTGGGCCTTTTGTGACTTACACGATTCCTGAGAGGAGGGGATCAGATCTAGACGGCGATGCGCGCTAGCAAGGATGGGACCCCTAACGATTCCTGAATGACACCAGACGCCGGTGTGAGCCTGCTTTCCATCTTAACCCGAGGGTGCCGGGACGAACAAGCCCCCCCATGGATGAGGGCAGCAGCTGGCCACCCATGCGTCAGGGAGAAATCTTCACACAGAGCAAACTTCACCGTCCGCCGCAACGCACCAATCGCTGTCGCCTGATCCTACAACCCTGAAACATATAAAAGAAAATGATGGGGGACAGAAAATTCGTGGTAGAATAGGAACGATCCCAGGGTTCGCCTACCGACATAGAGAAACTACGAAAAAGACCAAGATCAGAGTGACCGGCCCTACGCCAGTCAAACCCCGAACGGGGGCTTCCAAATGCGAGCCTCAAACGTTACCGCGAGCCAAAAGAAGTCCTTTTTGCATTCAAAGTAATGAAATGAGAACTTGTACGTGGCATTTAAGTGATAATCGTAGAATCCACAGATCTCTTGTCTTCCACACAATCTTTCTTTCCTTCTTTCCTCTCTCTCCCTAACTTCCGGATGTATCTCTCCTTCCTTTCCCTCTATCTCTCCCTCCCTCGCATTTACCACTCTCGCCCGAACTCATCATCACTCCTCACTTTCTATTCCTCATATTCTTCTGTAATACTTACATCTCGTGATAGTAAAACTGCTTTTCTGAGGTGATCAATAAACATGAACAACATTCAGTATGTGAGTAGGAACCACTTTCGGCATTAACATGAAATACACTCACTTAAAAGGTCACATTTATTAGTTTTATAGCATTATTACACATAATGAAGATTAATGCATTCTGTGGTTAACTTGTTTAATAACATTTCTGAAATATATTGTCGCTTATGTTCCATTTTCACTAGCCACACAAATTGGGCATCACAGCATTTCAACCGAGGCATAATGGGAGTGTTGCTGCTGGTTTGCTCTGATGCCAATATTGTAACATTGCGGGCCCCAAGCGGCAAAGCATAGTCGAGAGTTGTTTCCTTTAGAAGAGGAGTGCGGAGGATACAGGGCGTAGACGTAGGATCTGCGCCACTGAACTCGAATTATCCACTTTAGCTACATTCTCATTGCTTAGCGACATACCATTAGCCACTTTTTTAACTTTGGCATTAACTTCAGACAAAATATCCGCCGTGGTCACTATATAACAACGGTCACTAAGAAGGGTGGTTGTAGCCAATGATTTCGATTAAGCATTATTTAACAACTCAGTATACTACACAAACAACTTCACATAAAAGAAATCTGATGTACTGTACTCATATGACTTTCTCTACTCTTGTACAAACTATTTTTACAAACGCTCATTCTCCATATGCTTCATGTCAATCGACATAAACATTCGCCGAAATTTAATTTTCTTGCAAGTGCACATGGAATATGGTAGGTTTTAAGCGATACTCATATCTTTTAAGAGCTTGCTGCTATGTGGAGCATTCCATTCTCTTTTCATGTCCAGGATATATATAAAAAATCTGATGTGTTACACTCACATGACTTTCTCTACTCTTGTACAAATTATTTTTACAAACGTTTATTCTCCATATGCTTCATGTTACTCGAGATATCGAGATGTCAATCTTATTGCTAATTTTCTTGTAGATGCAAGGGGAACATGGTAGGTTATAAGCGATAGTCAAATCTTTTAAGCGCTGGTTGCTATGTGGCGCATTCTATTCTGTTTGCATATCCAGGACATAAAAAATTGAATAACGAATTTGAGAAAAAGTATTAAGTATTGGAAAATTTAAGGAAATAACAAGCAATATCTCGAAAATGGTTCACTCAACTAAAAAAATGTATATGACAAATTGTGTATTTTAACGCGATCTACATTTTTTGTGTAGTAAAATTTTGTCTATCTCTTATGGTTTACCAGTTATGCAAAAGTCGTTCACAAAGAAGAATACTTTTGGAGACATTCCCAGGAAATTCAAGATATACATTTTATTTGTCATGAAAATATCTTAAACATATGATATTTTAATCAAAATCCTTAGAGCCATTTTTGAGAAAATTAAAATTTTCGAAAAATCTTCCATGTAAAGGGTACTCTGGGGTGAGGGGATTTTCTTGAAAACCTTCGTGTCGCATCCTTGGAAGATACTGAACCTTATATACCAAGTTTGGTGTTTATCCGACTGTTCGTTTCTGAGTTATGCTGTTCACAGACACACACACAGACAGACACACAGACACACAGACACACACACGGACATGTTTCCAAAAATGCTTTTTTTGGATTCAGGGGGTCTCAAAACATGTATTTCCGGTGAAATCTCGGTATCGAAATTTTGGGTGGAATACAATACTTCCCCTACTTACTATACGTAGTAGAGAAAGTAAAAATGTTTAACGTATTTGAGAAAAAGTGTAAGTATTGGAAAATTTAAGGAAATAACAAGCAATATCTCGAAAACGGTTCACTCAACAAAAGAAATGTATATGACATAAGTTGTGTATTTTAACGCGATCTACATTTTTTGTGTAGTAAAATTTCGTCTATCTCTTATGGTTTACCAGTTATGCACAAGTTGTTCACAATGAAGAATACTTTTGGAGACATTCCCAGAAAATTCGAGATATACATTTCATTTCTCATGACATTATCTTAAACATATGATATTTTCATCAAAATCGTTAGAGCCATTCGAAAAATTTTCCATGTAAAGGGTAGTCTGGAGTTGGGGGATTTTCTTGAAAACCTTCGTGTCGCATATCTGGAAGATACTGAACCTAAATACCAAGTTTGGTGTTTATCCGACTGTTCGTTTCTGAGTTATGCTGTTCACAGACACACACACAGACAGACACACAGACACACACACGGACGTGTTTCCAAAAATGCTTTTTTTGGATTCAGGGGGTCTCAAAACATGTATTTCCGGTGAAATCTCGGTATCGAAATTTTGGGTGGAATACAATACTTCCCCTACTTACTATACGTAGTAGAGAAAGTAAAAATGTTTAACCTATTTGAGAAAAAGTGTAAGTATTGGAAAATTTAAGGAAACAACAAGCAATATCTCGAAACCGGTTCACTGAACAAAAGAAATGTATATGACATAAGTTGTGTATTTTAACGCGATCTACATTTTTTGTGTAGTAAAATTTTGTCTATCTCTTATGGTTTACCAGTTATGCACAAGGAGTTCACAATGAAGAATACTTTTGGAGACATTCCCAGAAAATTCGAGATATACATTTCATTTCTCATGATATTATCTTAAACATATGATATTTTCATCAAAATCGTTAGAGCCATTTTTGAGAAAATTAAAATTTTCGAAAACTTTTCCATGTAAAGGGTAGTCTGGAGTGGGGGGATTTTATTGAAAACCTTCGTGTCGCATCTCTGGAAGATACTGAACCTAAATACCAAGTTTGGTGCTTATCCGACTGTTCGTTCTTGAGTTATGCTGTTCACAGACACACACACACACACAGACACACACGGACATGTTTCCAAAATGCTTTTTTTGGATTCAGTGAGTCTCAAAACATATATTTCCGGTGAAATCTCGGTATCGAATTTTTGGGTGGAATGCAATACTTCCCCTACTTAGTATATGTAGTAGAGAAAGTAAAAAACAGTATGTGAAAAAGTATATTGGAAAATTCAAACAAATAAGAAGGAATATCTCGGAAATGGTTCACTCCACAAAAACAGTGTTTATGACATAAACTGCGTGTTTTAACGAGCTCTACATTTTCTATGTAGAAAAGGTTTATCTCTTACGTTTTACCCGTTATGCAAAAAGCCATTCAGAATGAAGAGGACATTTGGTGACATACCCAGAAGATTCAAGATATACATTTTATTTGTCATAAAAATATCTTAAATATATGATATTTTAATCAAAATCGTTAGAGCCATTTTTGAGAAAATCAAAATTTCCTAAAAATGTTCCATGTAAAGGGTAGTCTGAAGTGGGAGGATTCTCTTGAAAAGCTTCGTGTCGTATCTTTGAAACATACTGAACCTAAGTACCAAATTTGGTATTTATACGACTTTTCGTTTTTGAATTATTCTGTTCACAGACACACACACACGCACACGCACACGCACACGCACACACACACGCACACACACACACACGGAACTTTACTAAAATTGCTTTTCTTATTCAAGGGGCCTTAGAACAGTATTTTCAGTGAAATCCCGATATCGAATTTGTGGATGGAATGCAATACTTCCCATAGTTACCATACGAAGTATTCACTTTCTATAGAGAAAGTAAAAATGAATACATATACAGAGAGAGAGAGAGAGAGAGATGCGGAGGAGGAGGAATAAGAATATGATGAGAATTGTACATTGAAATAAATATAGACAATGGATTTAACGAATCGTACATTTTATGCCGAAATTGTAATATTCGTACCACGGCATATGATCCATATGTACAGTATGTACAGATATTAACTTCGACTCATTTGCTATTACTTTTTCTACAACATATAGTAAGTAGCGAAAGTATTGTATTCCACCCAAAAATTCAATACCGAGATTTCACCGGAAATATATGTTTTGAGACCACCTGAATCCAAAAACAGCATTTTTGGAAACATGTCCGTGTGTGTGTGTGTCTGTGAACAGCATAACTTTGAAACCAACAGTCGGATAAACACCAAACTTGGTATTGAGGTTCAGTATCTTTCAGAGATGCGACACGAAGGTTTTCAAGAAAATCCCCCCACCCCAGATTACCCTTTATTTGGAACATTTTTCGAAAATTTTAATTTTCTCAAAAGTGGCTCAAACGATTTTGATTAAAATATCATATCTTTAAGATATTTTCATGATAAATGAAATGTATATCTCGAATTTTCTAGGAATGTCTCCAAAATTATTCTTCATTGTGAACGACTTTTGCATAACTGGTAAACCATAAGAGATAGGCAAAATTTTACAACACAAAAAATGTAGATCGCGTTAAAATACACAATTTATGTCATATACATTTTTTTGTTGAGTGAACCATTTTAGAGATGTTGCTTGTTATTCCCTTAAATTTTCCAAAACTTATACTTTTTCTCAAATTCGTTATTCAATTTTTTTTGTCCTGGTAATGCAAAGAAAATGGAATACTCCTCATAGAAACCGGCTCTTAAAATATTTGACTATAGCTTAAAGCCTACCAATTCCCCTTCATCTACAAGAAAATTAGCAATAAGTTTAACATCTGGATATCTCGATTAACATGAAGCATATGGAGAATAAGCGTTTGTAAAAATAGTTTGTGCAAGAGTAGAGAAAGTCATGTGAGTGTAACAGGTAGCAATGTTGGAGTACCATAGGGATTTATTACTGCTGATAGCAAATAAAACATTCTGATGTGTTACACTCACATGACTTCTCTACTCTAGTAGAAACTATTTTTACATACTCTTTTTCTCCATCCGTTTCATATTAATCGAAATAAACATTTGCAGAAACGATCTTTTGACATGCAAAGAGAATTACACTTTACACATAGCGACCAGTTCTAAAAATATCTGACTATCGCTTAAGGCGTACCATGTTCCCTTTGTGTTGTATTTGCAAGGGCAATATAGAAATACAGTAGCCTTTAAGCATCGACATATCTCTTAATAGTTGGTTGCTATATGCAGCACCATTCTCTTTGCCACAGATTAATACTCTTTGCATATCCAAGACAAAAAAATGAATGACGAATTCTCATTTGAGAAAAAGTATATAAGTATTGGAAAATTTAAGGGAATAACAAGCAATATCTAGAAAATGGTTCACTCAACAAAAAAAAATGTATATGACATAAATTGTGTATTTTAACGTGTTCTACATTTATTGTGTAGTAAAATTTTGTCTATCTCTTATGGTTTACCAGTTATGCAAAAGTGGTCATAATGAAGAATACTTTTGGAGACTTCCCAGAAAATTCGAGATATGCAATTAATTTGCCATAAAAATGTCTTAAACCTATGGTATTTTATTCAAAATCGTTAGAGCCATTTTTGAGGAAATTAAAATTTTCGAAAAATATTCCATGTAAAGGGTAATCTGGGATGGGGGGATTTCCTTGAAAACCTTCGTGTCGCATCTCTGGAGGATACTGAATCTAAATACCAAGTTTGGTATTTAGATTGGTGTTCGTTTCTGGGTTATTCTGTTCACAGGCACACACACACACATACAAACACACAGACATGTTTCCAAAAATACTGCTTTTGGATTCAGGGGGCCTCAAAACATGTATTTCCGGTGAACTTTTGGTATCGAATTTTGGGGTGGAATGCAATACTTCCCCTACTTATTTATACGTAGTAGAGAAAGTAATATACCATCATGTTGAACCTTTCGTGCTATTTAATTCAATATCCAACAAAGAAAAAGAGCATAGTGGAAATGAAGAAGGACTTGCTTCTTTTTTCAGCCGATTGTTTTATTTACCTGTTAACTCATTGGGATAGATGTATATAGTTTTACTTTTGCTCGATTTAGCGAAACACAGAAGTAGAAAAGAATTGTGGGGTGGAATATAGGAAACAAATTTAGACAGTCCTTCTGTTTGTTGTCAAAATTTATCTACGCAAAACTTGATTGCAATTGGTGCAACGTCATGGATTTTTGTTAGGTGCAAACAGAAGCAATAATAATAATAAGTGCGTGTAAAAATCCGATGGTGTGGTGGAAGAGAACAAGTGAAAGTTTTAACTAGATATAGAACTTGACTCGTTGGATGGAATTTGAGTCGTTAGCTCTGTTATAAAACACAACCCATGACCTGCGGTAGTACCTGTTGCGGGACAAAAATTCTGCCTTTCTAGCAGCAAATTGATTTTAGATTGATGGGACTATTTGGTGATAGCTGGTAACTGCTGGATGATCCATAAAAATTCAACGGTCTCGTAAGAAACGTACATTAGCAAGCTAACATGAGTAACTTTTAGAATCTTTGCACTGTAAAACATGTATGTTTGCTGTTCTTTACATTGAGATTCTTTCTTCAAGATATTTCCAACACAAAGACTGTGTACCCCTCTTGCATGTGTTATCTAGACATTCCGAGCATTTATATCGTTCTTGCATTCACGTAGCTGAATGAACAAAGGGAAAAGAGAGAAAGACGGAGGACTTTAATATCAACTCCTGAGGATACTGCCTCTTGAAGCCACTGTGGAGGACAAAAAGGATACTGATAAGAGAAGATAGCTTTGAGCAAACCATGTCCGCATACTCCTCTCAGGTTCACTAAAAGAACATAGCTAGTTCAGTTGGGTACCGACAGAAGAGATCTTTCTACTGCTGCTTCAGTAGCTTTCCAGTTGTTCGTAGTCTTCCTTAATTACTTCATAGCTTAACCGGGGAAGCTACATAATACTCCAGACTTCGAGTGTGCAGTCTCTCTTCGGAATTCTCCATGTTAAATAATCCTATACATAGTCGATCCGGCTAGAAATGCAGGTTTGCAGTCGCAGAAAATTGGGGTTAATGTTTCGTGTCCTGCATATTTTCCGTATTTTCCCTTCTGCTTAACAAGATACAGGAAGCATTGCTTTGGATGTACAAACTCGATATCGAGATTTTGTCGAAAATCCTGTTTTGAAGCATCCTAAGTCCAATAAATCCGTTTTGGAAAAAAGGTCTGCGTGACGGAAAGTCGCTTTCTAAGAACGTAAAATGAATAGATTACGAAAATCTTCCCATCCTACGCAAATTCCAAACTACGTTAGTGTATATTCTCTCAAAAAGTTTTAATGATTTGATTACATACTCTTTACATGATGACGAGAAGCAAAATAACGGCTATAGCACTTCAAGAAGGCTTTGTTAAAATAATAGAAAATTCAAACTAAAAGCAAGAAATACGTGATACCTATAACGCGTTTATGATCTGATGCTCACATTATGGTGAGAAATTTATTCAATTTCGTATAAACTCTCAAATGTGAATGAAAACTTCCCGAGACGATGCCAAAAATATGTGGATAATGGACAACCTTGTCAACAACTCTTATGATAATGTATATGCATGCTCATTGTAACTATAAATATGAGAACTGAGGGGTTGCGGGGATGTTATAATTGTTTCCGCGGCAGTCCGAGGTATGGCGACCGGCGCGCGAGCCACCGTATGGTACCATCAGTGTGAAAGAAAGATTAAAGTATTTTTGTAAAGCATTTAGCAGACAGAAAACACCTTCAGGATTTTGCGGAAACTATCTTATTGCTAATTTTCCTGCAGGTGCAAGGGGAATATGATAGTATGTAAGCGATAGTCAAATGTTTTAAGAGCTGGTTGCTATGTGGCGCATTCCATTTTCTTTGTATGTCCAGGACATAAAAAAAGAAAGAATTACGAATTCCCTTGAGAAAAAGTATAAGTATTAGAAAATTCAAACAAATAACAAGGAATATCTCAGAAATGGTTCATTCGCCAAAAACATGTAGGTATATGACATAGATTGTGTGTTTTAACGAGATTTACATTTCTTGTGTAGTAAAATTCTGTATAGCTCTTTACGAGAAGAACTTTTGTGAACATTCCCAGAAAATTCAAGATATACATTTTATTTGTCATACTCAGCCCTCATCCGCGGACCCCAGGAGCTCATGGGGCTTTTCCATTAAGGCAGCATCTATTTTATAATCTGCCCCCCTCATGTGTGGCTGAAACCGGGGCAGAACACCTACCTCCCCACCTACCTCCCCTCGACTCCTGCGTCGTCCTCCGTGGTGTAGTGGTTACCATACTAGCCTATAGTTCCCGAGGTCGCGATGGCTTCCTTTGGAAGGAAAATAAAACCGGTGGTCCTGTGTCGTAGATTTAACGGCACGTAAAAGAACCTCAAGCCTGATAAAGAGGCCTCTGAGAAAAATTACCGGTCTTTCACGCCCAATATACAATGGGACGCTAAGGACTGCAGCAGTTAAAGAGCGTCCATAAATACAAAAAAAATAGTCTCCTGCCATATAGGGACGTAAGTGGTTACGCCACTAACGCGCGTTAATCCCAAAGGGGGAGGCTACTAAGTACCTCGGTGGGGCCGACAGCAATCTAGCAATTGTCTACTGGCAATCCTGGGCGGTACCGGAGGATCTTGAGGCGTCTCAGAACCCTGCCTGGACGAAAAACCGCCCAGACGTCCGCAATCTCCCATGGTATTAGGTGCCACTGCCCCGCCGAGTCCAACCCAATCCAAATGACATTCGTACGGTGGGGCTCAGAGGTTTGGTCCGGCGTACTTCTGGTAACGTCAGAAGTACCACGAGTGCTCAGGGTCGACAGCGCCCGCACCACGGCAGTTGAAGGGTTCGACCCCCCTTGCGGGGAGTATTTAGTATAAAGACAGCATCGGCGGTATGATTGCTTTAAATCCTATCCGCTGATAAGTGACAGATAAACTGAAAATTTAATGTTTCCATACTGCAAGCTAAATTAATACGTAGATAATTCTGTATAACAAAATTGAAATCAAGACATCCGGACCGAAAGTGATGGTTGAGTAGCAATACTGAGGTCAGCCTTCGGGAGAAATTAAGTTTAAGAGCCGCTTTACAGAGGTCACTATTGTGGTGCCACCAAGTACTTGTAGTGTATTAAATGTAGTCCTTCACAAGTGGTCCTAACTCCATCTTTGGAGTCATATCGGAGGTCAGCAAGGCAATTCTTGCCGCATCATAACTTATTCATATTGTTTAAATCTTAACACGATATTCATATTACAAATGTATAAATGAACATTGCAAGAAACTGAATTCCTAATTTTGATGTGGATTTCATGAAGTCGTATTGTGGAGAATCATAGAAATACAACACAAGCTTTCTGCAGTGTCAGCCCTTCTTCCGACGACAGTACATTTCAAAAAGCTTCCAAATCTTGAGATACACTTTCTTGTTTTTGTATTAGAAACATCTTTGAAGGAAGTGAATTTTTGGTTTTGCAATAAAGCTAATAAATGTACAGGTTTTAATTAATAAAAGCTTATTTATCCAGTAAGGCTAAGAATAATGCATGTTATTGATAATGTGACTACAATTTGTGTTTTCCTGGTGGTATACTATCTTCCATATTAATTTAGGACTCATCCATAAAATCATCTTTTAAAGCTTTCATTCATGCATCAAAATATGGACCGTTGATTCCAGGAAAGTGAAAGCCTTGTCTGGATTGTATCTCTGATAAAAATAAAATAAAGGGGAATCACCTATCTACTTAGCAAAAGCGGATGAACCCAAAATGTTTTTGTTTTTACTTTCTCAACTACGTAGGAGAAGTATTGTATTCTACCCAAAAATTCGATGTCGAGATTTCATTGGAAATATGTTTTGAGACCCCTGAATCCCCCAAAAGCATTTTTAGAGAAAGAGGCGTGTGTGTGTGAACAGCAAAACTCAAAAACGAGAAGATGGATAAGTACCAAACTTAGCATTTAAGTTCAGTATCTTTCAAGGATGCGACACAAAGATTTTCAAGAAAATCTCCCCACCCCCAACGACCCCTGACATGGAAATATTTAGAAATGTTTTATTTTATAAAAAATGGCTCAACGATATTGATGAAAATTTCATATATTAAAGATATTTACATGACAAATGAAATGTATATATTGAATTTTCTGGCAATAACCTTCATTCGAATTTTGTATAATCTTGTATAACTGCTAAACATTAAGCGATAGACGAAAACGTACTACAGAAGAAATTTACAGGTAGATCACTTTAAAACGCAGAATTTATTTCAATTACGTTCTTTTTGTTGTATAAGATTTTCTAAGATATCCGTTATTAATGGTCGAACTGTAATTTCTTGGTCATTCTTCAAATTTATTTCAGATTCAATTGTTTCTCGCGCTTGCATAGAAACAGTATGGAATTTTAAGGCCAGCATTTAGTGTCCAGTTCCTAAACATTTGACTGTCGCTGTTCTCTCTTTTTTTAAATTTATTTCAAGTCGCTTTAATTTATAAAGGTCTATTCGCGACCCTTGCATTAATACAGTGGTGTTTGAACATTAATAGATTTCTAGGAATATACACACATGATATAATTTGGTAATAAACAGATAATGCTTTTCTTTTGTCAAGAATACAATTAAAGAACAGATACAATAACATTATAATTGTTTTAAATTTCACTATACAGTTGTATATTTTGTAAGAACATTATAATCTTTTTATACGGTGTTGAATCATTAAGATACCTAATACTATTTCGGATGTTATATATTTTCCTGTGTGGATTATAACGTTGGCTTGCTGCGAGTACATAGGAAACTGTCGTATCGATAACAGAATGTGTAATACAGTAGTTTCTGCAGAGGCTTATTTGGATTAAAATGTAATAGATATAAAAATAAGCTTTAGTAAGAATAGTTTGTATACTCACTAATAAAGGATGGAGTAGGGAAAGTCATGTGAATGTACATCAGAAAAGTTTTTGTTTGTTTTCTGGTGATAGCGTAAGCACACTTACAAACAAACAACAGTTAATACCACGAACAAAAATAATATACAAACTGCAGAAGTTCTAGTGTATAGCTTCCTGTGAAGGGACTTTAAACCCTTATTCTGACCACCGACTACCGGTTAGTTATTACTAAGCAAAGGTGTGAATATTGGGTTTGTATACCATTTCCAGGACTCTCAAAGTTAACGCTATAGCCAAAAGACAATATAACAAGAAACTCTTAACCTGACCATTATCAACAAAAACAAGAGAGGTGGTACACAGCCCGGCATAACTGAATTACTTCCCTCAAATGCATTCAATCAAACGTCTAGGGATGTCGTGGTACGGAATTAGACGTTTAGGCAACAACAAACAAGAAGGAAAAAGACACCCTCACATCACATAAAGCTAATGCTGCTAAGCAAACTGGCAAAGCGTGTTGGTAGAGAATGGGACGAGGCCCATTTATCCACGTCATGGACCTTTAGGTTCTCCTATAGCACGAGATGGCGGATGCGAGTAGTGCTGCGGCTCCCTTCCATAGAATGCATCTGGGTTCGAGCCGATTCATGAAGTTTTCGGTCCATATACCGTGCCAGTTCAGCGTCACGGGCAACCTGCTCACACAAACGCGAACTGTTGGTTCCGTGCCTTTAGTTGTACCCCACCAGGATGATAGAGTGCGCGTGTGTTGTAATGGCTCTGTGCAAGTGTGACAGTAATGAGAATGTTTTGATTACCAACGTAGAAGGATACTCGTAATGGGCGTGGTAGAGCATTAATTTAATAAATGTATATTATAGCGAGTCCTTTGTTTCATAGTTCAAATTACAAGCAAATTCTTGTTCTTTTTGCACCATTTCAATGATTTATATTAGCACGACTATATGCGAATAATATACTCGTCATTAATAATTAGAAATTCAGAAATAATTTAAACTATTTCAATTTATCCGAAATATTCACTCAAAATAATCATTTTATCTTTCTGCCTTGTTAAAACTACCAAAGTAGTAAGCTGTTGGCGAACTTGAAAATGGCTGAAGTTATTCAGCGATTGCGTGTCTATTTTTTTCTGAAATTCCTTTAGTTTATGTTTAGATACTTTAAGTAATATTACCGCAAACTATTATAGTAGAAGTGGTAATCCGGTGCCTTTTGTGATTAGTAGTGCCAGTGATTAACGTAGCATATCGCAGTTATATAATTTAAATCGCAAATTAAACCGTTAGACTGTGTCTTAGGTAATGTTATAATGACAACTCTCAACTAAGTAAACTATGGACATACGTATATATAAACATGATGTGTTACACTCACATGACTTTCTCTATTCTTATACAAACTATTTTTACAAACGCTTATTCTCCATATGCTTCATGTTAATCGAGATGTTAATCTTATTGCCAGTTTTCTTGTAGATGCAAGGGGAATTGCTAGGCTTTAAGCGATAGTCAAATGTTTTAAGAGCTGGCTCCTATGTGGAGTATTCCATTCTCTTTGCATTACCAGGACAAAAAAATGAATAAAGAATTTGAGAAAAGTATAAGTATTGGAAAATTTAAGGGAATAACAAGCAATATCTTGGAAATAGTTCACCCAACAAAAAAATGTATGTTGCTTAAATTGTGTATTTTAACGCGATCTACATTTTTTGTGTAGTAAAATTTTGTCTATCTCTTATGGTTTACCAGTTATGCAAAAATCGTTCACAATGAAGAATACTTTTGGAGACATTCCCAGAAAATTCGAGATATACATTTCATTTGTCATGAAAATATCTTAAACATATGATATTTTAATCAAAATCGTTAGAGCCATTTTTGAGAAAATTAAAATGTTCGAAAAATGTTCCATGTAAAGGGTAATCTCGGGTGGGGGATTTTCTTGAAAACCTTCGTGTCGCATCTCTGGAAGATACTGAACCTAAATACCAAGTTTGGTGTTTATCCGACTGTTCGTTTCTGAGGTATGCTGTTCACAGACACACACACAGACACACATACGGACATGTTTCCAAAATGCTTTTTTTGGATTCAGGGTCTCAAAACATATATTTCCAGTGAAATCTCGGTATCGAATTTTTGGGTGGAATACAATACTTCCCCTACTTACTATACGTAGTAGAGAAAGTAAAAAATATCAAGTTTTAGACAGCATGGCTTAAAAGAAGAACTTCTGACAAGGAGCATACGAGCTAAAAAACAACTTTGGTTTAAAGTCGAATCATATGGCAATTACCCTTTGTATTTGCACGTGTTTAATAACTCTACTGGGTTTGATTAGGTTTTACTTTCCATTATCTCTTTTTACATGATTAATTTCTCATGGCGAGCGCACTATCTCTTTACAATACAAATTATCATACTTCAATTTATCGCAGTTCGTTGTAGAATTAAGCTATACGTTATATTGGAAGCTTTCTTTGATCTAAAACGCTACTCATTATCTAACCTACATAAAGATTAAATGGCGGAAGTGATGAATTCAGAAGAAACTGACATGGTAATGAAATTAAAGAAACAACAGAAAGAATAACACTAGAAGTACTTACCCCCAAAATCTAGAAAGCAATATGATATAGCATTTAATCGGTTCATTGGCTGGTGCAAGGCAAAACATGTTGAAAATAATTTCACTCAAAATGACATCCGAAATATCGCTTTTTAACGTCATTCCTCTTGTTTTAAGAAGCGTTCTAAAGTGATCTCTGTTACTTTCAGGAATCAACATAATATTATTATTCATATTTTAAAAATTTGAACGATGACTAAAAATATCTTGTGTTACACTCACATGACTTTCTCTGTTATTGTACAACCTACTTTTACAAACGTTTATTCTCCATATACTTCATGTTAATCGATATAAAAATATGAAGAAACTATCGTATTCCTAATTTTTTTATAGGTGAAAGGGAAATGTGGCAGGCTTTAAGCGATAGTTAAATCTTTTAAGAGCTGGTTGCTATATGCAGCGTTTTATTCTCTTTGCATGTCCAGGACATAAAACAACGAATAACGAACTCCCATTTGAGAAAAAGTATAAGTATTGAAAAATTGAAACAAATAACAAGGAATATCTCGGAAGTGGTTTACTCGAGAAAAAAAAATTTATAGTACATAAATTGTGTTTTTAGGAGACCTACATTTTTTACTCTAGTAAAATTTTGTCCGTCTGTTACGGTTTACCAATAATGAAAAATTCATTAAGAATAAAGACGAGTTTTGGTGTCATTTGCAGAAAATTTAAGATACACATTTCATTTGCCATGAAAGTATCTTAAACATATGATGTTTTAATCAAAATCGTTACAGCCATTTTTGAGAAAATCAAACTTTTATAAAAATGTTCCAAGAAAAGGGTAGCCTGTCACATCTTTGACAGATACTGAACCTAAATACCAAGTTTGGTATTTATCCGACTTTTCGTTTTTGAGTTATGCTGTTCACAGACACACACACGGATATTTTTATAAAAATGCTTGTTTTGGATTCAGGGGGCCTAAAACCATATATTTCCGGTGAAATTTCGATATCGAATTTTTGGGTGGAATGCAATACTTCCCCTACTTACTATACATAGTAGAGAAAGTAAAAATAGTATTTGCCACACGTATTAAAAGCAGTTTTATTTTTGCTTGTAGGATTGCGGAACGAAGGCCGTATGCAACATAAAATCCTACTTTTAACCCTTATATCATAATCTACTACTATACAGTAAAACACCGTCAGCAAAATGGTGTAAAGTAACTATGTTGGAGTAAAAACGTTTAAATTTAGTAACAGCAATAAAAGAGGAAACCTCGTATCTTAAAGGATTCTATGGAGGTTGTGACAGTAAAACCAAAGAAAGAAGGGAAGAAAAGAATATGGTAGACAGTGTATAACATTTTTATTACCTCCTTCACGTTTGTAAAACAGCAGGGTTAAAATCAGCATGGACCCGAGAAGAAAACTGGCTATTGAATTTCTCTGTTCTTTTCATTAGCAAGCATGGAGAGAGCATTAAATAAAAAAGAGAAGAAGTAAAATGAAAATCCCGGAGCGTCTCTTAGTTTCTGCATCATGTGTTTGCATGAGCACAGGACAAAAGAAAATCCAACGGAAGAAATAATAGGAACCTCTAATTTTTCCCATTACGAAATATTTGTCATTGCGAAAGCTGCGGATGATGGAAAAAGAGATGGAATGGAATAAATTTTATCTTACTAGAAGCTGAGCGACCAAGAGACAAAAGTGGCTTCAAAATGTGCAAATTAAATACCGTACCCTTTTTCCATATTTTTCTTCTCCGGTTCACTTCTTGCTTTTTACCAGGGATAGAAGCGAGGTTCGCGCAATATATGAAACCGGAAGCCTTCAAACAACTGCTTTTTAATAAAGGCAGAATCTCGCCTGAATGTAGTGGGATCCGGTTGCCTTAATATAACAAGCGCTTATGTGAAATTTGTTATGCGCTCAGATGTAAGCCGAGATTTAGAAATCGGGACGGATAAAACAGAAGAACGTGAATACCGCCTAGTAACGATATGTGAGCTAATATACCGCGGTGGAATAGACAACTAAATAAAGCTATTGAATCGTTTTCTTGTTGTGAGACTCCTTTACTTGAAAAAAAATAACATCCAAACGGACTCACTTATAATTTTTAACGACATTCGAATCCATGACCATACAGGATCGACGTTTAAGCTATTCGTATTAATAGCCACAACAAAAACTTCCTTTTCTTATAGAATCCTATTTGTGTGTTTATAATCTTGCAATTATACAAAATAAATTAAAAACAATCTGATGTGCTTCACTCACATGACTTTCTCTACTCTTATACAAAATATTTTTTACAAATGCTTATTATCCATCTACATCATTCGAGATAAACATCTTATTGCTAGTTTTCTTGTAGGTGCAAGGGGAATATGGTAGTATTTAAGCGATAGTCAAATCTTTTAAGCGCTGGCTGCTATGTGGCGCATTCCATTCTCTTTGTATGTCCAGGACATTAAAAACAATAACGAATTCCCATTTGACATAAATTATATTGGAAAATTCAAACAAATAGGGAATATTTCGGAAATGGTCACTCGAAAAAAATGCTTATGACTTAAATTGTGTGTTTTAACGAGATATGTATGTATTTTTGTGTAATACAATTTTCTCTATCTCTTACCGGCTATGCGAAACTCATTCAGAATGAAGAGGACTTTTGGGGGCAATCCCAGAAAATTCAAGAAATACGTCTAATTTGCCGTAAAAATATCTTAAACATACGATATCTTAATCAAAATCGTTAGAGCCATTTTTGAGAAAATGTTCTAAAATTGTTCTATGTAAAGGATAATTCAGGGTGGAGCGATTTTCTTGAAATCTTTGTGTCGCATCCTTGGAAGATACCAAACTCAAATACCAAGTTTGGCATTTCTCCGACGTTTAGTTATGCTGTTCACAGACAGAATGTTGCACACATGGAAATGTTTCCAAAAATGCTTTATTTGGATTCAGAGTACCTCAAAACAGCATTTCCGGTGAAATATTGGTATAGACTTTTTAGTGGAATGCAATACTTACCCTACTTACTCTACGTAGTAAAGGAACTAATAAAGACTGCTTGAAAATATACAGAAGAAACGGAAGAAAAAAAATTGAAGGTAGAAAATAAACTGAAGTAAAACAACAGTATCGCAAGGGATATAGCTGTTATCCACTTAGGAGGTGATTTCGTGCTCAGATATAAGTAAAGAAGAGCTGATGCGTTACATTCACATGACTTTCTCTACCCATTCTTACTCTATGAAAAACAAACGAACGAAAGCTCCTAAATAAAAGCAAGGGTGCTTAAGAATTCAAACAATAACGCGAATATCTGGGAAATAAACTGAAAATATACATTTTATTAGTGATGTAATTACTATGAGATCCAATGAACTATGAACCAGCTGCGTGGTATTTTTCCACTGGGTGTGTGGACACGTGTTTCCCGCCGCTGCTGCAATTAAAGTCTCGCTACTGATGCTGGCTTTTTCCTGCTCTGCTCTGCAGTACTGCGTTTACCGGCATGCGGTGTAGTAAGTCCGTGTAGTGCAGTTATTAAGAGTTATTTATTATCGTAACCAGTATTTGCTGAGCACAATTATGGCTCAGTATATGTTTTACAGCGAAGCGTGTGTTTATGCATGATTTATGGGTGTTAATGCAGTCAGCTCGTCAAGCGCGAGTACGATTTACAGAATGATTCTAGGGTATAAAGGTTTCAGGCCATACAACAATCCATAATCTCTGTAACAAATTTTAGACCACAGGTTGTGTTCAGCCTAAGAAACCTACCAGATGGCGCAGGGATCTAGCCGAAGAAACATTAGCGGGTCTTTGCTTTTTCTTCGATAAGTCTCTGCCACAGCCCTACAGCCGATATTTCGATGAGAACACTTGAAAGGTGTTTGAGGAGGACAGAATTATTAGTAGAAATTTGTGGCCCCCTCGGTCTCCCCACTTAACCCTGCAACTTTTATCTCTGGGGTGAATTAAAACAAAGCATACAAGATAACTCACACCCTGGAAGAATTAAAATACTCGCCAAGAAATCGCCAGCATTTCACAACGTGAACTACGCCGAGTGATGAATAGTATCTTAAAGAGGGTCAGAAATGCATAGACGGCAGCCAGTTTCAGCACCTTCTTTCATAACATTGGCAAGTAAAGTCTTTAAGCATAGTTAAGGAAATTCAATGGTTGCAGCAGCGCCACTCTATAACATGACGGCAATGTGCACCACCATGGCGAACCGGAAGAACACCGCGCAGCCGGATTACTGTTCATTGGGTCTCCCTGCGTTTTAAACATGTTATATTTTAGTAAAAATCGTTAGAGCCATGTTTGAGAAAATAAATAATATCCAAGTTTTTTTCCATGAAAATGGTGGTTTGTTTGGACATTTCTTAAAAATCTTCTTGTTATCTTCTTCTCTTGAAAGATACTGAACTTAAAAAACAATTTATCCAAGTTTTCGTTTTTTGCGTTAAGCTAGTCACTCTCTCTCTCTCTCTCTCTCTCTCTCTCTCTCACACACACACACACACTTTGTTATTCAGGAGTCTGAAAAACGTCCATTTCCAGTGAAATCCCGATATCGAATTTTTGGAATGATTACAATTATTTCTTTGCATACCAATGTTATGTCGTAGATAAATTGTTTAATGCCATTTTAGTCTTTTTCGCTAATTGAAGCGTGTTTTTGTAGCTCCAGATTTGTAATAAGAACGATTCAGGTAAGCAATATTGAAGTATATATAATTTGACGATGCTTGTTTAGAAATTGATTTATATTAGATGACCTGTAAGAATAATTCGTATACGAGTAAATGACAATATCGAAATACTTCATAATTTGTCATTTACCCTGGAACTGGAATATCCTGGATACAGTACAAACATAGGAGTATAATATAATCGTGTTCAATTTTTATTAAAATAAATAATAATTTGCAAAATCTTCATATGTATAATATACACTAGGGAAAAACCAAGCTAAACGTCATTCTGTGTTGGAGGTTGCTGTAATATGTAGAATTTTTGGCATAGTTAGATATATGATGTGTGAGCTGCATCCTTACTGTAAAATGGTTTCAAAAGTGTCACCATAAAGCAATTAGTATGTTCTTATTTTATTTTTTCAGCGCATATTTACTGCCAAGGACTTTCTGATTAAAACTAACTACATTAAATGTGAATAAATTACATACTATAAATATACATTCAAATTGACGTCATCCAGACAACACATATCCCTACAGCAACGTACGCTGCAGCCAAGAGATTCGATTCTGCATCCTCTAACTGTCCAACTTCATTATAAAGGTCTCCGTGCAGCTATATGTATTTTAAATATTACAAGCGTATCTTTCCGCATGAAAGTTTTACGGCTGCATTTGTGATAGAATGTTCTGTAAATATGAGATTCCACAGTATTCTATTTACTTTTAACGGTAACAACGCGTTTATTCGAGAAGATATCTTAGGTGCTGTACAGGCACTGCTGACGTAACTTGGGTGCATGTCTTGGCAATATACATAAAATAGAACGCGTAATAATTATTGTCTTCGACAACTTTGCAAGTGAACGATAATACGATTAACCATTTAAGGATTAATAAGGTGGTAACTGAAGTAGGTTTTTGCTTCACGTATGGAAAGCCAATTTTAAGTAGGTGTTGTATTGTATTTCGACTGTTGGGGAGCCGATCTTGAAGTAGTTGCAACTGCGTATGGTAAAACGTTTCCGGTAGCCTTCGCCCTAAATTTACTGTCCGGTGGCTTTTGCCCCAAATTTAAGAATCAACTTTGTATTTTGAATGTTTCTTTAAATATTATATATTTATATTTTCCTCGGCTGCGTCAGTATTATTGTTAGAGACCTGAATTTCTTTGCAAGGAGTGGTGCGGCTAAGAATGTAGACTTATACAGATTATAATTTTTAATTCACTCCTTTTTATCATTTCTGATACGATTTAAATAACACTTCACTGATATAGAGAGCTATGAGATTCTTTTATTAAATACTTGCACTTTTTAAAAACACGTAAACTATTTTCGTCTCACACACACTTCGTCTCGCGTCCGGTTAGGAACATTGTCTACAAGCAACTGATTTCTGAATTTGTAAATTTTGCTCATTTTAGTTTCTGATTGGCTATTCTTAATCCAATAGAATACTTTTATTTAACTTAAGCTTTTTCTGTTTGTTGACTGGCTATTTATAAACTGTCTCAAAAATTACATTATTGCTGCTCCAAGAATTACCAGTAGCATTATTAAACTTTCTAATTCATTATTGCCTCAAGGTTACTTCATTGTTACCTCATTATTAGCAACGTTTAACCTATTATTCTCATAGCTCCTACATTATTAAATTACGTAATACATTCACATAACATTATTGAACATATACGTAATAATATAAACAAATACAATGACTGTAATATACACTTTTTATATATTGTTACATACACATATTGCTTTAAGGCGGGCTGTTATTATATTTTATATTATACAATTTGACTGAAATCTTTAAGTCTTAAAAATACTGCCTCATAACGAACCCTGGTCATTCACGCGGAAGATGTCAGGCGTAACCACCACACTACATTGTTATGCGGAGTCATAAAATGTTGAATTGATAAATTTATGATACACTTCCAATGAGTACGCATTTATGTCTTTCCATTACGTACTTGTTATTATTTGTTTCAAATTGTCTGCAATCCTTATTGAAATAATAGCGAGGGATACAATGAACTATGAACCATCTGCACGGTGTTTTTCCAGTGGTCGTGTGGACACGTATTTCACGCCGCTGCTTCAATTATGGTCACACTACTGGCACTAGCTTTTCTCTTTAGTGGTGTGATGTAATTCGTGAGAGTCGGTGTAGTGCAGTTATTACGAGTTCTTTATTGTTCTGCATCGTATTTGATCACAATTATGACTCAGTATATATTTACAGATTATATTTATGTGCGATTTGTATGTGTTAACGCAACCGACGGTATGGCTCAGGCGGTAAGACATACGGAAGGTTCCAAGTTCTATTCTCCGCAGCCGCCAACTCTCTCCCATGGGTTATTTTCGGGGGGATTTCTCGGGTTGCCAGGCGAATGCTGGAGTGGTTACTTTCACCCTCCGAATTTCATGCCCCTCCATTTCGTTTGATTAATTATTTCATTCATCTTTCACCCCGTTTGATCTACTTCAAGATTAGGAGTGTTAGCGATGATGTTTCGGTGCAGCACGGCAGGGAAAATGAATGCTCTCTGTGAACTTTCTGTCCTTCGGCCTTCGGCGTTGCCGGAGTACGGACTGCCCCCGAAGGGGGCGGGATCCCTGTTCTGCCTGTCCGACTGCCGGGGCGTGTATATCTAGAAACTGTAGGTACCCTGTCATGGCTGTGCCGTCACTCCTGGTTACGGCCGCCCGGTGTCTCCCTTCACCTTATACTTTACTTCCAGGAGCACTCCCTCGTTGGCATCGGTACAATATCCTCATTCCTGGATCGGTGCCGAATTCGCTCCGCTTCACTATACTTCCAAACCAATGTGTTAACGCAGTCAGCTCGTCAAGTTCAAATACGCTTGCAGAACGTTTCCCGGATGTAAAAGTTACAGACCGTACAACAATCCAAAATCTGTATAATTAATTTCAGGCCATAGATAATGTGCAGACTAAGAAACTTAAGGTTCATCCCGAAGAAGCATTAGACGACATCGGTGATCTTTGTAGGCTTCCCTCACACGCTTAGGTGTCTTCCACAACAGGCAGGCATTTCGTATGGCCCTGTGCAGCGAGCTACTAAATTGAGTATAAACCATATAAAATAAATGACACATGCTTCTGTACGTAGGCGATGTCTTAATCTCAATAGTATATACAGTGGCAAACTAGACCCATATATAATATTTTTCTCGGACCAGACCTGATTTCACCTTTATGGATGTGTGTGTACACAAAATAATCGTTATTGAAGCTATGAAAAATCTAATATTGTTTATGAAGTACCCCTCTATGTTGAAAAAATTGTTGTATGGTGTGCCATGAGCGGAGAACGAATTATAGGGTGTTTCTTTTCGAGCCAACAGTTGAGTCTCCACATACCTGAATACAATTTTGACTCCAATTTTTTAGAAAACAGGACACGCCATTGGCTATTGGCACAGCACATACAGACAATATTTCGATGAGAAAATTGGAATTGTGCTCGAGGAGGACAGAATTATTAGTACAGATTTGTGGGCCTCTCGGTCTCCCGATCTAACCTCTTGCGACTTTTATTTCTTGGGTAAATAGGAACATAAAGTAAAACACCCTGAAAGAACTAAAACAAAATATCTGCCAGGAAATTGCCAGCACTTTGCAATGTGAACTACGGCGAGTGATTGATGGTTTCTTTAAAAGGTGTCAAAAACTTATGGACAACGACGGCGGGCAATTTTAGCACCTCCTTTCATAACGTTGGTAAGTAATGCCTTTAAACATAGTTACTGTTAAGGAAATTGTGGGATGCTTGCATCAGCGTCGCTCTATGATAGCCGCAGACGGTAAGGCGCGCCGACTTCGCGAACCGGAAAAGCTCCGTGCAGCCGGTTCATAATTCACTGGATCTCCCTGTATTTAAGATATATTTACAAATTTGATTTTTAAGACTGATGAAATTTTTATCCGTATGGGAATACAACCGTAGAATAAAAACGAAAAGTTCTATTTCGATCTATGCTAGCGGACCAAACATTTTCAGCAATATTTTCCTGTGTCTTCCTGTGCCTTTAATATAGCTTTTCATAAGTCTATCAGGCAACTGTAGTTTAGGTAGTCGTTATACACTTATGAAAATAATAAAATAAAGTAATCTCGTTTTTCTTGAGGGTAAATGATAATATGAAACTAAGTTTAGCATCATTATTCCTATCTAGCTGTTTACCGAAAAGGCATTTGGTTCTGGTATGCTTTTTTTCTCCCGTTTCTTTTCGCTCTCTATCTTCCTTTCATCTAGTACTATTCTCTGCGTGATAGGGTAAGGTTAGGTATTTTGCAGTACAGGAAATTTCATAGCACATTTTTAAGAGTATGTTGCAAACTTGCCTATTGTTCTAAGGTGTCACAGTTTTGTTAGCAGGTTTAATGACATCTTCTATTTAAACTGGTTCACATTTCTAGACCTTACGGTTAAAGGAATGCAGCGACCAAACATTTTCCCATTTGGTGTCGAGTTTACAGGTGAATAGGAAGACGCTGCATACCTACCCAGTTTTAAATTTTGTTTCAAGCCATTTGAAGCATGTTACGTACGTTGTTTTAACACGGAATGGATATATGTGGTGTAGTGTTGTGTAAACAATTTGGTGATTTTTTTTGTGACGCATAAGCTTACAAGAACCTTAAGAAACCATCGCATTTGTTATAAAAATGTCTCTACATTTTAGACCATTCAATTTTTCAGCTGTTTAAGTTGCTCTTACATGAGTTCTACATGTCCCTGCACAACAGTTGTTACACATATTATAGAGGCAAGTATTCTGCATACATAATCATAAAAACTCATTAATTTTAGACTATTACCAAATTACCTTACTTAAGCTATGTCAAGTTGCCAATTTACCTACCCATCCTAAGAATAGCATTTATTTGTTAAGCAATAGATTGCAGCTATAAACTTAATATTTAATTTCA
This sequence comes from Deroplatys truncata, assembly GCA_030765065.1. NCBI lineage: Eukaryota > Metazoa > Arthropoda > Insecta > Mantodea > Mantidae > Deroplatys > Deroplatys truncata. Next base: position 116,069,348 of record CM060975.1, read on the forward strand.
TTTTTATAACTTTTGCAGAATTTCGTTCAACATGGCTCCTAAGAAACAAAGACTAATAAAATTGGAAGTGAAAAAGTGTACAGAAAATATGAAGCTTCAGATCTTTTGAATGCAGCTAGGAAACTGAAATTCGAAAGTATGACAATATACAAAGCAGCAAGCTTGTATATTGTTCCTTACAACACAATTAAGAAATTTGTGCTCGAAAATGAAGACCTGGAACATCCGCAAATACAAAAATTGGGTCGGCCATTTATCATGACAAATGCCAAACACAGCAAACAAATGAAGCTGTTTACATATCTTATAAATGTTGTGAAGGTTCAGGTTCTGAAGACGAGGACTAGGTACTGTATGGACCAGATGATGGCGTTGCAAAATTATCTTACCAATATAGGAAAATTAACTTACCTACTGCGAATTTACTACCTGCGCAGGCTGTCATTATGTTTATCACTCTTAAAAATATTATGTTCAGAAAAATGCGATTCTTTATTAAAACGTTTGCTAGTTGTGTGATTTTCGAAAAAAACTATTTCCAACTGTGTATCCTGGCTAAATATAATGAAACATTGCGTTTTGTGAAAATACTGCAAATTGCCTTATCTTACCCTATATTTCAATGTAACTTCTTCTTCTTCTTTTTCTCCTCCTCCTCCTTTCAATGATTAGGTGATATCACCTGTTGCAGTCTCTAGCGCGGTCTTTCTAAACTTCTCCTCCCTGTCGGTTGGTAATTCATCAAGTTTTTACTTTCTCTACTACGTATAGTAAGTAGGGGAATTCGATACAGAGATTTCACCGGAAATATATGTTTTGAGACCCCCGAATAAAAAAAATCATTTTCGGAAACATGTCCGTGTGTGTGTCTGTGTGTCTGTCTGTGAACAGCATAACTCAGAAACGAACAGTCGGATAAACACCAAACTTGGTATTTAGGTTCAGTATCTTCCAGAGATGCGACATGAAGGTTTTCAAGAAAATCCCCCACCCCAGATTACCCTTTACATGGAACATTTTTCGAAAATTTTAATCTTTTATTAAAATGTAATATGTTTAACATATTTTCATGACAAATGAAATGTATATCTTGAATTTTCTAGGAATATCCAAAAGTATTCTTCATTGTGAACGACTTTTGCATAACTGGTAAATCATAAAAGATAGAAAAAATTTGACCACACAAAAAATGTAGATTGCGTTAAAATACACAGTTTATGTCAAATACATTTTTTTTTGTTTTTTATGTACTGGACATGCAAAGAGAATGGAATGCGCCACATAGCAACCAGTTCTTAAAAAATGTGACTATCGCTTAAAGCCTACCATATTCCTCTTGCACCTACAAGAAAATTAGCAATAAAATGAACATATCGATTAACATGAAGCATATGGAGAATAAGCGTTTGTAAAAAATAGTTTGTACAAGAGTAGAGACAGTCATGTGAGTGTAACACATCAGAGTTTTTGGTATTCTATCATCTGTCATTTTATCAACACGTTCTTTCCAATTTCTTTTATTTTCATCAATCTTATCGTTTACTGATACAATATTCAAATCTGATCTTATTAATTCATATCTTTTTTATCAGTTCCATTGCATCCCTTTACATACCTAAAAATGTTCATTTCGGCGGACTGAATACGTGACCTCTCTCTTTTTTGTTATTGTTCACGACTAGGAGCCATATATTACAGTAGGTAAAGTCATAATCTTATAGAAGTTAATTTGTGTTTATTTTCTAGTTTTTCTTCCTAAAGTTATTCTAATTGTTCCACAAATGGTTGTAAATCTATTAACCTTCATCACAATGTCTTTGGCAAACATAAAACTAATGTTACATCCTAGATAATTGAAGTGGGATACCTCTTCTAATATTTTACCATTTATTATTAGCTTTGATCTAATGGAATTCTTCCCCCTTAAAAGCCATTATCTTTGTTTTATTTGTAGATATAGTTAAGTTGTAATGTATTGCATTTTGGCTTAATCTATATACTGCTCTTTGTAGATAATCTTCTGTTTCTTATATAACTATTTGATCATGAGCATACAGTAAAGTGCTTAAAGGCGTGTTTAATTCTATTTTGATGCCGAACTGTATTTCATGTTTCCACTTCAAAACTAGATCGTCAATATATAAATTAAATAAGGTGGACGATATACTACACCCTTGTCGAACACCTTGATTTGTTAAGATTTCAGCTGACATTTTAAAACCAGAATTAAGTCTTATTTTGGTATTTACATACAAACTCTTGATAGCATTAATAAGATGTTTAGGAAATCCTCTTATCTCTAAAATGCTCCATAAAAAGGGCCGTTTTACCTTATCAAAAGCTTTCTCATACTCAATAAATGCTATGTGAGTTTCTAGGTTAAATTCAAAGCGTTTTTCAATAATTTGTCTGATTATGAATACATTATCACTAGATGAACGTCCTTTCCTAAAGCCCGATTGTTCTTCTGATATCAGTGCAATAGTGATAGCTTGTAATTTATGATTTAGAATTTTTCCGTAAATTTTATAACCTGCACTTAATAAGCTTATTCCTCTATAGTTCCCTGTATCGCGTTTATTGCCTCTTTTAAATAAAGAAATGACTTTAGCTGTATTCCATTCCAAGGGTACTGAGCAATTCTTCGAAAATATGTTTAAGAATGAACAAAACTGAATTTTAATACCATTCCACCATATTTGATCAGTTCAGCATTAATTTCAGTTCAGCTTTTCTATTTTTTGTTGGTTTTAAAGCCTCTTCTAATTCTTTTATGTCTATTTGATCCACAAAAGTGCTGTTATTTTGTTAACACGTTAATATCTTTAATATTAAACACGCTTAAGAATGTTACAATTAAGCCTACGATTGCACAACCTAGAATACTGAAGAACTGTGTGTGCTATACAGGAAACAACTTGTAAATTTGAACATTTCTTCAAGTTATTGGAAAAGAAACAGAATTGGAGCTATAAAATGTTATGGCACAAGTCGTCCTTTTATGCGGGCCTCATCGAAGACGTAAAAATATTCAACTCTAAATCTGCTTTCTTTTCTCTATCTACTGTGGTATTCAGAAGTTGTGTTTCCATTCTATACGTTTTATATATTCAGACGTGCGGAAATTGGACCATTTGAGCAATAGATGGCTCGCAGATTTCACTGCTTATGGTATTTATGAGGCTGGTGCCTTTGTACATAGAGCGAATGTTCTGAAGAAATATTATTCTCTACACGCGCTGTCAGCTATAAAACGATAGTTATAGTCTCGCCAGCGAGGCATTATCGATTCTATCACTCAGTGCAACCAGAATTGTAGTTAAAGCTCTGTTATCTTACATCTGAAAGCGCAATGATGAATTTGCTTAGCAAGAATGGAAAAGCAGCATTTTACTGGCACAGAATAGGATTTAGTGAGCGCTATAGCTGCACTTTTTATCATTTTGTCTCAAATTTCCATAGTATCTAAAAGAAAAGTCTATTTTCCTTTCTTGTTTAGTTACTAAGGTGTTAGTTACTAAGGTGGATCATACTGTATAATATCTCCAAAACTAAGCGTTCTAAAAAGAAATGTCTTCACTAAACGTTGCTTGGTACTATAGGTGAAAGTAAATTACATTAGTCGTGTTTTATTTGGAATACGTTGAGATGGCCATTTTAGGCCTACTTTTCTTACGTTTTTTCTCTCTCCTCATAAAAAAACTAAACCACATTTGTATAAAGCATTTCCAATAACAACGAAAATTCTGAATGGCTGTGTACGAAGAGCGCAATGAATGGTTGGACCATTCATGGAAGGTCATTTGATGATCAAGGTACGTTTCGTAATTGGGAATCAACATTTATTATTTTGTTTCCTTATTCCTCATCACAAAATAAACAGCTTTGTATAAGTCATCTTCTAATTAGAAAACAGCATACAAAATGTAGGTTCCCATTTAAGGAAATTGAATTGAACCTAAAATCACCATCACAATATCTTCCAAATAAAACAATACTAATGGCATTTACTTTCCGCATAATATCAAGCTTTTATTCAAGACAGTTCCTTCTCGTACAACGCCTGGTTTTGGAGATATTGTACAGTCTCAAATTAAATGAATCACCCTGTATATTATTTAGAACACTGAGAGAGAGAGAGAGAGAGAGAGAGAGATTGTCAAAAGAACTTAAATATAGCTTTTAATTTCTCTCCTCCAAACTCAGTTTACATTTTTAAAGTACGTTTACAGCTCCCCAAGTTATAAAAATATATTTAAACATTTAAAGCTTCTAGTTCCTATGGGTTAGGAATTCCTCATTTTCTCACAGTGCTTTTTCAGATTTTTGTTGTAAGTGTAAGTTTTCATCCATGTTGGCTGAAATTTGGTAGAATTATTGTCACATGCTGTATAGGTACGGACATTTCGGCCCGTGTTTAGAATCGGTGAGCACTCAGCATTGTGATGCATTTGAAGACCTATGAACTGTGGATCACGAAAGCCAACGTGGTGAAAGCATGGGTCTGAACACATCTTCCTGAATCTGGCTTTCGTATGTGGGCGTGAGGTCAGCAGCCAGATTGATAGTCCAAGGTCCACGATGTCTATACAGCCACGATTTAACTTGAAGTAACATATTTAAGCGGCCCACGTTATGGAGGAACGCGATAGCATACAAAATTCTTCATAAAAGCATAAATTATCCTATGTTGTGAAATTTGCATTTTTTTAATGAGACGTGCCTTTGCGGAACGCCGACAGAATAGCTGTTTTCTGGATGAAAATTTCATTTGAATTTATCTGACGATATAGGGCTCATTATATTAAATGCTTCAGACCATTCCCAGAGGGAAACGTAGGTAGAATTCAGGCTTTCCTCTCACGAGCAAGCATGTCGTTATGGGTATATAAAGCATCTTTGGCATAAAACCTAACCGCTCGCACGGGGATTTGCGTATGGGTAGCATCACATGACACAGCCGACCGTGCCAGCGCTCTGTCTTCGCTTCTAGAATCTGTATTCCTGTAAACCTGTACATAAAATATAACAAAATTAACTCTTTCTTCATAGCAAATGCTGTATGTACAGAGGTCACTGTAACTCCAATTTGTTGTGCTAGCTTCGATAGTGATGTTTCATGCCGAATGTTCAAGATTTTCGCCAATTACGTCTAATGTTTCTTCTGTTAATATTGTACGTCTTTGCATGTGTTTCTTGTTTTGCACTGAACCAGTAGTCTCAAATTTATTCAGAAGATGGTGAATTGAAGTTCTGGAAGGAGGCAATTGTTCAGCAAACTTCAGGATGAATTCTTCACGTACACGATGACAGGATTCGTGTTTAAAAACATTTACATACAAATATATGTTGTTCTAAAGATAACTACCTTGCCAACTTTGAAAATGAAAGTGGACTACTGACGCTAATAACTACGAGGTAAGTTAAAGACAGAAAGCCTGTCGTAAGTGCGTGGTGTGGGGAGTGGGTAAGCCAGCTGGCATTAGCTCTAACGCACAACACTTGCAAGCTGTGCGTTAATATGTTGCAAATATTATTTGTTACTTTATGTATTAACATACTTCACATTTGATCAAAATGAAAGAAATACATTTAAGATCTACCACCTGGAAAGATCAACGGCATGAATTGCATTTTTGTTGAAGGTACATTCGGTAGGTACTATTACTTGAGTTTGGACCAGGGTTCGAATGACTTAGACTTGCAGCTTGGCGAGAGAAATGTTTCGAAAATCTCATCACTACACGCGATGAGAAATTGTAGGTCCACAAAAGAGCGGACGGTAAACCACGAGATATATTGCGATCCTTTGCGACATCAAATAGCAGCCTATAGGCATAAATGTGAGGCGCTTCTAGCAGGCAGGGCAGGAAATATTAAGAAAGTGTTTGCTTATGGCAAGATAACTCACTCTGAAAATGCTAATATTCGGCGAAGGGGTGCGTGAACAGAGTTAAGTAAATTATATATGCCGTCCCGTATTATATAATTCGGGAGTCGTGCGTTCGACGGACCTTGCTGACCCATGAGTATTTTCGGCATTTTCCTCTGGGCCCCTAGGCGAATGTTGGCAACGATCCGAATTTCCTGTCCCTCCATTTCACCTCCATTCGCATTTCACTTCACCTTTCATCTGCTTGATTTCTTTCGGAATAGGTGTCGGCAAGAGGTCTAGGCGTGTCCATGGTAGGGAAAAAAGGACGCTCTGTGGAAACACTCGTCTCCCGAAATGGGGACAATCTCTGGGGCCCGGGTCCCCCAGGGGATGTGTAAGCCCAGTAGGGGGAGAGGACCCGGCTGCTCCAATGCCCATCCAGGGAGTTTAAATCTTGAACTGGTAGGGACCCTGCCCTCTGCCTGTCATGCCTACTGGTCCGGCCGTTCTCTGTCTCCTGTCACCTCATCCCTCCCTTCCATCGGCGCCCATCCAGGGCATAGGCACAAAAGCTCCTCTTAAGTTGAGCTGCTAAGCCCCCCTCCGTTTAGAATCCTAATTTTAAGTAAATTCTACTGAATATTTGCGCCTTTTTATTCTATTAGAGTTAATACATAATCAGTGATAATGTATTAACTGCATTTTTTCACATGTTAATACAAAAGCCACAGACAGTTTAAAAATCTGTAGTCAAACGCAATCACCAGTAAAAAAGCTTAATTATCTATGTTTAACTAAATATTAACAAAGGGTATTATTTAGAACTTAGGTAATAAACATGTTTAACGGAGCAGAAAAAAAATAAAACTGTGTTTAATATTTGACTAGCATCTATGTGCAAACTTTTGAGTACGTTTACTTTCCCATAGAAATACCAAAGAGAATGCCATAACAATAAAATACATCCTTACCAGCATTTAATTGCATCAGAATGAACACGTTGTGTAAGATTTTAGGTTATTAAAATGCCATTAAACATGTTTGAGTTACAAAATCCAAGCGTAATACGATAGCCGCAGGGGCGTCATTTATGAGGAGGACAAGAGGGTCAGTTGCATCCCCTAAGTTAAGAGAAATAATTCGGTTAGTGCTTGTCAATGCTCTTTTTGGCTAAATGTGTCATTAAAATTCACATGAAAATTCGGAAAACTGCTTCAGGCAATATGTTCCGCCCCCTCCAAGAAGAAACTGAAATGACGCTCCTGTTTATGCAGCCTGTGTGTCAAAAGCCTGCGATAAAAAAAATTCAAAATATTTCGTTGCAAAATGAAGAAATTGACATTTTCACCGAAGTTTACCTCCCAAACATAGATTGTCGCAGTCGTGCCTTAGGGGGGAAATAAATACCACATATTCCAAGTAATTCCATATATAATCTTTTAGTTTTTTAATTAGGTGCTTAATATGAAGCACTAGAGGGAACATAATGCTTGAAACTAATATCGTTTTTAAGCCTGAAACTTTCTTCGTTACCGAATCAGATATAAGGTTTGCATCTCTTAACTTGTATTCTTAATTTCTTTAATACCAATTCTTTATTTATTGAATATTATGTCAAAAATTCTCCACAATTATGTTAAACACCACCATTCAAACCCCTTGTTTCTTTAATTTAATTCAATTTGTCGTTTGCCTCATTAAATGCCCCACTTAAATACAGAAGCTCCTGAGGGTAGATTAAGAATCGAAGGAAAAAGTTACACAGAGTGAAAGCAATGCTGCTAATGCATTAAAGACATATTTAGGACATAGGCAACAAGAAAGTCGAACACAATTTTTTTAAACAGAGCAGACAAAAGTGAAGGTATGCTTAATATTTGCTAGCGTTTATGGGCAAACCCTTAAGTACTTTTAAACAATACCGAAGAGAACACCATAAAAGCATCTTCTTATGACCTTTTGCAAGACTAGCCGAAATTGTATTTTGTAACCAGTTATCGTATTGTGCCTATCTGACGTTGATTTTCATGTTTTTCTCACTACTCAAATGCGTATATTATTATTATTATTATTATTATTATTATTATTATTATTATTATTATTATATTGATTAAATTTATAAACTTATATTTATTTGTCTAATTTAACGACTTTTTACCTTGTGGTCAAATTGCGACGATTATTCTAACTATAAATTTATCAGTAACAGCATGCCCCGTTGCATAATAATATTACATGTTTTATAATTTCTTCATGCTAATTTATATAATGATAACAATTACCTAATGTGAAGTATGTGTAATGCGTTTATGTAATAAGATTTCTTTCCCAGTGAGCTTATTCCCTTATGCTTGCTTTAATTATCTTCATACAGAAAATACAATAGCTTATATGAATTCCTATTTCTAACAAATACGTACTATATTTACATATTTTCAGACTTTATAAATAGTTTACAACATTTTATATTATTCCTATCAAGTACATACTATATTTACTTTATTTGTAGTTTTCCTACAGTGATTCTACTGGTGTAAAAGCTATTGATCTAATAAATCTCGTGAACATTTGATGAGTCTGTATATCTGCATGTGTATCTCTCTCTCTTTTTCTCCTTTCTCTTCTCCTCCCTCTCTCTGTTATAATTACGCTTATTTAATGCCCGTTCCATTACATAGTAATACTACAGCCATTATTGATTTTATACAATGTAGTTAATTTATACAGATGAATACTAATTCCAATATTCTTATATATTTTATAATGTTTTAATATTATATAGATGCAATTTGTCGAAGTTAATTTTATTCACAAACACTGAAGTTGTTTAGTAGATTTTGTCCTTGAGTTCAGGACAATACAGGTGCTAATGACCGCCAGTTCTTAGCACATATTTTCGGAGTTCCTCTCTTTCCGTTTTCAAGATGTCACACTCCCGCAATATATGGCTGACTGTATACCTTTACACATACGTGTTGGATCGTCTTAATTTTGAATCTCTGTAAGTAAACACCATAAACTGTTGTTGTATACTTGAAGTAGGTTAATTTTAGGAGGAGTTGTATTGTAGTTCAACTGTTGGAGAGCCGAACACTTGAAGTAGTTGCAACCGCGTATGGTACAAAGTTTCCGGTAGCCTTCGCCCCAAATTTAATTTCCGGTGGCCTTTGGCCGAAGTTTAAGAATCAACTTTGTATTTTGAATGTTTCTTTAAATATTATATATTTATGTTTGCCTCGGCTGCGTCAGTATTATTGTTAGAGACATGAATATCTTTGCAGGGGGTGGTTCGGCTAAAGAATGTAGGCTTACACAGATTATAATTTTTACTTCACTCCTTTTATTAATCCTTGACACGATTAAAAAACACTTCACTTATATAGAGAGCTGTGAGATTGTTTATTAATTACTTTCACTTTTTAAACACGTAAACTATTTTCGTCTCACACTGAATACGTATTAAACTTCTCGAGGACGCGTCTCGCGTCCGGTTAGGAACGCTGTCTACCAGCAACTGACTTCTGAAGTTGTAAATTTTGCTCCATTTTAGTTTTTGGTTGGCTAATCCTACTCCAATAGAATACCTTCATTTAAATGTTTAGTCTTTCTAGTTGTTGATTGAATATTTATAAACTGTCTCAGAAATTATATTATTGTTGCTCCAAGAATTACCAGTAGCATTATTAGACTTTCCAGTTCATTATTGCCTCAAGGTTACCTCATTCTTACCTCATTGTTAGTAACTTTTGACCTATATTCTCACAGCTCCAACATTATTAAGTTACGTAATACATTCGCATAACATTATTAAACATGTATACGATAGTATAAACATTAATACAATGGCTGTTACATTTTATATTATATAATTTAACTCAAATCATTTAAGTGTTAAAAATACTGCCTCACACTGAGTCAAAAAGTTTAATGTCCAGTCTTTTTTTTCATGTTCTTTTCCCTTTTGTTGTTTTTTCAACCCTTTCTCTCACAGTTTTATCCTCCATTCGCTAAGTCGAAGTCAAGTCAGATAGACTATTTATTGCTCCAGGAATTTTCTGGCAGATGGCCTTAGTTGCAGTCGCCTTCCTGTGGCACATGTTTTGTTACTGTTGACTTTCCTGGAATTGTGGAACTTTCAGAGTATGTACATTCAGGGTTAAGTTGGTTAGATGGCTGTGGTTTCGTGGCCGCCTTCCTGTGTCATACTTTCATTTGTTTATTTTATTTTGGAAGGCATTTTGGCTCCTGGCATTAATGATCAATCCAGTGTTTACCAGACGAGTGAGGGAAATCACAAAAAAAGAAGACTAGTCAGATTGCCCGATGCATGGGATTTGATGTCGCGAACCCCTAAATGTGAGCCACAGAGCCATCCTGAGCTCCTGAGCCATCTTGCTCGATGCAGATTCACTTTAAGGCATTATTCATCACCCTCCCTGACGGCGTTTAGCTTTCTTTCAAAGGAAATCATTTAAAACATATAAAATAATGGCATAAGAAGAAAGAGGAATCGTAGCAAACAAAATAGGCAGCTATTTGAAGAGAGCGTTGTGAATTGGACCAATTTGAGATGTTTCAGTGGCACTGCATTTGAGGGGGAGACAAATGCTATGCTACTTAAATCTACTTCATTAGTTTGGAAGGAAGGAAGGAAGAAGGGGAGGAGGATGACCCTAAATGCTGGAGGGGCCCTTTGATAATTCAAACCACTGATAACCATTCCAGATTCATTACCTGTTGCCCTCGGCTTGAGATATGAAATAGTACGCGCAGCATCCAATAGCATCATTGTTTGTGTGCTTGTCTCTTGGAATGAAACTACTCATAAACTGAATTCAGGCCCCTAAAATGTGCGAATTTTATGATTATATACATATTTATAAATTTTACGAATACCGCCAGATTAAATGTCTCAAAAGATGGAGGTAAATAAACTCTAATGCACTTTCTACTTTATGTACGCTGATGCGCATAAAAAGTGGAGCATTCCCCTAGATCGCATTGGTGTTTTTCCCTCCGTAAGCTTTCCACCTTCAGGTAACCAACGTTTGATTCCACCCAGTCGGTATTCAGTTCTCTATATGGCTGGCTTGAAAAATAATTCAGCTACGCTAAAACCGACGCATGAATGATGTTATAATATATGTAAAATAAAGGGGTGGTTCGAAAAGTATTTCACTAGGATTCGTACGCGAAGAAACGCTAAACCAATATACCATAATTCGACCTTCTGGAGAAGGGGCTGAATAATTATTTTATGTCATTAAACTGGACGACAGCTACAACATTTATATGGGAGCTCGTATCAGCGGCATGAAGATGAAGGTTAAAGTTATTACCACAATCGAACGGAAACAAGAAAACCGACATTAAGAAAGCAGTATCATAGCATGAAAATACAAAGTGTATTGAAAGAACAAACAAAAACTGTCTAACCTTCGTCTTTATTTCTACGTTATTCCACTCTAATATACTTTTGCGCCAAAAATTAACTAAGCATTGCCCTAATGTTGCTCCGCTAGTTAGAACATGGACAGTTAGTTTTAATGTTACCCTTCAGCAGTTCTAACACATTTTGTGAGAGGTGAAGGACCCTGCCAATCCAGTGGCTAGATTTGTGCTCTAGCAATGAAAGTCACGCTGGCAGAGGGTGGGGCTAAATTTGTCAGTACCAATGCTAGCAGGTGTTCTGAACTTCGGTATACCCATTAGTCACATTGAAATGAAAGACTATCTAAATTTGGCCACTATACTCCTGTCTTTCAAGCTGAAATATTTGCTATATTGTGTAGCACATGGTAAAGTATTGTAAGGGCACAAAATAGGCAGATTAGCATACTTTCAGACAATCATATAAACCTGAGGGCTCTTGAAGCAAAAGATGTCAAATCTAAACTGAGCTGGGAATACTCCCCTATGAAATACAATTCAGTGTCGATGTGGTCGCTAGGACAAGAAGTGGTGATTGAAAATGAGAGGGCAGATGGTATGACCAAACAGAAGCTGCAACTTGGGCTATCCTACGGATATGTTTGAGGTATTATAGGAGAATGGATAGCAAAGGTACATTAAGAGTACGCCAGTCAAGGGTGCCAATAGATAGGTACCTGGTGGCCATAGTTAACTTTGTTAATAAAAGCAGGACCATAAACAATACTAAACTGAGCTGGATTGTTTACAGGACACTGCCATTATAATGGACATCTGTATAACTTTTGTAAACAGATCAATTAAACTTGCATACAAACAGGCAAATGTTACAGCATTATATCTGTTATATGACTTAATCGTTTAAAGCCGCAGGATTAAACTCTTTAACCAGTTGTTCTTGCAATTAAACGAATTGAATTACTGGAATTCTAACAGACTAATAATCGAAGCGGAAGCACAGGCGCTCAATGTATGATCCAAGAACATTGGGTACTAACTGCACATTCCTCTCAGTCTTAATCTAATATCGATATTTCTTACACTTCACTTAAAACTGCTGGTTACGTAATGACCTTTAAACGACCGCTTTCTGGGTGAAATTAACTTGATGAGATTATGATGGAAAAATCTGATGTGTTACACTCATGGTTACATTCACATGACTTTCTCTACTCTTGTACAAACTATTTTTACAAAACCTTATTCTCCATATGCTTCATGTTAATCGAAATATCGAGATGTTAACATTATTGCAAATTTTCTTGTAGATGCAAGGGTAATTGGTAGGCTTTAAGCGATATTCGAATATTTCAAGAGGTGGTTGCTATGTGTAGTATTCCATTTTTTTGCATTACCAGGACAAAAAAAAGAATAACGAATTTGAGAAAAAGTATAAGTATTGGAAAATCTAAGGGAATAACAAGCAATATCTCAAAAATAACTCGCCCAACAAAAAAAGTATATGACATAAATTGTGTATTTTAACGTGATCCACATTTTTCTGTAGTAAAATTTTGTCTATCGCTTATGGCTTACCAGTTATGCAACAGTCGTTCACAATGAAGAATACTGTTGGAGAAATTTCCAGAAAATTCGAGATATACATTTCATTTGTCATAAAAATATCTTAAACATATGATATTTTAATCAAAATCGTTAGAAAATTAAAATTTTCGAAAAATGTTCAATGTAAAGAGTAATCTGGGGTAGGGGTATTTTCGAAAACCTTTGTGTCGCATCTCTGGAAGATACTAAACCTAAATACCAAGTTTGATGTTTAACCGACTGTTTGTTTCCGAGTTATGCTGTTCACAGACACACACATGGACATGTTTCCAAAAATGTATTTCCGGTGAAATCTCGGTATCGAATTTTAGGGTGGAATACAATACTCTCCCCCACTTACTATACGCAGTAGAGAAAGTAAAAAGCAGTATTCTGAGATTATTCATTTTAATTTTATGATAACTTTCACGTAAATTTCACGTTAATGATCATATGCTACATATTAATAATATTTAGTTTTACTTTCTCTACTACGTATAGTAAGTAGCGGAAGTATTGTATTCCACCCAAAAATTCGATACCGAGATTTCACCGGAAATACATGTTTTGAGATCCCCTGAATCCAAAAAAAAAGCATTTTTTGAAACATGTCCGTGTGTGTGTGTGTCTGTCTGTGAACAGCATAACTCAGAAACGAACAGTCGGATAAACACCAAACTTGGTATATAGGTTCAGTATCTTCCAAGGATGCGACACGAAGGTTTACAATAAAATCCCCCCATCCCAGATTACCCTTTACATGGAAGATTTTTCGAAAATTTTAATTTTCTCAAAAATGGCTCTAACGATTTTGATTAAAATATCATATGTTTAAGATATTTTTATGGCAAATAAAATGTATATCTTGAATTTCCTGGGAATGTCTCCAAAAGATTCTTCATTGTGAACGACTTTTGCATAACTGTTAAACCATAAGAGATAGACAAAAGTTTACTACACAAAAAATGTAGATCGCCTTAAAATACACAGTTTATGTCATACACATTTTTTTTTGTTGAGTGAACCATTTTCGAGATATTACTTGTTATTCCCTTAACTTTTTCAATACTTATTTTCTCAAATGGGAATTCGTTATTTATTTTTACTTTCTCTACTACGTATAGTAAGTAGGGGAAGTATTGCATTCCACCCAAAAATTCGATACCGAGATTTCAGCGGAAATACATGTTTTGAGACCTCCTGAATCCCAAAAAAGCATTTTTGGAAACATGTCGTGTGTGTGTCTGTGTGTGTGTGTGTGTGTGTGTCTGTGTGTCTGTGTGTGTGTGTCTGTGAACAGCATAACTCAAAAACTAACAGTCGGATAAACACCAAACTTGGTATTTAGGTTCAGTATCTTCCAGAGATGCGACACGAAGATTTTCAAGAAAATCCCCCCACCCCAGACTACCCTTTACATGGAACATTTTTCGAAAATTTTAATTTTCTCAAAAACGGCTCTAACGATTTTGATGAAAATATCATATGTTTAAGATAATGTCATGAGAAATGAAATGTATATCTCGAAATTTCTGGGAATGTCTCCAAAAGTATTCTTCATTGTGAACGACTTTTGCATAACTGGTAAACCATAAGAGATAGACAAAATTTTACTACACAAAAAATGTAGATCGCGTTAAAATACACAACTTATATCATATACATTTTTTTTGTTGAGTGAACCGTTTTCGAGATATTGCTTGTTATTTCCTTAAATATTCCAATACTTATACTTTTTCTCAAATTCGTTATTCATTTTTACTTTCTCTACTACGTATAGTAAGTAGGGGAAGTATTGCATTCCACCCAAAAATTCGATACCGAGATTTCGCCGGAAATACATGTTTTGAGACCTCCTGAATCCAAAAAAAGCATTTTTGGAAACATGTCCGTGTGTGTGTCTGTGTGTGTGTGTGTGTCTGTGTGTGTGTGTGTGTCTGTGTGTGTCTGTGTGTGTGTGTCTGTGAACAGCATTACTCAAAAACGAACAGTCGGATAAGCACCAAACTTGGTATTTAGGTTCAGTATCTTCCAGAGATGCGACACGAAGGTTTTCAAGAAAATCCCCCCACCCCACACTACCCTTTACATGGAAGATTTTTCAAAAATTTTAATTTTCTCAAAAATGGCTCTAACGATTTTGATTAAAATATCATATGTTTAAGATAATGTCATGAGAAATGAAATGTATATCTCGAATTTTCTGGGAATGTCTCCAAAAGTATTCTTCATTGTGAACGACTTTTGCATAACTGGTAAACCATAAGAGATAGACAAAAGTTTACTACACAAAAAATGTAGATCGCGTTAAAATACACAACTTATGTCATATGCATTTTTTTTGTTGAGTGAACCGTTTTCGAGATATTGATTGTTATTTCCTTAAATTTTCCAATACTTATACTTTTTCTCAAATGCGTTATTCATTTTTTTTATGTCCTGGACATGCAAAGAGAAAGGAATGCGCCACATAGCAACCAGCGTTAAAATATTTGACTATCGCTTAAAAGCTACCATATTTCCCTTGCATCTACAAGAAAATTACCAATAAGATTGACATCTCGATATCTCGATTAACATGAAGCATATGGAGAATAGGCGTTTGTAAAATTAGATTGTACAAGAGTAGAGAAAGTCATGTGAGTGTAACACATCAGATTTTTTTATGTCCTGGACATGTAAAGAGAATGGAATGCGCCATATAGCAACCAGCGATAAAATATTTGACTATCGCTTAAAAGCTACCATATTCCCCTTGCATCTACAAGAAAATTACAAATAAGATTGACATCTCGATATCTCGATTAATATGAAGCATATGGAGAATAGGCGTTTGTAAAAATAGATTGTACAAGAGTAGAGAAAGTCATGTGAGTGTAACACATCATATTTTTTTGTCTTGGATATGCAAAGAGTATTAATCTGTGGCAAAGCGAATGGTGCTGCACCTAGCAACCAGCTATTAAGAGATATGTATGTGCTTAAAGGCTACTGTATTTCCAAATTGCCCTTGTAAATATATATTCGCCTTACATCTACAAGAAATTTATTTTATGTCCTGGACATGCAAAGAGAATGGAATGCGCCACATAGCAACCAGCGTTAAAACATTTGACTATCGCTTAAAACCTACCATATTCCCCTTGCATCTATATGAAAATTACCAATAAGATTGACATCTATCTCGATATATCGATTAACATGAAGCATATGGAGAATAAGCGTTTGTAAAAATAGTTTGTACAAGAGTAGAGAAAGTCATGTGAGTGTAACACATCAGATTTTTTACATTTTGATACTGCTGCAATTCCACGTTCAGAAGAGCAGTCATGTTTTTAAAGATTAGTTAATGAAACCCCTCCGTATTTAATAGGAAGAAACATATCTCACGAATTAAATAAGCTATGCACCTTACTGAATTTTCCTCGGTGCCTTGACTTCTTTTCCTGTTTCACCGTTCGTTAAGCGCGGAGGAAGTGACGTGAGCAGACCTTTACAATGGTAATGCCGAACTGTTTGCTCTGAGCTCATTAATGCGCGCGAGTAAATTCGAGGTTTCCGATGTTCTAGACGGAAGATCTTAGCACTCTGCCTTAAGGCATAAGTAAACACAAGTAGAGGTAAGTTTATACAGGTGCAACGTCGGTCCTTTCGTCCAGCCGAAGCTCGATAATGCTTGGGTGGGGTTTGCTCCAACGAACCTTGTTTAGGTAGGTACATTACAGTACCGGGTTCCGTTCCCCATCAAGTCATTTGCTATTGCTTCCTCTTCCTCCTGTGGCTTTGTAGCCCATATGACGTATGCATGTACTTAAGATAAACCGGTGAGGCTTTAAAGCAGATATTTCTGTAAAGTAACCAGTCTTGTTAATTCTTGGAGCAGAAACAAAACTCTATGAATAACATGCGTACAACTTGATATTATGGCATAAAACTATTGTTTTTGTGTTCCTTTAACGTTAATCTGAGACTAAATGTCGAAAATTACCAACAAATGGTAGGTTTAGTTCATTTGAGACCTTTAAATTGGTATTCTTTAATATGATGTATATATTTTATACCACTCTGGACAATATTATTATATTTTAAATATATTTTTACTTTCTCTACTACGTACAGTAAATAGGGGAAGTATTGTATTCCACCCAAAAATTTGATACGGAGATTTCACCGGAAATATATGTTATGAGATCTCGTGAATCCAAAAAAAAATTCTGATGTGTTACACTCACATGACTTTCTCTACTCTTGTACAAACTATTTTTACAAACGCTTATTCTCCATATGCTTTATGTTAATGGAGATATCGAGATGTCAATCTTATTGATAATTTTCTTGTAGATGCAAGGGGAATATGGTAGGTTTTAAGCGATAGTCAAATATTTTAACGCTGGTTGCTATGTGGCGCATTCCATTCTCTTTGCATGTCCAGGACATAAAAAATGAATAACGAATTTGAGAAAAAGTATTGGAAAATTTAAGGGAATAACAAGCAATATCTCGCAAACGGTTCACTCAACAAAAGAAATGTATATGACATAAATTGTGTATTTTAATGCGATCTACATTTTTCGTGTAGTAAAATTTTGTCTATCTCTTATGGTTTACCAGTTATGAAAAAGTCGTTCATAACGAAGAATACTTTTGGAGACATTCCCAGAAAATTCGAGATATACATTTTATTTGTCATGACAATATCTTAAACATATGATATTTTAATCAAAATCGTTAGAGCCGTTTTTGAGAAAATTAAAATTTTCGAAAAATGTTCCATGGTAGTCTGGGGTGGGGGGATTTTCTTGAAAACCTTCGTGTCGCATCTCTGAAAGATACTGAACCTAAATACCAAGTTTGGTGTTTATCCGACTCTTCGTTTTTGAGTTATGCTGTTCACAGACACACAGACACACAGACAGACACACACACGGACATGTTTCCAAAAATGCTTTTTTTGGATTCAGTGTGTCTCAAAACATGTATTTCCGGTGAAATCTCGGTATCGAAATTTTGGGTGGAATGCAATACTTCCCCTACTTACTATACGTAGTAGAGAAAGTAAAAAGCATTTTTAGAAACATGTCCGTGTGTGTGTCTGTGAACAGCATAACTAAAAACGAACAGTCGGATAAACACCAAACTTGGTATTTACGTTCAGTATCTTCTAGAGATGCGACACGAAGGTTTTCAAGAAAGAAAACCCACCCCAGATTACCCTTTACATGGAACATTTTTGGAAAATTTTAATTTTTTACAAAATGGCTCTAACGATTTTGATTAAAATATCATATGTTTAAGATATTTTCATGACAAATAAAATGTATATCTTGAATTTTCTGGGAATGTCTCCAAAAGTATTCTTCATTGTGAACGACTTTTGCATAACTGGTGAACCATAAGAGCTAGAAAAATTTACTACAAAAAATGTAGTTTGCGTTAAAATACACAATTTATGTCATATGCATTTTTTTGGTTGAGTGAACCATTTTCGAGATATTGCTTGTTATTCCCTTAAATTTTTCAATACTTATTTTCTCAAATGGGTATTCATTTCATTTTTTGTCTTTGATATACAAAGAGTATTAATCTGTGGCAAAGAGAATGGTGCTGCACATAGCAACCAGCTATTAAGAGTAAAATCTATGCTTAAAGGCTACTGTATTTCTATATTGCCCTTGTAAATATATATTCCCGTTACATCTACAAGAAAATTAGCAATAAGATAGTCTGCAAATGTTTATCTCGATTAACATGAAGTAGATGTAGAATAAGCGTTTGTAAAAATAGTTTGTACAAGAGTAGAGAAATTCATAGGAGCGTAACACATCAGATTTTTAAAAGTCGTACCGCTGCAATTTTGCATCGTGAATTTTGCAACGCTTCAAAGAAAAAAAAACATAATTGTACATACTTTAACCCATCTTTTAAGGGGAAGGTTTTGCTCTATAAGTATGGAGGCTTCAATTTACTTAAACCATGTAGTTTCTTTCTTTGCAAATATATGCGAGGTTTCTTTTTCTCCATTTTTGTTTCGAACAGATTTCTTTTGCGAATAATGTTTTCTAGTAAAAGTTACCCATTTTCTAATAAAACACCTTAAGCTGGTGAATACTCTTAGAATAAATAAAACAACCTGTAATGCTCTTGCGTACTTTGGTATTGATAAGATGGTTCGTTATGTTTTATAAAAACATAAATGCTGATAAATTTTAACAAAGCTATGGTATAATATACGATAAAAATATCTGATATGATATATTCACATTACTTGCTTTACCCTCTAATGTTTATTAGTGTATATACAAAATATTCTTACTAAGCTCATTTTTCTAATTATTACGTTTTAATTCAAACAAACCTTTGTAGAAATAGCTACATTACACATTCCGTTATAGTACAAAGATAACAGCGACAGTCAAATGTTTAAGAACTGGACGCTATACGCTGGCCTTAAAATTTCATACTGCTTCCATGCAAACGAGAAACAGTTGAATGTTGAAAACCTTAAAACAATGACCAAGAAATGAACAATTCGAACCATTAATAACGGATACCTCAGAAACGGCTTACGCTGCAAAACATTATTTGAAATAAATTGTGTGTCTATCGCTTAACGTTTACCAGTTACGCAAGATTACACAAAATTGCTTCGAATGTAGAGGACTTTACAGCTATTCCCAGAAAATTCAGGATATACATTTTATTTGTCATTTTATATCTTTAATCGTTAGAGCTATTTTTTTAAAATTAAAATTTTCAAAAAGTGCCACATGTAAAGGGTAGTTTGGGAACGAGGATTTTCTTGAAAATCTTCGTGTTACATCTTTGGAAGATACTGAATTAAATACGAAGTTTGGTGTTGATTGGACCTTTTGTTTTTGGGTTAATGCTGTTCACAGACACACAGTCACACACATACCTTTTTATAAAAATACGTATTGGATTTAGGGGCCTCAAAACATGTATTTTCGGTGTTTAGCATAATTTTTCAAAAATTTATAAAACCTATAAAATGAACGATCTGAAAAACCACGAAACTGGTAAACTGCATTACTATTTTATCTTTATGTACTCCCAAAATTATATTTTTCCGTCCATTAATTTTGCTGCTAGAATTTTTCAAAATGAAGACGAATACTTTCTTAACGGGATGGAAGTGAAAATTGAGCGAAATCCTTCAAAAGGTTCATTTTTGTTTTAATGTCTATTATTAATAATGAATTATCTAGTCTCATAATCTATAATTCGTGTCTATTACTGACGATTAGAGATAATTGTACACTACCTTTTAAATGTTCCAGCACACAAGGCCAGACAGTCCTTTAGAATCTCAAAGCTGTTTTTCTCGCTTTTTGAATTTTTTCTACATTTTTACATTTCAGAGTGTTCCATACATGCAGTTTTTGTTTAATTACCTATAAATATTCTTTATTATAAGTATATACTTTTTTTGCTAAAAACTGAAACATCGATAAACATTTGTTTCCAACATTTTGTCTTAATATTCGTTAAAAATCAAAATAGATATTTATATTCGATAATTTTAGTGCTTTTATTGCGTGCTTTTTTGTTTACCATTAAATTAATTAACTAAAAAAATAACTTGAAAACTGTTAGAGATATTGCAATTAAAATTTGTATTCCCTGTGCGATATAATTTATACTTGCGATATAAATTTCAGAATCATAGGTTAATAACTATAGAGCTTAGAAATGTCACCTATTCGTATCCGTAAAGCCGTTTGTTAACAACAGATTAGGCTGCTTATGAATACAAAGGATATAGGTAAATCCTCTAGTGATTTGCTGGAAAAGTTTTGAGGGATGCTGATAAACCCAAAGCTAACTCGGTAAGCCTACAAGTGGAGTCATTTGTGCATATGCTGTTTGCTTGATCTGGTAAAAGCAGCTCTTCTGTGTGGAATATGAAATCAGCATCACGAAGTTAGAGGTGGGCACGGGGTCAGGGAGAGACGCTAACATTATGTAAATGCTCACAAGCGTGTGCAGCAGATAGCCATATAAATTAGCCGAAAACATTGCAACAACCCGAGAATGAAGATTTCCTGGCTACCGCCGCTAATTGCCATAGCTCTCTTTCATTTCAACTGTGAAGTGGCTACCCATTCTGTTTGTTTAATTTAGGGCAAGCATAATTAAACACTTTGTAGCACAAGCTTCTTACACTGCGATAATGTCATAACAAACACGTAAAATGTTCCCAGTAAATACAGCGTGTGCAAAAAGTAAATGAATCATATTCTGTTCGTTACGAACCTTAAAAGCCTTTACACGAAATAGTACTCTGCCTTTAGGAGAGGGAGTAGAAATTATTTCCATTTTAAACACCGTACCATTACCTGCCGTATAATACGATTTTGAAAGCGAGTAGTAATAGCATATGCGCACATGACCTAACAGCTTTACATTATCGTACTAGTGCAATAATCTTCATTGTGACCAACTTTGGTTTCAAGTCCAACCACATGGCAATTACTCTTTGTATTTGCACATGTTTAATAATTCGATTTGGTTTAGTTAGCTTTTAGTTTTCATTATGTTTTTTTACATGATTAATTTCCTATGGTGCTCGCATTATCTGTTGACAATATTATTATCTGTGAACATCTGTTCACAATACAAATGGTCATACTTAAATTGATCGCAATTTGTTGTAGAGTTAATCTATACGTTATACTGGCAGATTTCTGCTTTCTTTGACTAAAACTTATTCTTTTATCTACTACAACCTACATAAAGATTAAATGGCGATAATTATGAATTCAGAAGAAACTAAAATGGAAGAGCCAGGTGAAATTAGAGAAGCAGCAGAAACACTAGAAGTACATACCCAAAAAATCCAGAAAGGAATATGATTAAGCATTTAATCACTTCATTGGCCAATGTAAAGGAAAACATGTTGAAAATAATTTCACTGAAAATGACTGCTAGAAATCAACAAAATCAAAATATCTGCCATCTCGCTTTTTAACGACATTTCTCTTGTTTCAAGAACCGCGTTCTAAAGCAATCTGTATTAGTTTCAGGAATTAGTATAATATTATTGATATTTAACAAATTCGAGCGCCGTCTAAAAAGCAATTTATTCCACACGTGTTAAAAGTGTTAAATGAAAGTTTTATTTTGCACGTGGGATTGCGTAATAAAACCCCACTGTATCAATCTACTGTTCTGGTGCTGCAAAAAGAGAGAGAAAAAGAGCATTTTCATTGTCTGTTTTATGCACAGGGCTATCTCAAAAAATTCGACTCAGTTTTATTATTGTCGCAGTGCTACAATTAAAACAAGTTTTAGAATACCTAAGGCAACCCATTTATGAAATTAGGTAAACATTTAAAAAAAACTTTAAATTGTTTTTGGCTCTACATGACACTTTCATTTGAAACTTTTTTTGTCATTTTGTATAGCACTGTTGAACTTCTTTGACTTGAGAAACGACTGATGGTCATTTTATTTGCTGAATTGTGGTTTTCTTAACGTTGGTTTTATTAATTTTTCCATTAAATGCACTCATATCGACTCCCATATTTATACTACTAGACTCTTCGGAGGAGAGCAAATGATTCTGGTTACAGAGAGCTCTCCGCTCCAGCCGGGAATCCAACCTTGGACCTCTGGGTTGGGAAGCCAGAACGCATTGGCACAGAGGTAATCTTCGACCTTTTTTGATGTACTAAATTTTGATAATATATAAAGCCGTTGCCACAATTTAAATGCTAAGAATAGTTCTGTGATGCATATTAGAACTTTATACTGCATTTTTCTAAACATTTAAATTAATTAAAAGATTTTCTTCGTGTTATTATTTTTCATAAGCGAACTTAAAATTTCCATATGACGTCTGGACTTACTGCTAAAAACACACATCTCCATTTTGTAGGTCCACAAATTCCCTATTTTTTTTGGTTATATATCGCCATACACCAATATTCAGAAATGAAAAAATAAAACGTAGGTATATTAAGTTGAAAAGTTTATCTTTCGTTTCTCACGTAGCTTCAATAGAATTTTAAGAAATTCCATAATGGCTTATCAAAAACAAATAGGATATTTCAGTAGGATTTAACAAGTCGTTTGACGCGTGCGGCACATTTACGTAACATATAAAATTTGAAGTATAATATTTGTTGGTAGTTGGAAGATGCTTCATGTTTATCTGCACCACGTATGGAAGCCAATTTGTCGCGGTCACTTCGTGTTATCTTATTGCTGGGCGCCTGTTATTGTATTACTACTTTGAATGTTGGGTTCTATGTCCTCCGGCTATTGTTTCTCGGTCGAGCATATCTCTTGATCAAGGTGTGTATACGGAAAGGATTTGTTACTCAAAGATAACACTGATAAAAGAATTTGTTTTTACACTTTTATTACCGTCACAATTAATTAAGTTCACATATTGACTCGTGATACACGCCAGACTGAAACTGTTATATTTTCTAATATCACTATAACCTCTTATTTACTGCACATTATTAATTCGCGTATTTCACATTTATAACTAGCTTTACGACGCGAGAGATTCTGTAGAATTGCGTAATGTGTACTTTATGTATGCTTCCGTTGAACTACGCGACGTGTAACTCACGAATACTTATGTTGAACTGATCGACGTATTACACGCGAATGTTTCTTCTGGACTGAGCGACGTATTACCCGCGAATACTTTTGTTGGACTGACGAAATCTGCCTCTGACTTTAGCTTTTTATACTCCCACACCCCAATATGCCTAAAGATTATAACAGAGCTGCTATTGGTTAATAAAACGCGCCAACATTAGCGTCTATTTTTATATTCAATCAAAAATTACGAACACATATGCTCTAGGGAAGAAATTCCCTCCATTTCTAAGAAAAGCGCGCCAATCTGACGTCATTTGCTTGTCTCTAATAATTGATAAACAACTCACCCCCTCGCTCATTGTTGTCCGCTCTTATTGTCAGTTTCAGTGAGGCCGTGTAAACTTATTTCCTAACAATGCTTATAATTAACAAACATCTCAAATGTCATACAATAATGCTTATTTACACTACAATCACTCTGGCATTTACATTATTGTGATACAAATTACTGCCACAAATTGATTAGATAAAAACAAATATTCTTATATGTGAAACAAATGTTCGTAACTTATTTAAATAAGATATACTATCTACGAGTGCAGTCCCAGAAGTACCCGAACTGACGTATATATAGCGGTTGTTTTTTAAACAAATGTCTATGGTAGAAACTACCAATTTTATAACGCTTAAGTTTGAAGTTTGACGATGCTACGTTGTTTAGTAATAGTTTGGCAGCCCTCAGGGAATTTGTAAACATAGATAAAACCGGCCATCATTATGTGATACAATACTTTCCTTTGAAAGGTGTTAGTCCAACTAATATTAAAGCTGAGCTAGATTCAACTCTGGATTCCACAACAGTAAAATATTGGATGGCTTCGTTTAAGCAAGGCCGTTCCAGCTGCCAAGACGAACATCGCAGTGATCG
This sequence comes from Deroplatys truncata, assembly GCA_030765065.1. Lineage (NCBI taxonomy): Eukaryota > Metazoa > Arthropoda > Insecta > Mantodea > Mantidae > Deroplatys > Deroplatys truncata. Next base: position 116,093,704 of record CM060975.1, read on the forward strand.
ACCGAATGAGGTGACCACGCCAGAAATTGTGAAAAAAATCCACAAAATGGTAATTGGATGACCGTCAGCTGAAATTGCGCGAGCTAGCAGATATTGTAGGCATTTCAGTAAGTGCTGTACATCGCATACTAACTGAAAATTTAGACATGAGAAAGCTGTGCGTAAGATGAGTGCCGCGATTACTCACAATGGAAGAAAATCAGCGTTATGAGGATGTTTCAGTCGAGTGTTTGGCGATGTTTTGCTGCAATAAAGCCGAGTTTTTGCGTCGATTCATAACCATGGATAAAACATGGGCTATCACTTCGCACTTGAGACGAAGGAACAGTCAAAACGTCGATTGAAAGGGGAGATTCGGCTCCAAAGAAGGCGAAGGCAGTTCCATCTGAGGGCAAGGTCATGTTGTCAGTTTTTTTGGCACGTGCGTGGGATAATTTTCATTGATTATCTTCAAAAAGGAAAAACAATCAATGGCCAGTATTATGCAAACTTAATGCAACGTTTGAATGATGAAATCAAGCAAAAACGGCAGCATTTAGCGAAAAAGAAGATTCTGTTTCATCAAGACAATACACCAGTTCACACATCCATTATCGTCATGGCGAAAATCAATGAGTTAAAGTTGGAATTGCTTCCCCATGCATTCTATTCGCCAGATGTAGCCCCCCTATGCGTATTTTCTGTTTCCAAAGTTGAAGAAATGGCTAGGTGGTAAAAGATTTGCCAATAATGAAGAGGTGAAGTTTGCAGTTGATTGCTATTTTGCAGAACTCGACAGTTCTCACTATAAACGGGGTATCGAAGCTGTTGAACACCGCTGGGAAAAGTGTATCGAGCTGAAAGGAGACTATGTAGAGAAATAAATATGTTTTCTCCCAACTTTTTTTTTGTTTGTTAGATCGGGTACTTCTGGGACAGTCCTCGTATATTACCATATCGTAATCAAATTTTAAGTCGCTTAAATGAATAAATTGATTTTAAGATTTGTCACATGTTCTTAACCATAAGTGGAGGTCGCCTATTTTTCAAATTTCGTACATATTTATTAAAATACTGATACCCGGTATTTGAAGGCTTTAAAATAATGCATCACAACAACAAAAAACTTTTATAATCGTTTCGAATATAGTCTGCTTACTACGATGCGTTTTTTCTACCACAATAAATGAACTGAGAGTCGTCTATTCAGCTTTCAAACGTTTCTGGACTCTGAAAACGAAAACACTGGTAGTAGCCGCGAATCCAATTGTTTCTGAAATGCACCTTTGACTTCAACTTATAAGATAAAAGATTAAACAAATAACAGAGTTATGTGACAGCAGTTAAGTCCTTAGAGGCAGGACCTCGAAATATTTATATTTCCCTTCTACCTAAACGCTCTTAAATGATTAAGTAACTTAGTTCATCGGAAATCTTATCATAAGCTACGCAATATTTTCATATCGCCATTTTCCCATTAATTTATGTTTAAATTCTAAACTTAATAGGTAAGAAAAGCACTTATTATTACCGAGTGTACCCTTCGATTTTCTTGAATACTCCCACGCATTTACATATGTGCCCGTAATTTATTTAGTGGCAGTGTGCAAGCCATGGAAACAAAAAATTTAGTCATTTCATCAATAATACAAATTTATCCTTATTGTTTACAAGCAATTACTTTTTTACTGTACAAACTCTAATCGTGGTATTTGGAAAAAAAATCTCACTGCTTAAACATGTTTATATGCGTTTCCTTTAGAGCAATATATGCAAACGTTGTTACAAATATATTTATCTGTAAGCCTTAAAAGACCCGTTTTAATTTGGGCTCAGTTGGAGCTGTGTCCCAGATTCTGCACAGAGTATTTTCTACAAATTTCTAAAAACCCGTGCACCCCACTTCACTAATAAGCCTTTCAATTAAACTGTCAATTGAAATCGTTTCGATTACCTCCATTTATACCATTAACGACCGACACTCTATAGCGGCTTCATCGACATTGAAGGGAGGTCAATAAATGGCAAATGGCACGTATCGAATATATAAATCAGTTGCTAAGGGAAAAAGCATGGCCTTCTACACATCTGTTTTATTTTCACCTGTCAGCACGACGCTCTTTTCAGGTCATTCTGTCTAAATGAAGCGGTCATTAGAAAACGATACTGCGCCACAGTTTTTCATTTTAATGCTCATAAGCGTGTATCAAGAAAACATTTTGGAGAGATGTGTAGGTGTATATTACTCATTAGTCCTCCTCTGGAGAAAACAAAACGTCGGTAGAAAACTGTCTAATGTACTCGTTGGACCATTTAAGTTGAGAAACTAAGCGTTGTAGACAGAAATGTCTTTCATGAAAGTTGCTTGATATTATGGGGGAAAGTAAATGCCTTTAGTCGTGTTTTATGTGGAGAACGCTGTGATGCTCATTTTAGGGTCAATTTAATTTGTTAGAATGCGAACCTACCTTTTTATGTTGTTTTCTCACTCCTCATAAAAAACCTAAGCAGCAGTTGTATAAAGCACGTTGCAATTGTTCTACACCAACGTAAATAACAACGAAAATGCTGAATGGCTGTGTACGAAGAGCGCAATGAATGGTTGGACCATCCGTGGAGGGTCATTTGTGGGTCAAGTTACGTTTCGTAATTGGGAACCAACATTTTTTATTTTGTTTCTTTGTTCCTCATCATAAAATAAACCGGTTTTTATAAATCATTTTCTTATGGGAAAACAACATAAATGTAGGTTTCCATTTAAAAAAATTAAACTGACCCTAAAATGACCATCATGACGTCCTCCAAACAAAACACGACTAATGGAATTTACTTTTCCCCATAATATCAAGACTTTTATTCAAGACATTTCTTTCTACAACGCTTAGTTTTGGAGATATTGTACAGTCTCAGCTTAACTGGTCCACCCTGAATAACTAATGCGATCTACACCTACACTCGCGTTATCCAATCAGTGATGAAGTTGACTGCTATGGTTTGGCATTGAATTTGTCATATCTGAATGAACTTTCCAGCATAGTGCCTGCATATGATTGGTGTGAAAGAGCAATTATTGAAACATAGACAAACCCTAATATTGGTTAACTATAAAGCTGTCCTAGTTCTTCCACTTCTGAACTTAATGTTTTAATTAATTCGTACATCCCTTCCTCCGGGTGCTGGGATAGCGCAGTGGTTTCGTTTGCGGCTCTCGTACTGAAGGTCCGGGTTTGATTCCCGGCTCTGGGGTGACGATTTTAAGTCAGCCACGTCTTCACCTCTGACTTCATGTGAAGTCCAACGTGCTTCGGAGTCTACGGTAAAAGCTGTAGGTCCTCTCATTCCACCGCCATCCTCATCATCACCCTACCATCGTAGGCAACAGATTCCGCCCGTTGGGTGCCTCCACCTCAGAAACGGGTCCAGTCATTGCTTGGTGGAATGAGACATTCACCGAAGATCATAGGCCATAGGGAGAACGTCAGAAACGACGCTTCTTCCTTCTTTTTCATCATACAATCTACTTCCTCCTTTAGAACTACAGATATGAAGTTTATATCATCTTCCGTTATATTAACGCAGTTATTATGGTTCCAATTATTACACTTAACCCACTGTAATTTCGCGTTGACATCCTGCCTAGATACGTGCTTTTTACACTCAAAACAGACGCTCATTTTGATTGGAGTCTCCACTGCGTATATATAAATAGGTCACTGCAATAGTCACTATCGATTGATAACAATTTTCGTATCGTATGCTTATGCTGGCAATGGTCAACAATGGATTGCTTACAAACGTTGATGCGCTAGCAGTTTCAAATGTTGGTATCAATCCATGCCAGGTTGTTTACATAGAGATTTATCATCAAAATTAAACTACTTCCACTTAACTTTAATTATGTTCATAGTAGCTTTGTAATTCTGAGATTTGCTTCAGCAAATATTATACCATTACACTAAAAAGACCATAATAAAGGGGAAAAAACAAACAAACAATATCAAATCTGATGCAATTTTCTAGATCACGTCTACAATCCCGGAAACCAAATTTTATTGGTTCAACATGAAAAGCCTAATCATTTACATTTACACATACGCGTGTTCCTCAAATCAATAAGATATATCCTTCCATTATTCCTTTAAGGCATTTTACACTATAGATACTTTTCCTCGCCATTTTTAGCTGTTTATTGCCAACATACTTTTGAATATCAGCGTATTATAGTTATAGCTTGTCTCAACCTTAAATGACAGTATGGAAGTAAGTGGGATATCTCTATCTAACGTATACATGTTGCCATTAGCTTCGTCCTTTTCTACTCTCGCGCTGTTGCCAAGTTACTAATAACATGGTGTAAATATTCAGTAATTTTCAGCCTTTGAACACATCTTACACAGAATATTTTTCTCTATCAGATCACAACATTTTAGAGCCTGATAGATTTCTGTGGGACCAAATATAAAACCAGTTTTGCGGCAAAAATCCGATATTCTCTAGTTTATCATACAATAAGTAATCTAAAGGGTAGAACGCCATGATATTTTTCTTAGCTAGCATAAACTAGAGTCCTAATACCGCCTGGTTTTAATCTTCTATCTTTAATAAGACGAGCGTTATCATTTTTTAAATTAAATATTTTCGAAAAATTTTATATTCATGTGGCAGAAAAGTCCGCCAGTGAGAAATATTTTTGAGTTTACAACGGGGACCAAGCCAGAGAAAATGTGGAGAAGGGTTGGAGACAGTTTTTAAAACATGCCGGAATCCTGTAAATTCTTGCATTCATGGTGTATGACAAACAAAGTTCATAAATCTGTTCAGCTCACAGGTGCAGGTGTGAGGTAGAAGGCAGTAAAGGTTAACCTCAGTTGTAAGATGGTGTGCACGTGTATAACATGGAACACTGAGTACTATGTAGGTTATTTATTTAGCATTTTACGTAAATATTTAAGTTATGGAGAGAGGATTACGAAGAGACGAAATGCTAGTAAACTAAAAAGAAACGCAAAATAATAATTATGGTTTTAGATTAAAGTAAAATGCGTGAACTTTAGTTTCTACTAGGAGGAACAGCTAAGGCTACCGGATTCAGAAATAGTAGTAGTGTATAGGATAAAGAAGGAATGAAAGAAAGGACCTCTAAGGACACAATAAAAAAGAAAGCAAAAAATTTGGGGGAAACAAAACTTGGCTAAGTTAATGTAATATGATGAAATAAAAACAAAGCAGAGTACGGCGCATCGTTCATGCCTTGTTGTTTGTAAACATTCCACCCGCGTTTTGTCAAGGGTAAACAGTGATGATGCCCTACTAAGTTAAAACATTATTATTTTATATCCATATTTGTTTGATTATATATACAGGACTGGTCAAAATGATGGACCGGATTTCAGTAACAGCCTGTGAAATCTAATGAACGTATCGTATTGTGAGACGTATGGTTTGAAAGGTAAACTCTGAAAGTTTTCTAAGACACATCACAAGAATTCTATGTGCGCACCCCGCGTAACACGACACACATCAAGCCGATAATCAATCTCTGCCAAACTCTTTGTAGCATGCCACGTTCAATCTCAGGTCGTGCAGGTTTTTAATTTGGAGCAATCACATTGGTGTTCCACAAATGCATGGGAATTAGCAGTTCTCCAGTTCCTCATATTGTGCATATTGACATTCCCTGAAAGGCGGAGAGCCACTTCTCATTGTAAATTAACCTTTCAGTGAGCCCATCCTCTTCCATTCGTGCACAGAGGTATGCTCGCATCACGAAGTCTGGGACCGGTTGCAAGGGGCAGGGTTTCAGTTGTAAACGTTTTACAAGAACTCGCATAGATTTCTGTGGTTGAAGCAGTATTTTTAACACTAAAAGGATTTCAGTCTAAATGTATAACACATATATATATATATATATATATATATATATAATTCAATAACAGCCCACCTTAAAGCAATATGTGTATGTAACAATATATAAAAGATGTATATTACAATCATTGAATATGTTTGTATTATTGAATCCATATGTAATAATGTTATGTGAATATATTACGTAATTTAATAATGTAGTAGCTGTGAGAATAACAGGTTAAAAGTTGCTAACAATGAGGTAACCTTGAGGCAATAATGAATTAGAAAGTTTAAATGTTACTTGTGATTCTTGGAAGCAATAATGTAATTTTAGTGACAGTATAAAAATAGCCAATCAACAACCAGAAAAAGCTTTAGTTAAATGAAGATATTCTATTGGATTAGGAATAGCCAATCAGAGACTTAAAATACAGAAATTTACAAGTTTAGGCGGTAGAAATCACTTCAGTTGCCTGCAGACAGTGATTGTACCCGGATGCGAGTTGCGTCTTCGAGAGATTTAATGCGTGTTCGTGTGAGACGAAAATAGTGTTACGTGTTAAAAAGTGCAAGTGAATAATAAAAGAATCTCACAGTTCTCTATATCAGTGAAGTGTTATTTAAATCGTGTCAAGCATTAATAAAAGAAGTGAAGGAAAATTATAATCTGTGTAAGCCTACATTCTTATTCGCACCACAACCCTGCCAAGACATTCATGTCTCTAACAATAATACTGACGCAGCCGAGGCAAACATAAATATATAACATTTAAAGAAACAGTCAAATTACAAAGTTAATATTTTTAAACTTGGGGCAAAGGCTATCGGAAAGTGTTTACCATACGTGTGGTTGCAACTACTACAAGTTCGGCTCCCCAACAGTTGAAATATAATACAACTCCTTCAATACAATCTACTTCAAATTGACGCCCAAAGCGTGGGGCAAATAACAATGTAAAGATAACAAAATTTGAAGCAACAAACTTCTACATGGTACATGGATGAAGTTCTCTTGCTGCTCGGTAGGTAGATTTCCATGGACTCCGTTAGAACTATGCGCGAACTCGTTCCCTTGTCTCTTCCCAGTAGATTTTCGTTTACAGATGCAGCCCGAATCTTTGACTCGCACATACCACTTCGAATGGCCTTCCCAGTGGGTGAGTATTCAAGTATTTGTTCAGAAATACCGCTGACACTTATCGCAGAGGTCGTTACGTGGTAATCAAGCACGCATAAGAATTTCTGTTTTCCAGTCAACGTCATTTTCCTTAACTGCTCTGTTGCTGACAAATTGCGGACCAAAGCGAAAACAATACAAGGAAAGTAAACTTTGAGAGTTTACCTTTTCAATCACACGTCTCATAATACGATACGCTCTTTATATTTTACACAATAAATTACTGAAAACGGGTCCATCATTTTGAGTTGCCCATTTATATATAATCAATACAATAGCAGTGCAGATACTGCACTTTTTGGTGATGTATCATTCACAAGATAACATTAGATTGGTAGACCGATCGCAGCTAGGCGCAAAAGTTGCGAGCTCACATATAGTACATGTAACAACAGAGTGCCCCATTTAACCTGTACTGCCTTTTAAGCTTGAGACGCGCTATAGTAGCACTTAAACTACTAAAGATACCTTTTTAACACCAAATCGCACCGTTAGTTACGAGAGGAAATGAAAGTTGCGGAAATAGCTTTTTCTGAATTCTCATCTTGAAAGAATGTTTTCGTTCCTCTCCATTGTGAAAAAGTGCAGTGCGATGAGACTTTCACAGTGACAACAAACAGTCAACAAAATGAAGAATGTTCGAATCTAGAACTAGACAACAAATGCCTCTTGCCCATCACGTACACGAAACAGGATAGCGTTGGTAATACGAGTGGTCAATATAACAATATAGCACGTCCCCTGATTGCCCTCTAAAAAGGATCAGATTACTTGACATTTCTAATCTGGAACGCAATCTAAACCTAATTTACAAAGACATTTAATATCCATGTAATATATATCTAACTGTTTTATCCTCATGGGATCTAAGTATAGAATGCCTCCTTATGTGATAAACCACTGACGTCATACGAGATTTTGTGCACGTGCATCACATATCCCCTTGCACTTAATTTCCTCCGATCTCTAAGGGCTGTAGAGAGGTGAGGTTTGTGAGCACTAAAGCTTATTTATGGTGGATAAACATCATTGCGAGACAGAGTTTAAGCTGTATTCTCTTTCTAATCTAGACAAATCACCGTCTATTTCATCATCACAGTGAACTTTCAATACTACACTACGATACAAATGTGGCAAGTGTATAATGGAGAACGAATTCTATTTCAGATACACTTCACTGCATTAAACGCATGCGTATTGCGTGCTATTTTGTCCACAATAGTGAATAACAGAAATAGTACTTACGCGAAAATAAAATTAATTACTAGCACCTGTTGAATATGGTGGTTCGAATAACAAAGTCACTAACATTAACCTTGGAGGCAAAGTGGCGATCGATTATACCCATTTAATTTTTGACCTTAAAAAGAAATCAAGAACTTGTAGCACTATTTAGCTGCCGCATGAATTAAATCCTAAGTAGATAATGTTAAGAAATAAAAAGGAAATAAAACGCAAGCTAAGATTTAAATTGCAAAATTCAAACATCAATATTATTTTCTATGTCTGCAATAATAAATATAGCAAAAGTTAGGGAATTTGATATAGTCCATGTGCATGTATACGTGTAGTAAAAGAGGCAAAACAGGCAGGTAGGTTAGGTTACCAGTAATGATCGCAGAAAATTAAATTTTCTATCATAATAGTATGGACGGGAAGGGAATCAAAAACACTATTGTCGAAAAAAATGATGTGTTACAATCACATACCTTTCTCTAACCTCTATGTGTGGCTTATTAGTGGGTACACACTTCATTTTAATCCAAATAAACCTTTACAGAAATACCATATTACATATTTTGCTATATGTACAAAGGAAATAACGAAAGTCAAATGTTTAAGAACTGGATTCTATAAGCTGGCCTTAAATTTCCATACCGTTTCCATGCAATCGCGAGAAACAAGCGAATGTTGACAGGAATTAAGAGAATGACTGAGAGATGAAAAATTCTAATCCTTAATAACGAATTTCTCAGAAACGGCTTATGCAAAAAAAAACTTATTTGAAATAAATTGTGTGTTTTAAAGAGATCTACATTTTTTGTATACGTTTTCGTCTATCACTTAATGAGTCACCAGTTATACCCACAAGATTATGCAAAATTACTTTCAAATGCAGTGGACTTCACAGGACATTTTCAGAGAATTCAAGATACACATTTTATTTGTAATGTAAATGCCTTTAATATATGGTGTTTTAATCAAAATCAGAGAGATATTCTTTAGAAAATAAAAGACTTAGAAAAATTTACCATATAAAGGGTAGTCTAGTGTGGAGGAATTTTCTTGAAAATCTTTGTATCGCATCTTTAGATGGTGCTGAACCTAAATAACAAATTTGGTATTTATTCGACTTTTAGTTTTTTAGTTATGCTGCTCAGAGTCACAGAAGGACACACACGGAACCTTTTCTAAAAAGTGTTTTATTCAGGGGGTCTAAAAACATATATTTCTGGTGAAATCTCTATATCGAATTTTTGGGTTTAATACAGTACTTTTGCTACTTGCTATACGTAATAGAGAAAGTAAAAAATATTTTAATATTTCGCCGTATGATTGTGGTATGGGAAAAGAGTTCTGTTATTGCAAAGTCGAATCAATAGCTATGTTTCTTACATGTATATTTCTTAAGGAAAGGTGATACTTAAACTGTGACACTCATATGGCGTGTAGTACATGGTATAGACTAACAATATTTATGAGCACTTTCGATATCAACCAATAACGAATTCTTTTGCGGTTAACTCCTTCCCTCGCAATGAAGATGTCATCCAATAACCATGTCTCCTCCTATAAGTAAAAGTAAAATGACCTTTATGCAGTAATTTAAATGTTATTTAGTGCATCTGTGGTGTAGTGGCTGTAGTACTAGCTTCTAAATCAATAAATCTTGGGTTCGTTCCCACTGGATTAATGGAGCTTTTATTCAATTAGAATCATTCACTAACGTGAGCGAAGTACAGAAGTTTCAGAAATACTTTTACAAACTTCGGGTATGGGTTCCTTACACCACAAAAAGGAAAAAAAGTTCATATGAAGATATGTCCCATAATCCTTTGTTTTCTCGTTAGGAGGTGTTCAACACAGTTATAAGTGTTATACACTTATAACACACAAAACTCATAATAAATGCTAGAAATGTCCTCCTCTTGCTTCTATGCATGCCTGTACTCGTCGAATCATGGAATGTCGCACCCTGTCAAAAACTCCGGGATGGTGTCGAATGGTTTCGCAGGCTTCCATGACACGTCGATGAAGCGTTTCTGCATCCGAGATGGCTGCTTCATAAACCAATGATTTAAGATGCTCCAGAGGTAAAAATCCACAGGATTGAGGTCGGGAGAACGTGCAGGCCATGGAAATCGCCCTTCTCTGCCTCTCCCTCGGTCATGGTAGATACCAGTCAGTGCATGTCGAACAATGAGACTAAAATGTGCCGTAGCCCCATCATGCATAAACCACATTTTTTTTCTTATTTGCAGGGGAGCATCTTCATGAAGTAAGTCGAGAAGAGTGTGCTGGATAAAGTCCCTGTAGACAGCACCAGTAAGACGTGCAGGTAAAACGTATGGACCTACCAGACAGTCACCTACAATGCCAGCCCACACACTCAGACTAAACTGTTGCTGATGTCTAGCCTGAAGTACAGCATGAGGATTTCGATCTTCCCATACGTGTACGTTGTGGAAATTAGTATCTCCATCTCTCCCAAACGTGCCTCGTCTGTAAACAAAACTGACGAGACAAACAATGGATTGGCTGTTTGTGCTACAAACCATCGGCAAAAGTTATCCGTGGTGGATAATCAGCAGGCGAAAGGCCCTGCACACGTTGAATATGATATGGATACAGGAGCTGCTCGTGAAGTACCCTCCATGCTGTGACGTGTGATGTACCAGATGCCACAGCCAATTGTTTTGTACTGATACCTCGATCGTCTTCGAACACTTTAACATCTGTTCTTCGCGTTCCGGCGTACGAACAACTCTTGTTGGTCTTCCTCGATCAATATTCCGTGGTGCAACGGTTCCTGTCTCAGCAAGGCGACGATAAACAGCGACAAAGGTTGGATGACTCGGTTGTCTTTGGTCTGGAAACTCCATCTGATACAGTCGTGCAGCCTCGCGTCCATTACCATTCGCGCGACCATACATAAAAATCATGTCTGCCTGTTCACAAAATGATATCCAGCCATGGTGGAACGAAACACGTGCAGTTAACTCACTGTATGTACACAATTGAAGTGTTGAAGACAGACTAATGACAAATGACAAACGTAAACAAGTCTCCATGGCAACACTTCGCCATCTACCGTATGTAGTACAATGGGTCAACGCCTTCTATGAATGCATAGAGAAATGAAGTTTTGAGGTTCGACCCCGAAGGTCGTTGAACTCACACTTTCATTGTGACAGAAATAACGCAAAAACCAAGGATTATGGGACATATGTTCATATGAACTGTTTTCCTTCTTTTGGTGTGAGGAACCCATAACCGAAGTTTGTAAAAACATTTCTGAAACACCCGGTATATATGTACAAGAGTGAATGCATGTATGTTTACCAATAAATATTAATTGGCGTTTACTATAGTCGACGAGTAATATACGTAATAAATAATAAATTTAATTAATAACTGGTCTTTAAAAGCAATCTGTCATTTAACAGTCGTACGACTTGTATTATTCTGATCCATTTTTATAGCTATTCTACAAATTAATCACATAGAAGCAGTTTTTAATTAATGTAAGTTAGGATTACCAATTAGCAATAAAAGGTTTCAGTATACCTTTTGTTATACAGAGCAGCATACAAGAGGTATAGTCGCTGTTTCAAACGAGATCAGTACACGTTAGTCTATACATGTATCACACATTCTGTGTATGGCCTCACGAAACACTCCAGGTCTTAAAATATACCTCTAAAATACTCGAAAGCTCAACATTGACGTTAATAATTTAACATTTATTAGTAGGTAGCGTAGTTTAACTAGATATACATTTTCCTTAATAAAACATGTATTTATCCCTTGTGATTACGGCAGCGACATCGTAGTCGCTACATGCAGGAAAGCGTATAGAATAGGAAGGGAAGAGAGTAACGATAAGGGCTGACATTGGCCCCGAGCCTATAATTGTGCAACATTATTTGTAGCATTTACAGCTCTCTTATATAACTGAAGTGTCTTTATTAAACCATTAATATAAAGCGCTAGTCACAATGTGCATATGGATAAGATTTTACGACAATTTATTTCAATGAATTACTTCCCGCAACTTTGTATCCTGTTTATATAACGGAACATCGGCAGAAATAAATGCCGCGCACAGTTCTTCATTAAACGTTTCATTTGAAGGAGGTGACCCTTGCTGTAGCAGTTTATCCTCAACATTTTGCAATACAACGGTTATGTGTTTCTGTGTTGACATGTCTTGGCACATTACTCTATGTAGTATACGCAGAAGCAATTGTGCTATTACGCGGTTTGCAATAAAGGTTTTCATTAATAATGGAGAAAATATTTTCTCCATACTCCAATATATAGTTTTGCAACGTTGTGGACTTTCGTAACCTTTCCTTTACCAGTTCAACACTGTGCAGCAATAAACTTGACTCAAACGTACAGGTAGCCCTCTTGTTGTAAACAATCGACTACGCGATGTTCACTAAACAATCGTAACGGTTCCAATGTCGCAGCCTTATGATATTCCAATTGCATAAAACTGACGAAGAAGTGTAGAAAGAAAGCTACAGAAGGAACACGAAAAATATTTCAAAGGCCGTTCATAAGAATTCTCAAGATGTAGTTGCATTTTTCAGCATACAACCAAAAATGTAATGATATTTTAAAATAAATCCTAAAGTTAAACGCAACAACTTCAACAATGCAAAACTTAAAAATTTAAAAGTATCGACGGTTTATACTTCGATACCATCGAGAATCGAGAGTATCAAGGTATCGACGGTATTGAGGTCCAATCCCTAGAATTTATAAATATATAAAGTAGAAAAGGCATATCATTCCCGTTTGCGAATTCGCTGGATATAAGTTGTGATTGCTAAATAAGTGATGATCTCTGTGAGAAACAGAGATTACTAGAAAGAAAATCACGTCAATATCATCACTCAAGCTAAACGCATTGTGAGGATTTACTGACATCGTATCAGCACAGAAAAGTGTGGAATTATAACAGCAATTCTCTTAACATTTTGTATCGATTCAGAATAGCTCTCCTCGTGTGTTTAGGACAGTCTGATAGACGTACACCTGGATATACAGCATGACAGAGTGACAGCGGTGAATTGCGCTTTCGCATAACGTCATTCAGACCATTTTACCTAGGAGAAGGGAGACAACCTTCGCTTTCCACTTGTGAATTTTATGATATCAAACAAAAGTTGTATTGGTGCCAAACACCTCCAGACTTACAGGTTGTCACATCCAGCAATTTTATAGCATTTTCTCACTTCTCAGTTCCTACATGTACGTATAGTTGTTGATGGAAGCAAATAATCTTTTATATTTTGGCTATGGTTAAGTGGTGATACATCTCTCGAACATATCCAGGAGAGTCAAAATCACGGTGGTTCATACCAAAGGACTCCGACTTAAGGTGTAATTCATTAAAATATTGCTACATACTGGGGTTAGCGCCAAAATGTTTCCAGCTAAAATATTAAACTTTAATTACCCCAGCATGCACATTGGTAGACATAACTGCAGCGACAGCGAGAGGACTAGAACTTTGAACATCACATTCCAGTGCAGACGTGGGATATTTATAACCAAATACACAGAATTCACATTAATCACATTAACTGTGGTTTATTCAATAAAAACATCGCGCACAAAAGAGAACAAAGAAAGAAATGAGGGTAGCTACATTCACACTCTTCACATACAACCGCACTCACTCGACTCTCAAACCAGTCACCCTAACACAACACAAAAAAAGTAGCGCTAACCTATCCCCCCTCTCCAACTCTCGCTATATCCGCTAGCTCGGACTGGAGAGCGTCATGCCAAAACGAACTTCAAAACCCAAAGCCGAAAGAATTATCCCAACAACGCTGTCGCCAATACGACGCAATAATGTGTCTAGCATGACAATAGTTACTAATTACCTAACACGCCACAATATATTCACGTTATTAAGTTACACACCCAGCCAGAAAAATTATGCGTATCAGCTTTTATTATCTAACAAAATCGATATATTTTATATGTGCTCACTTGTAACCCCTTTGGAGATGTATTCCAGATGAACACCCTACTCTGTGACACAAGAAATGTTGTATAGGAGGTTTCATTGAAATTGGTTCAGTTATTTTTACGTAAATGGGTAAGGATAATAATAATAATAATAATAATAATAATAATAATAATAATAATAAAACAACCTCACAGAAATACAGTTTTAGCTCACGGCTGCTCATAACATATTTATCCATAAACGAAAACTATATAACAATTTGGATAGAAGTTGATCATCATCGTCATTACCTTTCGTATTATTACATCTAAGCCACCAAGCCACTAAGCCACTTTAAATTCATAATGAAATACAAATAAGCATTATATTAACCAACAATGTGAGAAAATTCACTAAAGGTGTTAGAGCAGTTGAGAGGAAGAAAAGAAGTGACAAAGTGTAGATTATGATTCTTGGTCTGTGGCCAGCAGGATGGGGGATGAGTGGGTTAATAAGGATGGTCCTGTCCATAAATATAGAGTATTTTCCATATGGTAAAGTGATTGGTTTCGATAAAGCTAAATTCCATTAAGGGTACGTCGTAGCTGATAATTTCATTTTTGTTATTCATAATTTATTGACAGTTGGAAACTATAGTTTCTGTTGAATTTACCAGCAACACTCCGAATTTGGAGCATAAAGCCATAAGCTTGTTATTCGTCAAAATTTAATACCTTTGGAATAATATTTTATTGGGCATTACCTCTCATTTCAATACCTTATAATCTTTAATACTGTAACATTCAAAATATGGACGCCATGTTCACCTACATATAAGTAAACCATGGCGAACTTAATCAATAATTTGCGTGTAAAGGGAAGGTAGCGCTAGAAATTAAATAACAGCCCATCTTAAAGCAATATGTGTATGTAATGATATATAAAATGTATGTAACAGTCATTGCATTATGTTAATTTTATTATGTACATGTATAATAATGTTATGTGAATGTATTAACTAATTTAACAATGTAGGAGCTGTGAGAATAGAAGCCGAAAATTCCTAATAATGAGATAACAATGAGATAACAATGAGGTAACCTTGAGTCAATGATGAATTGGAAAGCTTAATAATGCTGCTAATAATTCTTGGAACAATAACGTAATATTTAAAACACTTTATAAATAGCCAATCAACAGCTAAAAAAGCTTAAGTTAAATAAAAGTATTCTATTGGAGTAGAATTAGCCAATCAGAGACTTGAAATAGAGTAAAATGTACAAATTCAAGCGGCAGACGCTACCGGACAGCGTTACCGAGCAGTTCGTTACGTATTCGTATGATACATAAAAAATTCATTACGGCGTGAATAATATAAGGTTGACATGTTAAAAAAGTACAAGTAACAATAATTTCACAACTCTACAGTAAGATACATCAGTGAAGTGTTATTTAATTGTGAGAAGGATTAATAAAAGAGTGAAGTACACAATTATAATTTACGTAAACCTTATTATGTAGCCACACCAAGCCCTGCTAAGAGATACGTGTTTCTGCAAAATACTACTAGCGCAGCCTAAACATAATATATAATATTTAAATAAACATTAAAATACAAAGTTGATTTTTAAACGTGGGGGCGAAGGCCACCGGAAAATTTGTAACGTGCATGGTCTAAACAACTTCAAGTTTGGCTCTCCAACAACAGCAATACATCTACTTCAAATTGGCTTTCTAACAGTGAGGCATTAATCAACTTCAGATTGGCACCCAACGTGGGGCTAATAATTTAAAGTTTAATCTACTTCAAATTGGTGCCTAAACGTGGAGCAAGAATAGGAAGAATAGTGAAAAGAAGAAATTAACGAACATCATAAAGCTACCAGAATTGAAAAAAAACTACAAGACTTCACTACAAGAACATCGTAGATCTTCAACATCATCATCCAAGGACAGCAAAAATTCTTTCAGGTGTACGGGTCAACAATTCAACTAGAAACTAGAGGGAACACCAGAGTATAAAGCTTTACTAATACAGCCAGAGAAAAGGTCAGAGGTTTACAATACTCTATATTTATATAATTGCCAAGATAGTTAAGAAAATTTATATATTGTTATCAAAATAATTTCATGTTAAAAAGAAGTGGTATATTAAAATTCAGCAATTCCAAACCAAGTAAAACAAGAGAAAATATACAAAATAAAATGGAAACAGAAAACAGTGAAAACAAGGAAGTAGGAGAAGAAAGCCTAGAGGAAACAAATAAGTTAGATGTAGAAGAACAGTTATTTGTAAATTCACAATTGGGCATAGAAAGCGTTAGAAATATTATGCAAGGTCAATCACCTTTACATATACAAATGCAGGGACCAACAAATGAAAGAAACACTATATCTAGCCAACAAGAGCAAGAAAACTTATCACAACAGAATTGTATGTGCTTTCTAAATGCAAAATGACTTAAATAATAAGATAACTGAAAATAATAATAATAACAATAATAATAATAATATAACTGAACGTAGTACAGAGCTAAGAAAAGAGTTAAGTAATAAGATAACTGAAAATAATACAGAGCTGAGAAAAGACTTAAATAATAAGCTAACTGAAACTAATACAGAGCTATCTAGTATAAAAAACGATCTGGCTAAGCAGATAGAAAATTGTATAAAACAAAGCAAAGCTGAAAGTAGGAGGTTAGAAAGCAATAGAACAATCTTCTAAAGTACTTCAAAATGATAGAGATTTAAAAGTAAATAAAGGTTTTAAGCAGCTAGAACAGAAACTGTCAAGTCATTTTGATAAAAATCTAACTGAAATGGAACTGAAACATACTAATACTAAACAGGGTATTTGTAATAAATTAGATAAACAGGGTGAAGAATTAAAATCTATTGTAGAAAATACAAATGCAGATCTTGTGCAAATACAAATAGATTTAACAGGGGAAATAATTAAAACGCATGAAATGGCTGAAACAAATGCAAAGGCAATTAAAGAAGCAAATACAGCGCAAGGACAAGTAATATCAATGATAGACAAAATAAATGATAATGTGCAAGAAAGTAGCAAAGGAATTGATAAATTTAGAAATAATTTTGGAAATTTAAGTACCAGTGTACCAAAGGTAAATGCAAATGTAACTAGTTCTGTAAATGCTAACCAAATGCGTGATAATAATACAAGTGCTGAAAGAAGTGTATCACCTTTGTTAACTAATAATACAAGAGACGCTACTGCTTTCTCCATAGCATCAGCCTCTCAAACACAAAACAATAATGACACACATGTGCATGTACCAAATGAGATGTCAGACTATTAGTCTGTGCTCAATGAATTACCTTTACCTTATTTTAATGCTTCCTCAAGTCCAGTACAATTTATACATGATCTAATAGAATATTTTAAATTGAAAAATGTGCCTGAAGCATTAAAAATGATATTTATTAGAAATTGCTTGGATAACAAAACCTTAGAATGGTTATTTATGCTAGCAGATATTGAAATGAATTTTGAAACGTTTAAAGCTTTATTTATAAAGAAGTTTGGAATACTACTGTGCAACATAAGTTTAGGGCAAGCCTAAGTTATTCACAATATAGTAGAGATCACAACTTATCAATGATAAATTATCTTATAAAGTATGCAGGTTATGTGTGGCACAAGAAGAAACAGAAAAAGAAGAGAACAAGAAAGTAAAGTAACTGGAACATAAAAGGGGAAAACAATGTAAATTAAAAATGTATAATAATATGTTTACTAAATGTAACCAATTGTCAATATAACAAAAGAGAGTTTAGATAAAATATGTAATAGAAGAAAATCCATTGCCAGTGAGAGAAAAAAGCATAAATATGAATAGCAACTGCATTTATAATGTATAAGATAGAAATTCTTAGAAATATAAATATGTTTAAGAAATAAGTTGCAAAGAAAGGGTAACAAGCGTGAATATACCTAATTAAGTATTAAATGTCTAGCAAATAGGATACTTAATGGTGGCTGTCTTAGTGAATAAACAAATTTTACTCCGGTCATTGAACTCCAGGTCGTTGACCTTAAAAGTCAAACATTTGGCAGAAAAGATAAATTACTCTGCTACGCCAGTGTAGTGCAAACCGTGTTACATACATAGTGACAGTGAAAAATAGCAAGTGCTATTATGAATAGGTTTTCTTTCTTTCTTTCAGTAGACTTTAAGAAAATATTTAAAAATTTAAAAGACAAAACAAAAAAGAACATAATTTTTAAATATTTCTAAAAGGGGACAATTTGATGCAGTATTTTTAACATTTAAACGATATGAGTCTGATTATATAATAAAAATATAATAACAGCCCGCCTTAAAGCAACATATGTATAAATAATATATAAAATGTATGTAACAGTCATTGTATTAATGTTTATGTTATTATGTACATGTATAATAATTTTCTGTGAATGTATTACGTAATTTAACAATATAGAACCTGTGAGATAAGAAGCCCAAAGTTGCTAGCAATGAGGTAATAATGAGGTAACCTTGAGACAACATAGATTAGAAAGTTTAATAATACTATTAATAATTCTTGGAACAATAATGCAATATTTAAAACAGCTTATAAATAGCCAATCAACAACTAGAATAAAGCTTAAGTTAAATAAAAGTATTCTATTGGAGTAGGGTTAGCCAATCAGAGACTTGAAATAGATTAAAATGTACAGATTCAAGCGGCAGACGCTACTAGGCAGCGTTCCCGAACAGTTCGATACGTATTCAGTGTGAAACATAAAAAATTCATTACGGCGTGAATAATATAAGGTTTACGTGTTAAAAAGTACAAGCAACAATAATATCACAGCTCTACAGTAGAATACATAAGTGAAGTGTTATTTAATCCTGAGAAGGATTAATAGAAGAGTGAAGTAAACAATTATAATGTAAGTAAGCCTTATTGTTTAGCCGCACCAACCCCTGCTAAGAGATGCGTGTTTCTGCAAAATACTACTGACGCAGCCCAGGCATACATCTATAATATTTAAATAAACATTAACATACAAAGTTGATTTTTAAGTGTGGGGCGAAGGCCACCGGAAAGTGAACGTGGGGCGAAGGCCACCGCAAAGTTTGTAATGTACGTACGTGGTCTAAACAACTTCAAGTTTGGCTTTCCAACATCGAGGCATTAATCAACTTAAAAGTATGTGTTATTCATCTTTTTAAGGTCAACAACGAGGAGTGGATAATCCATCTCGCGCTTTTAACATATCATGTCCGGTTTGATTGCAAACCGAACCACGTGACATTCGCTTATGTTATTATTTCGTAAGTTTTCTTATTGTCGCGCCGTGGCCGAATGGTTACAGCGCTCGCTTCCCACAAAGGTGACCCAGGTTCGGTCCCAAGGTGGACGAAGCGACGTCTGGTCTCGTTTTCTCCGAGTTCTCTGGCTTCCGCGTCGTTCATTCCACCAATTTCTCCATAATCATTTTTCTTTCATCCATGTCGCCTTCATTTCATATCATCTTCTCTCATACCCGGCTATGGACCTATCCCCCGTTCTCGGTTCTTCATTCTGATTTATTGTCTGTCTGCTTCTCTACAGGCCTCTGATCCTAGGCACTGTTGTAAGTCCAAGGGGATGTAAGCCATAAATATGAGGAGTGTAAGCCAGGTATGTAAGTTTTTTATTGGTTGTTCCATTTTGGCACCTCGCACGCTTGATTCTGCAAAGTATTTTAAGACACGTTAATGTTGGTGACTTCGCTCCTGGAACCAATGTTCAACCGCTGGTAACAATTCATTTTATGTTAGCGTAAGTACCATTTCTATTATTTACTATTGTCAAAAAAATCGTATGAAGTACATATGCGTTAACTACAATGGAGAACCTCGAAAGCAGAAAGTATTGGACTTCGCCTGATATAATCAAATTCTTCCTCGTTCTCCAATATGTACTTAACACACTTGTATCGCAAATATATTATTACCACGTTTGAAAGGTTTGGTACATTTAGGCCATTAACTAATCCTGCATAAATGGCGCACTGTGCTTACCAAAATCAAACTTACATTCATTAATATCTATTTATTAAACAGAAATCTGATGATATATTCACATGACTTTCTCTACCCTCTATCTTTATTAGTGGTATACAATCTATTCTTACTAAAGCTTATTTTTCTATCTACTAATTTAATTCAAATACACCTTTGCAAAACTAGCTATTTCGTTATGAATACAAGGAGAACACGATAGTCGAATGTTTCGGAACTGGACGTTATATGCTGATCTTAAAATTCATACTGTTTCCATGCAATTGCGAGAAACAACTGAAAATCGGTAGGACTTAGAGTGAAGTATTGAACAATTCAAACCTTTAATAGAAATATCTCAGAAATGGCTTACGCTACAAAAAACTTATTTTACATGTAAATAAATTGTGTGTTTTAAAGATATCTACATTTTTTGTATGCTAGGTTTTCGTCCATGGCTTAACGTTTACAAGTTATACAAAAAATCATTTCAGAAAATTCAATATATACATTTTGTTTGTGATATAAATATCTTTCATATATGGTATTTTAATCAAAATCGTTGGAGCCATTTTTTATAAAATCAACATTTTCGAAAAATGTTCCATGTAAATGGTATGGGGTGGGGATTTCCTTGAAAATCTTCGTATAGTATCCTTGGATGATACTAACCTCAAATACAAAGTTTAGTATTTATCCGACTTTTCATTTCTGAGTTATGTTGTTCAAAGACACCGACATACAGACATTCACACTGCCATGTTTCCAAAAATTCTTTCTTTGGAATCAAGGCACCTCAAAATATGTATTTCCGATGAAAGTTTGGCATCGAATTTTTGGGAATACAATATTTCTCCTACTTACTTTACGGAGTATAAAAAGTAATAAAAACCTCGACATAGTATTCAATTGTTTTTTAAATTGCTGCGCTTCGATCGAAAACATGTAAATTTATCCCTAAAAATCTTATTATAAGTCCCTGTAAGTACATCATTTGTTTTCAAGTTAGCTGATGTTGGGCAATTTTGTCTCGATTTAGTAAACTAAGCAATATAAGAGGAAGTTAAAAGCAGAACGATTCTTAAGTCCGCCAGAACATCAAATACAAACAGCATGGAATATTTTCTAATAAGTGAAAATAAAATATATTGTTTAAAGATACTCCGTGTTATGGAATGACGCTTGTGAAGATATACAAAATTATGTCATGTACTTGAACATAGAATATATATATACAGCCTGTGTAAAACCTCGTGACAGTCCCCCACTCCTGAAGCATAGATATACAATAGCACTGACTGACCCACTTGCATAATAAGAGAGGTGGGGGGCAGTGACTGCCTCCGAGTTCTGATATACTTCTGGTCCCTTGCTCCCCCACTACTCTCACTACTTGTCATTTCTCTGCTCTTGGGCATATGGAGTGTCTCGACGTTTTACACGAGCTGTACATTTTTAACTCGTATCTTTGATGGTCGAGAAGCTTAATTACAAATATTAATGTTGGAACAAGTTTATCTTGTTCTCCTCTGTCTCTCTCTCTATCTCTCTGTTTACTTCTCAAGATTTTATAAGCGATGCTTGCTGCATCCTTCATGGAGGTGTTCAATAATTCCTTCCAAATATGTACAAAAATCTAGATTTACAGAAAATATTGAAATAATTTCTATCCATAAACGCAAAGATTACAGTTAAATAATCTAGTTTTGGAACACATTGCGTGTTATGTCTTGGGATCCTATTTAATGGAATTCAAAGTTATTTCGCAGTTAATGAAAATAAGACTTTCATCTTTAGTACACAGATTGGGAGTGCGCTAAATATGCTATTTTAACATACGGTATTTAGCATGCTTGTGAGTTCTTTTTTCTGTTATTCGATACAAAATCAATGCTGTATAAAAGTATTGCTCCTCTGCCAAAGTGGTATTTGTAATCATAAGCTGATTAAAGACAACACAATATGTACATTGAGAAAGGTTGTTTGTTGTAGGAGTTGTAATATATTTCAACTGCTGGGGAGCCGAACTTGAAGTAGTTGCAACCGCACGATGGTATCCGGTAGCCTTTGCCCCAATTTTTAAAAATATTAACTTTGTAATTTGACAGCTTCTTGAAGTATTAAATATTTATGTTTGCCTCGACTGTGTCAGTATTATTGTTAGAGACACGTTTCTCTTAGCAAGGTTTTGGTGCGACAAGAATGTAGACTTACACAGATTATAATTTTACTTCACTCCTTTTATTAATGCTGATTTGAATAAAACTTCACTGATATAGAGAGCTGTGAGATTCGTTTTATTAATTAATTACACTTTTTAACACGTAAACGTATTTTTCGTCTCACACGAATACATATTATATTTCTTGAGGACACTTTTTGCGTCTAGTTAGTAACGTTGTCTGCAGGCAACTACTCTAAATTTGTAAAATGTTCTCCTTTTATGTTTCTGATTGGCTTATCCTACTCCAATAGAATACCTTCATTTAACTAAAGTTTTTTTCTGGTTGTTGATTGTTACAAAATTTACATTATTGTTGCTCCAGTAATGACAAGTAGCATTTAAACTTTCAAATTCATTATTACCTCAAGGTTACCTCATTGTTACCTCATTGTTAGAAAGTTTTAACTTATTATTCTCACAGCTCCTACATTATTAAATTACGTAATACATTCACATAACATTATTAAACACGTATACAATAATATAAGCATATGCAATGACTGTTACATATATTTTTTATATATTGTTACATACACATATTGCTTTAAGGCGGGCTGTTATTGAATTTATATTTATATAATTAGATTGAAATTATTTAAGTGTTAAAATACTGCCTCAGCATTAAAATAATATTTATGGCAAAAAGCAGAAGTTTTATGACCGCATAAGTTGCATTTAAAGTACTTTGATTTTGATATTTATATCAGTTATAACGTTTACATAGATTATTGCAGTATCTTTGTAATGTTGCAGGAAAACCTTCAAAACATTGCTTGCGAGAAACACGAGATTAAAGATTGGAATGAAAAGAAAGTTGAAGAACATCGGCACTTTAGATGATAAGTAGGCAGGCACTAAAAGAGGCCTAATTGGCTGAAACTTTCAGAAAGCACTGATAAGGTTCATGAATATTTTAAAAGCTAAAGTCAAACTTTGTGAAAGTTCATAAAAAGTATCACTTTTCACTTCAGTATACCCTTAGACTAAGTAACCAGCATTAAGATATATATATATATATATATATATATATATACATAAACTGAAAAATCTGATGTGTTGCACTGACTTGACTTTCTCTACTCTTGTAGAAGCTATTTTTTACAAACGCTCATTCTCCATCTTATTGCTAATTTTCTTGTAGGTTCTAGGGAATATCGTAGGCCTTAAGCCTATTGTTTAAGAGCTCGTTGCTAAGTTGAGCATTCTATTCTCTTTGCATGCCCAGGAGATGCATACGCATATACACACGAATAATGAACTCCCATTTGAGAAAAACGTTGAGTATTGGAAAATTCAAACAAATAACAATAAATATCTCGGAAATGGCTAACTCGAGAAAAAATTCTATGACATAAATTGTGTGTTTTAACCAGATCTACATTTTTGTGCAGTAAAATTTTGTCTATCTCTTACGGTTTACCAGTTGGACGAAAGTCATTTAGAATGAAGAGTATTTTTGGGGACATTCCCAGAAAATTCAAGATGTATATTTTATTTGCTATGAAAATATCTTACACATATGATATATTAATCAAAATCGTAAGAGCCATTTTTGATAAAATTCAATATTTTTAAAAATTTTCCATGTAAAAGGATTTTCTTGAAAATTTTCGTGTCGCATCCTTGGATAATACTATACTCAAATACCAGTTTGGTTGGTCCGACTTGATTCAGGGCGTCTCAAAACATGTATATCCGGCGAAATCTCGGTATCAAACTTTTTGGTTGTAATGTAACACTCCCCCTGTTTATTATACATAGTAAAGAAAGTAAAATACGAATAACGTATTGCTGTTTGAGAAAAAGTATAAGTTTTGGAAAATTCAAATAAATAACAAGGAATATCTCAGAAATGCTTCACTTGACAAAAAATATGTATGTTACATAAATTGTGTGTTTTAACGAGAGCTACATTTTTATGTAGCAATATTAACAGTTATGCAAAGGCCTTTCAGAATGAAGAGGACATTTCATGTTCCATGTAAAGGGTAATCTGGGGTGGGGATTTTCTTGAAATTGTTCGTGTCGCTTCCTTAAGATACTACACTCAAATACCAACTTTGGTATTTATGCGACTTTTGGGTTTTGAGTTATGCTGTTCAGAGCAGACAGACACACAGGAAAAACACCAGACACACACACGGACATGTTTCCAAAAGTGCTGTTGTTTAGATTGAGGACACCTCAAAACACGTATTTCCGGTGTGATCTCGGTATCGAACTTTTAGGTGGAATGCATTACCTCCCCCACTTACTCTATGTAGCAGAGAAGTTAAAATTATAAGAGGGACATTAAGACTCTTGTACTGTGATAAAAAAAATGTGTTTAACAATAATACGACTTTCTCTGTCCAAACCAAAGGTTATTTTTTTACTATCCGATAAAAATCATTCTTCTATCCGCTTTATATTAATGACCATAAATATGGCTAGAACAGCTAAAATAGACAATGCCAAATTAGAAACACAGAAGACGCACAAATAATGACATGTTTGCATTCCAATAATATTTTTATTAAAAATTAGCTTAAGCAGGGACAGGAATCACCTAACATGCTACAGCGCTATTTAAACTTAATCTAGGGAGAGCTTAAAACATTAACAGGAACAGCATTGTGTGAAAATCTGCGTCTTACATCCTTAAAAACTACCAGATTTAATATTATATCCCAGAGTACCCTTTCGGTACGGCAGCATGTCCTTACTGGCTTATTTTTAAGTCCTTATTTGATAGTTTGTTGTTCTTTCTCACAAGTCATGTGTAGGACAATTTTGGAGAGGTAGAATTAACCTGAAAAATTTAATGCCACAGCTGGGATTTGAACCACGAATCTTCGGTTTACGTCCGGTTGCTCTAACCAACTGAGCTATCATGGAAACATGCCAACAAGACATCAAGTTCCCCAAATGACACATTTTTCTCAGTAAACCACAAGGAGCTGTCAAATTCACTTGAAGATGACACACCCCCAATGGCAATTTACAATATTGTAAGTAATTTAAGTCCCTTAGTAGTTTAATCAAGTTTGAGATCTCCTTCAAGTGGTTCTCCTTAGTGTTTATTTATTTTAAAAAATTCACCAACTTCCCGTATTTTCGGTCTGCCATGGTAGACAAAGTATGGTACACAGTAGAAACGAATTTTTAAAAAATGAGAAACTAGGAGCTGCTGTGAACATATCAACATCGTGTGAGGAAGAACATTTTACATAACACAATTTTAGTTATTAATAATATGTGAGTTAACATTTAACATCAGTATATGATACGCACATTTAAATTGCTATACAAATGGTTTCTTAAAATTATCAATGATCCATGTATATGCAGTATTGTATCTATGTATTTGTGACTATATTGGGTGATCTACTGCATGTTCTAACGAAAAATGTAGGAATTGTTCCACGTGTGCCCACGATTAGTCCAATTATTTCTATGTCTGGAAATCTATCCTTCCCTTCCGCTGTAATTGAAAACAGTAGTTAATTCTTTGTAAGCGCAATAAATAAAGCACTTAGTTGGTATCTTCAATAAAGGCATGCAACATGTTTAATTCAGGCTTACAAAAACAATTGAATTATCCCTTTTTTCACATTAAGAATGGAATTTCAACATCGTTAAGGAAATTCTAATATACGCAACGTAAGTATCCAAAATGTTAAACTGAAAATGCTAATCATTTAGTTTCAAAACACTTTAACTATATAATATTTGGTCTTAAGCAACACGAATATTAAGACCTAGTTATACTTAAAAATGTTTTAATAAAACATGAAAATTTTAGGGTATTTCATGTTTATTGCCAGATTTCCAGCGTATATATTTGTAGTAAACTGGACTGTATTTGGTTATTAATTAATGATTATTAATATATTTATTCAGTTATCATATGTCTAATGTTGCAAATAAACTATAATATGAAATCAGTTACAATGTGCGAGGACAACTGAGCAGGACAAATAAAATGTATACTGACAGTAGGAAGATGTGCATTCAGGATGTCCACGAATTCATGCACTAATCCTACAGGAACATATTTACCAATAACCTGGGGATAAATAGTTTATGACAAGTATAAGTGTTACAGTTCATAAGTTATAGCCATAAAAATTTAACCAATTTGCAATATCGCAGCGCAGTTTAACACTATACACTGCTGCCGCTGCTAACACGCATACGGGCTGGCCCGACTACCAGGCTAAAGGTCAACTCTTAGCTGTACCTTCCTTTCTTATAGTCCCGCATTGTCCTCAACTACAGCGCTCTAATGTAGAAAGTTATAAAAAGACATGGAAAGAGAAACCTTAAATTTTTATGAATTGATGGTGATGCTAATGCTCCGAGGCATAAACTTGACCAAAAAAGGCAAATTCGATAAGGGGTAGCACAAACGAAATTTATAAAAGCTTCTGAAGGATATACTAGAATGGATAAAAAGAGATACATAAAAATTAGGGTAGAGTTAAATATTTTGGATAAAAACTATAGAAAATAGAAACTGAAAGAACATTTACAACGAATGGAAACTCAAGAATACCAAAAAATATGTCAGAAGTACAACTCAAGACGGAAAAGAAGAGTAGGATGCTCATTTCTGAGATGGAGAGACCAGGAGTTTCTTTATGAGGACGGAAGTGTTCAGTGATGGACTAAACTGTGTAGATGATTATTATGATGATAAATGCAGCGCTGTAGACTATATTCAACTAAACCTTGAGTACGAAATTTGCTATTTATGTGAGGTTTCGTCTTAAATTTATATTCTATACAATTGCATGCTCATAAACGTGCCCGCCCTGTATCATACCTCCTTTTCTGTGAGTAAGGCGAGCTGGGAATCGAAGCTTGATCACTTTTACGAGCTGCAGGCTGATACTGGTGAGCAGAGACGTGAGATTTCTATGTTGTTATTGTCTGGAAACAATGGAAACTGCTCTGAATATAATAAATGTTGTCCTTCAATAGGGTCTAAGAGCGCTCTATCGATTTTGTTCGTCCCACCTCACAGCGGATCTGCGTCAGACAGATCTTTTACATCCATTGTGTGTTTTTAGACATGTTCCGTAAAAGCTGTTCACCACATTATTCTTGCTCTCATTTTCCACCATTCATCTTTGCAAATTTATGTTCCTGCTGGTAATATTTCGCGCTCAATATCCTCTCCACATAATTTCGTGCCTTTCGTTTTGTCCTTTTCCTGCTATGTATGTAGTTCAACATTTTACGAGGGCAAAAGGCCAACTTTCCAACTCTGAGATCATTTTCCAGTTCATCGTTATCGCTTACCTTTATCACGCAGTTCTACCATTGTGAGTGCTCTGTAATAGTAAATACCCTCCTATTCTGATTTGAAAAGCGATGGCAAAATGTGTATATAATGAGATAAAATTCACATAACTTTCTATACCTATTATACATTTAAGCCATGCTTTATATTATGATATCAATAATTGAAAAGTGACTTTTATACCTACGTTATATTATTTACAGTACACTCTTAATTAGGAATTATCTCAGATTAAATACTAAGTGGTCATAAAGAACATGCGAAACAACGTACGAACGCTTATCGGAAGCATAGAGGAATAAATTCTACTTGGAAAGGAAAATCAAGAATGCAGCATTTCAAGTATATTCCGACATATAAAAACCTTGCACTTGAAGCATACGGCATACAATACCTCAAAAACAGCTAATGGTACGGAAAAGGTTGCTAAAAATGTTATGTTTTAATGAATTCTAATTTTTCCTGACGTATAATCTTGTCCAATCTATTATTATTGCTAATTATACAATCTTCAAAAATCAATTAGAATGAATACGATTTCATAATATAATCACATAAAATTATATATACATTTAATATACATTAAAAATATTAATTTTATTAGTCATGCTCATGTTTTAAAGCGAGGTATTTTAATCAAAATCGTTACATCCGTTTCTGACAAAATTAACATTAGCGAAAGGCACAGTTTGGCTTCAGAGAATTTTCTTTAAAATCTGAGTATTTTAGAGAAAGAGTGAGAGAGGCAGGCTTTAGACGAGGGACGAAGAGACGCAAAAATGGAGACAAAGTGAGAAGAAGAGGGAAGAGATGTGAATGTTGTGACAGAACTGGATAGATGACAAAATGGACAGAGAGAGAGAGAGAGAGAGAGAGAGAGAGAGAGCGGTACAGCGAAGGAGAGACAGGGGTTGGAAAAGGAATTGAGAAACAGAAAAACGGAGAGAAACTGAAGGAGAGGCCGGGACAATAGAGAGAGAAGCAGTTTTGGGATGGAGATGGAGAAACTATAAAAGGGAGACAAAGTGAAAGGGAGAGTGGGACAGCAGAGAGAAGGGGTGGGGTTGAAAGAGAGGTGAACACATGGGGAAATGGAAAGAAGAACAGAAGAGAGTATGATGATACAGACAGGAAATGGAGGGAGAAGAGAGAAAGAGACTGAAAAAGACAGTGCGACAATAGAGAGAGAAGTAGTTGGGATAGAGAAGGTGAAAAAAGAAGAAACGAGAAAAAGGAGAAAGTGAAAGATTGAGGGGGACAGCAGAGACAGGGTTGGAGGTTTAAAGAAGGAATAAAGAGACGGGGAAATAGCTAGAGAATGGCGGTTGATAAAGGGATGGCGAAAATGAAGAAACAAGAAAAACACAAAGTGAGGGAAAAAGCGAAACAGGAGAGTTAACACCACTAAACGACAGCATCTGAGGATTTTATTTGTGTGCTATGAAACGGGTCATGGGGAAACATGCAAGATACCCAGATATCTTAGTATACTGTATGAATGCAACGGGCAGATTTTGAAGGAAATAAAATTGCCGTTAAATGATAATGTTTAAAGCTCTATTTTTGCCTATTTTAATTTGGGTAACCGCAAGAGTACATATCTCGGCAAACACAACAGTGCATATGCAAATTTTATCTACATTTCTACACTTACTCAAATGATAGTACCACTCTGTTTCTTGCTAATTTGTAACTGATGTGTTCGCAGAGTAAATTCAAGCAATCTTTCAGCCGGTCAGAGTATGCAATTGGCATGAATTGAACGTACTGCATGTTGCAGATACGGAAAGCGCTCTGTAATGATACATTATTTTCATCTTTCTAGTCTTGTTTTGAAAATTTATGGTATGCAGTAAATATCCTATTGTTTTCATTTAACATCATGTTTTGACCTAAGTAGGTACATCAAAATAAGTGCTTGAAGATGGTACAACAATCCTCCCGGCTGAATCATCTATCAGCGTGATAGCTGTCCAAAAACCGCAGAGAAAAATAGAACATCTATCAACAGTTTTACTTTCTCTACTATTGCCAAACATTTTATATGGAGAAAATACATGTATTGAGATCCTCTGAATGCCTTCCCCACAAAAAATTTTAGAAACTGGTCCGCGTGTCTGTGAACACCATCACTGTAAAACGAAACGTCCGTTAAATAATAAACTTGGTATTTAAGTTCAGCGACACGAAGATTTTTAAGAAAATTCCCCACCCAGACTACATCTTACATGGAAACGTTTTCGTTATTTGTAATTTTCTCTAAAATTGCCTAACCATTTTAATTAAATACGATATAACTAAATATTTGCGCCACAAATAAAATGTATATCTTGAATTTCCTGTGAGGATCTCTTCATTCTGAATGATTTTTGCATAATTGATAAACCGTAAGTTAGACAAAATCTTGCTCTACAAAAATGTAGATCTGGTTAAAACACACAATTTATATTGCATACATTTTATGCTGCGTTAACCATTTCCGAGATATTCTTTGTCATTAGTTTGAGTTTTCAAAATCGTGGTGATGCAAAGAGCATGGAATTTCAAAGCCATTACGTAGCGATCCGCTTTTTAGGATTCTGAGTATAGCTTTACCCCAAATTATTCTTGTTATATCCGCAAAAATATTTTTAAATGTGCAATGAAAGTTTAATATGTAGTAAAACGAATAAGCTTATGCAATAACTGTGTGTAGAGAAAGTCACATAAATGCAGCACATCAGGTTTTAAAGAAGGCGTTTATTGTTGATTATGGAAATATCCCTTTCTACTTAACCAAGTAGCTTTATACTTGCTGAATTCTTATTCAAGCATTTTGCGTGAACATCGAGTTAAAAGAAGCTTTTGCTGAGGTTCATTTCATTAACAGCTTTTTAGAGAAATTATTGATTGTTTCACCAGTTCCCTGCACGTAATTAGTTCTCCTGCATGATGAAGGTGAGCGTTTTAGTGGTATTGTGTTATTAATATCATTTCTCTGGGCAATACAATGTTTGACATTAAAATTTATTAACTGTATAAAACAATATCCTCTTCTTCATTTATAATAGCCATAAAATTACGTCTGTTCGTAAAATAAAACAAAACAATATTAAATAATACTTTCAATTCTCCCTATATTTATTTTCAGTATGAACCCATTTCATATAAGACGTAGTTAATAAAAATAAAATAAGAATTTCTTAAAATGTTTAGAATAGACGATGAAAAAAAGAAATTTCAGTATTGCGCCCATCTTCGATTCTGATCGAACACAGAGGATTGTGAAGTTGGCCGAAACTGCACGGCAAGCAGGCAATAACAAAAAAAAATCACCGTCTACTATCTTATCACCGTTAAACTACAAGTGATGAGGAAAGAGTGGCGTGCAGGTGTCATGCACCTATACAGAAGTTATATATGATTTCTTGTGAACGCTTCTGTAATATTCCAAATGTACATGGCTCAAATAAATGCAAAGATTCCCAATAATCGTATTAATTAGTTTAACTCTTTCTTTTACGGTCATATTTATTTGCATACAATGAATGTACAGTACGGTGCAAAAGAACGTGCTGATATGAGGAACCGCAGTTTATGTTGGCAATCAATAATTAACACGCATCTACCGCGCTTTCCATCCCTCATTCGCTTTCAGAGATTAATCCTTAAATGCCGAACCAATAAGAACCGGAGTAATTCAGAGACTGGTATGGACAGGGAAGCATATTGTTTCAACCATTCAGGTGAAATACCAATTCTCCACCCGTTAGTTGTCCGAGGTGTAGTGTAGTTCCCGAGGTCGCGGGTTCAAACCCGGCGGAGGGCGATGGATTTTTTTCCGGCGTAAAAATCCTGAGCATGGCTTCCTTCGGAAGGGAAATAAAGCCGGTGGTCCCGTGTCGTAGATTTACGGCACGTAATAGAACCTCAAGCCTGATAAAGAGACCTCTGAGCAAAATTACCGGTCTTTCACACCCAATATAGAATGGGACGCTAAGGACCACAGCAGTTAAAGAACGTCCATAAATAAAACACAATTTCAATTTCCACCCATTTCGTCGCCCAGCTAGGCTTGATCTTTGAAAAATGGTATTACAAGGGACTGCATCTACAAAACGTTAAACATTTAGGAGTAATGTTTAATGTGAGAGGAAAATGGAACAAACATCTATCACTAACTATAAAACACAAGGGAAGTTAAATTAATTATTACGTACCCTGTCGCGGATACCGGATGTACCTGTAGATATATTAGAAAATGTGTATAACTCTATGATAAGTCCGATTTTGTTATACAGAGGTGAAATCTGGGGATGGGAAAGAGCAGAGCATTAAACAAAACCAAGGTGAATTTTGGAAGAGAGTTCTTAAGAGTTTCACAAGGCACATCCAAATCGGGGGTATTGAGGGTGGGATGTTATAAAGACATAATACACTGCAAAATAAGAGCAGTGAAGTACTGGCTAAGGCTGATGCTGGGGGATAGCTCCACACTACGCTCCAAATGTTATAAATACCAGCGAGAAAACCTATCTCCGAAGTTTTGGGCAGCTAATTTGGAAAGGGGCTTGAGGATAATAGGAATGGGGTCAGTATGGCTAAGAGCTGAAACAAATGACAAAAACATATGGAAAGCTGTCAAAAGAAGACTAAGAGACATCAACCAACAGGAAATAGAATCGAATTGTAAAATTAAACCTTCTCTAACTCTAGCAAATGAAATAAAATTGAACTGGGGTAAAGAGGCATATATACTTAACTTAGGAAGAAAGGAAAGATCAGGAATGGCATGGTTTAGACTTGGGGGCTGGAGGGCTGACTGACGATTCTGGCAGGAGAATCTGCTCATTATGTGATTTGGATGAGGACTGGGTACATATTTTGGCGGAATGTGCACAGTGGGAGAACCAGCGAACGATTAAACTCAAATAAAAATTCTTAAGTCCCTCAAGAAAGAGATTGGCATGTTGGGAGCTACTGGCTGACCAGAGGAACTGGCAAAACATGGGAAATTTTTTGCTAAAGTGCGCGAAGCTAGGTCAAATTTTTTCAGTTGGACAAAGGTAATTTATCTCCATTTTCCTTTTTCTTGTTACTTTTTTGTTTGGTTGCCTTTTTCTGTTGTTTATTTTGTCACCATATCTTAAATGTGCATGTATGGTCAATCACCCATGCACAAGTACTTGTGTAATAACTTAAATAATTGAAACCAGTAAAGATACCTTATCTATCTATCTTCTTCTAAGGGTAATGCTAGCGTATCGGACTTCAGCTAAACCAATTAGAGGATGCTCAGCTATGGCAGGCGCTGAACACAAATGATGAGTTCTACCAACATTCAAGAATGAAAAACACTAAAAGTAACCAAAAGCATCGGCACGTTTTTTGCACTCGACTGTACACCAACCTGCACTATGAATTCCCTGGTTTGGTGTCTTGTTTTACAGACTCTGAAATGTTATCGTTTGAAATTCTAATGTTTCACCAGCGTAACGTCGGTTTATTTGTTCAAGATAATCGCTAACCTAAAGCACACTGCATTACACAACAACGTTCCATTTCTTAAATCCGTGCTGTACCTACTTATGCAGATAGTTGTACCTTCTGCGCATTTTCAGGGGCGTGTTTTACGCTGCTATGGCTTTATGCCCATATTTCGGAGAGCGACTCGGTTTCGCTTTGTTTCACCCCAGCTGTCTAATGCCTGAGACGTAAGGAAGCATAGTTTACAGTGCACTCTCCAAAATTACATGTGAAAATGAGGCCGCTTCCACCGTAGTGCAAAAGCACCATTCACACGGATGTTAAACTACACACATACCTACTCCTGAAAACAACAGCTGACGTGCGGCATTTAGCGGGTAGTTGCAAACATGCATTATATCAGAAGTAGCAGAACATGTAACAGAAGAAACAGAAAGGAACGTAGGGCAAAGAATAGCAGTGCAATCAGCGGCAATGCTGTGTACTTCGGTTATTGCAATTTAACTGTTTTACCGTTTACTTTATTATGTGGTTAGACCGCTCGCCTCCCACCGAGGCGGCCCGGGTTCAATCCCAGGGACCTGCATGTGGGATTTGTGGTGGACGAAGCGGCGTCTGGGCGGGTTTTCTCCGGTTTCCCCCTTCATTCATTCCACCAACTGCTCCATCATCACCTTTCCTTTCATCCATTCAACAACATTTCGTTTCATCCACTTCCTTCATCCCATACCGGTCATCGGGCTAATCACCCATCCTGGATTCTCTGTCTGATCCATGAGTGTCTGCTCCTCGACGGGCCTCTGACCCCAGGCACCCGCTTGTAAGTCCTGGGGGTGTAAGTCCTACACAAAAGGAGGGTATACTGATAATTAATGACTGAATGAATTAATTTATTATGAACAAAGGTATTAAGTAATAATGAATACTCCATTTTTGGAGACTATTAATGACTACCTGCTGGTTATGAAATTCCATGCTCTGGATATGACGAGAAATAAAATTACGCTGATCAAGCATCTCAGAAAATACAATATGCAAATATAAACTTAGGGATCAGATAGATAACATTCTTTGAAACACATTTTAATAAGCAGCTTTGACACTTCGTTTCAGTAAAAGCGAGATTTGTGCGATTAAATTGTACTATATTAGAGGAAGGTATTGAAGTAATTAGGTATGTAAAATTTGAATAAAGTAAGCATCAATGTATGCTAATTATACATTATTTTTACTTTATCTACTACCATAGCAAGTACTGTATTCCACCTAAAAATTCGATGTCGAGATTTCATCGGAAATATACATATTTATAAAAAAAAACATTTTTAGAAAAAGGTTCGTGTGTGCGTGTGTCTGTAAACAGCATAACTCAAAAAGAAAAGTTGGATAAATACCTAACTTGGTATTTAGGTTCAGTACATTCTAAATATATGATACAAGGATTTTCAAGAAAATTCCCTCATCCCAAACTATCCTTTACATGGAACGTTTTTCGAACATTTTAATGTTCTAAAAATGTATCTAACGATTTTGATTAAATTACCATATATTAAAGATGTTTATATGGCAAATAAAACATATATCTTGATTTTCTGGGAATAGCCTGTGAAGTCGTCTTGATTTGGAAGGAATTTGGTATAATCCCGTATAAGTGGCAAACGTTAAGCAATATACGAAAACGTACCACACAAAAAATGTAGAGGTAGGCAAAATGTTACCAACCTAATGAAAGAAAATACAGCTAACATTGGCCGTCAAAATCAAAATATAGCCAATACTGATTGGAAAAAAATTACTAACCCTAATCACTCTGACAGCAACGGAAAAATGAATCACAGAATGTTAAATACAGCAGCCAAACACACAGGAACCCGAAATAACAAGGAAATCTTCATTAATGAACTTGAGCCACCTACAAAACCAAGCCACTCAAATGTAACAATGTCAAATCTTACAAAAGGACAATAAATTGTTATTGAATCCCATAAGAGGATTGGCATCAAAGACTGCATGCTTGTGCTAGGGAAACTGACTATCCCTAGTAACATACGCTAAGTTTCCCGTAATCGAACGGAAGAATCTGTATTTTCTTATCCAGTGAGAAATATGCAGAGGAAACCACCACAAGGCACTCGAAAATTCTTATTAAGAATGTTTCCTTGGAAATCAGACCCTACTAACAAAGGGATAATTGTGTCTAATGTACGTCCAGTTATTCCTAATCACACAATGCAAGACGAACTAAACAAACAAGGCAATAGGATAATGTCAAAGATATCATCAATCAGAGCAGGTTTATCAATCCACAATGGACATTTTGACAAACTCCCAGAAACTCTTCAAATTCCACATAACGAGACTAATTACTTCATATACTTATCGTCTGACCTTCCCTCCTTTCTTTATAAAAGCGAGGGACATTTAGCAAAGTATTGTCCTAGCACCGATCAAAAACCTGAAAGCACACCTTATAATCTCTCTCATAGCATCACTGGTGAAAATCTAGATTCTTCGGAATTTCCCGTCCATAACGAGACAATATCAAAGCCAAAATTTATGGACGAAGAGAACACGCTCATTCCCTCACCTCCAGTAAGTGAAAGGACCTTCCGGTATACTCCGGACCAAATTAAAGTTTCCTCAAACCTCTCTAAAACAACCACAGACTCTGCTTTCTCTGCACAGACAAAAAGTTCTGTCCATATGGACACCCATCCTCACAGATCTAAAAGATCAATTTCAATAATCAGTGGTGAAACTGCCAGGGTTGATGAGGAACACAACTACAATTAAACGCAGTGTAAATAAACAAGTTTCTAAATCTAAACTTAACCGATCTTCCAAGAAATCTAAAAGGGACATCTACGCCTCATTATCAGATGTAATACCGAAACCAATAAAACAAGTAATGGAAACCGAACCAAGCTCCTTCCCATTAAATTATTTGCAACTTATAGGTTTTTTCCAGAACACACTAGGGGTTGCTGATATAACCACAGTTGCATTTGAGTACACAAACGACCTAGAAGGCTTAACTCGTGCGCTTCAAAAACTGCACCTTCACAAGTCCTTAGCAATAATTCAATGGAATATAAACTGTTTTAGACCACAATTCGAATATTTACAGCTACCAATAAACCGCCACCTATCTGATATTATTTGCGTCCAAGAAACTAACTCTAGCACCAACTTTGTTTCCAAATTCAAACAATTTGAGGTATGCTATAAAAACCTGCAACCACTCTCCATGCTTGTGAAGGAGTGGCAATATGTTATGTAAAACATAATTTCAATCACAGAGAAAACCCTTTCATTACAGACCTAGAGGAAATAGCTACTGTATAAATCTACCAGTCAATCTATATCTGTAGTATTTGCATTCCAAACAGCTATACACGACACAACAGAGAACCTTTAATTAACTTAATCCATTAACAACCAAAACCCTTCATATTTTTGGGAGGGATTTCTGCAGTCATAAAACTTATGGGGAAGTCGTTATACTGATAGAAGAGGAAAAATAATAGAACAATTACTAGAAGATTTACTTCATTATGCTGAATTCAAGATATCCTATCCGCTATGACTAGCACATGGGACATCAACTAGTATCGATTTAACCATTTGCACACCCAAAGTTTGTGAACTACTCAATCGGCCCGTCTACTCATGCTTGTTGGGTAGTAACCACTCACCAATAATGCCGTTCTCCGTGGTGAGTGACTACCAAGCTAGCCT
The DNA here is from genome assembly GCA_030765065.1 of Deroplatys truncata. Classification (NCBI taxonomy): domain Eukaryota; kingdom Metazoa; phylum Arthropoda; class Insecta; order Mantodea; family Mantidae; genus Deroplatys; species Deroplatys truncata. Next base: position 116,130,631 of record CM060975.1, read on the forward strand.
ATAGTTCCCGAGGTCGTGGGATCAAACCCGGCGGAGGGCGATGGACTTTTTCAGGCGTAGAAATCCTTAGCATGGTTTCCTTCGGAAAGGAAGTAAACCCGGTGGTCCCATGTCGTAGATTTACGGCACGTAAAAGATTCTCAAGTCTGATAAAGAGGGCTCTGAGCCAAATTACCGGTCTTTCATGCCCAATATAGAATCTGACGCTAAGGACCACAGCAGCTAAAGAGCGTCCATAAATAAAACTCAATTTAATTTAATTTAATTTAACTCACCCATAACCATTTTTGAAATAATTCCGCAACCACATACACCTTCAATACTAAGTAGAAATTTCTTAAAACCAATTGATCACTGTATCAAAACCTGATTAGAAAAATTTTCCAAAGAATTCCTCCACTCACTCGTTCTCACAATGAAACCGATACTATTATTGCTGAAATTACAACATCAATTGTTACATCCGCAGAAGCTAGCATACCACAAACCACTGCATCTAACATTAACAGATAGTGTAATGAATCTTATAAGATTGCTCTTAAGGACATGAACGAGCATTCTACAGATACAAGAGACACACACCCTTAAAAATATAAAATGTTTTCTAAAGCTTAGATGAAAAGTAGCAGAGTAATAAAGGACAGAAAAAAAATAATCTTGTTGATCATTTTATCTTCTTTAAGCCATACCGCTCCCTTTTCTGTTGTTTTGAATAGAATTAAAAAAATAAGTGGTGTATACAGATCTCATATAACCAGTCTTTGGAATGCTGAGGAAAATCAAACCTCTAATTCTTCAACTGACATCTCAAATGTTTCACTAATACCTTTGCCGTATATTACGTAATTTGAAATTTTACAAGTTTTATCAATACAAAGCATCTAAACCAGAACCAGGATTAGCTGCACTGCCTGTGAACTATAGCGGTGTACATAAAACAGTTATGAACCTGACAACATACCATATGAACTGCTATAGCAAGCTTCTCTAGAAGAACTTGCATGTCTTAATGAAGTATACAGCTATGTCTGGACAAATAAAACATTCCCTAACCAGTCGCGGCTAGCAATAGTGGTCCCGATACCAAAACCTAATAAGGACCATTACTTTCCACAAAATGTCAGACCTATTTCTCTCACAAATCTATGTGTAAACTAATGGAAAAAATTATTACTCAAAGTATAAACTGCATTTTAGATCAACAGAACTTCTTTACGGAACCTCAAACGGCTTTTGCCGTCACCATTCGGTCACCGATACACTAAATAGACTCAAAACAGAAATCCCAAATGCCTTCTCAAAATCACAGCACCTCTGTGTGATAAATTTAGACTAATGAAAAGCATATGACATGGTATGGAAACAGCACATTATTAGGATGCTTTGGGCTGCAAAATCAATGGAAGAATGATGGCATTTATTTACACTTTCTTCATAACGCAGTATCAGGGTTAAAGCCAACGGTACTATCAAAACAAATCAAAATAGAAAGAGGTGTTCCTTGGAGCTCAGTGGTCAGTATGACTCTTTTCCTACAATTTTCTGTCAAGGCAAAAACATAACCACCAGTAAAAGAATATACTTCAGGTAGCCTTAGATAATCTCCAAGAATGGTCATTTGCTACTTGTTTTGCATTCTCCAGTAGTAAACCGAATGTATCACTTTCTGAAGAAAAATATTTCTGAGCACGACATTGAACTGCATCTTAATGAAGAGAAACTCGACGTAGTTACAACCGCAAGGATTCTGGGTGTTATTTTCGACCATAAAGATTCGTGGAGCTACCATGTTAAATCCTTAAAAGAAGCTTGTACAAAACTATTCCACATTCTGAAGGCTCTTGCCACAAAAATGCCTTCTTCCGCTTATCAGAACTTACAAGGCCCTCATTAGATCCAAACTAGACTAGGGAGCTTTTGTGTACGACTCCGCAAACCATACAACTCTCAAACCCTTGACTCCACACAGTCTACTGACCTAAGGCTGGCGTTAGGGGCAATTGCTACTAGTAAAATCTCAAGCCTCCAAATAGAAGCAAATGAACCGCCTTTAAATATTCGCAGAAAAATATTAAGCCTAATATATGCCATAAAAATGCCTCGCATCCATTATAAAGTGCAATGCTACGTATTTCCACTACACAAACCTTATGGGATGCAACAGAAAAACATAACTGGAGGTTTTACATTAGAATTCTCCAATACCCGAAGGAAATCGGTTTTAAAATCCCTTCAATCTACTCCAGTTATATTGGTTGTACCACACCCTACTGGCATATACAAAATTCACCAATTTATACTCAACTTTAATCTCAATTCAAATCTCAAACACCCTCTTGTATTCTCAAGCAAAAGTTCAATTCTTTACCGGAGAAATATGACTACCACGAAAATGTCAACTGATGGCTCAGCACCCACAGAAGGAAGAGGGTACCCCATAGTGTATCCTAATCAGATAATGCTCTACAGCTTGCCTCGCTTCTTTAGAATTTTCTCTTATGAAGCATTTGCCATTAAGAAGCCCTTATATGTAAGGCATTCACTAAAAACCACAACCCATTTTCACGATTCATAAAGTGTACTATTTGCCACCCAAAATCCTGAACCAAACCACGTACTGATCCATGAAATCCGATTGTTAAGATACAATATAAAAAAACCAATAGAAATATATCCTTTGTTTGGACTCCCTTTCACATTGGTATAAAAGCTAACGAAACAGCAGATGAAGCTGCAGAATTACCAACCAAACATCCCGTCAGTAGGGGAACAACGTAGTCCGCCTCCACGTGGTGTTCCCTGGGTAACGCTAAATGGAATACAACACAGGCATGCTTCCCAAGCCAAAAATGAATTTAAAAGAAGAGCACTTCTTAGTGCTATTTTGGAATACCGGTGGAATTAGTCTTATTTCAAAAGACAGCAGAGACTTGATGAAGAAGATAAATTAAAGGATAACGATTATAAGACTATTAAAGATAGAGTTGATATACAAAAAATGCCAAGGAAGACTGCAGTGGCCTTATTTAGAATTGCAACTGGCCACGATTGCCTCGCAGAACATTTCTATAAGATTCGATGCCTATCTACACCCAAGTGCACTCTCTGTGAAGAAGATGTCATCCTGAACAAACAACATCTCGCCAAATGCAAAGGCCTTAAAAGTGATAACTTACAGACTTTACATTGGGAAGCCGAGGGAAAATGAGCACATCAATTAATCTAGTGCCATTGGTGAACAACAAAAACATCGATTGTCTCTCCACACCAAGACGTTATCAGTTCCATTAAACAATGTACATGCAAAAATAGAAATTAAAATGGTCATCAATCAACAGCAAACTTCATGAAGCTCGCTCAGGGTGCACAAAACCTTTTCTGCATTACCGAACTCTCAAAAGTAGAGATTAAATTAACATCACCCAGCTTAGAACCGGGTACTCCAAACAAACGCACTGTTATATTCTCCCTACGGACCACCACCAAGCTGTACCAGTTGTAACATACCTCTAACCATTCAGCGTATCCTTATACACTGTCCACAAACAGTAGATGTAGACAAGCGGCATTTACAATCTTCTCAATGCAGTAAACAGACCCAATATGCTCAAGAACTCGCTACAGTTTCTAATAGATACAATATTCTCGAATTTATTGTAAATGTTTACCTGATTCTTTGTTTGTGTAATTGGAGGTTAATAACTATAATGTATTTTTACGATAACAGGTCGTGATGAGACCATGTAATCAAATCAACCTTAAATAAACCTTTAATAAAACAAGTACGGAGTTTTAAGGCCAGCATGTAGCGTCCAGTTCTTAAACATTCGACTATTACCGTTCCCTTTGTGTATGTAATGAAATGTAATGTATGTATTTCTGCAAAGCTTTATTTGGATTAAAATTAAGTAGATAGAAAAATAAGCTTTGGCAAGAATAGTTTGTATCCCCACTAATAAGAGTAGGGGGTAGAGAAAGTCACACATCATATTTTTACTTTCTCTACTACGTATAGTAAGTAGGGGAAGTATTGTATTCCACTCAAAAATTCGATACCGAGATTTCACCAGAAATACATCTTTTGAGACCCCCTGAATCCAAAAAAGACATTTTTGGAAACATGTCCGTGTGTGTGTCTGTGAACAGCATAAATCAGAAACGAACAGTCAGATAAACACTAAACTTGGTATTTAGGTTCAGTATCTCTCAGAGATGCGACACGAAGGTTTTCAAGAAAATCCCCCCACCCCAGATTAACCTTAAAATGGAACAGTTTTCGAAAATGTCAATTTTCTCAAAAATGGCTCCAACGATTTTGATTAAAGTATCATATGTTTAAGATATTTTCATGACAAATAAAACGTATATCTCGAATTTTCTGGGAATGTCTCCAAAAGTATTCATTGTGAACGACTTTTGCATAACTGGTAAGAGATAGACAAAATTTTACTACACAAAAAATGTAGATCGCGTTAAAATACACAATTTATGTCATACATTTTTTGTTGTTGAGTGAACCATTTTCGAGATATTGCTTGTTATTCCCTTAAATGTTTCAATACTTATTTTTTCAAATGGGAATTAGTTATTCATTCTTTTTGTCTTGGATACTATGCAAAGAGTATTAATCTGTGGCAAAGAGAATGGTGCTGCACCTAGCAACCACCTAATAAGATATATGCCTATGCTTAAACGCTACTGTATTTCTGTATTGCCCTTGCAATTACAAAATAAGGGGAACATAGTAAGCCTTAAGCGATAGTCAAATAGTTTTAGAACTAGTCGCTATGTGTAAAATGTAATTCTCTTTGCATGTCAAAATATTGCTTCTGCAAATGCTTATTTTGATTAATATTAAATAGATGGAGAATAAGAGTTTGTAAAAATAGTTTGTAGAAGAGTAGAGAAAGTCATGTGAGTGTAACACATCGGGTTTTTTTACTTATTGGGTCATTTCGGCTAATGTATTCTAAATAGTTTCAGTAGCTGCCGTTGGCCGGTGTTGTTTACCAACTGTATTTCTATATGTGGCCTATGGGTTGTTTTCGGTGCCTGGGTTTTCGGTCCTTCGGCTGGGTCAAGAATATTGTTTCTGCCAGTGTGAATAGACAGGACTCTTCTTAGGTGAGATTCCTATATGGCTTCCTGCCGTCAACCATATCCTACGTGCGGAAAAGTAAATTTTGCTAAATAGAGTAAACATTCAATATTATACATGGAATGAATTGGTGTATATGCAAATGATGTGGGTCAGCTTCTAGCTCTGGTCGTTTAGCTCAAAGGTTTTACCAGGAACGATTTGCAAGCCAATGAGTTCCTCACCACAGTATATCATCGCAGGCTTTGCGAACTAGGCGCATTATACAGATAAACACAGGATCAAGGGCGGGAGCATACTCCTGAGGCCGAGGAAGCAGTGGTGGGATGTGCAGAGAACAATCCTATGGTGAGTACTCGAATTATCGCTCAGCAATTGAACATTAGTCATTCCGTGATCTGGAGAATTGTGCAGGAGTATCTACTCCATCCATATAATCTCGAAATGTCCATGTTATTAAGGCAGATGACTACACGTTGTGACTTCAGCTTTTTAAATGGTATTTGAACCACGACAAGAGTCCAAACAGACTTTGCAACCCGTTTATTATTCACATTGAAATACGTAAACAATTGTTTAATTCTATAGTTCTCATGCTTTGACTCGCTTGTAATATCATATCAAATGATATTTGGTGACCATATATAACTTTTTCTACCGTTAGACAACACAAGATTAGAATAGGCTAGAGACGGTTTTATCAACGTATGCTAAAAATGCTCTAAATTCTTGTTTACTAACAATAACTTAAAATTTTAACATTCCCTTAAACTTTTGCGTTTCACCAAGCTTTTTCAGAGAATTTTAAACTAACAAAGTGTTAAAGTCAAAGAGAACAGCGTATAACCATGAGCAAGAGGGCGGTGACCGAAATTGATAACTTCTGAAAGCGCTCCGATGCGCTTTTGTCCACTCTTTGCTTTGCAACGCTGTTAGCTACTGTTGAGGAGACGCGAATCTTTTAGGTTAATCTCGTTGTTTTGCGATCCGTGGTTCGATACGAATACTTAAAATGAGTGAGAAAGCCAGATGTAGGGGCACAAATTGTTCATCGTACGAGAAAGAACTAGTAATTGAGCTCAATCAATTATTAAGGGGAAAAAACGGACGGTCTTAAGATAAAGGAGAAAGATGTTGCCTGGGAGAAAATACGAGAGAAATTTAACTGCAGTGGACGTGTTTCTCCTAGGTCATCAAAACAATTGAGGCAATTTTACGTAAATTTCAAACGGGGTACTAAAAAGACTAGGTGTGAGGAGTGTCTAGAGAGATTCAGAACTGGCGGTGGTGAATGCACAAAAACTACAGTCGTCTAAAGCGTTTTATGTCTAATTGAAAGTCAGGCAGATCTACATAGCAATCCTTACGATCCTGATGCACTCTATGATAGTCTGTACCAGCAACTTATATATCCTCTTGTTAATGAATACATTACTGTAATTCAAAATTAGCTTTTTATTTGAGGTTAAAAGTCTTGAATTTTTTGTTACAGCAGACATTGCTCAGCCTGTGGAGCAAGAAGTTGAATAGCAAGCCTGGCAATAATACAAAAGGTAAAGCTATATTACATGTGTAATTATGTCGGCGAATGAAATCTATGAAATTAAAAACTATGTTCCTTTGTGCAGGATGATGCTACCGAGGTTCAATTGGAACCAACTGAGGACACCATTTACTAAAAATAGAAGAAATGGAATATTTATTACAAGTGTGCATTATCTTAATTACTATTTTTATTAATTTCTATAATATACTGAGTTGTATTTGTTTCCAGGCTGAACATTCCAGCGCAGGAGCCAGCAGAGTTAAAGAGCCGTCGCGTGTGTGAAAGATTGTTAATAAAATCAGCTGATATTCTTTGATATTACAAGGATCGCCAATATTATGCGTAATATTTTTTTTCAGACCAGTGTTCACAATAACATCGCAGAACTACCGAGCAGTACAATGACATTATGTGCAAAGGAAGTGCTACTCCTGCAAAAGAAGTGATGCGAAATTAGAATTAATTTAATTGAAAAAACAGACTCAAAATCGCAAACCACAACTCATCCCTGTGTTGCTTTCCCTGATGAACTGGTAAAGAGGTAAGTCATCTGGAGCTAGCACGTCTTTTGTCTCCACAGCAATATTTTGCAGCACAGCTGTTGCCACAATGGCGGTCAGCGTGGTTACAAGTTTGGTGCGTAATCCCACCTGAGTACAGGAAAGCGCCTTTTCCACACCCCAATTGCGTGTTCAATGCAGTTCTGCTGTGGGAGGAGTTGTATCTATTTTAGCTCTTGATTCAGGATGCAGGTAGGGTGTTAAAATATATTTTTTAAAGAATAGCCACTATCACCAAGCAGCACACCTTCATTTATCGCTCCCATTTCGAACAGAGCGCGTATGTGGGAGTTATTAAATATGTCACTGTCGTGTGTTGACCCAAGCCACCTAGCTACGATGTTCCTGATTTTTAGGTTACAGTCACTAATAAATCGCACACCAATCGAAGAGTAACCCTTGCGATTACGGTAAATTTATGCCTTTTCACCACCGAGAATTCTCACGTGCGTGCAGTCTAGTGTTCCCAGAACGCTTGGAAATTGGTACATCTGATAGAAGCCATTTATGACTGGACGTTTATCTGCAAACGGAAAGGTTGTGTACAGTGCGATTGCTTCGTAAACTTTCCGAATAACCCTATACACGGAGGATTTTGGAATGGCAATACAGTCTCTGAACATTAAATGAAATGTACCTGTAACATAAAACCGCAGGGTTATTAACACCTGCAACACTGGAGAAGGAGGCAAGTTTGCGTTGGTAACATATTCTAACCTCTCTCGTATTTCATCTACAACTCTGCCCACCACCACTTTTGACAGTCTGTAACGCTTTAAAAATTCCTCTTATCACAGGATGTCAAAATCATTTCGACGCACCCGAAAGGCAAAAGGTTCTAAATGCAATAACTCCGCTTCTACTGCTTGATTTGCGACAGCCATTTTCCAACTTTTAGCATATGCTAAACACGTTAACACAGGGATATCGGGATGTTAATTTAACACGTGTTTTAGCACAGTGTTAACGTTAACATTGTTTGATAAAACAGAATTTTTGTTAACTTCGGTGTTAAATCGCTTTAACATCGTGTTAAAATTTAACATCCGTTGGTGAAACCGGCCCTTAGTGTCACAAATTTTCATTACATGTTATACAAAAAGTAATCATCAATACTTTTCTGTACAGAATACAAGTTATTTAATACAAGTATATGTCTTATTCTTCGTTTAAAGGTATTGGTGTCGTTAATACATCTTAATTCATAAGGAAGCTTGTTAAAAAACGTAACGCCTAAAACAATATGATTTTGCTTGTGCGTACGTCTAAGCCTGTGTACAGGAATAATTAGGATAAACTTATTTCTTATATTATGATCATGTACATAGTTTTCTAAAATTTGTTCTCTATAATTACTATGTAAACAGTAAATTAGCTAAAACATAAAGCAAGGAAAAAGTAAACATTTCACGATCTTTAAAAATAGGTCTACGATGTTCAAAAGGGTCACATCTTTAATAATTCTCAACACCTTTTTGTAATATAACTACATCCATAGCACTAATGCTATTATCCCACATTAAAAATTCATAATTCAAATGGGATTGGAAGAATCCATAATATGTATTTAACAAAGCATAATTGGAAATTAATGTCCTTAGTCTTCTTAACCAAAATAACATCACAGACGATTTTTGACAAAGAGAGTCAATATGGTGTTTTTTACTATCGAGATGGAATACCAATAATTTGGAGTTAAATCATTGCCAACATTATTGCAGACTAAACCCCAAAATCTGAGTCTTATGAAGATTTAAGCTTAAGCCACTAGAATTAAACCAGTCAGACATATTTTGAAAGTACCATCCATATCAACCATATTATTATCAAAAGTCTTCAAAATTGTAGTATCAACACATGCAATTATTTTACCAGGTATAGCAACTGGTAGATCATTTATAGAAATTATAAAGAAAAATGGTCCCAACATGGAACCTAGAAGAACACCAATATTGACTGTTTTAGAAGACGTGCTTCCATTTAGGTAATTACACAAACTGTATCCGTTTTTAAATATAAGATTTAATAAAAGCTATTTCCTTCCCTTTTACTGCATAAAAATTAATTTACATAAAATGATATGTGGTAAACAGTCAAAAGGCTTACTAAGGTCAACATTTAAATGGTAGCAGTTTTCTTTTCCTCAAAAACATTTAATACCCAGTTAAATATTTGTTCCATTGCTAATGAGGTAGTTTTCCAGCTCAAAAACCACACTGTCCATCATACCATATTATAATGTTCAAGGTAAACAGACAATTGCTTAATCATGACACCTTCAAACACTTGACAACATGGGAACCAAAGATGGGGGTCTAAAATGAGCAGCCATAGCTCATCTTTCTTATGTACAAGAACAACCCTAGGTATGGAATTAATTTTTCTCCCACACAAGGCGTGTGTTGGACAATGGAAAGGTAGAATCAGACGACTGAAAAATTCAATGCCATTACCGGTATTTGAACCATGGCATTTGAATTCCGGCGATGGCATTCAATTGTTCAGTCGTCTGATTCTACGTTTCTTATCCTAGATATCTTAAGTACTTCTGGAAACTGACCTTGTTAAAGACACTGGTTTATAATAAAAATTCTTGGTCTAACATAACAGAATACATTTATTAAGAAAATTAGAAAATCCCTAGTAGTCCTGATTTTAGAATTACTCAACTTCATAATAGATTCATAAACCTCCCCATGAGTTGCGTTTCTCCAATTAAAATGGTATTAGGACATACAGTACTGTACAAGAAGCTTAAAAAAACAGGGCAAAAACTGAGGTATGCATTCCTCATACGTAGGCAATAAAAATAACCCATTACAACATGTGTCCAGAAATACTTGGTTTCTGAATGATGGTCTTCAAAACAGTGGTATTCATCTGAACGTTTTCTTCCCGCAGGTAGTTGCCGTAACGGAAGATATTAACAGAACACTCTGACAGTTCATTCGAAAGCAAATGGTTGTGTTGTAGCGTTCGACTGAGCGACGTGTACTCAAATCAGGAGCTAGCGGAAATGCACTCAATGTACGGTAAGGCAGACGGCAATGCTGCGTTGGCTCATCGTTTGTATCAAGAGAGGTATCCACAGCGAATATACCCAGATCGTAAGACATTTGAACGTCTCCATTGCTGCCTGTGTGCTCATTGAAAGTTTACATCGCCTGGTTTGGGGAGGGTACGAAGTATATACAACTCCTGATGTAGAGGAGGTGATTCTGGATTCTGTGCACAGGACTCCTTCTATCAGTACACGAAGGTTAGCGTTTAAATGAATGTCCCCATACGACAGCAACAGTCTATTCTTATCATTTGCAACGGGTACAGACCCTATCACCAGTAGATTAACCTGCTCGACTAATGTCCTGTAGTGGTTTTTGTAGCAGTGCGCTACAAATCCGAAATTTCCTGCCTTCTAATTATTTACACATGAAGTACAGTTCACACGAGATGACATTACAAATTTCCGCAATCAGCATATATGGACATATGAAAACACCATGCTCAATGCTCATCACCAAGCACGGTTCACTCTCAACATGTGGGCAGGTATCATTGATGATCAGTTATTTGGACTCCATGCACTTGTAAACATACTTACGGGGTAGGTGTACACAAACCTCCTGGAAAGCACCATACCTTATGTGTATGAAAACACTCCACTGAACATTCGTCAACAAGCTCACTTCTTGTATGACTGCGCTATTGCACACTTCAGTCGTACCGCTCGCCGGTACTTGGATCGAAGGTTTCTGGTCGATGGAGAGTTAGAGATGGTGTAATTGCATGGCCACCATGCTCACCTGATCGGAACCCTGTCAATTTCTACTTGTGTGGCCATTTAAAAGCGTTGGTGTATTCGTCTCCGGTGTCTGATATGGAATCTCTTCAGAATCGAATTTAGCAGGTTGTGAGGAAATATGCTATACTCCAGAATTCGGGGTCGTGTTTACATGGCCATGAGTCGTCAATGTGAGGCCTGTATTCAAGCAGGAAGTGGGCACTTTGAACATTTTGTGTAAAGAAAATTATCTGCGGTAAAAAATACGTTCCTGTGAATATCACTGTTTTAAAGGCTCAGGAACCAAGCACTTCCGGAGATATGTTGTACTGGACTTTTTATTGTGTAAATATAGGGAATGCATTCCTCAAATGATGCCCTGTATTCTTGAAACACTCTGTATAAATATTGATCGGCAGAAAAAAACAGGCTCATCTATGTTATCTTTGATATAATTTTCAAACTGAATAAAAAGTTAAAAGTCCTCCGCAGTCAATTGGGTGTCAGAAAGAGCATTCAGTTTTTTCTCTTCAGCTTCTTTATTAATTATATTCCATGTTGATTTTGTCGCGGTATCGTTCGGTTTATCTTATTTGCTGAGCACCTGTTATTGATTTACTATTTTGAGTTTTGGGTTCCTTGTCCTCCGGCTAGCTATTATTACTCAGTCGAGCAAATCTCTTGAACAGGGTGTGTAAACGGAAAGGAGTTGTTACTAAAAGATAACACTGATAAAAGAATTTGTTTTTACACTTTTATTGCCGTCACACGTTATTAATTTCACATATTTACTCTTGATACACGCCAGACTGAAACTGTTATATTTTCGAATGTAACCATAATCACTTATTTGCCGCACATTATTAATTCGCGTATTTCACATTTTTAACTAACTTTACGACGCGAGAGATTCTGTAGAAGTGCATAACGTGTACTTCGTGAATGATTCTGTTAAACTGCGCGACGTGTAACCCGTGAATGATTCTGTTGAACTGCGCGACGTGTAACCCGTGAATGATTCTCTTGAACTGCGCGATATCTGTCTCTGGCTTCATAATATACACTCCCTCACTCCGATATGCCTAACATTATAACAGAGCTGCTATTGGTTAATAAAACGCGCCAACATTAGCGTCTATTTTTATATCCAATCAAAATTACGAACACATATGCTCTAGGGAAGATATTCCCTCCATTTCTAAAGAAAGGGACGCTACTCTGACGTCATTTGTTTGTCTCTTCTAATTGATAAAACAACTCACCCCCTCCCTACATTGTTACCCGTTCCTATTGTCAGTTTCAGTGAGGCCGTGTAAACTTATTTCCTAAAATGCTTATAATTAACAAACATCTCAAATCATTGTCATGCAATAATGTTAATTTACACTACAATCACTCTGGCATTTGCAGTGTTGGGATATAAAATACTGCCTCAATTTACAGTTATTGGTAGAATTATTAATTAAATCTCGTACTCATATAAGTATTCCTAGGTTGTTTTAATTAAAATATATACCTCTCCATTTTATCACTGTATACATTTTTAATCTGCGAATCCCCAGAAGTTTTACTAAGTTCATGCAAAAGTCGAACATGGTTACGACACGCAATTTATTTATTAGTAATTGGCAGCTTACTGATTTTTTTTTCTTTCTGCTTAGCATTAAAAAATTTAAGACATTCATTAAAAACTCTAATTAAATTAGTAAAATATATTAGCATTTATAATTGAATCAGAGTAAACTAAATCCGAGCTTCACAAAATTCAAATTCGATCATGAGAGACAATCATAACCCTTTTTGATAACTGAAGCATTACTACTAGTATTACATGGTAGTATTACATTACTAGTATTAAAATGAATAGCATTATGATGAGATAAAAATTCGATCATTAATTCCAAAAGTATATTGTGCTTGTCACAATTAGTTAAAATGTTATCTAGACAAGAGCTTAGACGTATAGGCCGACTATTAACATATGTAAATCACATTGATTTAAAACATTCACTAGATTGCTTAACACTGCATTACTAACATTAACAACAGTATTATGGTCTGCACAAAAAGTTAACTCTGTTTTACTATTCATGGTGGACATCTCAAAAAATTTACCCACACGGCCAATAAATATATCGATATAATCTTTAGGTGATCTATATCCAGATACAGATGTGGACAGGGAATGTGAATGACTGCTTTGTGCAGCATCTTTGTAAGAAAGTTCTACCTAAGCTACTGCATAGGCTTAATATAAGATAGGGGATATGGTTTCAACATGACGGGGCCCCAGGTCATTCCGGAAATGGACTAGGTGCCCATTTGACAGATACTCCTCACTGGATAGATTGGGATGCACCCGCTCTCACCTATTCTGATCCCACTTGATTTCCTTTTATGGGACTGCATTACGCCTGTGGTTTATGAAAAACCCTGTTGACTTGGAAAAAATCTTGCAGCACATATAGTTTTGTAAGGGAACATAAAAGCAACGTTTTTCTAATTAACGTTTCGTAAAATTCATTACAGCCTCTAGACTTTCTCCAAATACACTAGCTGCCACAGTTTTGTGAGGCATTCTATAGGCCTTCGCAGGTAGGATACATAGTAAGGAAGAGGTATATTATCTGTTTACTTTTTCGCGCATGAAGTGGCGTTCTGTTTTACGTGCACAGTTCTAGATTATTCTATATGAATATATAACTTTGAGCAATAGCTCAATTCATCACTTTATAATAAACATATACGCAACTAAACGAAACCAAGTTTTGCACAATATCTTCACGAAAAAATATTTTTAATGGTAACATAATATAAAACTGAAATACATTATACGTTTTAATCTGAAAGAGGACACATTTTCTAGATATTATTTTAATAATCTGTCCACTAAGCACTTAATCGTTTTGGTGCTGGAAGAACCCTGACTAATTGCATATATTCCCACATGCCATGACAGTGTTCCAGAGGACGACGAGTCATTCAATGCCTAGGCGGTAAATCAATTATTGGACAGAATGCAGATTGGACGGATTATTAAAATAATGTCTAGTAAATGTATTCTATTTGAGAGTGAAAAGTATGTATTTCAGTGTTACAATATGTTGCCATTAAATTACTTTTCCCTGGAGAAATTGTGCAAAATAGGGTTTTAGTTAGTTATACAGGTATATTTAAACGTGTTTATTTACTATTATAATAATCAGTGATGCTTTAGTTCGTAGTTAAAGCCACATAACCTATACTTTATATTCTAAGAAAACACAAAACACGCTATCAAAAAATAAAATAAAGTTTCAACAAAACGTAAAATACACTCCTTAAAAGTGCCTTTAATTTGCCAAACTTACTGACATCAATATTATCATTAAACAAAACAGTTGATCCTACCATAGAATATTCCCTCCAAAGACTCGAAGCTTTAATACTTTTCGACTTCTCATAAAAATACGTCAACAAGAAATATTCATTTACGTCTGCTTCATTACCCACACACCAGTCCTTGAATTCCGTATAACTACTAAATAAACTTTTCTTGACTTTTCTGGAAGTATATTAATAGTTACATCTTGAACTGCTTATAAAAGTTTCCTGATAAATCGTGAAAATCACTTTCTTCGCTCATTTATACTTTAATTTCACATATGAAACTACCATCAAAAATTGCAGATATAACAACAGTTTGCTGATTTATTGTGCCTATTTTCCCCAAAGCCCAGATTACTCTTTCTCTACAGATATTGTTTTACGCAAAAAATAAATTTCATTAAGCATACTAATTATACAACATATACTAAAATACTGTGAAAGTAGCCAAAATTGAAGTATAATATTTGTTGGTAGTTGGAAGATGCTTCATGTTTATCTGCCCCACGTATGGGGTCCAATTTGTCGCATTAACTTCGTGTTATCTCATTGCTGAGCGCCTGTAATTGTTTTACTACTTTGAATGTTGGGTTCTTTGTCCTCCGGCTAGCTATTATTACTACTCAGTCGAGCATATCTCTTGAACAGGGTGTGTAAACGGAAAGGATTTGTTACTGAAAGATAACACTTATAAAACAATTTGTTTTTACACTTTTATTATCGTCACAATTAATTAATTTCATATATTGACTCTTGATACACGCCCGGGTGAAACTGTTATATTTTCTAATATCACCATAATCACTTATTTGCTGCACATTATTAATTCGCGTATTTCACATTTATAACTAACTTTACGGCGCGAGAGATTCTGTAAAACTGCACGACGTATAACCTTTGTATGATTCTGTTGGACTGCACGACGTATTACCCGCGAGTGCTTCTGTTGGACTGAACGAAACCTGTCTCTGGCACGGAATTTATACTCCCTCACCCGATATGCCTAAAGATTATAACCGAGCTGCTATTGGTTAATAAAACGCGCCAACATTAGCGTATATTTTTTATATCCAATCAAAATTATGAACACATATGCTCTAGGGAAGATATTCCCTCCATTTCTACAGAAAAGCGCGCTACTCTGACGTCATTTGTTTGTCTCCTATAATTGATAAACAACTCACCCCCTCGCTACATTGTTACCCGCTCCTATTGTCAGTTTCAGTGAGGCCGTGTAAGCTTATTTCCTAACAATGCTTATAATTAACAAACATCTCAAATCATTGTCATACAATAATGCTAATTTACACTACAATCACTCTGGCTTGTACATTGTTGTGATATAAAATACTGCCACAAAATGTTGTAGATAACACGCTACAAGTAGGTTTGGTAACTTGCTGCTCTTAAACACTCCCTTCAGTCTGTTCTAACTTGAACCTCTCGTTACTAAAGCTGTACTTTTATAATCAGTCCTCTAAATAGCTATTATTATATGTAAGTAATGGCGAGTGAAGCTATTCCTCAGAATTGTATATTCATATGAGAGTAATCTAGAATTGTGCACGTAAAACAGGACGCCATACGAGAAAGTGTAATCAGATACGCGTCCATCCTCCTTGCTATGTGAAGGTCAGTAGAATGCCTCCCAAAGCTTCGGAGATGGCATAAATAGAAGCCAGTGTACAAGGCGGATAAATTGCAATATTAGGTCCATGTCCCGTTTGTCCTATTGTGCATTCACAGAAAGCCTTAAAATGATGTGGTATACGTTTTGGAAATTCTTATAAACATGGAGACTTTATCAATAACCAAAATAAAAGTGAAAATATAAACAAGGTCATAAACCAGGATTACTACAAGGATGAATAAACTAAATTGAATCGCAGATGGCGTCTACGAAAGAGGACAGCCCTCCATCGGAAAAATCCGTTGTTATCGTGGAAAGAGTTAGCAGCTCTATAATACATTTTATTTAGAGAGAGCGGCAATGAAGTTTTGACGTCATGTTTCAACTTCTCTCGTAAAGAAGTTGCGATATTTTCTGCCTTGTCTCAAAGAGTAACCTGGAGGAATCTGAGGTACTTGAGGATGGCCCAGAAAGTCAGTGGGTTATAAATCAGGTCGGCAAGGGTGTGGGAGAACATCCCTTTCTGGTTTATTCACAGTGTGCTATTGTGGGTCGGCTCTTTAGTTCCCGCATAATAAAGCCCCTGTTTTATTCAAAAGCGGCGCCCCACCAGCCAAATCGATGAATGGTCAGTTTGTATGGTTGAGCTGAGTCCTACAAAAACAATAGCTTCTTTGTACATCCCGCCGCCATCTTTGTGAGGGTAGGATAACTGTTTTCGCCTCCCATTAACTTCACTTATTGTGTACAAGAGCAGAATAATGGATTTTTCCTCGATTGTATACCTCAATGCTGAGCGTGCTTCAGTATTACAGCAGGGCCCTCTGGGCTTTGAAGTCGTTCCTTTTGATGCCATTTCAGCTTTCATGTCTGTTATGTTCTATCCTTTTCTATCTCAGGGCATCACTTCAGGGAACAGATTGCTTTGTTCAAATTTATCACAGTAAAAAATAATCGTGCAGCATTTTTTTCCCATGAAAAGATGAAAATGTATATAATTCAACACACTGAAAGAGCATAATGTGTAGCGATATTTCCTCCTGATTAAGCATACATAAAAAGCAACTCTGTAATAATTATAATTTAGGAATGATTTATAATTAATTTACTTGCAATCTGATAATTTCCCATAATTTTAAAACAATATGATTCAAATCTGTATCAATCGAAAGCCCTTTAGAAGCTGTAAATATGTTTTAAGTTTCAATAAAGTTAATTCAATAAAGGCGTAATTCCCTAAAAAAGACGCAAAAGGTTTAGTCAAAATAAAAGTAGCTTCGTTTTAGAAAGTCCATTATATTTTCCGAGCGTGGGGCCATAAAAATCGAAACCTTCTGTTGTACTTCGTGGGAATGAGGCAAGTTTTAAGAGTAAACAGTCGCTATGAGGCAACGGACATTTCTTAAAGTTAGGCTTTGAATTTTAAACCAGGGAACCTATAAACGTAAAGAATAAGTTTGAGAACCAATGGAAACATAGGAAGACGCAGTGACATGTACAAAATTTGAAGGCGAGCAGTCGTTATTTGTGAATGCAAGCGTGGTTTTAGGGCAGCTTGTCATGATTCTTCGTTAAGGTAACACGTAGCACTCCGGGTCAGAAAAGGAGACCAAGTTCCGAAAGTTGCTAAGTGCTGCGCAATTATGCAATTATGAAGTGATGTAGGTAGAACAATTTATATAATGTGCTAACTGTATTCTTCGATATAATTATATCCAAGCTCATAAACGAGTTAATGCTAGTCAAGTGACTATTTCAAGTTCGCGCGAATCTAAAGAACAGTGATAGAGATATTAAATAACTAGCCGGAGCAAACTTTAGTGTTTTAAGAGACAATAATGGGAAAACACTGCTAAAAGAACCGCATGTTTTGGGGAATACCAATGAATCTTGCAGGATTTCTAGCATAAAGGGTGAGAAAAGTGAAAACAGCGTTTCTTTCAAGGCAATATCCTGGTGTCACCACTCCCGCAATCCTACCCTGACAATAACAGTAGGGAATTTCAGGCCGATTCGCCGACAGTTGACCCTGAGATCGACGAGAAGTGCTTCCTGACTGATATCGGCGATTCGAGTGCTGAAGACCACACGTATAACGACGCAGAGACGAGAACGACGCAGGTGAGACTAACACAACGAAGTAGCGGGCAAAACGCTACAAATGTTAACATGTGGGTTGGTGAAATAAAACTAGCAGAGATCAGTATAAAAGTCGAAGTGAAACGCGATAGATGGACACAAATAGTAGTACCAACACATGGATATTATAAACTTTAGTCTTCGAGACAATTAGCGAACATAAAAGATCGTTAAAATAACTATCAGTTGTCAAAAACAGGATGAAAGGGGTAAAGATGTCTAAGTTTAAATTGCTAAGTAAGTAAAAGCTTGCAAAACGAGTAAAAGATGCTTTATTTGAATTACAATGCAGAATTTGATAACACTGTATCAGACAGGCTACTTGCTGAGCTCTCGGCAGAGCCCTTGCAATAGATTGCAAAATAAACTGGTAAAACCTGCCAGTATTATCCAAATAAACGAGGAAGCCTATGAGTCGGTGTTGTATCTACTCTATAACAATTTCATAAAAGAAACAAGCATATAGGAAAGTATGCCTTACACTGGCAATGTTTCCTGCTGTCACAGTTCCAGGAAGTGCGGAAATAGTAAACATTGCCAATGTTATGCGTACTTTTTTTCGACTTTATCGAATAGTCTTCCTTCTTCTCTCGGCTTGTCCTCCGTGGACTAGTGGTACCGGGCTAGCCTCTAGTTCCCAAGGTGGCGGGTTCAAACCCGGCGGAGGGCGATGGAATTTTTCGGGCGTAAAAATCCTTAGCACGGCTCCCTTCGGAAGGGAAGTAAAGCCGGTGGTCCCGTGTCGTAGATTTATGGCACGTAAAAGAACCTCAAGCCTGATAAAGAGGCCTCTGAGCAAAATTACCGGTGTTTCACTCCCAATATAGAATGGGACGCTAAGGAACATAGTAGTTAAGGAGCGTCCATAAGTGAAACTTAATTTAATTTTCTTCTCTCGTTTAGGACAGAGAGAGACTTATGCCGGGCATTACAGAACTTAGAAATAAATTACAAATATACGCATTAAGAATTTCACCTGCACTTAGGAAGTGATGTTTTCTACACAGATTATTAAGTAATTAATTCCAGTACACGCAACATATTTTTCTTAATATTAAAACTTAGGATGTATTAATTAAGTTTTCCTATGATCTTGGATCTCTCCTCTTCTCTCTTTCTTTAACACTCTACGTTTGTCATGGATATATCCACTCCAAAAATTCTATTATCTTTACTGTAGTTTTTGTAAATAAGATTTACAATAAAATTTGAATAGTTTCCATTTGGAAGAGAAGAAATATTGCTAAAAAGATTTAAGTAATCTGTGCAGTTATCGATACCGATTGTGGCTCGACGCAAACAAAACGAGAGGTTCGACGTATTCTTCTCACAGTCTAGGTTCGAAAAATAGTTCGGTGGAATGAAGTACCTTAGGTTAATGATTCAAGCACAGTGATGGATAAGTAATTTAGAAGTGTAAGTTATGGTTACAAATTTATCATTAAATGTACGGAACATACGATTCGTTTAACACTAAAAGTACTGACATGTCACTGTGACCCAAAACGTTTTTTTGTATTTCTTTGTTATGCTCTTAATAATAGTAAAATAATAAAGTAATAATAATAATAATAATAAGAGGACATTTACATTACTTCATTACTTTGTTTTTACTATTATATCTTATAGCATATAAATTTTCGTCATGTACAAGTAACAACATTCACGGTTTTTTTTTCGCCTCTAGGGATGGTGGGGTCAATTTGACCCGGATTCATATAACAGTGTATAACATAATTGTGTTTACTGTTACTTCATATACGGCGTGTCATGCTTCTGTTTTTCTAGACAAAATGAGTTACAAACCTCACTGTTGCAAAATATATCATTGTTGTTCCAATAAATTTACAAGAAATGATTGTTTCTGCTTTGTCAAAACACATTTATTCTAGTTCCATGTCTCGTTGCATTCACTCCAGTAATTGAACTGAGCTTTATTAATGGACACTCTCTAACTGTGATGGTTCTTGGCGTCCTATTCTATATTGGGCCGAAAATTTTCCTCAGAGGCCTCTTTATCAGGCCTGAGATTCATTTAAGAGCCGTAAATCTACGACACGGGACCACCGACTTTACTTCCCTTCCGAAGGAAAACATGCAAAGGATTTTTACGCCCGTAAAATATCCATTGCCTTTTGCCGGGTGTGAAACCGCGACCTTGGGAACTAAATGCTATCGGCAACTACAGTGTGTTTAAACCATAAGCAAACAACGTTTCAAGGCTGTGGAAGAAGCATTGCAGCATTCATTTTCGATTTCTAGTAAAGAATCTGATAGTACTGATGATCATATTCCTGAAAGGAAAGATGATGAGCATGTATCAATTGAAGAGAGAAGTAAGTATAGCAATATAGAACCGAGTGCAAATGGGATAGCAGTATTGATACGGATTCATGGTTCCAAATGCCGAGCCCTCATACCCTTGCTCGAGGACGAGGACGCAACCATGAAATACCAATAAGAGATGCTCCATGTCAATTCAAATTGAATAACCTCAAGCCAACACATTTTCAGTAGGTCATTAAGATCGCGCTGCTGATGGAAAACTTTGGAAAGTCATGGACCAGGTACGGCTACAGTGTTCGAAGTGCCGACTTGAGAAAGGAGTATTTTAGTTGTATTGAAGGCGTTGTATCGTATTTCAACTGCTGGGGAGCCGAAATTGTAGTAATTGCAACCGCACGTATAGTAAACAGTTCCGGTAGCCTTCGACCCAAATGTACTTTCAGGTAGCTTTTGCCCCAAGCTTTAAAAAAGATATTAACTTTGTAATTTAACTGTTTCTTTAAATGTTATATTTTTATGTTTGCCTCGGATGCGTCAGTATTATTGTTAGATACATGGATGTCTTGGCAGAGTTGTGGTGCAACTAAGAATGTAGGCTTACACAGATTATAATTTTACTTCACTCCTTTTATTAATACTTGATACGATTTAAACAACACTTCACTGATATTGAGAGCTGTGAGATTCTTTAATTAATCATTTGCACTTTTTAACACGTAAAACTATTTTTCGTCTCACACGAATACATATTAAATTTCTTGAGAACACTTTTTGCGTTATATATACATTTTATATATTGTTACATACACATATTGCTTTAAGGCGGGCTGTTATTGAATTTATATATTATATAATTAGACTGAAATCATTTAAGTGTTAAAAACACTGCCTCAAACTAGAATAATATTCTCCGACAAATCGGTGAACCAACCAACTTCTTACATTAGACGAAACATCTTTGAAGATAGTACATATAGTGCCTGGTGTCTAATGGTAAGCGAGAACATTCTGAAACACATCAAGGTGTGTACAGAAGAGGCAGACCGCTTGCAGTCAGGAGACCCAACATGGATCATCACAATGGAAGAACTATGCCTTCTCTGCTATACTGTATGCTCGTGGAGCATATGGGACGAAATAAAATTTAACAAAGAACCTTTCAACAAATTTGGGTCCCATACTTCTTCACAGAAACTATGGAAAGGGATCGATTTACAGAAATCATGAAATATCAAAGGTTTGACATAAAGGCGAGCCGCAGACAGCGTTTTATTACACAAAAGTTTGCCCTTGCATCCGAAATATGTAACCCATTTAGAACTGTATTGCCTGTTTCCAACCAGGACGAAATCTTACCGTAGATGAACAACTGTTTCCATCCAAATATAGATGTGCATTTTTACAATATATTCCAAGTAAGTCTGATAAATTTGTAATGAAGTTTTGGCTTGCTATAGATGTAGATAAGTACGTGTACAATGACTTTCCCTAAACATTAGCAATTATTTAAAGCACGTGTCAAAACTCCTGTTTCAGCCTCTATGATTTTAACAGGAGTTTTACTCAAGTTAGAAGAGTATGGTTTATTATGCGTTACATCATTCCATAATATTTAAATAAGGCAAAGATGATACACAACCTGCTGGTGAATCTATTGGTGAAAGTGCCCTTGCTGGCTCCTTTCACAGGGAAAGAACCAACTGTCACTACAGACAATTTTTTACGCCTTGAAGCTTGCAGTTAAACATAAAACCGAATGAATCACTTTGGTTGGAACTGTGAATCGTGCAAGGTGAGATGTTCCTCCATTAGTGAAAGAAGGACGAGGTCATCAAGGAAGCATGATTTTACTACAGAAAGCTGGCTCTCATTCAGTACACTATTTACCAGTGCAACCTAGAAAAATGTAACAATTCTTAGTACCATGGATCCTACTGTTGATATTGCCAACAATGAAAAGAAAACAATTTAAAAATTATATAAAAATTCACATATCAGCCAATCATATTAAAATTTTTTGAAGAGATATAACATCCAGCTTGCACCTCAAAATATTTTTAATTCGAGAAATATGTTAAATGCACCCTTGTCTAACACAGTAGATAATTTAAAAAAAAATCAGGTGTTTACCAAACTCAATGGCAAGACTGTGAAGGTTGCCACATTGATAGAACAAAGAGAAACTTAAAACACCTTTGGGAGAACATCTAAGAAATACTAAATTAAAACAATTGCATAAATTTGAGGTTGCCAGCCACTTATGAACTTCAAATCATGAGACAGCCCGTGATATCAAGCTACTTAAAGCAATTCACGGTTCTTCACAATTGGAAACTTGGGAGAAGATATCTACCCATCATAATATAAAGAATTTTTTAAATTTTGAAATCCCACCATTAGATGTCATATTGCAGCTTATCCAATCAGCTCGGGGAAGATGGAAAGAAAGACGTGGAAGTTCTCAACCTTCACTACAGACGGCAGTGGTTCCAGCACAGACGGGAACTATGGAAAATTATTCAAGTAGCAACTAATCTCAACAGAGGACAGCAATGTCACCCTATACTCTACACATTAGGGTTAGTGGCGAAGCAGTTGAAGATAGTCGGCATCTTCAGTTGAGATGGAAGGACGGGTCCTTCCAAAAGTACTACTATGGCCATCAAAACAAAGTACCTTTGTGATGCGAGTAATGGTAAGGAGTCAACATATTTTAATAATGAAAAGAAAACTCCAAAGATCGTAACTCAACCAAATTTGATGTTGATGTAGTTTAACAGATGTCTGGGCTCCATACAGTTAACTTTGGTTCTCGGAGATGGCCAGTGCATGTATGGTAAAACATACTTGCTTTAGCGGCAATAAACGCACGGATCTTCTAAGTATTGGCAATGGGGAGGAGGAGCAATCACTGGAGCTGGTCCTGGAACTTCGTGCTTCATAATATTATATGGAATCGTACTCTGCCAAATCCACAGAATGCTTTGATTTTCAACGAATAAAAGAATCCAAGAGTCACAGAAACCCGAGTAAGGCGGAAAGTTGCTAATTGTGCAGGAAACAAACTCATTATGTGTGTATGGCATGCAAAAATTTTATGTGGAAAGTGCACAGCAATAACAAAAGTGTGGTGTTCGAAATGTGTTCATACTCTTCCCAAATGATTGTAAGCACAATATACATTTCATTTGAAATAAATGTGTCTTACAGTTTTTCTACGCTAAGTTTGTATCAATTTTCAAAATCGTATTCTTTCCTTCTCCACAGTTCTCCGATGCACTGTATATAATTACCAGAGCTCTTGTTTTATTAATTCTTACATCGAAATAAAAAACCACATTAGAAACGTGTATTCTAGTTCTACAGCTGTCAGTTAGGCAAAGCAGTTAAATATTTCTGTATATAATAAAAAATGGTGGCGAGAGTCAAAATGAGGCTCAAACCTAACAGAGGTAGATATTGTTAAATCACTGTCCTAGTGTCAAATAAATGCAGAATAAATTACAAGAACACAGAATTTAATAGATTTTGTAGCATTAGCCGACTTCTAGTTATGCATGTTGCATAAATGTATAACGTTAACTAACGTTGTAACAAAACACAAAGTTATGGGTCGATCATTTTTACAATAACAAAGCTTTGCTTACTAAAGTCTGAAAATAGGTATTGTATTTACAATAAACATATATCTGAATGCTAGTTACAATATATCACAACAGCTTCAAGCAGGGAAAATTACCTTCAAGCGTTAGTTTTGCTGTGCATATGACGTTCACGTTATATTATTAAATAGAAAGCAATTTTATTTAAACAACCGTAAAGGTAACTAAACTATAAGGTGGTACTGTGCAATATAATTACGCATTATTTTACACCAAAGTATAATTTTAGGGTAATTAAATCAATGCATTTTGATTGCTAATACTTTGGTACTCAGTCCACACTTCAGTCCCCATTTCAGTACATACACTTCGTTCACACATTTAGCAAATAACTCTAGTTTGCCTATACTTGTCTATACATATACCACCTGTCTGAGGAATAAATTCAGACGGGAGGCAGAGGAAGCTCGAGCAGAAACATAATAGAGGCCGTATTACGTCACCATTCCCGGTGTGTAGCAATTACCGGTCTACACTAAGGAAATGCAGCACTTGAGTTTAAGTCACAGTGGACGGGTCCGTAAACAAGTCAAAATGCAAACACCGCCACGCAAAATCATACTTTTCAAATAGAAAAACAATATTCAATGTGTTAAAGCTTTGGAAAGAACAGAAACGTAAATGTCTAATTATTCCCTACGTACGTTGTGTTGATATTTTGATGGTCAGACTGTACTGTACTCTGGTTTGGACGTTATCTCCCCTGTCTAAACAGCCATGGCACACTAGTGACCACGCCTAAAAGCTCTTTTGTCAGACAGGTAGTAAGTGTGCGTGTGTGTATGTGTGTTTACCTTTCACTCAAGAATAGTTGAACCATTATGAAACATGATATATAATATGTTTTAGGTCTCACATAGAGAAAAGGCTAAATGGTATCTTAATTACGTTACCCAAAGAGGAGGGATTCTAAGCAAATATGAGGTAATAATTAGAAATACTTTGATAACAGCTTTTATACACTACCACTAAGATAGAAAGTTGAATCATACATAAAATAATGCAAGGCTTGGAGCCGAACGCAGATCTCCAGCTCTCCGTACCGACGAGTCTGTAACAGGCTCAAAATATCAATGCCGCAATTGCCAAATATAAATTAACCCTAAGGGAGAATAATTATAAAGCTCGAAAACTAAAAACTCTTGCAAAATTGCAAGCGTCTTTGAGGTATATCTCGAGCGTTTGAGGTCACCTTGGAGGTTTAATGCACTTATGATACCTAAAGTGCTAAGAGCCAAAGATGAGTGATGGCCGTGGTACTGAATTTTTCCAGTCTTTCCCAGCCCCAAATACATGTTTCCTATTACCTACTGTAATCTTCATATGTAACATAACAAAGCTTGAAAACATAATTTTTTATTAGTTTTATTATTTAAAAATATTGGTAGGGTGAATATTTAAGAAGTACAATAATTTTTTATTAACCTAACTGGTAAGTAAAGGCATTTATAATGCAAAAACAGCATCATTTTGATTAAATAATCCATCTATGGGAAAGACACAATTTCCTCCAATATTAAACCACTTGCTTATGTTTTAATTTTAATTAACAGCTAAGAAAAATATTTTATTCCTGTTTTCAAAATCGCAGGAGAGGAGGAGCGCCATTGAGGAGGAAAGAGGGGAAGAGGGAAGAAACTCGGTAAATAAAGCTATAACGGAGCACAGTTGCATGTTGCACTAGTAAATGAAAATATATAACATCTTTTAGAAAAACATTTAAGTCTTTTCTTTCAGCTCTCCTGAACTCTGCGTAACATAAAATTACATGTAGGCAACACCTTGTTTGACATTCTAATCTCAAATTTCTCTACAAAATGTGGTTATGAACACCTACAGCGTGAATTCTTAGGCTAATAGCATGTACACTATACTCTTGCACCAAGAGTGGTTTGTCAGGAAAAATGTGAACCTACTGTTGTGCCATGCAACTTGCCATGGTAGCTCAGTTGGTTAAAGCAGCTTTACTGCATTAAACCGAAGACCTTTGGTTCACATCGCACCAATGGCATTGAAGTTTTCTGTCTGATTCTACCTTTCCAAATGTATCCTACAGACGACAATGATGTGGAATTTAGTGTAGTGCCGGCATGTTGCGATAGTAGATCAGTTGGTTAGAGCAACGACATAGTAAGCCGAAGATCCGTGGTTCAAATCCGGCTATGATGTTGAATACTGTGACGTAAGGCCTACTTCGACGCCATTGGCGCCCTCATCATTCGTCATGCAAAGGATGGGGGGAATGTAGCAGAGGCTGGCCGCGAGAAGTTTGCGGGATGCGTGCGGTAGCTGGAAGACTGATGAAAGGGTGGCATGTAAAACATGTAACTTCTGTTCCCTATCCTTATAATCTTTAATTTGTTTAATACAACCTAAACTACATTTGAAAACGAAAGAATTGAACAGTTGGTGGATTTATCTGCGTGGCAGAGGAAGTCCCGCGCTGCATCTTCGTCGGACCTAGAGCCTACATCGGGATTGCAAATTAACAGTAAATGAATTTAAGAAACTAACCAGTACAGAGTGGTTGGTCGAGAGAGAGCTTTCAAACTTCCCTAAGTTTAAATATCCGACAAAATGCTGATTATTGCCCCGCTAGTCACTGACGTAAACGTATGTTAGCAGAAATTAGTGTCGAACATGAAGCGAATTTTTTGTCCTAAACCTTGTGTCACTAATCTCTGCTTATTTCAGCTTCCGGAAAATGAGTGGCAAGAAATTTAAAGTCAGTTTCCTGCAGTTACTTGAACAGCGTTTGTTCTGAATATCCCCAACTTTATAAAATCATAATTTTATCAAAATCTATTACATGATGTTACACCCGCCACAATATTTCATTCTGATTTCTCTATCTTTCCAAGAGATAAATGTTAGTCTTCGTATGTAGTGCTTATTTTGAAAACAGAATATTATGCAGTCATTAATGTGACGTTTATGAGGCAACTGAGGAAACGCAATGTCAGATGAGTTTATACTTGGAAACATAAATACACAGTGAATTGAACTGCTTGCCTACTATTCGGATCCGAAGAAACTTATAGCACTACAACGCGTGAAGCTGGGCATGCGCGAGTAATGTGTAACAAAGTAATGTGAAACCATTGTTTCACTTGAGCCACGTAGTCCCTTTACGCCAGTACGAGCATTGTTATAGTGTGAACCTGCGGTAAACTTCCGCATTTGACATTAGCCTGCCCCGGCCTTTGACGAACCCTGTGGCTTATGTTCATAGCCGATTTACAAACAGGCGCTGATGACTAAATGGGCAACTGGATGCTTACAAACATGTGAATATACCCAAGGGTATGTCTTTGATGTGGCGTGAGGCGGACCCAGAAATAATTCACCTAGTAAAATCATGCAGGGCCAGAAGGTAAGAGCATGGGTATCCTTTGGGAAGAATTCTGATAAAACAGAAGGCTTAAAACCCCTTTCTGATTGGGTTAGGAAGTAAATAGGGTTACAGTTGGATTACTTGACTTTCCACACACTTCTGATGGCTACATGAATAAACATTTAGCTTCACACTGCTTCTGGCAACTACAGTATCATTCAGAATATAATGGTTATGTATATACACATATTTCTTCTTTTACACAAGCTATAGGCGTGTACTGCTTGCTCAATCCTCAAAGATCTTCCATCCCCTCCTGGGGCTTCCTACGGATCTTCTTCCTATTGGCCTATGCATCATTATCTGCTTTGTCAGTGTTGATTTTTCCATTCTTTCTAGATTCTCATTCCATTTTCATTTGTATTAATTTATCATTAATATCAAACATGTTTAATCCTCTACGTGTATCTTCATTTTATGGAGCAATTTTTAATCCCTCTAAGAATTTTATTTCCGAGGTCTGTAATTTTTTTTATTGCTTTTATGTTGTCCATAGTTAACATCCGTAGAATAACAAAGGTACAGCCATACTTAATAACATTTCAATGTTGCAATTCTTCTTACTTTATTTCTTGGAGTACAATTAATAGTGCTACAAATACTTCGAAATTTGCTTACCTTAATATCAATATCACGCTCCTTATCATAGCTAACACAGTTTCCTAAACAGTTGAAATTGCTCACTTGTTCTAAGAGTTTATTATTATTATTATTATTATTATTATTATTATTATTACTATTGGCACCTTCCCTCGAAATTCCATTACTTTTGTTTTCTCTGTAGATATTTTCATACTACATTCTTCACAGATATGGTAAAGTTTAAAGACTAAATATTATACGGCAAATTCACTGTCCTGGAAGTGTTGACAACATCGTCAGTACATAAAGGTACATTACGTCACACTCATTCCATTTTCTAATTAGATTGTTACGACAAATATTAAAATAGTCAAAATGTACCCTTGTCGGACTTAAGATACTTCCTGAAATATCTTAGAATTGTTGTTAATGGTTCTGTTTGTCTGATGATAAAGCATTCTAGATAGCTTTTACAAGTTAATGCGGATATACTTTTTCTTTCAATTTTTGCCATAATTTATTTCTTCGAAGCCAATATATTCTATGTATTTCTTGAGGCAGTATTTTTAACACTTAAATGGTTTCAGTCTAATTGTATAATATATAAATTCAATAACATCCCGCCTTAAAACAATATGTATGTAACAGTATCTAAAAAGTGTATATTACAGTCATTGTATATGTTTATATTATTGTATCCATGTGTAATAATGTTATGTGCATGCATTAGGTAATTTAATAATGTAGGAGGTGTGAGAAAAATAGGTTTAAAGTTGCCAACAATGAGGTAACCTTGAGGCAATAATGAGTAAGGAAGTTTAAATGCTACTAATCATTATTAGAGCAGCAATAATGTAAATTTTTTAGACAGTTTAAAAAAATAGCCAATCAACAACCAGAAAAAGCTTTAGTTAAATGAAGGTATTCTATTGGACTAGGATTAGCCAATCAGACACTTGTAATACAGAAATCTACAAATTTGGGCGGTGGATAACAGTTCAGTTGCTTCTAGACAGTGCTCATAACCAGACGCGATGTGTGTCCTGAGAAATTAAATACGTATTCGTGTGAGACAAACATATTTTACGTGTTAAAATGTGCAAGTATTAAATAAAAGAATCTCACAGCTCTCTATATCAGTGAAGTACTATTTAATTTGTGTCAAGGATTAATAAAAAGGAGTGAATTAAAACTTAAAATCTGCGTAAGCCTACATTCTTCAGTCGCACCACAACCCTACCAAGACTTTCATGTCTCTAACAATAACACTGAAGCAGCCGAGGCAAACATAAATATATATCAATCAAATTACAAAGCTAATATTTTTAAACTTGGGGCGAAGGCTACCGGAAACCGGGTACTATACGTGCGATTGCAACGAATTTCAAGTTCGGCTCCCCAACAGTTGAAATATAATACAACTCCTTCAATAAAAACTACTTCAAATTTACGCCCAAAGCGTGGTGCTAATAAACAACATAAAACATCATTCTCAAATTGGCTTCCATACGTGGGGCAAATAACAATACAATTCCTACAACAAAAATACATTTTCATTCTTTATCATACTATGGTTTTCAGTATTTTTTTTAATAATAAAAGTATTATATGTGAAGGTCTGCACAGTTATACAGTTATGTATTTATTAAATGAATATTTACGTACGTGTATAGTATTCTTCGGAAATAGGACTAGAGACGATTCAATAATGAATTATATAAAACAATGGCTATTCCTACTATTACTTATGACGCAGAAACTATGACAACCACTTATCATAAAACTAAAATACAATCAACATAAATTAAGTTTCCTAAATCGATAGTAGGATACACTATAAATTAAAATAGCAATTGTCAATTGTCTTTGAAATAAGACAAAAACTCAATACTGAAGAAATAAACACTACTATAACAAAACAGGACACACTGAAAACAACTCGTAAATAGAATGATTAATAACAGAATACCGAAAGCAAGCTTATACTACTATAGAACTCAAGGAAAACGCAAAGCAGCAAGAGCCAGAAAGTGATGGGCAGAACAAGAACTTGGGAGTCGGAAAGGACTGACAGTATAAATCGTGATGGAGAGGGAGAAAAAGAATAACAGTATTCTTCAGACATATACAACCCAGATAGTTGTGTTGTCTATGTAATGTGCGCTTTGGAGATTCAGATTCGATGTCTAAACCACTGATATGCTGGCAATTTCTCTGCTTTAAATGTGTATCAGGACGATCTGTTCTAGATGTGGCACTTTCCATTAT
This sequence comes from Deroplatys truncata, assembly GCA_030765065.1. Lineage (NCBI taxonomy): Eukaryota > Metazoa > Arthropoda > Insecta > Mantodea > Mantidae > Deroplatys > Deroplatys truncata. Next base: position 116,160,943 of record CM060975.1, read on the forward strand.
CAACTTTCACCTTTATTAGAATACACCGTCCAGCGCACATCTAAGCCAAGGCAGTTGCCGATATTCAATAGCATTATGACCACAACATTGTTTCTCTAAAGCGCCTATTACTATAGGCAACGGGAATAACATCTGTGTGTGTCTGAAGTACACAATACAGAATCTTTCAAATGTCACATCTACCTTTATACATCTAAGCCTATAAACATTGTTTAAGTATTTGAGACAGGAAAGAAACAAATGCATCACTCTGTTGACCAAACATTGGGATTTACTTTTCATAAAACATCCAGAACATTGCTTAAATTTCTCTATCATGTATTCAAAAACATAAATGCAGATAAATACCAAACTTTGCATTTGAGTTTATTATCTTCCAGGGATGCGACACCAAGATTTTCAACAAAATCCCCCACCACAGACTACCCTTTAAATGGAATATTTTTCGAAAATTTTAATTTTCTCAAAAATTTGTCTAACGATTTTGTTTATAATATCATATGTTTAAGATATTTTCATGACACATGAAATATATATTTTGAATTTTCTGGGAATGTCCCCAAAAGTCCTCTTCACTCTGAATGACTTTCGCATAACTGGTAAACCCTAAGAGATACATGAATTTTTACTGCACAAAAAATGCAGATCTCGTTAAAACACACAACTTATGTCATATACATTTTTTGTCGAGTCACCCTTTTCCGAGATATTCCTTGTTATTTTTTTGAATTTTCCAATACTTATACTTTTTGTCAAATGAGAATTCGTTCTTCGTTTTTTAAGTCCTGGACATGCAAAGAGAATGAAATGCTCCACATATCAACCAGCTCTTAAAGGATTTGGCTATCGCTTAAAGCCTACCTTATTCCCCTTGCGCCTACAAGAAAATTAGTAATAAGTTTCTGCAAATGTTTATCACAATTAACACGTTAACATGAAGTAGATGGAGAATAGGCGTTTGTAAAAATACTTTGGACAAGAGTAGAGGAAGTCATGTGAGCGCAATACATCACATTTATTTCATTGTATGTAATTACTTCAGTGAGAATGTGTATAACATTTCATTCAGAATCGGACCTTTTACAGTTTCATTCTATACAGCATGTTGAGATACTGCAGGGTTGCTATGTAAGCTACTGAATTTAATAACCTAACTGTTGGATTGAGATATACGTATAGCTTGTGAAGCTCAGGATAATATGATTACCTTACAAGGCTGGAATTTTACAAACGAAACATAAGCGCTCTTAGAAAGCGTCAAACGTTTCTTCTTCTTTGCTTTATAGTACCAAAGAGCTAGGTGTATTTAATGTTGAAACTATAGGGTACAATTTAATAATTCTTGTTTCTATGCTGACTAAAATATATTTTAATTAAAATCTTAAATATGCTATAAGTAAAAAGGAAAAACAATCCCTACGTTTATACAATGCAATTGCGTTTTTATTTTTGTGCTAAACATTAAGGTTGGAATAACTTGCAATTATCGTTGTGGAAATTTCAAAGGAATCTTGTGCTTTGAAGCCATCTAAACCAAATAGGTTTGTGATTTGAACACGGTACCTAAATAACTATCAGTCTAATAAATATTCGACTTAATATTCAAATTAAGCATGTTTAAGAATGCAAAAGGAACATTTTCAAGAAAATTTGTGTACTCAAATAAGCTTTACAAGCAAAAATCTTACTTTTTCAAAACGGCTGTAACGATCTTATTAGCATACGATTTAAGATATTAGTATGTTCAATAAAACATATAACTACGTGATAACAAGTATCCGGATACCTGGCTGAAAATGACATACAAGTTCGTGGCGCCCTCCATCGGTAATTCTGGAAGTCCAAATGGTGTTGGCCCACCCTTAGCCTTGATGACAGCATTCACTCTCGCAAGCATACTTTCGATCAGCTGCTGGAAAGTTTCTTGGGGAATGGCAGCCCATTCTTCACGGAGTGCGGAACTGATGAGAGGTATCGATGCAGGTCGGTGAGGCCTGGCACGAAGTCGGCGTTCCAAAAAATCCGGAAGGTGTTCTATAGGATTCAAGTCAGGACTCTGTGCAGACCAGTCCATTACAGGGACGTTGTTGTCGTGTAACCACTCCGCCACAGCCCGTGCAGTATGAACAGGTGCTCGATCGTGTTGAAAGATGCAATCGCCGAATTGCTCTTCAAAAGTGGGAACCAAGAAGGTGCTTAAAACATCAATGTAGGTCTGCGCTGTGATCGTGCCACACAAAACAACAAGGGGTGCAAGCCTCCTCCAGGAAAAACACGACCACACCATAACACCACCACCTTCGAATTTCACTTTTGGCACTACACACGCTGGCAGATGACGTTCACCGGGCATTCGCCATACCCACACTTTGCCATCGGATCGCCACATTGTGTACCGTGATTCGTCATTCCACACAACGTTTTTCCACCGTTCAATTGTGTAGTGTTGACGCTCCTCACACCAAGCGAGGCGTCGTTTCGCATTTTCCTGCGTGATGTGAGGCTTATGAGCTGCCGCTCGAACATGGAATCCAAGGTTTCTAACCTCACCCTAACTGCCATAGTACTAGGAGTGGATCCTGATGCAGTTTGGAATTTCTATGTGATGGTCTGGATAGATGTCTGCCTATCACTCTTTGCGACCCTCCTCAAACGTCGGCGGTCTCTGTCAGTGAACAGACGAGGTCGGCCTGTACGCTTTTGTGCTGAACATGTCCCTTCACGTTTCCACTTCACTATCACATCAGAAACAGTGGACCTAGGGATATTTAAGAGTGTGGAAAACTGGCGTACAGACTTCTGACACAAGTGACACCCAATCACCTGACCACGTTCGAAGTCCGTAAGTTCCACGGAGCGTCCCATTCTGCTGTTTCACGATGTCTAATGACTACTGAGGTCGCGGATAATGAGTACCAGGCAGTAGGTGGCAGCACAATGCACTTAAGATGAAAAACGTATGTTTGTGGGGGTGTCCGGATACTTTTGATCACATAGTGTATCTTGAATGTTCTATAAATAACGTGTGAATTTCATATACCTGCAAAAACATAACTTTACTGCTAGAATAATATACAACCCTCATAATATATACAATTTCCGTCAAAATTTTCTTTTGGCGTTAACGGTTTCCGAGGTAGTGATGTTGATCATTTAATATTTTAACATTTTAGGTTAGATAGTATGTTTTGAAGTTTTAAGTAGCTGTTTTATTTCTCATACGTGTTGTATTACAAAGCACACAGATGATTATCGATCTGGCTTTTAAACAGTTAACTAATGTATCATTCTAAAAAGAAATGATTACTATAGAATCAGATTTAAAACATTCCCATCGAATTTCAGCTGATTAAAAGAAATAAGAATAGTGTTTTATATGATTAATTTGTAAAATATGAATAAACTAGGTACTCATATGGTATAGAAATTCTGTGATTCAAGCTGTTGTTTATGGTTTCTTTCTTTTTTTGATTCTTTATAAGTCATCTGAGAGCGTTTAACTTATTCCTTTATGTTAGGAGAGCTCTTGTTAGATGATTAAAAATGACAAAAAGGATAATGGTGTTTGTACATTGGAACGCCTTTGTTTTAGAGCTAAAATCGATACTACCTTGGGCCGTATGCGTAGCCCCTTAATGGTATGTGTAAATCCATAATGTGGTGTTGCGGCAAAGCTTAACGAAATCTCATAATGAACCCAATAAGGGTTATTTTCGCTCGTATGCAAGGTGGGTCCTCTATAAAGACTTGTTTTAGATGCCATTTCAGTGCGTCGTAAAACCTTATCGGCCTTTGTGCGCTGCTCATGTATTTGCGGAAGCAAAACTTCATACCTTCCGCATTAAACCTGTAAGCGAGGAATATAAAACCTGATAAAACCCATGTGCTACTTTTCCCTAGGTGTAAACAGATTTGGACCAGCCGGTATACTGCATTTTCCGGCCTGAAGGTGAAGTATCACACCGGCACAGCAGCGTAGTAAAGGAACTGCAAGGGTTTAAAGGTTCTATAAGTAAGAAAATCTTTAGAAAATGAAGTTCTGAGGGATTGTTTCAATAATTCATATTATTTACTCCAAACTTTCTCTATGGCAATCACTAAACGCAGTCGACGGTTTTTTATCATACATTGTTTTGCTGAAATTCATTCTCTGTAAGTATTACCTGTTTATGGAGTTCATTATTATGCTCTTATTTCAAAGCCACTCCTTTTATCTCGTAATATGGATATGACGTAGGGGCTAGAAACAGATTGGTCTACTTTGGGGTTTTTCGTGGTTTTCCCAGCTAGGTAGGCGATTATGTACTATCTCACCTGTTCCAAATATCACCTTTCTTTAATTTTCCTCTTCATCTTTCACGATTTCAGGGCCAGGCGCGGTGAACCTTGGTGTGCAGTGAAATGCGGAGAATGGGCTTTGAGAGTGAAGTGTATCTATAAACCGATGACTAAGGAACATGTGCGGCGCGTCCTATGTGTTCAATGGTTCAGTGAACCCCCGGAAAAAAGTTGCATTTTAAAATATATAAACTTGTAATTTACATATTCATTCTTCGTTTTTTCTCGTATTAGCTCATTTTATTTTCATTTTTAAATTATTCTATCGTATAAAAAACGTTCAAGTCTTTGAGATAGCGTGCATACGTTCCAACGCGCTGCCCAGGTTCAATGTCTCTTTTGAACCTCCGAGAATAAGTTTATAGGTGTTTCTTGCAGCAGTAAGGGGATAAGGGGAAACGTCGCTAACAATGTGAATTTGAGCTGGTGGAACAACTGGCTCCGCTGCGAGTCGGACTCGAGCGGAAACGCACGAATTAGTCCGAACCGAAAGGGCTACAGAACCGGAGCATTAGCACTTGTGTTTTCATTGTAACAGAGGGATTTTCTTACAATCGTTAAACCATTGTTTACTGAATAAAACATTTAAAAGTGTATCGGTTATATACTTGTGCTTGAGTGTTCATACGCATATTCATCTGTTCGAGTTTGTTTTCAAAGAAGAATGAACAAGGTCAATGTCTTTTAAAAACAAACCTCACAGCTTTAAGCTTGTAAGAGAAGTGTAAAATTAAGAAGCTTGGCAAGCCAATACCTCAGCTCGAATTAAAACAAGCGCAAACCAGCCGAGGTAAGACATTCTTTAGGTCTTTTAATGCAAATATATACAAAAGAAATAGTTGGGTTTGCGGTTGCATTTCTACAAATAAGCTATTTTGTTTTCCGTGCTTACTGTTTGTTAACGGTAAAGATACAAACTGGACATGCCATGGCGTGTCAGATCTAAGTCATCTAACACAGGAAATTAAGAAGCACGAGGAATCTATTGCACATACGACTGCTTATTTGGATTTATCAGTACTTGGAAAAACGAAAATTAGGCAACAGCTTAGTTCAACTTTCAGACAGAACATGGAAAGGCACAATGACAACGTAAGGAAAACTCACTATGCTGTTTCGAAAATAATAGATTGTATTAAGTTCTGCGGTGAGTTTGAACTTGCCTTACGTGAACATGGTCCTGGAATATTCAAAGGGCTAATAAATTTTACTTCAGCTTTAGATGCAGTTGTAAAAGAGCACATGAACAGTGCTACAGTCTTTAAGGGCACATCCAAAGGTATACAAAATGGTTTTCTAGAGTGTATATTATATGTGTGTCATGAGGAAATTAATACTGAAATAGCCAAGGCAGATTTCGTGTCTGTGATAGCAGATGGAACTTCTGATGTATCTTATACATTTCAATTGGTTTTAGTATTTCGTTATCTGTTATTTACTGGAGCGCCTGTTGAAACATTTTGGACATTTTTAAATCCACCTGGTAGCGAGGCTTCCTCCTTAGCAGCTTGCATTAAAAATGTCCGCGCCGATGTTGTACAAGAACAGAAAGAAAAAGTAACATTTCAAAGCTATGATGGCGCCACTGTCATGCGCGGCCAACACGCAGGAGTACAAACAATCGTAAGAGAAGAGTATCATTTCGCGTATTATGTGCATTGTTATGCTCACCAATTGAACTTGATTCTTGCCCAAGCTACCAGTCAAAATAAACAAGTAAAACTGTTTCCAATACTATTGCAGAGATTCCAATATTCTTCTCTCATTCACCTCAAAGAGTGGCTGTTTTAGATGCAATTGTGAAGCGTAAAGTCCCTCAGGGATCAGCCACAATATGGAAGTTTAAATCCAGAACGGTTCTTACAGTTCATGAAAATAAAGAGTCCATTCTGGAATGTCTCCAACAAATTGAAGACACCATCAACCGACAACAGCTGTGAATCAAGCTAATGGACTAAGGCTGAAACTGCAACAGTCAAAATTTTCCTTTTGGTTAGAGGTATTTTATAAAATAATGTCCCACGTGGATATCTTGTACAGTCAATTACAAAAGCGCACCATTGATCCTGTATCATTAAAGCAAGCAATAGCATCATTCGAATGTGAAATTTTGAAAATTAGACAACGTTGATAACATCATAATCGAGGAAGAACCAAATGTAACAAAAAGAATATGCGAAGATGTTTATATAACAAGGAATGTAGCAGCAAAGGAAGTATGAGACATAATAGTTCAGCAGAGCAAACAAAGGTTTGAATTCTCCAGCCACCTATTGTCCTCTAATTTACTTGACCAGCAATTCTTCCCTTCACTGAAGAATAAATTTCTTGAAAGAATGCTTTCTGCTGTTGTGCAGTCTTATCCATTTTAAATGAATCTAAGTTAAAAACAGAACTGCAGATCATTTATTCTCGAGATGATTTTCAAGAAATGAAAAGTTCAATATCACTTCTCAAGTTTTTAATTGAAAATAACCTTCAAGAACCTTTGGAGAGCTTATGAAATTGTTGAAATTAGTAGCCACTATCCCAATGACAACGTGTGAGGCAGAGAGGTGTTTCTCCATTTTGAAGCGGATCAAAACGTTTCTTAGAAGCACCATGGATGAAGATAGCCTGTCTGCTCTTGCCATGCAATCCATTGAAAACGAAATCATCCACAAGCTTCTAGATTTCAACGAGAGAGTCATAGACAGATTTGCCACGAAAAAGGAAAGGAGGATGGAGTTTCTCTATAAACATACCTCTACAGGAGGAGGAGATTCAACCCCATCAACTTCTTCAGGATCATTTTAAGGTAATTTTAGAACTAGAGTATATTTGAAATAATTTAGAAAATAAAATCATTTGGAAAGGTAAATATCATAATGCAGTAAAAATGGTGAACCCCCTGTCATTTTAGGCACCAGCAGCCACTGCTAAGGAGCATATCAAGCTATAGGGACTGATATAAACAAAGTGAGAATGGTCCATTGAAATGAGTTTGTAGATAAGAAGAAGACACAGATTTTAGTTTTCGGTTAAAACTCAATACCCTATCTCAGTTGAATGTGGGACAGAAGGTTGATACAGGAGGGAGGGCGTGTTTCACCTTTCGATATTAATTGCAGCTGTCATCCTCTTAAATCTGCATTTTCTTTTTTCCTTACTTTTTCGTAACAGCAAGATACTGGGCTCTTATCAAGGAAATTGCTTTGTTTTATTCTATATTTTATTTTGCCCAAAGAAATGAGAAAATCTCTTATTCAGGGGAATTCCTAACAAACAGACATAAACCATGTATATAGAAAAGGAACTTTTGTTTGCCAATGATGAAATAAATTAGTATTTTTTACTGTAAGGTCAATAAGGCGTAATGTTAATTTTGAGCTACAAAAGGTCATTTTGTTATATAAACCCCCTAGCAATTAACACTCAAGAGTAAAAGACAGAAAAGAATATTATCTTACATTAACTCTTATAATCAGGCATATGAATGCATGGGTTTTATCGTGGTTTCTCTGTTTCGAAGGCAAATACGCGATTGGATATATATTACCACGACCAAAGTCCCACCTGTAATCTAAAACAGTGTTAAAAATTAAAGATAGATGGCAATTGGAATTCTCTGCCATCTATCCACAGATAATGAAAGCAGGTACACAGCACCCTAATGCGATCTTCCCGGCACGTGCAGAAACAAAGATGCAGTTGCTATGTACTAAGGTCTGAGTAGACACGTGTCGAAGCTGTCATCTCCCGTCACAGAAGTAGAGGTATAGTCGCTAGGCACACTCCTCTGTGAACATGTGACAAAGTAAGGTGATGTATGATACAAGCATGAGACCTAGATGCGTAACTGTCCACCACGTACCGATCCACGTATCTTCTTATAGATCCGTAGCGGTATACCACGTAGTTAAAGCGACAAAAATAAATAGAGAAAAAATACATAGAACGTACACAACAGCGAACAAGGGTCCCCAACGTCAGGTAAAACACGGTCTCGTGAGTGTCTGGCGCACGCCAACAGACTGCACGAGGGAGTAGGTGGTTTACTATCTACGACGTCACTACGTTAAGCCCGGGAACAGACTTTCAGTCCTGGCTTTAGTACTTGGATATTTCTATGCCGGGGGAGGGCGATGGATTTTTTCGGACTTAGAACGGGACGCTATGGACTATAGTAGCTAAAGATCATCTATAAATAGAACTCAATTTAATTTGTCCTATACCTGCTCATAATAATGAACAAAAAACGTTAATACGATTAATTCAACGTAAATGAAAATAATTTCGGTTATAGAAAAGCTTTTTAAATAATGTTTCAATTGTAATAATAAATAAATATAGATGCAAGTAAGTATTTATTTATTTACCATCGAATCAGAAACTGTAACCAACATTTCGCCCCGTTGAGGTATAAAAATCACACATTATGTGAGGAAAATGTTTCAATGATTTGGAGCGATAAATATAACTGCTTCCCTTCGCAAAAGTCTTGCCTTGTTCAAGAAAATAGATATGTCCAGAAGCAGTAAGGTATGCGGACAGTATCATCTCCAAGTATTTTTGATACTGCAATCGTTTACAACACATTAGGTCCTACAGAATAGGCGGTGTGTATAGTACTGCGTGCAACCTGAGCCTGGTGTAGTGGGGTTGGAGGGTGGCCTTAAGATTCCCAGCCACAGAGTCCACGTGGGTTCGAGTGCACCTATGGAGATGTGAATTTCTTGTACAGAACCGATGATAACTAAGCACTGTTAGGAATTTGAGAAGCTACGGTAGGTAACGATCTGTAAGTCACGGAAACGAACATTCCGAATTGGGGAAAACGGCCCCGGCTACAATATCTCCCCGTATGGACCGGATAACCGATCAACTTGCATGTGGGTGTGAGGCCGGTAGTCGTATTAACAGCGTAAGTCCAATAGGGTTGTCATGCCAAAAATGTTTATTAAATTGTAAATTAAAAATTAAATTGAATTTTATTTATAGACGCTCTTTAACTGCTGTGGTCCTTAGCGTCCAATTCTATATTGGGCGTGAAACGCCGGTAATTTTGCTGAGAGCCTCTTTATCAGACTTGAGGTTCTTTTACGTGCTGTAAATCTACGATACGGGACCACCGGCTTTATTAGATTGTGTGGTATTCAGTGTTATCAGATATCAAATATGTGTATTTATTTCCAACCCATCACGTCTAGATAACCAATTTAAACATTTTAAATGTAAAAATCTTGGATATAAAAAAAGGAATGTTAATATTTTAATGAAATCTGAATCCCTTATGAATATTACGAAAACGTAACTGTATTTTACACACTGTAAGCCCCTGTTACCGTATCATACCAGCAGAATGAATGGTTCGAGATACAAAAGTCATACTTTCAGGCCTAGAATATTCCAACTAAGACGGACCGTTCCCTCCTTTGCAAGCGGCGAGAGCAAGCGTGTTGGTATTTACTCATCCATGGCTCGTATCCGGGATTGCTTTGCGAACGTTTTGCATATTGATTCGTGCCGATATTAAGAGGCAGACCACCGAATAGCCCGTACTTAATCCTGATGCTCGCAGCACATCGGGCAATAAAGCTGCGATGTGATACTGTTTGTAAATAGAGTGGCTTTTCAATACCACTACCGGGCGGCGCCTGCTCTGCTTGTAGCGGGTAAGTAATGAAAGATTTGATGGATACACGGGTCAATCCAGATCTCACTCCATTTCAGGCATATTGCCGATTCCTCAGGCACATATAAAAACTTTATCCTGGGACGTGTCAAATTATTCACTCCCATGTCATATTCCTTTTATAAAGGATATTAGTAAAGTATTTGTACCACTGTGGTGGTACTCCTCTGTTACGTAATATGTTAGTAGAACTGAGTTATAAAGCTCTGTAAAAGCAATAACGATTCAATGTCTTAGCAAAAAATAAATAGATAAACACATTATAATAAATAACACGTAGCATTTAGAAAGTTCTTGAAAATATACTGCATCAGCTGTTTACCAGTAGGTCCATGTTTTACTCCTTCTACAACGCATAGTAAGTAGAGGAAGCATTGCATTCCACCCGAAAATTCGATATCGAGATTTGAGCCCCCCTCAATCCAAAAAATCATTTTTAGAAAAAGGTCCGTGTGTGTGTCAATGTCCCTGTTGAGGTGTGGCTGTGAACAGCATAATTCAAAAACGAAAAGTCGAAAAAATACCAAAATTGGTATTTAGGTTTACTATCTTACAAAGATGCGACACAAAGATTTTCAAGAAAATCCACCCAACGCAGACTACTCCTTATATGAAACATTTTTCGAAAAAAAACTATATTCTCAAAAATAGCTCTAACGACTTTGATTAAAATATCATGTATTTAAGATATTTTGATGACAAACAAAATGTATATCTTGAATTTTCTGGGAATAATCCCAAAAGACCTCTTCATTCTGAATGGCCTTTCTATAACTGGTAAACCGTAAGAGATACACAAACGTTTTCTATACAAAAATGTAGAGTTCGTTAAAACACACAATTTATGACACATACAGTTTTTTTTTGAGTGAACCATTTTCAGGATATTCCTTGATATTTGTTTGAATTTTACAATGCTTATACTTTCCTTGGATGGAAATTCCTTATTCGTTTTTTTTATGTACTGGACATACAAAGAGAATGGAATGCTCCACATAGGAGCCAGCGCTTAAAAGATTTGACTATCGCTTAAAGCCTACCATACTCTCCTTGCATTCATTCATTCATTATCTGTTTACCCTCCTCTTATGTAGGACTTACACCCCCAGGACTTACAAGCGGGTGCCTGGGGTCAGAGACCCGTCGAGGAGCAGACACTCATGGATCAGACAGAGCAGCCAGGATGGGTGATCAGCCCGATGCCTGGTATGGGATGAAGGAAGTAGATGAAACGAAATGTTGGTGAAATGGATGAAAGGAAAGGTGATGATGGAGCAGTTGGTGGAATGAATGGCGGGGGGAAACCGGAGAACCCGGAGAAAACCCGCCCAGACGCCGCTTCGTCCACCACAAATCCCACATGCAGGTCCCTGGGATTGAACCCGGGCAGCCTCGGTGGGAGGCGAGCGGTCTAACCACACGGCCACGGCGCCGCCATACTCACCTTGCACCTACAAGAAAATTAGCAATAAGATTGCTAACATGAAGTAGATGGAGAATAAGCGTTTGTAAAAATAATGGAGTGAAAAACATCAGATTTTTTAATTCCTATTTTATAATACTGGAGGCTACACTACCTCCAGGTTGAGTTTATTTCAGACAAGGGCAGCGCGACAGGTGGTCGTGGTGGTAGAAGTAGCAATACTTAAACAAGGAATACATTTCTATTTAATTTTATGTCTTTCAGTAGTTTACAAAGTATATTCAAAACTAGCTATCATTAAATTTCATAACACGTTTATAGTTTATACGAATTGCAAACATGAATTCAGCCTGTTTCAACAAAAATAACTTTGTAGACATCCGCTTCGTTAGAAGCTGTTTACACCACCCCATTTTCTACTTTCCTATTCTAAATCGGTCTCGTCTTCCAAAATGTAAACCTAAGTCGTCCCTGTGGGTAATTAATCTCAATCTAGTTTACATTGCATAATTTCCCTTTCCATTTTAAAAAGAACTTTGAGTAGAACTGCAATATAATGTTTCTTAAAAACCGATTCAAACAGGAAGATCCAATGTTCGTCAAAAATTGCTCTACCTACTAAATGAATGTCACAATTCTGTAAAATCCACATACAAAATGGTTATAAATGGGTGTAATATTAAAAAAAGTTATAATCAAAGGAAAGATTTTGAGAAAAAAAACCAAAGTGCGTATTCTACTCGTATAATAACGTCTGCTCATTTTGAAGAGCTACCAGTAATGTCGCAGTCACAACCAACTACTTGTGCTCAGTGCCGCTATCGATTTTTCGTAACGGAATGCTACACCACTTTTCACACTATCCTCAGTGTATTATTACGGTTTCATACTATTTACTACGGGACGAAGTTGGGTTGTTAACATTGTATGCTACAGGACTGAGATGGGTTATGACAGTGTATGCTACGGGACCGAGTTGGGTTGTTGGCAGTATATGCTATGGGACTGGGTTACGTTGTTGACAGCGTATGCTACGGGACCGAGTTGGGTTGTTGACAGTGTATGCTACGAGACTGAGTTGGATTGTTGACAGTGTATGCTACGGGACCGAGTTGGATTGTTAACAGTGTATGCTACGGGACTGAGTTGGATTGTTGACAGTGTATGCTACGGAACCGAGTTGGATTGTTGATAGTGTACATATGCTGTGGGAGCAACCGAGCTGATTTGTTCAGATTTTACTCACGAAGATAAAGGGACCGAGATAGGATGCGTTCATACTGACACTAATGGTCGAGATCATTAAGGCATGGGAGGTTCGTGGTTCAAAGCCCTCCAGGACCGTCCTGCCCGACAGGTTTTTTCAGCTTTTCCTCAGTAACTGGCAAATGCTGGGGAGGTGCCTTAAATTTAAGGCCTGAAACGTTAACTTTCCAAATTTCGTTTCCCAATTTTCATTTCATTTCATATATCACCAGTGTCCACCGCCTGTGGTGCTGGCTGTAGTAAGAATGGGCGTTAAATACTACTTAAACCATTATAAATATCTCATTAATATACCAGCCATTATTTCTATGCCTAATGGCGGGCGCAATAGCAACTTCAGCTAATGGGCTGTAGGTGGTCAGAACTGGGCACACCAAACTCAGAAAGTGAGCTTCATAGAACCTAATCACACGATTGAAACTGACTCTCTACACAAACTATCTCGTTAAAGCTTCCTGATTTGGCTAATCCGACTGGCCATTTCATGCTTTGGTATCGAAATTTGCTGTTAGCATTTGCGATGTATTTCATGGTATCAATCGTGATGTAAAGCACAAATATCACCAAAAGCTTACCAAAACACTAAACATGCAAAATATATGCTGTCAAAATAGAAATTTAAAATTAATTTACCTTATGGGCCGGTTATTCAGTACTGACCAATTCACATCTCAGTCGTCGTCCTCCGTGGACTAGCCTTTAGTTCCCAAGGTCGCGGGTTCAAACCCAGCGGAGGGCGATGGCTTTTTTCGGGCGTAAAAATCCTTAGCATGGCTTCCTTCGGAAGGGAAGTGAAACCGGCGGTGTGTCGTAGATTTACGGCACGTAAAAGAACCTCAAGCCTGATAAAGAGGCCTCTGAGCAAAATTACCGATCTTTCACGCCCAGTATAGAATGGGACGCTAAGAACCTTAGTAGTAAAAGAGCGTCCATAAATAAAACTCAACTCAATATCTCAGTCAGTTTAAGCCATACACGGTGGAGTATCACGGAAAACTTATCCAAATGAGGTTGTCGCACCGAATTCGCAATTATTTTTTATTTTCAAGCTAAAAAACAAGGAAACTTTCTTAAAAGACACATAATACGTAGCTACGTTATGATATTGGTATGGAATAAACTCAAATAATATGATATAAAATATATTACCTATTTTATATATTATTTATTATATATTATTTTCAATGCATTAATATTGTTTATTAAACGCCTCATTCAGTAAATATTACTCATTTAACTAATTATTTCGATTAATATCGAAATCATTAGAGGTATTACCTACGATGAGTAATAGGCGATTCCATACATACACATCAGTACAGCTTATTTAGGAATATACAAAATATCAATACGTAGTTCAAGTTCCAAAACACAATAATAAACGTTTTGACCCTAGTAACCCCAACATTAAAATATGTCTTATTTTTCCGGAACTAATGATCACATAAGTTTGAGAACCACTAGTCCATCTTTTGAATGTTCTGTCTGCTTTAAAAGAGATGCATCGAGTCTCGTACTGATATTTTGCTCAAGTAGGCGATATTAAAAAGATGTCTTACATTCACATGACTTTTCCTACCTTACCGCTTAATTATTAGTGGATATACATATTATTCACACGAAAGTTTATTTTCCCACTTTATTTTAATCCAAATAAACCTTTGCAGAAATAGCTACATTAAACATTTCGTTATACATACTGGCCTTAAAAAGAATGACAAGGTATTGAAGAAATTAAACCATTAATAACGGATATTTCGGAAATTGTCGATGCCACAAAAATTATTTAAATTAAATTGTGTGTTTTAAAGAGATCTACATTTTTTGTGTAGTCCGTTGTCTGTTGCTTGACGTTTACCACTTATACAAGATTAAACAAAATCACTTCCGGATTAGGACTTTACAGGCGATTCCCGAAAGGTTTAAGATCTACATTTTATTTGTCATGTAAATATATTTAATTAATGGTATTTTAATCAAAAGTGTTAGAACGATTTTTTAGAAAATAAAATATTTCAAAATAATTTTTCATGAAAGGGTAGATTGGGATGGGACAATTTTTACTTTCTCTACTACGTATAGTAAGTAGGGGAAGTATTGCATTCCACCCAAAAATTCGATACGAGATTTCACCGGAAATACATGTTTTGAGACATCCTGAATCCAAAAAAAAGAATTTTTGGAATCATGTCCGGGTGTGTGTCTGTGTGTGTGTGTCTGTGCGAATGTGTGTGTGTGTGTGTGAACAGCATAACTCAGAAAAGAACAGTCGGATAAAGATCAAACTTGGTATTTGGGTTCAGTATCTTCCAGAGATGCGACACGAAGGATTTCAACAAAATCTCCCCACCCCAGACAACCCTTTACTTGGAATATTTTTCGAAAAATTTAATTTTCTCAAAAATGGCTCTAACGATTTTGATTAAAATATCATATGTTTAATGCATTTTCATGACAAATGAAATGTATATCTCGAATTTTCTGGGAATGTCTCCAAAAGCATTCTTCATTGTGAGCGACTTTCGCATAACTGGTAAACCATAAGAGATAGACAAAGCTTTACTACACAAAAATGTAAATCGCGTTAAAATACACAATTTATGTCATATATTTTTTTTGTTGAGTGAACCATTTTCGAGATATTGCTTGTTATTCCCTTAAATCTTCCAATACTTATACTTTTTCTCAAAATCGTTATTCAATTGTTTTTTTTTTGTCCTGGTAATGCAAAGCAAATGGAACACTCCACATAGCAACCAGTTCTTAAGATATTTGACTATCGCTTAAAGCCCAACAATTCCCCTTGCATCTACAAGAAAATTAGCAATAAGATTAACATCTCGATTAACATGAAGCATATGGAGAATAAGCGTTTGTAAAAATAGTTTGTACAATAGTAGAGATAGTCATGTGAGTGTAACACATCAGAATTTTTTTAAATCTTTGTATGGCACCTTTGGAAGCTACTGAAACTAAGTACCAAGTTTGGTATTTATCCGAATCTTCATGTTTTAATTATAATGTTCATAGACACTCACAGGCACTTTTTCTATAAATACTTTTTCTTTGTTAAATTTTGGGGGGCTCCAAAATGTATTGCCGTTGAAATCTCGGTATCAAAATTTTAGGTGAAATTTGTGATGCTCATCTCCCGTTAGATTATGAGTTCTAGTTATGAAACAGGAATCCGTATAGGAGCTGGTAAATTTGCGTCTTCAGGCTACCAACTTAAAAGCACTAAAATACGAGAATCATTGCTATAAAGGATATACATAAGTAAGATAACCTGAATGCAACTTTAGAGGGATTTCACTGACGTACATTTTAAACCAATTCTTTTAATCTGTTCGACCGTGTTTTGCTAGTAGATGATATAGCAGTTTAAGTTTTAACGGTAAACAGTTTGCTACAAGTTAAAGCAGTTGTGAACATTAACTTCCTTAATAAAATAGAAAGTTAGCAAGGTCTTTGAGAAACATAACTTTCTCTTATCCATAAAAATATTTATGTTGTCGTAAACTGTGATAACAAATTTAATTATGTACTGAATTTTGGAGTTTTATCTAGTACCTAAGTTTTTATTTTAAAAAGAGAGTAAGTATCTTTCAAAAACGGAACCTCGTGTGTTTCTATTCTTTCCTGTTTTTACCTCTTGTTTATTTTCTTCCTCTACCCGGATTTCTCAGCAATAAACTGGTATCATGACAACCTTTGAATCATACTCTTAGTAGCTACAACAATATATTACTTTCTCTACTACGTATAGTAAGTAGGGGAAGTATTGTATTCCACCCAAAAATTCGATACCGATATTTCACCGGAAATACATGTTTTGAGATCCCCTGAATCCAAAAAAACATTTTTGGAAACATGCCTGTGTGTCTGTCTGTGAACAGCATAACTCAGAAACGAACAGTCGGATAAACACCAAACTTGGTATTGTGGCATGTGCACAGATTATATTAATGGTAATACGCTCTCTGGACGCCGAAGCGTGGCAGTTTATCTGTGAGAGGGGCGATTAAGGGGAAACAGTCTCATTGGTGGGGATATGGCGTTACTGACGCTTGGAATGTTAGCTTGGCTTCAGTATCATTTTTCTGTGAGTAGGCTTCGGGTAAGACAGTCGGGCACCTGCTAACACACGATGTCCTCGTCGGCAGGCAATGGGCAAAGGTATGTAACTAACTTCATCCAATAAATTGTGTGCCATCCACGCCTTTTAACTTTTAATTATGGTATAATAGAGTTCCTTTCCTCTCCCTTCAGCCAGATAATATGTTGGTGTAAGACTATTTTGTAAAGTTAACTTAGCTGCGTCCTCGTCGTTGCCTCTTAAATTAAAGTTCTTTGTTTAATTTAACGATCCCTCTCATAAGCGAGTTGCTCCCATCTGAATTTCTAAGTTAATATAAGTGAGGCATACGACAAATTGGCGGTGGCGCCGAGTAATTGGTTTGATTGTTTTGAGATTTTTAAGTGCAAAATTTTTTTCCCTCCAAATGTAACGGTTTGTGCTTCTCCACGTGGTCGCGAAAAATGTAAAGTTGTTTCTGGCTTAAGGGTAAGGATTTTTAGGCTTTAATTTGTGATTCTCTTATTCTAAATTTTGTTACTATCATATCTGAAAGTCTGGTTTCTAAATTTTAATTTTGAGTTCAGTTTTGCATTTTTCCCATTGTCTGCCGGCCTGACGCTAAAACTTCTGACTCTATTTTCCCCTTGTTTTGGCTTCATTTCCTTTAAATTATATCACTGTGTTAAGTTCTTCGTGCTGGTCATTTTGAAGTATAAAGTTTTGAAAATTGTGGAGAGTGAATTGTGAAATTGAGTGATGTTTGTGTCGTTGATAATGTGTTTGCGTGTGTGAGCTGATTTACGTAACATTGCATTCTAGATTGCGTCATATTGAAAGTATTAACGACTCGAAAGTACAACAATTTAGTTCAAAATTCGTGTGTTGCGTGTTTAAAATTTACGTGTGTATAAAAAGTGTGGCATCTGTTTGAAATCTTTAAAGTAATAAAATGAAAGAGGTCACGTATATATATTGAAAAATTTTTGCATTGTACACTCGCGGAAAAATAGTGATAATAATAATGCTGATAATTTTGCTTTACCGTTGCCAAGTTTGGTTTATTTAATTACGCAATGCATATTTTTAGGGGAAAAATGCTTCATAATTACTCATGTAAGTAAAAGTTTCAGGAGCTACCAACCTTGCCAGTATCTGCACCTAATTAGGTTTGATGTGCTTCTAATATGGACCAGTACGATGTGGATGTTGATGAACCAGCTGTACGTGTGTTACCAGATTTTGGAAAATTGCACGGGAACTTTGTGGTAAAAAGAAAAAAAAACCATAACCTGTAAGTATGTAAACATTGTGAGTGCTAAAGTTTGGACGAATGAAACAGTTTCACGGCTCACACAGGTATGCTAAATTTATTGTTTCACTGACTGATGCTTAATTAAGCTTGTTTTTCAGGAATAATGTGATATGAATGTCTCTGCTAAATTAAAAGTGTATTATTATTTTGGGTGTAACTTAACTTTTGAATTATGTTTTGGGAACTGCAAATCATTTGTTTTGTTGTTGTGTTATGCTGCAGGAATGTGTTTTATGTGTACTATGTGCTTAATTGAGCTTTCATTTTCAGGAATGTTCTGTGACAATATTGTTTTGAGTAATGATGTGATGTCTTTTTGTTGCATTCGATTTGATTTGATATGATTTGATTTGACTCGATTTGATTTTGGGTTTCATAATGATGCTGTGATCTTTATTTGCAGAAAATTGTTGCATGAATAGTGTGTGTATTTGAGGTTATGTGATATATGTGAGATTTGCCTCGGTGGGAGTGCCAAAGTGTAACCCCGATGGCGTAGTGTGAGGTTATGTGAGAAATAAGAGTTGAGATTTGCCTCGGTGGGAGTGCCAAAGAGTAACCCCGACGGTGTTAATGAGATCAGGAGAGATGAGAAGAGACGAGATGATGTCAGCTTCGGTGGAAGTGCCACAGTGTAACCCCGACAGTTGTTGTATTGTGGCATGTGCACAGATGGTCTTGTTAAGACGCTCTCTGGTTACCGGGGTCGGGGGGGCAGATTGTCTGAATAGGGGCGATTCAGGGGAAACAGTGTGTCATTGGAAGGGATATGGCGTTACTGACGCCAACTTGGCGTGGCTTCATTCTGTGACTAGGCTTCGCGTGAGTTAGACGGATAACTGCCTAAGACTTGGCGTCCTCGTCCGGCAGACACATGGGGTAAGACAACATTTTATAATAAATCTACCAGCTATCCATTCTCTTGCAGTTTTAATTATGATAGTGTAGAGTTCCTTGCCTCTCCCTTCAGCCAGAAATTATGTTGGTGTAGTAATTATTTTTATAATCTAACTTTAGCTGCGTCCCTTCGTCGTTGCCTCTTAAAGTAAAGTTCTTTGTTTGATTAACGATCCCTCTTGCAAGCGAGTAGCAGCTCTCCTCTGAAGTTAAATAATAAATAAATGTGAGGCATACGACAGTATCATTTCAGAGATTTTGCTTATTGGTGTTGCTGTAACGTGCCCAGTATAGCGTGTGTGATGAATTCACACGAGAGATTAAATGGATGGAAGTGATTGTACTGTGAATAATTTTTTTTTCTGTTTATGCAACAAGTTTATTACCATCTTAGTTAGCAAATTTTAATACCACCTGTTTTCCAGCTTAATTTTCATTTGGAGGATGTGGATGCAACAGTATAATGTCATGTTATTTGTGTAATTCCTCAAATTTTAATGTGATTTCTTGAAGGTTATGCCTATGTTAGATGTTTTGAATTTGCAGCATGCTAAATGAGACACGTAAGTGAAGATGTTTTGTTTTGAAGAGAAAATTGAAAGTTGAGATAACAATGTTGCTGATTGCAATACTGCTGATGATACTGATGATGATTATGAAAGATGTTGATATAAATGAGATGAGAAAGATAGTGATGTTGTCGAGAAGTTGTATTGGTGACAAGAGTAGGACAATAGTAGTTGAAAGCATGTCACATGGCGTAGTTTAGAGATGTATTGTGGATGTAGTTTGTAGTGATGCATACACTAGTTTGAGTAGATAGTTAAGTCAGTGTTGTGTGTAATTTGGGCCATGGTCAGTGTGAATGAGTTCATTTCATTGTCATGTGTGATTGTCTTGTAAGTGCACTTACTTTCTTTTGTTAGTGATACCAGCTGGTTATTAAGATGTAATATTGGGATCCCAAAATAAGGTTGTTTCATTTCTGTCATGTTCATGTATTCTGAGTCTGTTGTACTGTTTCATTTTGGTTTGTGAAGCATTGTCAGTTAAATTTTGGATGGCAACTCTGTAAAATTTCGTTCTTATGCCAATTTGTACTAATTTTTTTTCTCTTTCTTTGCCTCATGTCAAAAAAATTTTTAGTGTAAACTTTTTAATTTTAAAATCTTTAATTGTACATGACATACCATTCTTTTATGTATGCTTGTTGGTGGGAGCACCCTGTTTATTGTGTGGTGGTTTTGTTTTAGTATTTCGCTGTGGCGGAGAGCGAGAAAATTCAAGAGCATCCCCGGGGCACACCAGAAGTCAAGAAACACCACAGGGAAGCTGTCGGGCAGCCACTACACTGCCGTGGCATAAGGAGCCACCATGTCGGGGGGCAGTCCAAGCCAGCGACTGCCCACCCTGTTGTCATCACCAGAGACCTGCGGTGATAATTCTACACCAGGAGAAATCGTCGTTGTGGGCACTGTCTAAACTCACCCACAAACAGTTACGGCAGACCATCGCTATTTTGCGCAGTGTAGTGTGCCTGTGAACTGAGGCAGCGTGGTGTGTGCGTGTGCGGGATGCTAAAGATAAGTGCATTAACAATACTAGTCGACAGCACTTATGTCTCTCGTATCTCGTTATCGCCCAGCAATATTGTGTCGTCGGCTGGGTGCTTACCACACATGTATATTGTTGTTATATTTTGGTTCATCACACATGTGTATGTCATTTAGTTTTGTTCTTTTCATGTTTATTATATTTATTTTCCTTATGTCGACGAGGACGTCGACTTCGGTGGCCAGGGGGAGATGTGGCATGTGCACAGATTATATTAATGGTAATACGCTCTCTGGACGCCGAAGCGTGGCAGTTTATCTGTGAGAGGGGCGATTAAGGGGAAACAGTCTCATTGGTGGGGATATGGCGTTACTGACGCTTGGAATGTTAGCTTGGCTTCAGTATCATTTTTGTGTGAGTAGGCTTCGGGTAAGACAGTCGGGCACCTGCTAACACACGATGTCCTCGTCGGCAGGCAATGGGCAAAGGTATGTAACTAACTTCATCCAATAAATTGTGTGCCATCCACGCCTTTTAACTTTTAATTATGGTATAATAGAGTTCCTTTCCTCTCCCTTCAGCCAGATAATATGTTGGTGTAAGACTATTTTGTAAAGTTAACTTAGCTGCGTCCTCGTCGTTGCCTCTTAAATTAAAGTTCTTTGTTTAATTTAACGATCCCTCTCATAAGCGAGTTGCTCCCATCTGAATTTCTAAGTTAATATAAGTGAGGCATACGACAGTATTTAGGTTCAGTATCTTCCAGAGATGCGACACGAAGGTTTTCAAGAAAATCCCCCAACCCAGATTACGCTTTACATGGAAGATTTTTCGAAAATTTTAATTTTCTCAAAAATGGCTCTAACGATTTTGATTAAAATATCATATGTTTAAGATATTTTTATGGCAAATAAAATGTATATCTTGAAGTTCCTGGGAATGTCTCCAAAAGTATTCTTTATTGAGAACGACTTTCACATAACTGGTAAACCATAAGAGATAGACAAAATTTTAGTACACAAAAATGTAGATCGCGTTAAAATACACAAATTATGTCATATACATTTTTTTTGTTGAGTGAACCATTTTCGATATATATTACTTGTTATTCCCTTAAATTTTTCAATACTTATTTTCTCAAATGGGAATTCGTTATTAATTTTTTTTTGTCTTGGATATGCAAAGCATATTAATCTGTGGCAAAGCGAATGGTGCTGCACCTAGCAACCAGCTAATAAGAGATATGTGTGTGCTTAAAGGCTACTGTATTTCTATATTGCCCTTTTAAATATATGTTCCTCTTACATCTACAAGAAAATTAGCAATAAGATAGAGTCTGCAAATGTTTATCTCGATTAACATGAAGTAGATGGAGAATAAGCGTTTGTAAAAATTGTTTGTATAAGAGTAGAGAAAGTCATGTGAGTGTAACACATCAGATTTTTTTTCTTTCGTTTTTAATCCTCATTTCATGTACCTAATTTTTAAAGAGTGGTGTTTTCATCAGCTTTGTCTGGTGTACTGCAAACGCTGCAACTAATGGTGCACTGATCTGAACATCCTAGTGCGTTCCATTCGAGAACTATTTAGATTGAGTTGAACTCGCCTAGGTTTTGGCTTCCAATCTTTATGGGAGATGGAAATTTTTGTGACAGTGGTTGTCAAAGGGGACTGTAAATCACCTTAATAGTTCCATGACCTAGCTTGAATAGCCGATTAACATTGGATATTAAGGATATTTAAAATAGCCAGCAAAAAGGCAAACAAGGCTTAGGTTAGACTATATCATACATGTTTATAAAATTAAAATGTTATTATTTTATATTTGGGGAAACTAAATGAAAACTTTGGGTGAATTATCGATAAAAATACTTAACATATTTTAAAATTTAGGTTAAAAGTATGCCTGTTTTGCAAGAAACATATGAATGACCAACTAAATTACTTTCGATTCTCCAGGAGTGAACAGATTTGTCACTTGTCCAATAGCATTTGTAAATGCAGCCTACCATTAGGGAAGTAAAGCCGGTGGTCCCGTGTCGTAGATTTACGACACGTAAAAGAACCTCAAGCCTGATAAGAGGCCTCTGAGCAAAATTTCCGGTCTTTCACGCCCAATATAGAATGGGACGCTAAGAACCATAGTAGTTAAAGAGTGTCCATAAATAAAACTCAATTTCATTTCATTTCACAGTAGGGGCAATAGTTCTGTGCCGGTGACCTACTTTCCTTGCGCACTGAAGAGTCTCTATGCCTAACGCCAGTCTGTCTGATGGAAGACTTCGCTGATACCACATAAACACACAACACACTACTGCATGATAGTTTATTGTCACTAGGTTCAGATTGCTCTGTCATTCTTTTATATTTACACATTATACACAAACCTTGACACGCAAATGCATTGTTTTAAACTAACAGGGGCTTTATTAGTATGATAAACACACTACACCAGAAATATCAAACCGTCGTTTTCTTCTGCAAGACTTTCACTTTCATCTTCTTCAGATATTTCTCTTTCACCGTCTTCATCTCCTTCTCTTTCGCTGCCACTTTATTCCCTACCTTGCATTACAAAAACGTTTATGACATTTTCAAACATGCCTTGTTGTTCTTCTTCAATATATTTGTCTTCCTGCTTAATAACGTGTTGACAGGCATTTTCCCACTTTTCCACACTAATGTCAACATGTTAGCTAAGCTTCATAAATGACTTCATCTAATTTAAAAGAATGTTCTACCAAGCTACCCATTGCTTTATATCAGCCCAGATGAGTTCTACTCGATTAAGACCCGAAGGATGGGGCGCCAATCGGAGAACATTGTGTGCGTGGCCTACAAACTATCAACGTAAATTTTCGGAAAAGGCTTTGACCCTTACTTAGGTTGTAAAGCTCCAAACTTAGCATCCTTTCATGGAATGGGGCAAGTTCTGCGTCTTATTTTGGTATCAGACGTTGGTACCTTTTTCAACTGCACACTATTGTACGGTACGTTATCAATTACCAAAATAGATCTGGGAGGCAATTTAGGAATTAGTTTTTCCATTAGCCATTTTTTGTATTTTTCTCCATCATTTTGTGGTATATTAGACTTTTTTTAGTTTTATATAAAAATTTGCAGAAGGCAAAGACCCCTAATAAACACACCAAAATATATAATATATGCAACCCAAATTTAATTACAAAACACAGGGGCGTCATATAGGAGGGCAGGGGGTCAATTGTTCCCTTCCCCCTAAGTTACAAGAAATAATTACGTTACATTATTGCTCTACCAAAAGAAAAATGACATCTGTACTTTTAATACAAATATTTCACATTTAAGAAATAAAATATTATTTTCTTTTAGGCCAAATATATTGTTAAAATCCACATGAAAATTTAGGAAACTGCTCCAAGCTATCTTGCCCCCCCCATGCAGAAACTGAAATGTCGCTCCTACAGAAACATATAGTAACTAATTTATAAACACAAAGTTCAAGGTAGCATCAACAGACGGCTGGCAAGAGAGATGTCACTCGGACTACTGCTGCCGCTGGACTGAACTGATTGCACTCACTGCACACGTCCTAGAAATGAGGCTCGCTCACTATCCAGATAACCACTGCGCATCCAGGCTTCACCGGCACAGAACCATCGTCCCTACTGTAATAACGTTTACTTGTGGTTTTGAAATAAAGCAAAGTACTTTGGAACAGCGTACACAGCACAACATGCAAACGGGAATTCAGTTAGAACTGAATCACAAATCCGATTCTCCTAGAGAAGAGGCTCGAATAGAGCTCCGTATCGAATATTGATGCGTAAACGCGGATTTACCTTAAAAGTATTAAAACTATATGATTATTAATGAATAAATGAAGCTCATTTCTTCATGTGAAGAATACGCAGTAGATCGTCAAATTCATGCTATCCGTTGGCAAGTTAAAACCATATAATTACTTAAGGTACTCACTGGTAAAAAGTGTGAAATAAAAGTGGGGTCCAGTTCGATTACAGTTCGCATCCATTAATTTTACTTTTAAGCGTGGATCGTACTCAAGATGTAAAAAGGATTCAATTTCAATACACCTGTAAACTTTGTAAGTGTAGCTCAGTTTGTAACCATAGAGGTAAACTTTGTTGTCTATTGCACATAGAACGCTGCCTTTGTAAGCTTAAGTGTTGGTATTTTTACATATTATTGCGCTTCAATGGAATAAATTTCAATTTTCGTGACTGCCAATTCCATCCAACAAATTAAGTTGAGTGCAGATGGTTTTCTTATTCCCTCATCTCTACAGTCGATAGCTTCATGTCAGTGTCAAGCTTGGAGCTTGGAGCTAGGAGATTCTAGACTTTTGCCGCAATTCTGCATAAAAGCAGGGCCCAATAAATTGTGCTTGTTTTGTACACATGGTCAGCACTTCACTCTGTGAAATTCATTGAATAACATATCGATTAATTAAAAAAGGAATGAATGATATTATTTTATTAGTGGGTATGAGATGCGTAAGATTGTTTTGTTAATTTTTTGGGTGTATATATAAATTAAATAAATTTTTGGCGACATGCCGCCACAGCGATCAACTATATCTATTGTGACTACAACCCCCGGGAGGCAGGGATGAAGTAAGGAGCCACAGGAAGTCGCAGGACCGTAGGCGTCCACAGAGACGCACGAAAGTCCCTAATATTTCCAGGTTGAAACATCCGCCGATATCAGCAAAGGCGAAGAATCGCGCGAGAGGGCGGCGAAGCAATCCTAGCAAGCGGGCTAACCACCCTGTGGTTTGGGGGGATTTATGGGGAGAAATCCTTTACAACGGGCAGAAACCTTGCCATCTGCTCGGCACTAGCCGCACTAAGCAACCCGAGGAAAGATGAAAGGGTGAGATGAAATGATAATGAAGGAAAGGAGACGACCAGAGGAAAACCATGAAAAAACCCAGGTCAGAGTGGGCAACCAAGGAGAATCGAACCCCGGATCTCGAGAATGCGGGCCACAGACGTTGTTGCTCGGTTTTACTAGTGGGTACTTTATAAACTTACATTGTAGCATAATACTATATTATGCAATGAGACTATAATGGTACTAATTAAAACGCGAGTAATATTATTAACCGAGCGTTTTAATCACCATTATTGTCAAGTTTCATGTGACCATATATCTAAATTAAAGGTTTCATAATTATTCGTTTCTGGTTTGAGTGATCTGTTACAATCGTTATTCCTTTATCTATGGTTACAATACAATGAACTTGTAGCACTGTGTCAAACAAAGTTGCTAGCGTTGTGAGAAGTACTACGCAGAATAACCGGTACTTGCGCTTTCACAATGTTACGTGGCCACTTCTGATTGGTCGAATGCGAATACTTTAATGAGGCTCATTAAAGTACTGCTACCAGTCGTATAAATACTACATTTTGGCATGGTAGAGCATAAAAAGGTTGTACTTTATGGAAAAAGATAAGGAAATCTACTCCACTCACCTTATATTTGTATGCAGACAATACAACGGTAAACTAAAATCATAAAAATGCTTCATTTATTCACCGCCCGTGTATGTTTACTCAAATAAAATAAGCACCCAATGTATTTTACCAATAGCCCCCGCTGCCGTAAGGATTCTCCCTCGTGGTTCCCAGGGAAAATGGGACACAACCACGGTTAATTCGCTGAAGAAACATTCAAGTTTCCCATTACCCAAGTGAGAAAAGCCGCAGTTTGTAGTTTTGTTTTATATAAAAACGACTATTTGTGACTGATATATTCACGCGACCTTTTTACCAAATTCATGTTTATATATATATATATATATATATATATATATATATATATATATATATTTAAAAATCCGATGTGTTGCTCTCACATGACTTTCTCTACTCTTGTATAAACTATTTTTATAACCGGTAAATCTCCATCCACTTGCATGTTAATCGAGATAAACATTTGCAGAAACTATATTATTGTTAATTTTCTTGTAGGTGCAAGGAGAATATGGTAGGCTTTAAGCGATAGTCAAATATTTTAAGAGCTGGTTGCTATGTGAGTATACCATTCTCTTTGCATGTCCAGGACATAAAAAAACCAATGACGAATTCCCATTCCCATTTGAGTATTGCAAAATTCCTACAGATAATAAATAATATCTCGGATATGGTTCACTGGAAAAAAATGTATATCACATAAATTGTGTATTTTAAAGAGATCTGCATTTTATGTGCAGTAAAATTTTTTCTAACTCTTCCGGTTTACCAGTTATGCAAAAGCCATTCGGAATGAAGAGGACTTTTTGAGGGCATTACAATAAAATTAAAGATATACATTTCATTTGCTATGAAAATATCTTAAACATATGATATGTTAATCAAAATTGTTAGACATTTTTGAAAAAATAAAAATTTTCTAAAAATGCTCCATTTAAAGGGTAGTCTGGAGTGGGTGTATTTTCTTGAAAATCTCCGTGCCACTTCTTGGAAGCTATTAAATTCAAATACCAAGTTTAGTGTTTATCCAACGTTTCGTTTTTGGGTTTTGCTGTTCATAGACAGACACACACACATGCTTCCAAAAATGTTTTATATGTATTCAGGGCACCTCAAAACAGGTATTTCCGGTGAAATCTCGGTATCGAATTTTTAGGTGGAATGCAATACTTCGCCTACTTATACGTAGCAAAGAAAGTAAACAGTAGCTTTTTATCCATGTTAGGTGAATAGAAAATTTATATTGATGGCTCAAGCGGTAAAGTCCGTGGCCCGCATTCGAGATGTTCCGGGTTCAAATCCCGTGGGCCGACCAATCTGTCTGAGATTTCTCGGAGTTTTCCTCAGTCGCCAAGGTAAATACCGGATTGGATATTTAATACCACAACCCAAAGTTCCACTTTAAGGATAAAACAATAGTAAAATGCAAAATAAGTGGTAATAGCGAATGCTATGCCATCTATCCGCAAACAATGTAAGCAGTTAGACTGGACGGCACCCTAACGCCATCTGCACGGCACCAAGCAGAAGATCCGGCTGCCATGCGCTGGCGGTCTCTGTGGGCACGTGACGAAGCAGGACGGCATTTTCCAGGGATGAGACCTAGAAGGTTAACTGTCCGCCTTTCTATGGGGGTAGCGGTTGGACTGGACGGCATCGTAATGCCACCTACACGGCATGAAGCAGGTGGTTACAGGGATGAGACCTAGAAGGTTAACTGTCCGCCTTTCTGTGTGAGGGCGGCGGTTAAACTAGACAGCACTCTAATGTCATCTGCACGGCATGAAGCAGGTGGTTATAGGGATAAAACTTAGAAGGCTAACTGTCCACCTTTGTGTGGGGGCGGCAGTTGGACTGAACGGCACCCTAATGTCATCTACACGGCATGAAGCAGGTGGTTATAGGGATAAAACTTAGAAGGCTAACTGTCCACCTTTGTGTGGGGGCGGCGGTTGGACTGAACGGCACCCTAATGTCATCTGCACGGCATGAAGCAGGTGGTTATAGGGATAAAACTTAGAAGGCTAACTGTCCACCTTTGTGTGGGGGCGGCGGTTGGACTGAACGGCACCCTAATGCCATCTGCACCGCACGAAACTGAAGATTCGGTAGCTATGCTCTAGGGTCTCTGTGACACGTGACAGAGCGGGTGGTTACAGGGATGAGACCTAGAAGGTTAACTGTCCATCACATATCGCTCTAAGAGGCATCCACCAACAGATCCGTCGCGATATGACCAAGGAGTTAAAGCGACTTAAAATGAAATACAGAACAAAAAATTATATTTTTGCCTAGGAATGACTTCAAACTAAGATATAAGTGCTTAGCTACATAAAATATGTGGAAACAGGATTCAATGTTTATTCATGACAACAAACTCTTACGATGGAAATAAATAAAGAAATAAAAAATGCAAAGTTCAGACGTGTCCTTAAGATTATGCTCTTACCGTTAAAATGGTGTAAATCTGCTACATGGATTATTTATAAATCGGCTGTAACTATAAAAAATGTTGATAAACATTATGTATTTTAATTAGCTCTACATTTTACTTTTAGCAGTAATTTCTCTATCTCTCGTAGTGATACAAACCTGTTAAAAATTTCAATCAAATCAAAGGGACTTCATGGAAAATTGCAGATATACATTTCATTTCTCATGTGAATATGTCAGACAGGCAGTGTTTTAATCCAAATTTTAGAGCCATTTTTGAGAAAACAAAAATGACGAACAATTTCACATGTAAAGGGTAGGTAGGAATGGAAATAATTTCTTGAAAGTCTTCTAGTTGCCCTGGGCTACCGAGTTTGGTATTTATCCTGCTTTTCGTTTTTTAGTTATGGTGCCCCCTTTTTCTAATATCCTTCCCCACCCAACCCCCACACACTAGGTGCACCTTTTTATAATTTTGGGGCGAGGGGGATTCAGTGAATTTCATAGGTATTTCCGGTGAAATCTCGTTATAGGATTTTAGGTAGGAATACATTTGTATTGGTAGGTGGTAAGTATAGCAAAAATACGAGTATGTAAATTTCAGAATCCATTACGGTTTTCAACCTTTCCAGTTTCCAGCTTCCAAGAGTTTAAAATGAATAAGAATAACAAGTTTGCAGAGTACGTGTTTAAGTGATTATATTCCGAAGAGAGGCATATTTGGCTTTGGGACTTTGGGAGGTTCTCCGACAGAGCAGCTGAGTCTACATTCCTCAGCTTTGGCCAGCTTCGGCATTAAGAGTTTACGCTCACGTGGGTTTTTATTTACATTATCAGCGGTTAAGTAAAGAGCTATTTGACGACTGGGATTTTTTATCCACTTCCCGCTCATGCTATGAATCCCCCAACTATTGATACCTATATTTATTGATATGATCATGCGGACATCATGAACGCATAACTAAATCTAAGACGTCAATGGAAATGGCATTGAATTGAGGCAGTATTTTTAACACTTAAATGATATCAGTCTAAATATATAATATATAATATAAAATATAATAACAGCCCGCCTTAAAGCAATATGTGTATAATATAATATAAAAAGCGTATGTAAAAGTCATTGTATTCTGTTTATATTATTATGTACATGTATAATAAATAATAATGTTATGTGAATGTATTACGTAGTTTAACAATGTAGGAGCTGTGAGAATAGCAGCAAGCTGCTTTCCTTAGCAAACAGAATTATAAAGTAGAAGCAGAAAGTTGCTAACAATGAAGTAACCTTGAGACAACCATACATTAGAAAGTTTAATAATGCTACTAATAATTCTTGGAATAATAATGTAATATTTAAAACAGTTTATAAATAGCCAATCAAAAACTAGAAAAACCTTAAGTTAAATAAAAGTATTCTATTGGAGTAGGATTAGCCAATCAGGGACTTGAAATAGAGAAAATTACAAATTCAGGCGGCAGACGCTACAGGATTGCGTACCCGATCGGTACGATACGTGTTCAATGTGAGACATGAAAATTTATTGCGATGAGAATAATATAAAGTTTACGTTTTAAAAAGTACAATTAACAGTAATCTCACATCTCTGTAGTAGGATACATCAGTGAAATGTTATTTAATCGTGTGAAGGATTAATAAGCAAGGCAAAATACAATTATAATTTGTGTAAGCCTTGTTCTTTAGCCACACCAGCCCTGATAAGAGATACGCGTTCTGAAAATTACTACTGACGAAGCCGAGGCATACATATGTAATATTTAAATAAACATTAAAATACAAAGTTGATATTTTAAACGTGGGGCGAAGGCCACCGGAAACTGTGTACCTTACGCGGGGTTGCAACTACTTCAAGTTTGGCTCCTATAAGTGGGGCAACAATACATCTACATCAGAATCTATTAAAAAGGTGGTATGACAATAATTTGATGTCTGTTAATACGGATAAAACAGCATTCCAAGTATTTAACCTGAAGTAAACAAATCCAAAAATAAATCTGGAATTCAACAAAATGAGCTTAAGACAAACAACCTAAACAAAATACCGTGGAATTGTTTTTTATTAAAAATTATTCTGGAAAACCACATTAAAATAACCCAAAAATGTTGAACACATACTTAAGCTTTCACGACCGGTGTCAACATTATAACAATTATTATTAAAGGTCTTAAAACAAACCGGGTTTTTGGCCGTGGTCTAAACGATAAAACATCTTCAGAGGACGCACTAAGCGGCTTCTGGCACCAAGTTGGTCAGGCGATGTTTTATAGTTTAGATCACGGCCAAAAATCCCGGTTTGTTTTAAGAATTTTAATAATAATTATTTTTATAAAAAATACTTAGTTCTAAAAATATTAGCTGGAGTAAAATGGGTAGTTTACGACGCTTTAAATACCACATACGAAACCTTTATCGAACCACTGCTTCTCTGTAATGGGGATGAAGTAGTTACAGCAGCTAACTCAAACTTAAATAAACTAGAAGTATGTCAAAATCAGACAACGGTTAATAGCTGGCGGTGCTAAATAAACTCGAATATCGCAATGTAAGCTCTAACACAACCCCACCCCCAATATGCTTGAAATTAGAAGAACAGCCACTAATCCAACATGAACAAATGCTAAAGTTAACAACAACATGAAAAAAAGACGGTTACAACAACCATTTTGAAAACTAAATAAGCTTCATATCAAAAGTTACAGGAATCCACTGGGCATTATACAAAAAAATTAGATGTAGAAATAAAGTCTGATTCAACAATTCCAAAATATTCAGAAAACTTCGGAATAAAGTATTATTGCAATGGATACCAGCACACTGTGGAATTACTGGCAACGAAACTACCCATCTTCTTTAAAGAAAGGTTACAAATTAATCCATGAAGAAGATATTTTATTAGCTCCACGTATGGACGCCAATTTGAGAAGATGTTTTGTTATGTTATTTATTAGCACCACGCTTTGGGCGTCAATTTGAAGAAGGTTGTATTGAAGGAGTTGTATTATATTTCAACTGTTGGGGAGCCGAACACTTGAAGTAGTTGCAACCGCGCGTATGGTACCCGGTAGCCTTCGTCCCAAATTTAAAAATATAAACTTTGTAATTTGACTGTTTCTTTAAATATTAAATATGTATTTTTGCCTCGGCTGCGTCGGTATTATTGTTAGAGACATGTTTCTCTTTGTGGGTTAGGGTGCATCAAGAATGTATGCTTACACAGATTATAATTTTACTTCACTCCTTTATTAATGCTTGACACGATTTAAATAACACTTCACTTCTATAGAGAGAGCTGTGAGATGTTTTTATTAAATACTTGCACTTTTTATACGTAAACTATTTTTTTCTCACACGAATACGTGTTATACTTCTCGAGGACGTGTCTTGCGTACGGTTAGGAACACTGTTTGCAGGCAACTGAACTGATTTCAACCGCCTAAGCTTCTAAATTTCTGTATTTCAAGTCTCTGGTTGGCTATTCCTAATCCAATAGAATACCTTCATTAACTAAAGCTTTTTCTGGTTGTTGATTGGCTATTTTTAAACTGTCTCAAAATTTACATTATTGTTGCTACAATAATGACTAGTAGCATTTAAATTTTCTAATTCATTATTGCCTCAAGGTTACCTCATTGTTACCTCATTGTTAGCAACCTTTAACCTGTTATTCTCACAGCTCCTACATTATTAAATTACGTAATACATTCACATAACATTATTACACATGGATACAATAATATAAACATATACAATGACTGTTACATACATTTTTATATATTGCTACATACACATATTGCTTTAACGCGTGCTGTTATTGAATTTATGTATTATATAATTTGACTGAAATTATTTAAGTGTTAAGAATACTGCCTCATCCAACATACCAATACAAACTGACTTTTACAACTGTAAAAAGAACCATAAAAATACGTATAAAGAAACACATATTCAAGAACTATATAACAAAGCCAAAGCTAAAAATAATCGAGTATTATCATAAACAAACCAGAAATCATTCCTCAAATGCCTTGTAAAACTGCAGTAACAAAATTCAGACTTATCACAGAACATGACTGTTTAGCAAACATTTAAATAAAGTAGGGATTTACACCAGTCCTAATTACCCTCTATGCAACAATAAAGAAGAAATAACTGAATAACATCTTCAAACATAGAAAAATACTGGAATGCATGAGCGCTAATGGCTTCATTGCCAAACACAAAGCATTTAACACAAATTTATTGCTGCAGACATGCCACATAATCATATTTGATAGTTCAATTTCACAATTTAAATCTTACCGTCTTTACTTCCCTTTATTTGCTAACATTACAATTTTTTAACATTTGTTAACATACAATTTAATTATTGTAGCATTTAAATACAACCACTCGGTGCAAGCAGCCATCTCACCTTCAGTTGTTGACTGACTTGATCAGGTGGAACTAATGGACTGCCAGTTCACAGAGGCTAGTGCGGTCGACCTTGATGCTGCTTTTGAAGAGCCGACAATAATTAATTTTATTTTAGCGTAAGCATTTCACTAACGTCAAAAAATATAAAATAGTATAGCATGCGTTAAACGATCTGCTTCGTCTCGCATTTTCAAAACTTCTTCCTCATTCTGCAAAGATGCAGTTACCGCACTTGCATGGCAACATACTATTTGTCTAAATTAACGTGTTCCAATGTTTATCACTTTGCGGACCGGAACGTCACTGATGATAAAACACGTCAATGGAGAACGTATGCAGATTTAAGTGACCTGTTTGCTCAGACATTGTTCATCAGCGATAGTAAATTCAAAACCCTATTTCGAGAGTGTCACAGCAATTAGTTGCTCATGCATATGTGAATTACCTACACAGACAGCTCTAATAATTGATGTTGCGGTACAAAGCTGAATATAATACGAAACCTGCACCTTCTGTTGGATATACATTCAAAATCAATTATATTTCATCGTCTGGTTTTTTTTGGGGGGAGGGTAGGTTCTCTGCCTCCTGATCCTGAGGGGTTTAGTTCGAATCTCATTTGAGGTTAACTGTCTAAATAAGGCTTTCTCTGGAGCTTTTCATTTATTTTAATTAACGGTTAACCGTCAAGACCGTGCTGGCTTTAGCGTTAATTTTATTTTGGTCTTTGCACACCTTGGTTGTTAAAAGGGGCGTTAAACGGCAAAATATTAATTATATGTTGATTAACTGCTTACACACTCTCGTTTAAAAATAAATATTGATACTTAAAGTATTCATGGATCAATTATATTCTGGTGGTTTGAAGACGTAAACGTATTTTGTGATAGAAACAAGGTAGTAGATCATTTAAGATTTTAAATCTATTAATTTCTAAACCTCCTAAATTGCCTCAAGAGCATGTGGCGATGCAGCATGTGCAAGGCGTGGAACATATGGCGAAAGTTCAGTAGAAAAATCGAATGAAACAAACACACCTACTTCATCCAATCTCAGTAGCAATTTATGTGTAGACTTAACAACCGAGCGTTGTTACTGCTAATGTTCCATAGAATGCAATTGAAAATGTAGACATCTCCTTCTAAATCTTCCCTAAGAAACAACTCTTTAGATTTGCAATGAAACGTTGGTATTGGTTCGGGAGGATATAGGAATTTCTTACATATGTCTCTGTGGATGAAGCAACAGATTCTATATATATATATATATATATATATATATATATATATAGCAAGTTTGATAGTAGGGAAACTTGACCCTGGCGAACCTTCTTGAACTCTGCACTTTGTGTTAAGGAACTTCTGAAACTGAATAGACAACAAACCAATGCTTATATCTGAATCAGTTTTACCCTCAGCAGTTGCACGTGACGACATCAGCTGTATTTGCTGTGATCCAGACAGATTATGTCGTCATAACCGGTAGAGCATGCTGGGACAACATTACAGGTTGTCCGTGCCCTACAATTAGTCGAAGGAAGTCATGTCAGCGATGCCAGCGCTTCTACTGGGAAGCGAACGATACGGGATCCCGTGGCGAGGACGAGAGAAGAGAATAAGGGTCCATCGAACAGAGCAGACCTGCCAGCAGGAATTACAACGCGGTCAGGCTTGGGCAAGCTTTCTGGAAATGCCTAAGAGTAATATTTTCGGACTATTCTAAGTTTGAATTACACCTTTTGGTAAGTTAAATCAAAATTATATTTTCATTGCTCTTACACTTTCTATACAATATTGCTCAGCATTGGAGAGGCAGAAAACTAAGGAATTTATGATTATTGTATGTAGGCAAAATTGAATACCGTAAAGTTGCCAGAGAAACCATTTTTGTTAGGTTTTCAAAGTTTACTATTAAAAAATTGTTATTGTTCAGTGTTTTAAATGTGAAAGGGATGAACGCAGGAAAATACTTAAATTTTTACTCAAGTCAATAGCCACACACACGGAAACACAGATATTCTGACTTTATAACATTTGTTTACGATATTATAGAGTTAAATAACTTGTATATTTCATAATTTCACCTCATTATTCCTGTTTCTCCTAGGGATTACCTTCCAATAACAATCCATACATTTGGGAATATTCAATATGAGAGAATTAATTTATTAGGGCAGCAGCATCCACTATTATTGAACCAGAAACAATTCTGAAAATATATCGTAAACAAAGGTCTACACTCTAATCTGCCAATATGGATGATTCTAAAGTTCTGTTAATTTGTATTGATAACGCCTCAGACATGGTTACTACACCTCTACTTCTTACAACTTTTTGCCCAATTTCTATTCAAGAGACTGCGATATTCGAGAGTGGTCGGCGCTTTGTTTCATAACCCAGTTTGTTTACCATCCGGTGCGGAAGGTTTTCTTCAACCAGAATTATCTTCTACCTCATTTAAGAGTCTGGACATATGAATATATGCAGTAACAACAGTTATTTCTCAAGTCAAAGCTCCCGATATGACCGAAGAAGTTAAAGGGGGCTATACAAATGAAGCAATTAAAAAAATATTCAAGCCCTACTAGCTCATGGCCTTCACAGGGTTTCTGAAACAATCAGGAACCGATTCCCTCTTTATCAAGTGGTTCACTTCCAATATGAAAAGAAATGTTTTTACAAAAACCCATCTAGGATTTCAATATTCAGAGAACAATACCCCTATAATGCACTCCCAACTCAACCTGCTGTCACACAATGGGGACATGGATTCACAATGCTTGACTGTCTTGCGGTGAAGACACATGACTTCATGTTGACGACTTCTTCTGGGCACTGCTAGGGCGAAACGTCGGTAATTTTATCAAACGTGACGCAGACTTCACCGGAAGACAGTCAAGTTATTATGGACAACGACCGTGGAAGTCTACAATTTATTTAACATAGATTCAGACAATGAGTATTCTAAATGTTTTAAGTATCCACAGTTATTGAGGAACTGCTCGAATTCGTTACTGTAGCTTGTGTAACAGTAGTGGAGTGCTTGAATGATCCGCAGTGAAGAAAAGATTGCCCACATTACATCAAACTTTTCATTCATAACTGAAAGCATCGCACATAGAAGTAAACGACAACCCCTATGTAGCAATAGTAAAGGATGCTCACGTGAGAAAGTAATCATTGCACCAGGGTGAAACTGGGATAAAAGTTAAATTAAATGGGGCATTGCATGAACTAAGACTGTGGGATTTCTATTATTGGGAAAAGTATAAAAGTGTGTTATTGGAGGAAAAAAGAATGTTCCAGTAGATGTTGATGCTTCTACTCCAGATACATACAGTAGATGCCCTGTGCAGCTAATTATGATAAAGAATGAACATGGAACTAAGTTTCAAACTTAAGCAAAAGTGAAGACTATGCAGTAGTCTGTCTCCAATTCTTAAATACCTTTTAGTTCCATGCTTTAAAACAGCTGCTTGTCGGACTGTTAACATGCCGAAAAGTTGTACTTTAGCGGGTAATGAACAAAATTCAGATGACTTACCTTTCATAAGTTTTAAATACAGTACATACAGCCGTATTTTCAGTCATGAAGCTTTTGTTTAAAAACGAACGCTCAGGATATGCAGCGCCATCTACATCCGCATCTCATATTGTTACGGTCAACGCTTCTTAGGAGACGCAGGTACGGTTCATAGCGTAGGATTCTGATGGCTGTTAGAATACGTCAACAGATGATTAACTACGCCTTTTATGTTTATAAAATAATTATATTACATTTATTTTATTTAATATAATTTGGGCAGCTTTTACTGAAAGCTACTGTAAGCATCACGGACGCAAGATCTTTAGCGCACTTGATACGTAGCCAATTTTTATGCACTTTATCGTCACATTACAGCGTATTAAATGGGTTTAAGACCATTATAGTATGTGCCTAATGTGCTTAGTTTCAATAATTAGGGCTAATTAATTCATTCTGGATTCAGAAAGCCCCAGTATCGAATTTTTGGGTGAAATTCAATACTCCCTGAACTTCCCTATAGGTAAGTAGTAGAGAAAGTAAAAATGATTATCACTGTAATATCATGCGTAATTTTGGAATTAAAAAAATTTGATGTGTTACACTCACATGACTTTCTCTACTCTTGTACAAACTATTTTTACAAACGCTTATTCTCCATATGCTTCAAGTTAATCGAGATGTTAATCTTATTGCTAATTTTCTTGTAGGTGCAAGGAGAATATGGTAGTATTTAAGCGATAGTGAAATCTTTCAAGAGCTGGTTGCTATGTGACGAATTCCATTCTCTTTGTATGTCCAGGACATAAAAAAAATTAATAACGAATTCCCATTTGAGAAAATAAGTATTGAAAAATTTAAGGGAATAACAAGCAAAATCTCGAAAATGGTTCTCTCAAAAAAAAATGTATATGACATAAATTGTGTATTTTAACGCGATCTACATTTTTGTGTAGTAAACTTTTGTCTATCTCTTATGGTTTACCAGTTATGCAAAAGTCGTTCACAATGAAGAATACTTTTGGAGACATTCCCAGAAAATTCGAGATATACATTTCATTTGTCATGAAAATATCTTAAACATATGATATTTTAATCAAAATCGTTAGAGCCATTTTTGAGAAAATTAAAATTTTCGAAAAGTGTTACATGTAAAGGGTAATCTGGGGTGGGAGGATTTTCTTGAAAACCTTCGTGTCGCATCTCTGGAAGATACTGAACCTAAATACCAAGTTTGGTGTTTATCCGACTGTTCATTTCTGAATTATGCTGTTCACAGTCACACATACACACACGGACATGTTTCCAAAAATGCTCTTTTGGATTCAGGGGGCCTCAAAACATGTATTTCCGGTGAAATATCGGTATCGAATTTTGGGTGGAATACAATACTTCCCCTACTTACTATACGTAGTAGAGAAAGTAATAAGCTGTTGAGGTATAGAAATACAGTATCATGAGTTGCGTTTATTGACACTATTTATCATATGAAGTATAATGAATTATAGAGTACTGACTATTGCAAACCAGTACGTTTAAAGTAACAGTAATAATAACCAGACTATAGAAACAATAACTAAGAGGAAATATGATAAAATAAAATTAAAAACTACTTCGTTTACCACCAAATAATTTTGGATCTTGAATTTTAATAAATGAATATAACATGCAACACACAGAAAATGTATTTAAAGTGCCAATTGTATTAAAACATGAGTACGAGATCTTGAACCAAATGAGATGTAGAAGACTACATTTTTACTTTCTTTACTACGAATAGTAACTAGGGGAAGTACCTATTGCATTCCACCCAAAAATTCCATACCGAGATTTTACCGGAAATACGCGTTTTGAGGTGCCTGAATCCAAATAAATCATTTTTGGAAACATGGCCGTTTATGTGTCTATGAACAACAATAGTTTAAAGTCTTCCAAGGATGCAACACGAAGATTATCAAGAAAATCTCCTTAACTCAGGCTACCTTTATATGGAACATTTTTCGAAAATTTTGATTTTCTCAAAAATGACTAACGATTTTTATTAAAATATCATATGTTTAAGATATTTTCATGTCAAGTAAAATGTATATATTGAATTTTCTGGCAATATCCTCAAAAGTCCTCTTCTTTCTGAATGGCTTTTACATAACTGGTAAACCGTAAGAGATAGATAAAGTTTTTCTACACAAAAACGTAGAGCTCGTTAAAACACACCATTTGTATCATGTACTTTTTTGGTGGAGTGAACCATTTCCGAGATATTCCTTGTTATTTGTTTGAATTTTTAAATACTTATACTTTTTCTCAATTGAATTCGTTATTCGTTGTTTTATGTACTGGACATGCAAAGAGAATGGAATACTCTACAGAGCAACCAGCTCTTAAAAGATTTGACTATCGCTTAAAGCCTACCATATTCCCCTTGCACCTACAAGAAAATTAGCAATTAGATTACTATAAGTTTTTGTAAATGTTTATCTCGATTAACATGAAGTAGATGGAGAATAAGCGTTTGTAAAAATAGTTCGTACAGGAGTAAAGAATGTCATGTGAGTGTAACACAGCAGATTTTACTTTCTGTGCCACATACGTAGTAGGTAGAGAAGATACTGAATTCTACCAAAAAATTGGATAGCAAGATTTCAACGTAAATACGTGTTTTGAGGCCCTCTGAATAAAAAAAGCATTTTTAGAAAAAGATTCGCGTATGTGTGCCTGTGTGTCTGTGAACAGCATAACTCAAAAACGAAATGTTGGATAAACACCAAACTTGGTATTTAAGCTCATACTTTCCAAAAATGTGACACGAGGTTTTTCAAGAAAATCCCCCACCCCAGACTAGTCTTCACGTGGGAGATTTTTCGATTTTTTTTTTATTTTCTAGAAAATGGCCTCATCTCATTTGATTAAAATACCATTTATTAAAAATATTCACATTACAAATAAAATCTACATCTGGAATTTTCAGAGAATAGCCTCTGGAGTCCAATTCATTCGGAAGAAATTTTGTATAATATTGTGTAACTAGCCATTCTCTTCAAATCCTGTCAACATTCAGTTCCTTCTCGCCATCTCATGCAAACAGCATGGAATTTTAAGTCCAGCCTATAGCGTCCAGTTTTAAAACATTTGACTATCTCTATTCTCTTTGCATCTGTAATGAAATGTGTATGTAGCTATTTCTGCAAAGAATTTCTGGGTTAAAATGTAGTAGATAGAAAAATAAGCTTTAGTAATAACATTTTGTATACCCACTAATAAACGAGAGAGAGTAGAGAAAGTTATGTATATGTATCACATTAGGTTTTTTACATTAATACTTGTGAGAGCCATTGCTTGCTGCGCTGACCACTACACTACGGAGGGATGCTTGGAATTAATTCCAACAGCGTTGTTTTTAAATACAGGTTCTCGAAAACCTCGAACATTTTTGTATAAATGTAAGAGCTATTGCTTGAAAAGTCTCGCTTTTGACGTCCGATAAAAATGAAGAGAGATTTCAGTTCGCGATTAAAAATAAGTATAAAAATATTCGAATATGAATGTAGTTTCCATGTAAAGGAAAAGTCCGCTTCGCTGCATTTGGAAGGATTTGTGGTAGGGATTCTCTATGAACGCGAAACTTATTTGATATGTATACGATATTTTTCCGTACTTAGGTAAAAAAGCAGTCCCTTCCACTTATCACAAGCATTTGAATACAAGAGGACTGGAACGAAAACTGGAGTAGGGAAAAAATGAGGAGGAAAGTGTAATAATGGGATTCATTCGATTTCCATATTGAGTCTTCATCTTCCATTGCCTTTCCTTCCGTTTCTCCTTTCTAGCCCCACTCTCCCCATTTCCCGTTACACGTCACCGCTCAACTGTAAACTCTTTCTTTTTGCTGGAATTTCGAATATCAGAAGGCAGAGGCTCCGGTATTTATAGAAAGTAAGTCAACACTAACCACAGCAATGTTGCCACGTTTATGTTTCTTCAGGCATATCTTGGAGAATGTTTCCTGGTTTTTCTAACAGCTAAGGGTTGGAGAAGAACAAGAAGTTGCATTATTGCTGGATAAGGACAGGAAGCTTTTGGTTGTAAAAGCGAAGAGAAATTGGGTATGGAAATTTGTACAATGCATATTCACACTGAAAGCTTTAATTAACCAGGCTATATATTAATCGATTTCAGATTTTATCTTTTTTGTGTAACGTAATTTTTTGCTACTGCGGTTCTGTGCCTAATTTATAGTTTCATATTTCAGGGCTCCCCACGCTTTTACTCCCTTCATCTTGTCCTGCTCTCATTCGTTTTTAGTTGCGTTCGCTACTGCAGGCCATCAATAGGCATCGGCTTGTCTGTTATTCCGTATGCACAACTCACGTACCTCTGTAACTGAATCTTACACAAGAGTTTGATGAACATTTTTAATTACATTTCACATTTTCCGGAAATGTGTTAAAACTGGTAGTTTTGATAGTTTAGATGGTGAACGTTCTATAAATAAAATTATAATAAATCATGAACAATGGTAGGTAATAACATAAAAGTTTAAAATAAGAAGAATTATTAAGTGTAATGTTACGTTCATTGTTAAAATGTACTGCATCGACTCTTATTTCTCACATCACAAAGGCACTTGGTGTTGGTGGCCGTAGCAGAAGCGCTTTCGAAAGGATCTGCCTTTCACCCTCAGCTAAAACATGTCGACGATTTTAGCTGTCTCTCCCAGACCCCGAAGTGTGTAGAAGAAGTTAAAATTGCTGCCCTGTATTGTAACTGGATGCTTTTGTTTCCATCTTGCAGCCACTCCCGTCTTCCCTCTCCTCCTCCATGAGCTGATTGGATGAGTTACATCATAGTATCAAATGGTGGGATTTTAAATTTCAAAACATTCTTGTGGTGAATAAATATTTCTGAAGGAGTTTGAATAGATTTAAGTTACGTGAGATCAAGCTACTCAAATTGTAAATATGGAGAACATATTTATTCACCAAGAAATATCAAGAATACTTTGAACACTGAAATCCCACCATTTGATACTATGATACAGCTCATCCAATCAGATCATGGTAGAGGACAGGGTAGACATGGGAGCTCTCTATCTTCACTACAGATGAGAGTGGTTCCAATATAGATGGAAACAAACGAAAATGATTCAAGTAGCATCCAGTTACAATAGAGAGTAGCAATTTCACCTTCTACTACGCACTTGGGTTAGAGGAGAGACAGCTAAAAAGTCGACATGTTTAGCTGAGGATGAAAGGCAGGTTGTTTCGAAAGCGCTTCTATTACGGCCACCAACACCAAGTGCCTTTGTGATGTGAGAAATAAGAGTCGACTCAGTACATTTTAACAAAATAAGTTAATTATCTGCAGCTATAGCACGAGTGCTGATACGTAATTTAATTGAAGTTAATGAATGTTTGTTGCATGAAAATTATTTCGAGACCGAAAGTTGAGAAACAATTATCTAATGACAACAAACAGGAGTTTCGCAACGAAATTATTTGCCCGTAAAAACTTTACGTAACAGGGGGATTCGGTAATATGAATTCGAAATTTATACTTGAAAGACACCACCTTTTTATACTCTTAATATAATCATTGAAGTGATTACACTGAAACATTATGTCATTTCATTCGGTGCAAAACTGTGAAAATTTATTCCATACAACGTTTTTGTTTCTTTTTGTATAATGTAGTGTTAGAGCTTGTACCGCTTCTTTTATATTTTGAATTTGCAGATGACCAAATCTCACCACCCTTAAGTTTGTACCAACCGCCAATAGTGAGTGGAAAATGGCTAAGAAAGGCTTCCTAGATTCCTAGTCGAATCGAAGCAGAGATTATAGGAATAAAAATGAACGAAGGAGAAAATACTACCAGTTATTAGTTTATGAGCACAAAACTTTAAAGCTATCGATTAAGTTCGACTCCGATAGGTGAATAAGGCATCAATGTCACCCTACATTAACTGAAGGGCGCTCGCGAATGTTCTGTCCGAAGCTGTTCTAATCCTGTTGGAATTAAAATTCCTAAGTATGTTCCTAATGCACCAAAGAGCTAACATATTGTACCAATCAATGAAGAATTTTTGATAATTTCAAAAATTAAGGATGTTGTACCAGGATTCTTGCAAAAACGTATAACATTTAGCGAAACTACTTCATATACAGAACGGTAGTTTTATACGCAGAACTTTGAATAACACATGTTGGTACATTTTAAATTTTGTTAAAATGGATAAAAAATTAAGGCTAGTTGATATATGGATGTCTTAAAATGTTACGGTTTTTACGGTATTTTCCAAAATATTCAAAACACACTTTATCAACCTTCCACAAAACAAAGCACCTGAAATAAAAATGCTACATGTACATTTAGGATTTTATCTGATTACTTTTCGTGGACTAATTGTATACAGAAAGTGTTACTTACCATTGTTAATCATAAGATATTCGTTAATAATATCAACTATATTTTTTCCTTCTTCAAAAGGATATTTTTAATTTTGAGATTTTGGGCACTGTCATGCTACTTGTAGCTATTGCCCGGACCCCGTTTCATGAGGCAACAGAAGAGCAACCATAAGCGCGATATCTGACAAATCTTTCGATTATGTCATGGCAGTTTTGGGTGTCATAAAAGTTACAATTTCACATTCCATGACAAGCAAAATCTTGTAAATTTACAGACTTCAAAAACTCATTTCTCTTAACATCTTCATGGTTAGTGGACAGTGTTCTTGATTCTCAATCCAGATATTTGAGAGAGGGTGTTCCTTTAATTAGGATTTCCTATTCCTCTCAAGTTCTGGAGCGTGAACGTGTATACACTATGTGACCAAAACTATCCGGACACCCCCACAAACATACGTTTTACATCTTAGGTGCATTGTGCTCCCTGGTACTCATTATCCGCGACCTCAGTAGTCATTAGACATCGCGTAACAGCAGAATGGGACGCTCCGTGGAACTCGTGGACTTCGAACGTGGTCAGGTGATTGGGTGTCACTTGTGTCAGAAGTCTGTACGCGAGATTTCCATACTCCTAAACATCTCTAGGTCCACTGTTTCTGATGTGATAGTGAAGTGGAAACG
Organism: Deroplatys truncata; assembly: GCA_030765065.1. Classification (NCBI taxonomy): domain Eukaryota; kingdom Metazoa; phylum Arthropoda; class Insecta; order Mantodea; family Mantidae; genus Deroplatys; species Deroplatys truncata. The sequence continues at coordinate 116,204,438 of CM060975.1, forward strand.
TGAAGGGACATATACAGCACAAAAGCGTACAGGCCGACCTCGTTTGTTGACTGACAGAGACCGCCGACATTTGAAGAGGGTCGTAAAGAGTAATAGGCAGACATCTATCCAGATCATCACACAGGAATTCCAAACTGCATCAGGATCCACTCCAAGTACTATGACAGTTAGGCGTGAGGTGAGAAACCTTGAATTCCATGCTCGAGCGGCTGCTCATAAGCCACACGTCACGCAGGGAAATGCCAAACGACGCCTTGCTTGGTGTAAGGAGCGTCAAAATTACACGATTGAACAATGGCAAAACGTTGTGTGGAGTGACGAATCACGGTACACAATGTGGCGATCCGATGGCAGGGTGTGGGTATGGCGAATGCCCGGTGAACTGCCAGCGTATGTAGTGCCAACAGTGAAATTCGGAGGTGGTGCTGTTATGTTGTGGTCGTGTTTTTCCTGGAGGGGGCTAGCAACCCTTGTTATTTTGCGTGGCACGATCACAGCGCAGACCTACATTGATATTTTAAGCACCTTCTTACTTCCCACTGTTGAGGAGCAATTCGGGGATTGCGATTGCATCTTTCAACACGATCGAGCACCTGTCCATACTGCACGGGCTGTGGCGGAGTGGTTACACGATAATAACATCCCTGTAATGGACTGACCTGCACAGAATCCTATAGAACACCTTTGGGATGTTTTGGAACGCCGACTTCGTGCCAGGCCTCACCGACGTACATCGATATCTCTCCTCAGTTCCGCACTCCGTGAAGAATGGGCTGCCATTCCCCAAGAAACCTTCCAGCACCTGATTGAAAGCATGCCTGCGAGAGTGAACGTTGCCATCAAGGCTATGGGTAGGCCAACACCATATTGACTTCCAGCATTACCGATGGAGGGTGCCACAAATTTGTACGTCATTTTCAGCTAGATGTCCGGATACTTTTGATCACGTAGTGTACTTGTGTTTATATACCCTATACGTGCATGTATTTTCAAATATTAGGCCTACAGATATAGCTCTATTATTATTATTATGATTATTATTATTAATTTATTATTATTATTAATTGAGTAGTAGTGCTAGCAGCCGGACTCTTGAAAGAAATTACGATTACATTAATAAAGTCTCCATATTGACACTTGGGTAGACGCTCTTCGAACTGAGGCTGAATCAAAAGTTGAAATAAGTAAAGAAACTGGAAATAGTAAGTATCTTTGGATTCATTTTCTAGTATAATTTTCCTTCTTCAAGGATTATCCTCTTCTTTGAAGGACGTATAAGTCAATGCTTTGGGTTAGTAGCCTCTCGAGTAGCAAGCAAACTTGGAATTATCGCATATCCAAAATGGGTGATCAGCTCAATGACTAGCATGGCGATGATGAAAAAGGAAATGAAACGGGTGGTATAAAAATTCGTGGATCAAATTATCCAACTCAGCAATCGGGTAGCGACCGGGAAAACCACGAAAAAATCTGCGGTCAGGATGGTTCGGCACTGGAGGTTTGAACCCGGGACCTCCCGAAAGCGAGTTGCACACCTAACCGCGGCGCCACCTCACTCGGTACTCTTAGTATTCGAGCGTAAAATAATTCAATTAGCAATATAAAAAATCTGATGTGTTACAGTCACATGCCTTTCTCTACTCTTGTACAAACTATTTTTACAAATGCTTATTCTCCATCTTCTTCATGTTAATCGAGATGTCGAGATGTTAATCTTATTGCTAATTTTCTTGTAGATGCAAGGGGAATTGGTAGGCTTTAAGCTATAGTCAAATAATTTAAGAGCTGGTTGCTATGTGGAGTATTCCATTCCCTTTGGATTACCAGGACAAAAAAAATGAATAACGAATCCCAATTTGAGAGAAGGTATAAGTATTGGAAAATTTAAGGGAATAACAAGCAATATCTCGAAAATGGTTCACTCAATAAACAAGAATGTATATGACATAAATTGTATATTTTAACACGATCTACATTTTTTGTGTAGTAAAACTTTGTCTATCTCTTATGGTTTACCAGTTATGCAAAAGTCGTTCACAATCAAGAATAATTTTGGAGACATTCCCAGAATATTTTATTCAAAATCGTTAGCCATTTTTGAGAAAATTAAAATTTTCGAAAAATGTTCCATGTAAAGGGTAATCTGGGGTGGGGGGATTATTTAAGGTTCCCCATAAGGAGAATTTGCATGCGTTAAGATCTGGAGGCCACGCTGGCCATAATCCCCTACTGATGACGCTATCTCAAATAATGTTCTCAATTAAATCATAGAGATCAGCAGTATGCGCTGTAGCGGAATCTTGTTGAAAATATTTCTGTGTACATTTCAATGTCACACAAATTCTTCTGGCGTGATTATATTATCCGTATGTATCTTCTAAAAGTATAGCCCCTTATTCATAGCACACCAAACACCAATCTTATGGTCATATTATGGAACTTCGAGTACAATACCCGGATGTCTTGCACTCCAGTATAAATCTAAATAAAAAAAAATCGTGGGTCAACAGAGTGCTCATTAACATTATCCAGCACCCATTGCCGAAATCCCTCCACTCACATTATCGCGTGGTTGTAGCTTCTGAAGTGCAGTTATCCAATAGTGTTTTAATTTTAAAAGTTACTGGCATTCCAAACATATTTGCGCAATTCCTGATTCCTGTGCAAGCTTACTCAGAGCTTAGTTTGGCCTTCGTTATAACATTTCTCTAATGTGATCGAACATTTCCTCTTTAAGAACACGATAATTTACTCTCGGTTTCTTATCAAGAATGGGTCCCCTTTCCCTCTACCTATTCACAAGATTTACAAACCGTTTCTCTATGAGGCTCACGAACAGCTGGGATCTGCCTAGAAATCGCCGTATCGTTTCTCTGCAAGAGTTTATTGGCACACATAGTATAGGAATCACACAAATATTCTGAGTGCTAAAGTATACGACTTTTTGGTATTATAACAGCACTAGCATACAATAATCAAACACGATCTTTCAACCTATGTACAGTATAGTCCTCGCGTCAACTGAATAGCAGGCACACGGAGAGAAGAGAAAGTGGAGGTGGAACAGAACCAGATAAAAACAGCGCAGTGCAAGTCAAGCTACCCTCCATTAATACGGCCACGGGTCGAAATGAAGGCTGTGTGTGAATAACCCATTCCACATGCGGAAGCAAAACTGTATTAATATAACATATCAACCGTTTATTTTTAATCATAATAAGCGTTTCAGTCATGTTATGTGATTGAGAAAACAAAGTTCAGAAAAGTTTTATGTGAATACTGCATTTTTATCTTGAAGGAATTATCAATATCTTAATAGAGTCCTTTTTAGGCCAAGGCAAAGAATGCCGCGGTCATTCCGTAGGTCTTGCTCCAGTAGGGTATCGTGCATGAAGTTTTTGTATCACAGGTCTCACTGAAGGACGCCAGAAACTTTCTGTAGTGGCTAGAACATTTTAATATTCAAGTAAGGGAGTGAAAGAACCTTCCTATCATACTAATATTGGAATCGAACAATACCAGCTCAACGAGCTTTTGTTGCACAAGTTAAATATTCATTCTCCATTCTTACCATTTGATTCGTATCTTTAAGAGAGAAAGAAAAAAATATGTGTTACACTCACATGACTTTCTCTACTGTTGTACAAACTATTTTTATAAACTCTTATTCTCGATCTATTTCATATTATCGAGATAAACATTTGCAGAAACGATCTTTTGACATGCAAAGAGAATTACATTTTACACATAGCGACCAGTTCTAAAAATATTTGACTATTGCTTAAGGCGTACTATGTTCCCCTTGTTTTGTATTTGCAAGGGCAATATAGAAATACAGTAGCCTTTAAGCATAGACATATCTCTTAATAGTTGGTTGCTATGTGCAGCACCATTCTCTTTGCCACAGATTAATACTCTTTGCATATCCAAGACAAAAAAATGAATAACGAATTCCCATTTGAGAAAATGAGTATTGAAAAATTTAAGGGAATAACAAACAATATCTCGAAAACGGTTCACTCAACAACAAAAATGTATATGACATAAATTGTCTATTTTAACGCGTTCTACATTTTTTGTGTAGTAAAATTTTGTCTACATCTTATGGTTTACCAGTTATGCAAAAGTCGTTCACAATGAAGAATACTTTTGGAGACATTCCCAGAAAATGCAAGATATACATTTTATTTGGCATTAAAATATCTTAAATATAGGATATTTTAATCAAAGTCGTTAGATCCATTTTTGAGAAAATTAAAATTTTCTAAAAATGTTCCATGTAAAGGGTAATCTGGGGTGGGGGGATTTTCTTGAAAACCTTCGTGTCGCATCTCTGGAAGATACTGAACCTAAATACAAGCTTGATGTTTTTCCGAATGTTCGTTTCGGAGTTATGCTGTTCAAAGACACACACAGACACGGACATGTTTCCAAAAATGCTTTTTTTTGGAGTCAGGGGCCTCGAAACATGTATTTACGGTGAAATCCTGGTATCGAATTTTTGGGTGGAATACAATACTTCCCCTACTTACTCTTACTATACATAGTAGAGAAAGAAAAAAAATGTAATGTAAGCTTGTAGCTTATAAACAAGACCCTGACTAGTAAACCATGTGTAGGGAAAGCAGCTCTTTATTATGCATCCCAATAATGAGTGACACATATGCTAAGAGTGAATTAACTGAAAGTGCTGTCATTTTGTGCGACTCCGCCATTATCAGTGCCAAAACTGCACGCCCGAGTTATACAAGTATCGATTTTTCTAATTTAGGCTAATTAGCGTCCTTCTAGTTCAGGCAGAGGCAGTCAAAATATTCCAAATCGTCGTATCCCCAGAGTACACGTAGTGATCCTTAAATCTTAAGAGGGCATTGTTCAGAGGAAACATTCCAGCCTTTCATTTTATGCATATTTTAAACGAAGAAAGCAACAGCTTTCTGTGATGCAACTGTGCTATATAAGAATACTGGCATGTAACAACAGTGCTGTTGTCATTCTAAATATGATCATTTTTCATCAACTTCTGCTGTTTAGGCATTTATTCAAATTGATCGGTATTTCAAAACATTACTTTTCAGTGTATAACGAATTAAACATATGTTGGCATAATTGTTTTAAAACGATCACTAAACCCCGATATCAATTTATTATCACATAAGTACATGTTTCGAACGAAATGACGGGTTTAATTCTGTTATAACTTTGGTGTAATTGGATTTTACAGCATTTCAAAACGTGAAGAGGAAGATGCATCAAATGTCATGTAATTTATTACATTAAAATATGTTACTCTAGGAATGATCACTACATCCATCTTAAAGCTCTTATTTAGTATCACCTTCATGGAAATGTGTGACCCTTGTGCCAATTTTCTTTAATGATTCTCGTAATGTTTATATTCGCACAAAGCTTCCACAGAGTAAAATCTCTCTGATTAGGAAGGGCGCCATCTCTCAGTTCTTTTGTTATGTTTTGGTTGGTGGCTCTTCAGTCTCGAGCCGAGGTTAGCTGGCTGGTTCGCTTAAGTAACTTTGTTCTGAGCTTCTACCTGTTTGTGATCACTGCAACTTATAAGGGTGAATTTCTTTTCTAAATATGTTGTCGTATATTACTAGGACATGTAACTATATATGGGTCATGGGAACTTACCTGTATTACTAGCTCATCCTATCCTATCCTATCAAAGTTAGCAAGTTGACTTTGTGGACCTTACCTTTGTCGCCTTTCTGGGTATTACTTCCGCAATGTTATAATGATCAAGGGCATATGTAATGACAGTTTGTACCAAAAGTTCCAACAATTGAGGTTCCAGAAAAATGGGGAAAATAAATGTGTACCCCATTTATTTATTCAAAATCTCCGTAAACAATTTTCAAATCTTTAAAATTTCGTAATAGCGCAATTTAAGTAGAATCAAACTAATCAATGCATATCTGACAATAAAAGAAACTTTCTTTTTAAGAAATGTGTCTTATTAAAAGCAAAAAGCAAAGCAATCTCTGATTACCCTCCCCTTTCTAGGACTTATACGCCTCAGGACTTACAAGCCAATGCATGTGGTCAAATGCCTGTCTATGGATCAGAGTGTGACAGCCAGGGTGGGGGATCAGCCCGACGCCGGAAATGAGATCGAAGAAGGGGATGGTAGATGAGATGCGAGAGATGAATGACAGGAAAGGTGAAGATGGAGCACCAGTGGAATGATGAATGCCGGAGAACCCGGAGAAAACCCCCAGATGCCGCTTTGTCCACCACAAATCCCACATGTGAGTCCCTGGGATCGAACCCGTGCTGCCTTGGTGACAAGCTAGCAATCTAACCACTCGGCCACCAAGAAATGCATCTTGTCACTGAAAGGAATTATTGAGTACCATACAGGCTTACTAAAATCAGGAAACTGTTAAAGAAATTCTGTTTATCAGTTCGAGATGCAAACATGACAGTGCTCTTCCCCTAAGATCAAACGCAAAATGGAACATAGTTCAGTTAACAGCCTCAATGTGATAAATGTTGATCACGCCTTTACCGTTATGTTCCCAATGTTTGCACAGACATTAAAATTCATAAAGAACTAATTACTTTTTAATCTCGTTTCTGTTTCCGGACCAAAAATCGGATAGCAATGGACTGCTTAGCATAACGAAACAGAATAAGCCCTAAATGCATTATGCAGTGTGTTTGGTTTCCACGAGGATTTCTACAGTTTCACAAGGGTATTCATATAGCTCCACTTTTTTATATCTCACTATTTGCATTTAGAGTGAAAAATGAAAACTCGCTAATCACGTGTACTTTCTCAACCATTCCAAACAAAATTTAGACCGAAGCCTGCAATATAATTATGAAGCCAGAAACCAGGTATTTTCTGTGTATGGAGCGAGAATACAAAATTTCATTAGATTGTCCAACATTCAACTTTTTAGTACTACAATATATTTTCGAGTAAAGAATAAATGTATGTCTATTTTCCGTTTTGAATATAAAACCATTTTAAGTCAAATAACTTTAAATATATTCTACAAAAATCCATCTCCATAAACCAAGGAAAAGCACCCAATTGTGAAAATAACAAAGTTGTATAAAAAGTGTCCAAATTTGCAGGTGATTTATTACATTTTCTTTGACTGCTCTGTTTTCAGAAGTAGGGGATTTCAAATTTCAGTACTGTTTTAATAATTGCCTTGTACAGATCACAATCTCAGGTCAATAGCCTTACATTAGTATCAAATATTATATAATCGGAAACTAACCTGGTATAAGAGCTTTCTCAGCAAGGAAAGGCCTTAATATCACGATTATTCTAAAATGTGAAATTGTTTCGCTAAATTTACGATTTGCATAATGCAGTCTTTCTTTATAAATAACGAGTCTTTCAAATTAAAGCTTAAAAGTATAATTAAATATGCGAATAAGACAGTTCATTACAATGGAGGATTTCACTTTCTGTGTCCAGAAGTGTGAAGTTTTTGAGCATTCATGATTGAGATTTTTATTTTAGAATTTTAACGGTGTGTGCTCAAATTTAGGCGCTTTCTAAGTGAATATAATGAACTAGACTCGCTGATAGCCCACCAAGGGCTGACAAAATAATTTATAACCAACTTATAATAAACTAAAATGGTCTCCTTATGCTGCTTGTAGACTAGAAGGACTAAGCTCCATTATGGAATTGTTCTCGTTTTGGGAAATCCAAAACAGGGTGCACTCGGCCTCCTGAAATCGTTGGGTAACATTTCAGAATTGAAGAGTAAAGGTTTTCGGTCTCGAATTCCACACGCAGGAGGGTACTTGTCATACTCACTATATCCCAGTGACCATCCTTCCCGGCATACTGCGATTCACCTCACGGTATCGTACAGATGTGGAGAATATGAGCCTCGGCTCATATTTTAAATATTTCTCTTCGCAATATTTATTTATTATACTATATTTTTTGGTGTACATGAGGTAACGTAATGTAACTAGTTTTCTAAGTGTTTTGAATAAGTGCTGCATTAAACTCGAATGGAATTTCGTTTATGCCTCATTGAAACGACTTAGTACAAATCCATTACAGAATATCTAGTATAGCATTCCTACCCCTACATTTTAAGAGCATGTGGATTTCCAACCAAATAAGAGAAATAACACACACTTCGCAAGCGCTTTTTCTTTTTGGAAATATATGATTATTTGTATAGGTTTAACTCAACCGCTTAAAGGGAGATGGAAATCGTCATATTGGCTTCTTAGATTAAGTGCTTTCATGGAAATTTAATTGTTAAATTGACAGAAATGTGTTAATTGCTTTGAGGATTTTGTAACTACAGTAGATCGTAGCGTATGCACCATAGTCTAAAGCCTATGTGACGAAAATGCCTTCATTCCTCGAATCAATAAACATAAAGCATCGCAATACCACCTAGGAGGGTATAAAATAAAATAAAGGATCAGCCACAAAGGAAGTGGCCAGGGAATTCAAATGCAATCGTGAATGACATTTTTGCTATAATCCGTACGAAATGAGAAGAAAATGAAGCAAGCCAATGGAGCGCCAGCAGGAGCGCTGCGTTGGCAGATGGTTTGTGAGAGTGACAGAGAGAGAGAGAGAGAGAGAGAGAGAGAGAAGCAAGATACGGCTAGTGTAGCACACACAATGACCCGATCACTTGGCGCGGAGTCCAGCGGGCATGCTTTCATCACGTTACCTTTTAAACTAAGACGATAATACCAATAACAATAATTATATAAACATGGCAGTGAGTGCCCCGCACAATTTCAGTTTAAGCGCATAACATATAGTTGGATAAATTAAGCATTTCTGTACGTAGGAACTTTACCCTGTGATAAAGACAGATTATTCCAATACCCTGGCAAGATCGAACTTAAACACAATACCGCTGATGGTGGTGTATAATGGTCAAGGTCTTTCAGCAATCCTCATAGATATCTCGTTTGACACATAACTAAAGAACCACACACAGTAGAAACACAGTTTTTAGGCAGTCTGATTCAAAATTGTTTGTCCTGCTCAGCTATAATACTATAAACCCTAACCTACAGCGAGACTGTGTGGTACTTGAACTAGGCAACCGCGCTCTAGTGACTTTCACCAGCGTTATCTAGTTCCGCCTCAAATTCCTTCTCGTTTTGTAGAGATTATACGCCTATTTCAGTGTAGGCCATGTTATCACTAAAGATATTCAGCGAAGAGGAAGATTGAAAGAATCTATGCTATACGTTAACTAATATTTTATTGCTATTGGTCTTGCTTCTTTTGTTATACCCATTGATGTACATTATAACTGAGTATTTTTGCCTGTGTAATAATAGCTTAAAATTCACAGAACTGTCATTCTGTGCCTATGAATCCTCCGCGATAAAGCATGACAGCATATTGACGACTCGGAGGGCAAGTATTGAAAACTTACAATTACAAAATACTCTCTCCCTATTCTCATTTCTGGATATAAGTTCGCCTGGTTATGAATTTCACCCAAGCTGAGAAATCCATTTCGTGTAGGAGGTAATGATGTGTTTCACGCGTTGAATTATCTTATTAAATGTGTGATCTAAACATTCGAACGTTAAACTTCAAAGGAGAATTAAACTGCATGCAGTAGCTACCATAACGTTGAGAAGCAGTAAAATTCTATGGTCAATATCCTTAAGTATGTTAAGGCAACTAGGCTGAAATGTTATAACCTGTGCAAAATAAATAACTGTAGGCATTATTTTGGGGATTGCCAGACGTGTGTATGTTTTCAAAGACTAAAGGTATTCTTACTTACCTTGTCCTGGTGCATCCGACTGTTCATGTGCGAGCATAACAGCCAGGTTCATCTCGCACTCGTCGTGACTGGCGAAGGTGAACGGTGATTCCTGTCCGGGACAAAGCGGCGCTTCCGAACACTTGCAACGATGTCCCACCATGTTGCAACCTTCAACGCGCACCGGATCATCACAACGCACATCTCCGACCCCGGGTATTTCTGCAACATTCAAACGATTTCATAATTCATTGTGTGTATTCTCTAGCTAGGTGACTTTGAGAGAACAATGGGAATATAGTGTGGCTAAATATTTGTGAGAACCTTCATAGTGACCAAACAAAGGACTTATTGTTTCATATTTGGAGGAGTTCAAATTTAAAATAATGGAAGATTTCTCATCATTCCTTACTTCTAGTCCGAATTGAAAAATCAGATACCATTTCTGCAACGTTACAGTATATTGAACAATTTTAGAATGTTTAACTTCTATGGTTTCTCAGTTATGCAAAAGGTCATCTAGCGAGCATTGGGCGAGCATTTTAGAGAATTTCATACAATGCCAAATGTACCGTTTTATTTGAAGAATATATGAAAATAACATGCTAAATCATTAGCAAATGAAAATAATTGACAAGAGATGAATTATAATCATAATTTGAACTGCTTGAAATTTATGTATGACTTATTGCAAGTTGTTATTACAATAAAAGGGCGATTACAAACGAAACCCATTCTTCCATTCAACTTTGACCAGTTATTTTGAACGCTATCAATAGCAAAAGAGAAAAAAAAACAAAATTAGGTTTCCTGATTTAGAAGTTAAAGAGAAAATTAACTAATTCAACGTCAAAGCTAGTTGACGCTATTTTCTTCATATCCTTTCGACTTTTGTGCCTGAGAACCTTAGAAAATGTTCAGCAGTTGCTTATCATTACACTTGCCTAGACAAATACATCAAAGGTTGCTTCAGTATTTTATATAAATGTATGGCACTTTTACAACATATAAGTCGATTTTTAGTCTTGCATCTTTGTGGGTTCAATTCTCGTGCCCTACCTTCCTGACCCATGGGGTTTTACGGGAGTTTCCGGATCATCAGTCGAATGCTGGGAAGGTTTCCCATCTCTCCATTTCACCTCCATTCTCATTTCACTTCACCTTTCATCTGCTTGGTCTGTTTCAGGGTTGCAAGTGTCGGCGAGAGGACTCGGCATGTGCATGGCAGGGGAAAAGGATGCTGTGAGTAAAACTTCGTCTTCCGGAATGGGGTGGTCTACGGATCTCGGTCCTCCAGGGAAAGTGTACGTTCACATGGGGGAGGGGAGCTGCCATCCGGGAGTCTAAATCTATAAACGCTAGGGACCCTGCCCTTTGCCTATCGTGCCTCCTGCTCCGACCGACCTCTGGTTTCCTCATGGGGCGCCCCGTCAGGGTCTATGCACAAAGGTTCTGCGTAGCTTGATGTGCTAAGTCCCCCTCCGCTCCTAGTCCTATCCTATCCTAGTCTTAGCTGTACAACCGCATTGTCAACATGAGACACATTTATCCCGCATCGCAAAGAATCAACATGTGTTTTCCCTAAGTAATTTTTGTGCTGTATCTACTAAGATTATTTGTTTTTCTTATGGCTAGTGAGGTACGTAATACACCCCATGAAGCTGCAATGGTAGTAAAATATACTTTTTTTTTTAAAAAAAAAAAAAGTGGCTTAGCTCGTGCGTTCCGTGGACCCTTCAGTTGTTATACCATAATTTGTGCGTGAGATTTAGACTACACTGCTTGAATCCTAAAAAATAATTGGATAGGTATATGAATAAATAATATTGTCATATTTATTTTGTCCTGTTGAAGGAAAACTAATAAATAATTTAAATCCCCACAACAGTGATGCCACCAAAGAAAGTTAACTTATGCTCTATAAAGATCACATAGGTACATATGTATTCAAATATAACAACCTTTCTAGTGATGGTATATATTTAAATATATCCCAGCATAAACATGAAAGACATAATAAATTCCAAGATTTCGGATAAATCTTTTTTTTAAATAAGTAACGTGACTGGGGTTTCTGACAGTGTGACATGTATAGAATTGGAATGAGTGACACTACGCCTTTTATCTAATCATTTGAAACATATGCTGAATCATCGTCGAAAAAAAAGAGTACGTTTTATTAATTTTCTTCTTGACCTCAACAATGTGGTCTTATCTCATACTGTGACTAGCATTACTCATCTCAAAATTACTTTGTCAAATTTTGTGACGAAATCCTACCTCGGTTAATATCATCCAGAGTTAAGTTTTGATTTTTCTTTAAAAACTGCTGGAAATTTGGTGGATGCCTTTGAGAATTGTATAATCTGAATAATTTGTCATCAATATATGTTTTGTATTTGACTTGTTTCACCACCTTTTCGGATACAAATTTGCCCAAGTTGTTGTTCTCTCTCCACATCTTCTACATGCAGTTTTTAGGTATCACAGCTTCAATCCCAATAAAAGTCGAAGACGAAATTTCTAAACTCTAATCCGTAAAAGATTGAAGCAAACGGGTCGCAGTGAATTCCTACAAAATCATAACAGGTCGAGATCTTCGACGAATGGAGATACGTAAATTCTTATAATACCAGAGAAATGCTATTAATTTCCTACAATAATTTGGGTTGGTGAAGCAACGTTAACACCGGTTGGCGTGGTTAAAACCGTTATATTTGTTCTTATTTTTAAAATGAGAACATTGTCAAACAGCTTGACATTAAGTTTTGGTCCAAATATTTGGATGTCAAAATACGGTTTTCAATAACGTCTTCATGAAGAAATGGCAATCCTGTGCCAATCACTTTCTTATTTCACTCTCACCAGTAACAAATTGCTTACGGGTTAATGTCGCTGCACACTGATCAAATCTATAGTTAGCCGCCCCGTATATATCTTCATCACCATGGAAGCATGACTTAATATCTCTCAAGCCTCAGGATAAAAAATTTGATTGACAGAACAAGGCAGCTCCATGCCGCCGCAGCTGTGCCTACGGGCAGCCGAACCGAAGTGTCACTACTGTGGCGCTTCCTGCAGCACTTCTACGTGCAACATGACCTCCATCGCCGCTTCTACTGTGCCATATGTGAGGGAACCACTCTGTCCCCTGTATCCTCGCAGGAAGGCACAGATGAGCCGCCAATTCCGGCAACAACACCACATCCCCAGCGCCGACACTACCATCAACAGAGCTAACCAGGAAATTCAGGGCCTAAGCGATGCCACCCAGGTCCTGTACCCGGAGTTTCTGAATCTGGTGGCGAAGCTGACAGCCCTGGAGGACCTCATTAGGGAACTTCAGACTTCAACAACCACATCACTTCTGCATCATGAAGCCATAAACCAGAGAACTCAGCAGCAATTAGAGATCATCAACCAGACCCTTCGGGTACTAAACAGCAACATCATAGACATCAAACACCAATTCAGACGACCAGACACATCCAGCGCGCACGTGTAGTTACACAGAAAGCCCAGAGTTGAGCACGAGCCAGAGAACGTGCCAGGCTTCCTGCAGAAATGATAGATAGATAAGGTATCTTTATTGGTTTCAAACTATTGAAGTTATTACACAAGTATTTAGTGCATGGGCCATTGTCTGTACATGCACATTTAAGATACAAGGTATGGTGACAAAATAAACAACAGAAGAAGAAAAGAAAACAAAAAGAACAAGAAAAAGGAAAATAGAGATCAATTACCTTTGTCCAAGTGAACAAATTTGACCTAGCTTCGCGCACTTTAGCAAGAAATTGCCTATGTTTTGCCAGCTCCTCTGGTCAGACTATAGATCCCAACATACCAATCTCTTTCTGACGGACTTAAGAATGTTTCTTTGAGTTTAATTGTTCGCTGGTTCCCCCACACTGCACATTCCGCCAAAATATGTACCCAGTTCTCATCCAAATCACAGAATGGGCAGATTCTCCTGAAAGAATCGTCAGTCATTTACTGTGCTCTTCAGCCTCCCAGTCTAAACCATGCCATGATCTTTCCTTTATTCCTAAGTTAAGTGTATATGCCTCTTCATCCTAATTCAATTTCATTTCATTTGCTAGACTTAGAGAAGGTTTAATGTTACAATCCGATTCTATTTCCTGTTAATTTATGTCTCATAGTCTTCTTTTGACATCTTTCCATATGTTTTTGTCATTTGTTTCAGCTCTTTGCCATACTGACCCCATTCCTATTCTCCACAAGCCCCTTTCCAAATCAGCTGCCCAAAACATAGGAGACAGGTTTCTCGCTGGTATTTATAACATTTGAAGCGTAGTGTGAAGTTATCCCTCTGCATCAGCCTCAGCCAGCACTTCACTGCTCTTATTTTGCAGTGTATTGTGTCTCATAACATCTCACCTCCCTCAATACCCCCGAATTTGATGTGCCTTGTGAAACTCCAAGAACTCTTTTCAAAATGCAACCTGTGTTTTATTTACATGCTCTGCTCTTTCCCATCCCCAGATTTCACTTCCGTTTAACAAAATTGACATCATAGGATTATACATATCTTCTAATGTATCTACAGGTACATCCGGTATCGGCGAGAGGGTACGTAATAATTCATTTAACTGCTCTCGCGCTTTATAGTTAGTTACTGATAGATTTTTGATCCATTTTGCTCTCATATTAAACATTACTCCTAAATAGCAGAAATGTTTAACGTTTTGTAGTTCTAGCCCCTTTAAAAACATTTTTCATCCCTGACATACACGTAGCCATTTTTGAAAGCCATTTTTTGTTTTATTAATGTTTACCACCAAACTCCATTGTGTGCAATATTTTTCCAACCTGTCAATAACTTTCTGTAAGCCTTCTACCGTCACTGACAAAATTGTCATATCGTACGCGTATAAAAGTACAGGAATGCAGACATCGTCTACATTTGGGTCATTCATTTCCTCTGTTATTAACACGTCTGCCAAATCGTCTATGAATAAATTGAACTACAGGGGTGATAAAATACATCCGTGACGAACTCCTCTACTGGCCGATTTAGATTCACTTATTGCATTTTGGTCTATTTTGATGCTGAAACTCACACTGTTGTAAATTTGCATCAGAGCTTTCATCATATTACCAGAGAGTCCTTTGGTGTGTTTCGCCCAAAGGGCATTCCTCTGCACGCTATCAAAAGCCATTTTGAAATCCACAAAATCCCAATAAGGTTTCCCCCTCTTTCTATTCAAGTTTGAATCAATTAATGTTTTTAATACGAAAATATTGTCTGCAGTAGAGAACCTTCCCTGAAACCCGCCTGAAATTTAGAAATTATATTGAACTCTTTTACCCAACCCTTAACCGGTCATAGATAATTTTACAATATACCTTACCCAGTATAGATAGCAGTGTAATTCCTCTATAATTTTCTGGTTACTGAGTATTACCCTTACCCTTGGATATTGGCTGAATAGTTACTGTTGTCCAAGATTCAGGATACTTCTCATCGTTAAATAATTTGTTAAAGACCACCCGCAGTAGATGCAATATTTCAGGAGCTTATATGGAGCATTTAACAAATTCGCTTGGAATTGCTTATATTCCCGGTGCTTTGTGATTCTTTAGGCTTTCTATTGCCCGAATAATTTCCCCGTCAGTTATTTCCCCATCTGGAATTGGTACTGTAGGATTTAAGCACAGTTCAGCGAAAGACTTCCGAGGTCCCTCCCACTCTTCCCCGCCAACTTTAACGTACACACTATTAAAATACGCTAACCATCTTTCTGGTTTGATATTTACGTTATCCCGTCTTCGCACTGTATATCGAATCTCTCCGTTCTGTCACTATTCTTAAATCCGCCGCCATTTTAGTTTAACCAGAAATAGCATCACGAAGCATCCTAAACCCACCTGTCACCTTTACTTCCTTTCCACTTTCACTTCCCAACCGCTAGGCTGCAGTCAGGTTTCATGACTGCGAGCCTGGTAATATCCTTTACCCGTTCCCGCCCATCGGACTGCAGCACAGAAGATTCCAGAAGCTAACGCGGGTGGTATGCGACACCGCGCTACCTTCACCTTTAACTCCTACCTTTGTTATTCTTCTTTTTTCCTTCCGGTGAAGGAGCTTTTAGTGGGTATGGCTGACTATTGGCTAGTCCTACACTCTCAGTCCCGAAATCCCATCGGAGCGGGGTAGTACCTAAAAGCATTTTCTCCTTCATTCGAAAAAAGAAAACTTTGTTTCCCAACAGACATGTGAACTTTTTCTAAGCTTTCCATGCAGACCTTAACGCTAATATTTATCAACACATTTCTAGATAATTTGTACAGTATATAAGTCATAAAATGACGCATTGCAGAGAATAACAACGCATTTAGAAAAAACGAAGACATTTAAGAAAGATAAATTTATACAAGACGCGGAGCATAAATGTTCATATGGGAGCCTCACACTTTACGTTAAGAAATTGCCCTGCAGAAATAAAATTTGAAGAACTGGTATGTTTTGACTAAGAAATTTATAAGGAAAGACATACACCCCAGTACAGAGCATTGTAAATATTAGGAACGAACAACCAGGATATAATTGACTAATAATAATATAATTTTGTGAAATAACTTACATCACAAAATGTAACTATCAAGGAGGCGAGCATGTAAGGAATATCATAATTGGTAAATTCCACCACCACACAAACGTTAAGGCACACAGGATTAGACAAGAGAGAGAGCTCCGAAGTGAGACGAAGAAAGGGTATATTTCTTAAAATTTCAGGGGATTTGGAAAAAGAGTCAGATGAGAGAGAGAGAGAGAGAGAGAGAGAGAGAGAGAGAGAGAGAGAGAGAGAGAGAGAAATCAGAGTTGTAGGCGAGACAGAAATAATGTGTTTTACCAGAGGAGTCAAACAGAAGCTTGACTTCTAAAATTGGTTACTTTTGTCTTCTCAGCATGCCAGGTAAATTCACCAATAGAAATAGTGGTTACATATGAAGGCGAGAATCATGGTGTCATAGTAGGGGGATATAAAAAGGGGAGATTGCCTCAGATGCAACACCCTCTTATAGATTCTCATCGAACTAAGAGAATCTCGTGTGAACAAAGACGGAAGATTGGTGTGTGTGTGTGTGTGTGTGTGTGTGTGTGTGTGTGTGTGTGTGTGTGTGTGTGTGTGAATGGGAGTCCGCGGCATAATCGCAAAGTGGCGGGAAGATATAATACACAGATTTTTATATTTCTTTGTTGTTATTGTCAAACAGTTGCCGCTGTGTTAAGTATTGCGTTGTAATAGATTAAGCTATTTAAGGAAATTCGGTTTATTAATTAACTTCACCCACAACATCCCGAGATTCACGCTAGGATAGGCGTTTCTCCTCACTCTGCTACTGGCAGCCGGGCAGAGAACGTCAGGGAACTTCGGAGAACTTCCATCTTGGGACAGCATCCAGTGGAGAGAGCACGTTTTGGTTACGTGCGGATCGACATCAATTCCCGTCACCACTTAATGGCTATCTGTTTGACAGTGCTTTAATTTTAAACAATGAACATAGATAAAGTTTTTAACCAAACAAGCCTGTATGAAGGTTGTCCAGTCCAGTTCTGTGCTAAGTCAGAGAGAAGGTTTTTCTGTTTAGGAATCTGCATATTAATTATTAACTACAACTTTGTAGGAATTCACAGAACCCAAAGTAAACAAAAACTTTAAGCTGGGAGCCACGGTCAGGGCTGGTCGCGCTGAGTACTGTTTAAGCGACCACAAACAAATAAATAAAAAAACAGATCGTTATCGTTTAGAAAATCCAGCGCATATTACTATTCTTGCACGATGTTTAATGAGACATTTGAATACATATAATATTTCCTTTTTAAACTATGTTGCTGAAAAAACAACGCCCGCGTTGATTACAGCTTGTCATCTGGTGCCGATGCATAATATTGTATTCTGATGTAATTTGGTTTCCTTAGCCAAACACAGTTGAATACTATAGGTTCATGATTTCAACTCATTTTGCAGTGAATTGTACATTGGCAGCGAACTGAAACAGTAAACCTACACATTCGTTTT
Organism: Deroplatys truncata; assembly: GCA_030765065.1. Classification (NCBI taxonomy): domain Eukaryota; kingdom Metazoa; phylum Arthropoda; class Insecta; order Mantodea; family Mantidae; genus Deroplatys; species Deroplatys truncata. Next base: position 116,222,235 of record CM060975.1, read on the forward strand.
CATCTATTATGCTACAATAAGCGGAGGTATGATGGCTATAACGGGCGACTAATGCTACGTAATTTGGTGTGTGCACAATTGTACAGTTTACATTCTCAGCAAATAGCGCCATAATCCGTCATTACGTCCCTGCGTGTTATAATTTTCACGTCCATCAATTGTAACAAACGGCAGCTTAGACAAGTCTTGACAGAGTACATCGTGATATATGGTGACACATTTCCACACACTGGATTTGTTCTTGTTCCATAAGGTGGTCATCACCATAAGGGCTCTCCACCTACACATGTTGTACTGCGGCTTCAAGCTCAAAATATGATTTGTAATAATCACATCATATTTTAAAACCAAATTTCATAAGTATTCTACAATATCATCTTCACTACATGTATTAGGCACATTACCCGTTCCGTCTGCCTTTGTTCAGCTCCACCCTGTTCTTGGGCGTCCAACTTCTCTTCTATCTCATGGTTTATACTCTTGTATCATCAATTTATTATTTCATTATTGTTACTAATCAGGGGCGATCCCGGGGGTGTGCTTCCGTACCACGGCACTCCTTAATAAAATAAAGAAATACGTATTTGAAATTAATTGTATACTCCACAATTACATCAAGAATACGATCGTGCTTATTATTCTTAATGGTGCAATGAAATGACTTGACCGACAATAGTAAACCATAGAAGCTGCAAATTGCGAGTTTGCAACCTTATCATATTATTATTATTATTATTATTATTATTATTATTATTATTATTATATGCATGCGTGTCTCTTCTGTCCTGGCACGGATCCATAGGACTCTGGGTTTTAAGTGCAGACTCTAGCGAGGATTGGAAGGCAAGAGGTTAGCCCATATACGTGCCAGTTAGTACCTGTCACGGCTTATCTTGGCAGCATATGCGAATCATAAGTACCAACTTTATCGTACACCTACGCAAAGTGTGCTATACTGAGAAGTGAGAAATAAGGTGCCAATCAATTGCAGGTAAAAGCAGAAAATCGTCTTTTGGTATATCATATTCGTCATTAATTTGTCATTGTGTATACTACAAATTAAATTAACCATTCTATGATTCTGCCTGCACTGCCAGCAGTCCAGCAGACGATTGAAAGAGAAGTAAATCTCTATAGACAGCACCTGCAGCCTGCAGCTGTGAGTTTGCATGCGCAATTTGACCAGGAACCGTGGTGTTTGGTTTAGCTTCATTAGTGTGTGCACTTGCACTCTATAATACTGTGCCTACCGGTTAAGGTTTCGGTTAGATATAAACTGGCTTTCAGGGCAAATTTTTATATTAGGACCTCGGTTAACAGCTAACCGGGAATTATTCTTAGCGATGAACTAACCGCCACCTCGGATAGCGGTTAGGGTACTAACTTGGAAGTAACAACAAAAAAAGACAGAAATAAAGAAATGGTGTAGTGGTGGTGGTGGTGGTGGTATATTTATTGCTTCATATAGGAATTTCGGAGAGGTATTCCTGGCACTACCACAGCATTCATGCTTCAGCCGCCACTGCTTCTAATCAAATACTGCTGTTTCCAATTCTTCTAAAACTCAAGTTTATAATTTACTTATATATATATATATATCTTCAGTTTATCTTCATTTCGAAAGAGATCTCTTCCGGTACAACCTTCTACCGTTCCCAGAAATCTCATTTCTGCTGCTTGGAATTTACTTTTATCTTTCTCGTTCATAATCCAGATGCATAATGCATCGACATTGAAATAGCCATTGTTTTATAAAATGTAATTTTTGTATCTTTTCCAGTTTTATTTTGTAAAGATTTTGTAATTGTCTACTTATTTTTTTATTTTCTGTCTTTATCTCTGTGAAAACGTATGTTACAATTAAGTAATCAAAGTGGGAGACTTGTGCTAACATTTTGCCTTCTGTAATAGTTTTAGATCTTTTATGACATTTTCCTGGGTGGCATCATTTCTTATTCACTTGTTGATATTTTCAGTATGCAATTATTTCCTATAACATTCATCTTATAGACGAGCGTTACGAGTAATTTTCATTCTTTTATTAATACCACATTATTAGCATGCAATAAAATAATTGATAATATTTTCAAAGCTATTCAATACCTGAATTTATATGATCTCTCAGATTATTCATATAAAGTGTAAAGCGCGTTTTCTTATGGATAGACAAGTGACACAAATATAAAAAATATATCTTGCGTCACATTTACACTACTTTCCATTCCCACTACCGTTTATTTTTATAACTTCTTTACTTCTCTTTTTACTTGATGTTAATCGAGATAAATCACTACAGAAATAGTGTACTCACATGTTTAAGAACCTAATCGTCATATGCTGTCCTAGAAATTTCATGTTCTTTCCATGACGTCGCGAGAAACAACTGAAAAGCGACAGCATTGAAAAATGGCTACGTATTCAGCAATTGAAGCTAACATCAAAGGATATCTCGGAAGTAGCTGGTGCCACAAAAGAGTCATTTGAAATAAATTGCGTGTTTTAAAGAGATCTACACTTTTTATGTAGTAATCCCTTTTGTATACCTTGTGGAGTAACAATTACACAAAGTTATTTCCGAGTAAAGAGGGCTTTATAGACTATTCCCAGAAAATTCAAGAGATACACTTTGTTTGTCATCAATATGTGGTATTTTACTCAAATGCATTAGAGCCACTTTTGAGAAAATAGAGTTTCGAAAGCTTTTCCATGTAAACGGTACTTTAGAATCGGGAGGTTTTCTTGAAAATCTATCACATCGCATCTTTGAAGCACACTAAACTTATATACCAACTTTTGTATTTATCTTAGTTGACGGTTTTTAGCTATGCTGTTCAGACACACACACACACACACACACACACACACACACACACGCGCACACACACACACATACAGAGTTTTTTCTAAAAATGTTTTTTAGATTCAGGGGTCCTCAAAATATGTACTTCCGGGCGAAATATCGCTATCCAATTTTTTGGTAGACTACAATACCTTTTCTACTTACAAGGTGTGTGGTAGAGAAAGGAAAAAGCTGATATAACTATTCCAGCCATGAGCTCCTGAGAAGCGTAAGAATGGCCTTTTAATGCTTTAAGAAGACTAGAAATGTAAGGGAACAGACTCTAAACTCATTATCACAGAATTACATTTTGAAATATAAAATCGCCTCTCTACCCGTAAAAGAAATTTATTTATTATTTCTTCAGTGACCGTTATCACACAAATTCTGCTAGTAGTGCAACATTCTGCCAATTGTTTTTATTGCAAGGAAATATGAAATTAAGGAAATAACACATAAATATTATCGTTGGAAATTTTCATAAAAGTAAAACTGAGGAAGTAAATGCGTTAAGAAGCAACTTTCATGTATTATAAAGAATAAAAAGCTGAAGTATATACTTTTGAATTTGTTTTGTAAAGTATTTTATTTATAAATCATGTGAAAAGTGTAAGACAGTTATATCAGGACACAAAATTGAAATTTTGTTCCAAAATGTTGAAAGCTGCATGGCAAGGAAATTTTTCCATACGTCATTAAAACATAAGATTTCTTTTTACAGAAGTGTCAGGGAATATGGAAGTGTTTTAGAATATATCGCAAATATCTGCTAAAAGCAAGCCAATTCGTTTACAAATACAAAGTTTTCTAACTTCAAATTCAAATAAAAAGTTCCAATTGGCATATACTTGATATTACTATAGAATATATATTTTCCTATAGAAAGACAGTGTGGTTTTTTGTCTAAGATTCGGCAAAGGAGGTTAATTACCCTGCAGAACGGAAGATGGGGGTACGGTACATAAAAGCGAGTTCTTAAGGGTTGTGGGTTCTGTATATATTTGTAATATAATTGTAATTCATGATTATTATTATTATGTTTTTTCTTCCTTCATTGTGTTAGTTCATAGTGCATACTAATGTAAATATAGTGAGTATATATTTAGTATTATACACATAATGTTGGAATATAGGGACAGGAAAAACATGTACAGCAATGAGGCCCATGCGATTGTTGTATTGTACCAGAGTAGACTGAAATTGTTCACCCCACCACCACCGCCACCGCCGCCACCACCATTTAAAGTCCATGTCTATTGGTTTCTGAGCTAAGCTACTTACAGAAAGACAGAAAGAAGATGCACTCACCGGCAGTTTTTCTTAAATTCAGAGGGGCTTGCATTGTACTATATAGCTTCTCCAACTAAATCATTATATAAAATGTTTGCTTGCAATGTTAGGTATTGCGCAGAGAAAATTGAAGTAGTAAAACTGGCTTTTCTATCATCAAACACCTCGCCGCCGAATAAATTAATTTTTATTTTTAACTTGACATACTGCATGCTGAATTTGGGATTCCATATCCATTCCAATTTCAGACTATCAAGAATTTATACCATTAAAGCGTAATTTAAAACTGAAACTTAGTGGGAAATTATTGCTACATTCTACAGGATATATTATTTATTTGTATATTTTTCTGTGTGGATAACTAATTACAATATTAACTGTTATAAACGCCTATTTTCATATTCTGAAATATTCATTTACCATAAGGACTTCAATATAAGTGCATGAATACATAGGTAGGTGGGAAATAAATGAACAAATATGTTCGTGAATTGCTGCACTAGGTCAAGCACGCGAAAAAGCAGAGCGACAGGTTTTTCCATCACGCTGTAGGGACTCTGCTACTGGAATGTAGAGTAGACCTTTAGCATCTATGCACTAAGGTTTATTCAATTTACCTAAAAAAAATACAAGTCTCTCTCTTCCAAATTCAGGTCTCGGGTTCGATTTCCGAGATAGCTAGAAAAATTCCCCATCCTCCCTGAAGTTTGGAAGTGACGGTGTGAGGTGTAAATGTGTGTGTGAATTTAATGTTTATAAAATCCAAATGACTTTCTCTACCCTCTATCGTTTATTAGATACAAACTGTTACTACTAAAGCTTATTTTTCTGTCTACTACATGTTAATCCAAGTAAACCTTTGCAGAAATAGCTACATTGCACATTTCGTTATAGACACAAAGGGAACAGCGATAGTCAGATGTTTAAGAACTGGACGCTATATGCTGGTCTCTGCCATGCTCTTTCCATGCAATCGCAACAAACAACTGAATGTGGACAGGACTTATAGAATGATCAAAAAATGAACAATTTGAATCTTTCGGTAATCTCAGAAATGGGTTATGCCACAAAAGTTCATTTGAAATAAATTGTGTGTTTTAAAGGGATCTAATTTTTTTTCTATAGCAAATTTTCGTCTATCGCTTAACGTTTACCAGTTATAAAAGATTATACAATTTTTTTTTCCAAATGAAGTGGATTTTACAGGCTATTAGCAGAACATTCAAGATGCACATTTTCATTTTTCATATAAATGTCTTTAATATACAGTAGGTACTTCAATGAAAATCCTAGGAGGAATGTTTAGAAAATAAAAAAAAACTCGAAAAATGTTGCATGTGAAGGATAGTATGGGGTGGGGGAATTTTCTTGCAAATGTTCTTGTCATCTTTGTAAAGAAGTGAATAAATATCGGAGCACGCCTGCCTTTTTATAAAAATCTTTTTTTTATTCAGAGGACCTCAAAATATATACTTCCGATGAAATCTCGACGTCGAATTTTTGGGTGGAATACAATACTTCCCCTACTTACTATACCTAGCAGAGAAAGTACAAACAAAACTCTCTGTAGCGGAGTGGTCAGAGTTCTGACTTCTCCAACCAGAGATACCGGGTTGGATTCCCGGCTGGTATTGGATAATCTTTGTGTAACTAGGATCATTCCCTATCCTCCGCATAGTCTGGGCGTAAAATAAGGAAGTAAAGTGTTTCATAGTTAGCAAAGGTAATGAACTTTTCTACATTCTTATCTGTTGGACCATAAATCTTCTTCAATTTCCCAATCCATCATTGCCCCTCTAATTCATTGAATCCACGTGCTGCGAAATCTTCCCTTTCTCCACCTTTCTGGCGGCGTCCACGCCATTATTGTTTTGGGTAATATTTCATCTTCCATTCTTTTATCATACCCACGTCATTCTAATTGTTTCTGTTGAATAAAATCTAAAATTGAATTTTGAACATTCATATTTTCTTTTATAATCCCATTTCTAATTTTTTCTTTTGCATATTGTAGCAGATCCCCTCCAATAATAATTTTTTTTAACTGGTAGCTCAGAGTCCACACGTCGGAGCCATAGGTTATAATACATCTAACTATTGTTTTAAAAATTGTAGTTTTAATTTCTTTTCAGACCTGTTTACCACATAATATACCATTCCAAGAAGATATAACACACTTTCCTGAGTTTATATTTGATGTTATTTCCTTTTCTTGTTTCCCATCTAGTTTAATCTTTACTACCAGGTATTTATATACCTCTTTGTGTTTAATTATCCACTACTAAATCATAATAAACATCTCCAATGGCCATATAGGTATTTGGATTTATCCGTACCTACTGTTAGGCCCCATTTGTTGTGTTCTTGAATCAATTTCTTTGTAAGATATTCTACGTCTTTATATTATTGGGCCAGAGTTAACTGATCATTCGCAAATTGCAGGGAGTATATTGTTGAGTCACCTATGGGAATTCCAAAGCTTAAAAATACTTATAGCCAACGATCAAGTTGTTTATCAGGTGTAAGCCCCCGATATGAAAGTATAGATTAAACGGATCTATACAAATAAAATAACTTTTTAAAAAATAAAGCCAAACAGGAAGCACGTCTACAACCTTTTTCACACAACATGATCCGTAAAAATTACCCGGATTTAACTATGGCAGCCACACTAAAGATAAGTTGGTCATCAGATTCACTGTTCTATAGAATCTATAGAATTGTCACCATCAGATATTTCACAGAAAACTGTCTTCAAAAGTTGTAGGAGTGCATATTTCCTTACCAGCTTTAAAATTAAACCAAATTAAGTTTTATTTATGGACGCTCTTTAACTGCTGTGGTCCTTAGCGTCCCATTCTAATTGGGCGTGAAAGACCTGTAATTTTGCTCAGAGACCTCTTTATCAGGCTTGAGGTTCTTTTACGTGCCGTAAACCTACCACACGGGACCACCAGTTTTACTTCCCTTCCGAAGGAAGCCATGCTAAGGATTTTTACGCCCGAAAAATCCATCGCCCTCAGCCGGGTTTGAAATCGCGACCTCGGGAACTGGAGGCTAGCACGATAACCACTACACCACGGAGGACGACTTTTACCAGCTTCAATTTTGCTCTCAGGTTCGTGTTTCACATGTCTGCTTAAATAATTGCTCACTCCCCTTACTGAAATAATAATTGCATGTAGTTCCGAAGGGGTAAAACCGTGTTGCTTAGGTTTTAGTCAGGATTTTACACCTATGCATGTTTCGAAACCAAGCCTGCTACGCATTTTAGATGACTAAACTTCCATAAGGGGGAAAAATGAGGGTTAGGAAATGCGGGTTTCTCTCTCTATATCCATTTACTCAACATCAAAATCTCTTTACATCTGAAATAATGGTACAACTACTTCAGGAATTTCGTCTTCCACACTTCATGTTTTATGCTTGTCTTATCTAAAAGGGCCCGCCTTTTCCAACCCGCTGCAACACGAAGCAGATGTGAATTCGATTACAATGGTGTGGGGGATAAAAAAGGGGGAAATGAAAATATAACGATAACGACCGAGAGTAGAAGAGGGTAAGAAAAGAAGAGAGATTGAGCAGAAAAAACAAAAAAAGGGAACGGAGTTTATGGAAGGGGGTTGCACATGGAAAAAAGGGGCATAAGAATTATAGGGGTTGGAATGTAAAGGGGGCAAAGAGTGTTTTATATACTTCTCTTTAACTGATTCTCTTCCCACAACAGTTCTCCGCAATCACAGCTCCTTGAAGATAAAAAAAATTAGATTTTCTCTGGAAATGCTTCAGAGATAGCATGGCCCGCCGCCTTTATTCCCCGAGATTCCCAATAAAATGACAGTGATTTTCTGCTGCTTTTTCTGTTACCCGTTGACAGAGAAAAACTGCAGCTTAGAAACTTTCACAACACAGGTATTTTACTCCTGAGTTTCCTTTAGCATTCGAACGTAAGTGCAAAGATTTATCACCGAGTTGACTTGCGTGATTGAAATCTTATACAGCGCGTCACACTATAGTAAAAATACCTTATATACCACATTATGCGTATAAAAAGTCATTCTTTCATCCGGATTGTGTTAACTACAATATATAAGGTACTCAAACTAAACAGCATATACTTATTTATATGAATATGTAATGTAATTTTCTTTTAGATATTTGGAATTCGATTACAAAAAAGTCAATAAAAATGTTAATATACCGTGATAATTGTATCTAAACAGTATGGTTTTTGTTGATAGGAAAAAAAGAAAAACAAACGAATAAAAGAGAGAGATCGTACATTTTCAAGCATGTCAATTCACTCCATAATCCTTGATCATTGAACAATGAATATTTGGAAATGGCTAGTACTTATTTGACGTCAAATGTATACTTTGATGAGTGGTAGTACACTTTTGTATCTCTTATACAAAAGCAATGAGAATGAAGAGGATCTCAGAGGTTATTTACGGAAAAGGTCATTTTATTCGTAATATTAAATCAGAATAATTTCTCTAAATCCCTGGGTTAAAAGCGATTAATGACTTATAAATTTAAGCAATATTATTTAACACTTTTAACCTGAGTGGTTTGTAAGAAAACGATGTATTAAATACAACAAATTTAAATTTTCTGGAATACACTAAACTCTTTCTAGCTATACAGGTTTAGCTTTGTTAAAAATTAGTACGCAATTATTTCGTAAAGTTATTTTTGTATTCCCTTCCATTTTCCTGAGCATATTACATGCTTAAATTGAGCTTTCACTTAATTAATCGTCACTTAAATCCCAGAGGAGTTATTTTATGTTCATCTGATACTATATTTTTCCGAGATAAATTACGTAACAGAGAACTGATATTTGTAGTTTAGCCTAGAGAAACTTCAAGCGCAACTGCAGCAGAGGCTAGTTTTTCATCCGTATCTCATTCCTAAGGGCAGAGTTGGACGATAAGGGAAATGAAAGGCGTCGATAAAACTTGAGGATGGACGGAAGAGCCCGGGGCAAGAGGAGGCGTGTGCGCTGCCTACATATCAAAATTTGAAAGGATGGAAAGTGACGTAAACGAGTTTGGTCTCCTTGGTGAGGAAAAAAAATCAGTGGCGCTATCTGTCATATTACCATTTATAGTGACACATCTTAGGAAGAAACAGGAGGCTAGGGGAGAAAGTCGATGCTACGCCGTATATCATCCGGGCTTTCATGGAGCAGGAAAAAAAACGCGAATCTCAAGACATTTTACGACCCCAGAATATCCAGCACATAAAGATGAATGATTATACTGTTAGTGGCTTTTAACTGGCATTTCTACTTTCTTGTGGACTCCCAGTACATTCCCATTACATCATGTTTCTTACCAGCTGTCCATTCACCATGACATTCACCTTCCCTTCACTTGGGAACTAAATTTTGCTATGATTCATCACATTACTTTATTTTCACAGCAACAGCATATGCACATCAAGCTGCTATTACGGGCTTAAGGAAACGATCTCCGAAAAAGGCTAAATTCCTAAATATGTATTTTATTTTTACTTTGGTTCTATGTGGTTTTTATAGCTACACGACTTCTAAAGCGTGTCATATAGTTATTTAAATAGCCTTCCTATACAATTATAGTAAAAACTAGGGATGGCAACTACATATCATCGATACCTCGATACTCGATGGTATCGAAGTATGCCTAGTACTTTGAGATAAACTTTCGATACTTTTAATTGTTTAAGCTTTGCTTGGAAGTTGTTGCGTTAACTTGACTACGAGTAGTTAAGGAATGAAAGGAGTCGAGACTCCACATTATTGCATAGCACGTCCCGAAAGGCTTGCTGGACTATAGTTCTTGATAGACCTTGACTGCGTTTCATACAACATTCCATAGGCTCTTGTGTCTAACTGAAAACATCAAAACAATGGAGGAAAGAGTAGAGAATTATCCATGAAACATGCAGCGTTAAATCATACCTTTAGTGCATTAGCTGATTTATCTGTCGCACTGAATCAAATTTCTGCAGTAGCCTGGCTTGGTGGCTCACTCTCAGCCATTATATTTACCTTCTCAGTGATCACAATCTGTGAATCCAGCGGAAATAAATCGGAACTTAAAGACGTAAAATAATTCAGCTCATAGAAATATTTGTATTTCCTTCCATCTGTTTGTGTTTATGTAAGTCAAACTCGGTTCTCGAGCATAGCTTACAGGTATACACTACGACTAATTTCCACAATATGGATAGAAAATCCTTTAAAATAAAATTTTCAGCATGTATATGTATATGTATATAGTTACATAAAAAGGGGAGCAAATAAATTATTTATTACTATTATTACTATTATTTTCATTACTGTTAGCCTTGACTAACAATAGGGGATATATTGTAGCCTGTGGCATTTGAAGAAAGCCAAACAGTTCCAGAATTAGCATACAATATAAAATTCTTTACCTGGGTTTATACACAGAAAACTAATAATAACATAAATCAGTAAACAAATGATGACCTTTACGATTTTTTTATAGTGAATCGAGTATCGGTGCTCAAAAATCAGTATCGAGTGTCGAGAAATACTGATATCGCCCCATCATTAGTAAATACGTTATGTTTTTGCTATATCATAGTGAACAAATCATTAAGAGAGTTCTCAGGAATCTACAAATACTAAATTAACTGCGGAAGAGAAAAAGAAAAGCGGGTCCTGTATATGCACTAAATGCCTTTAAACAGGATAATTTCAGAAACAATGTTATTAGAGCGTTAATTTTTTTAAACTGTCTTTTCTTGGGTTTTAATTTATCGGCAATGTCTCATTTTCAAATTATTGTACCACAGGAATTGTTCAGATTGGTATAACTGAATGAAATGTTGTATACCTCGTTACAAATAATATGCTTAAGTGTGATATTTTTAAACAATAATGCTCATTATGCAATTTTTTATGTAAGAACTTTAAGTCTCTTATTTAATATTTATTTTCTCCCAAACAGTACCGCAATTAAAACTACCTTAAATCATATTAGATAGCTATTTGTAGAATATTGTTTTAAAACGTAGTTACATTGTGTGGAAACATTTTTTCAAAATATTAAAAAAGTAACAAAAAATTAATATCTCTCTAAATGATTTAAAATCTGATGTGTTGCACCCACATGACTTTCTCTACTCTTTACAAACTATTCTTACAAACGCTTATTCTGCTATATGTTCCACGTTAACCGAGATAAACATTTGCAGAAATTATCTCATTGCATGCTTCCTTGTATGTTCAACGGGGTTAGGGGAATACACTAGGCTTTAGGCGATAGTCATATCCTTTAAGAGAGGGTTGCTATGCAATGGCTTTGAAATTCCGTTCTTATTGCACTGCAAAAAGATTAAAAAAGAAAGAATAACGACTTCTCATTTGAGAAAAGTGTTTCCATTTTTAAAATGGAAACTAATAAAAAGAGTTATCTCTCAATAACAAGAGTACCAGTCATGCAAAAGTCATTCAGAACGAAGAGGACTTCAAAGACTATTTCCAGAAAATTAATATATATATTTTTCATTTGTAATGAAAATATCTTAAACATATGGTATTTTAATCAAAGTCGTCAGAACCATTTTTGAGAAAATTACAATATTTGAAACTTTTCCATGTAAAGGGTAGTTTGTGGTGGAGGAATTTTCTTGAAAATCTACGTGTCGCACACTTTGAAAATGCTGAACTTAAATACCAAGTATGGAGTTTAGCCGACCTTTGGTTTTTGAGTTGTGCTGTTCACACATAGAGATCTCTTTCTCTAAAATGTCTTTTTTGGGGTTCAGGAGGCCTCAAAACATATTTCCAGTGAAATATTGACACCCAAGAAATGCAGTACTTCCTACTTACTATACGTAGTAGAGGAAGTAGCAATAAGAATGAAATTGGGTGCAAGTACATATACATTAAGCCGTGATTGTTGTAACAAAATAATCCAACTTAAATTGTGAACCTCAAAATTTCACAGATTAAGAATTAGACACACAAATACGACGGTAATTAGCAAAAAAATTCTACCACAATGCGAAAAGAAGTTTATTATACATAATGTATGTGCAAGCTGCTTGTGTTATGTTTCGTCGGTTCTTAAGATTTCACACAGAACTTATAATGTTACTCAAATAAAATTGAAGACGTAATTCTTATGTCTAACACCAAGATGTTATTTTAATCAAAAATTTTAAGTTATTTTAGTTGTTTTTTACCATTTGCCTGAGGTAGGTAGAGGAGGTATTATATTCCATCCAAAGTTTCGATACCGGAATTTAAACGAAATTATTTTGATACGCTCCAAACCCAAAAAGCACTTCCAGAAGAACGTGAACATCACAATTCAAATGAGAAAAATCCGATAGACACCAAAATTGGTATCTAGGAACACTTTCAAGAAAATCCCCAACTCCAAACTACCCATTACGCAGGAATTTTTCGTAAGTTTGAATACCCTCAGAAGTTAATTAAAATGTAATATGTTTACTTATAGAATTTCAATTCTGTTTTTGGCTCACTCCTATATTTTATGTTGCCCCTCTTCCTCCATATTTCATAGCAGCTAAACGAAGCATTTCTGGAAGCGGTTTTTAAACAAAATATTATCATATAGCACCCATCCACCGAGCCTTGTAATATATATTTATTCGCACTGTGTATGTGGGCGTTAGAGGAAGTGGAAAGAAAAAGTCTGATGTGTTGCATTTATATAAATTTTTTCTACTCACTCTTCTGCAAGCTGTTCTTACAAAATCTTATTCTTCTGCCTACTTATTAATGGTGTTAAACTTCGCTACAAATTTGCACATTCGGTGAAAGAAAAATACAGCAGACTAAAGCGATAGACAGACGCATTGCTATATCTTTCTGAACGGAGGAGACTCGATACCGATCCAGAGGGAATGTCCCCCATGAAGAGGTGAGGAAGGATGAAGTGAGAGGAAACACCGGATCCAGAAGCGACGGTTCAGCAATGACAGGGCCCCTAAATTTCCAGATATAGACATCCCGGCAGACAGACAGCTGGGACCTAGCCCTACACAGAGGGAGTCCAAACGAAGGCCAAAGGAGAAAGTTCACAGAAGGCATCCTTTTCCCTTGCCACGCTGCACCGAAACACCATTGCCGTCTCTTCCGACCCTGGCCATTGAATGAAATGATGATTGGAACGAAATAAAGGGGGAAAGAAAATTCGGGGGTTCAAAGAAATCGCTCAGCAATTGCCTGACGAAAAAGGCCATGGGTCAGAGTGGGCGGTCGCAGGGGATCAAAACCAGGACCTCCCAAATGCTGGCCACAGGTGTTGCCGCTTAAGCCATCCCGCTCGGTGGATCGCTGTATGAAGGCTTGGAAATTTCATGTCTCTTGCATGACCAGGAGAAAAACGATTTACCACTTGAAAGAAATGGAAGTATATCAACATTTAAAACAATAATAAAGAATATTGGAAGTGGTTGGCCACACATAAAACACTTGTTTGACATAATTTGTGTGTTTTACGAGTAACGAGACCTTTACGAATTATCAGGAACGATAATTCAAAGTCCCAAATGGTTATTCTATGAAAATTCAAGATATAAATTTTTATAATGAACATCTCTTACGCATGCGGTATTTTAATAAAAAACGTTAAAGCATTTTTGAGAAAATAAAAAACAACGAAGCTTTCCCCATGCCCAGGTAGTCTGGGGTGAGGGTATTTTTTACTTTCTCTACCACGTAACTAGTAGGTAGAGAAGGTATTGCTATCCACCCAAAATTCGATATCGAGGTTACACCGGAAATGGATGTTTAGAAGCCCTCTGAACAATAAAAAAGCATTTTTAGAAACAGATCCGTGTGTGTGAAAAGCATTAACTCAAAAACGAAAAGTCAGATAAATACTAAACTTAGTATTTAGTTCCCGCATCTTCCAAATATGCATCACTAAGAGTTTAAAGAAAATCCCCCAGCCCCAAAGCACTGTTTTCATGCAAACATTTTTCCAAAGTTTTTATTTTCTAAAAAATGGCTTAAACGTTTTGCATTAAAATATCATACATTAAAGATATTTACATGAGAAATAAAATGTATATCTAGAATTTTCCTGAAATAGCCCATGAAGTTATCTTCATTTGTACGAAATTTTGTGTAATCTTGTACAACTAAGCGATAAACGAAAACGTACTACACAAAAAGTTTAGATCTCTTTAAAACACACAATTCATTTCAAATAACTTTTTTGTGGCATCAGCCATTTCTGAGATATCCGTTATTAATCGTTAGATTTGTTCAATACGTTTTCCTTTTAACGCCCTCTCAACATTCAGTTTTTTTCTCGCGATTGCATTGACACAGTATGGAATTTTAAGGCCAGCATGCACGTCCGGTTCTGAAACATTTGACTATCGCTGTTCTTTTTATGTCTATAACGAAATGTATAATGCAGGTATTTCGGAAAGGTTTATCTGGATTAAAACGAAGTAGTTAGGAAAATAACTTTCGTAAGAATAGAATTAATTGTTCTTCCACACAAGCCGTGTGTTGGATAAGGCTGGAAAGGTAGAAACAGAGACTGAAACGTTCAGTGCCCTCGCCGGGATTTGAACCACGGATCTCCCGGTTTCCACCCGTTTGCTCTAACCACTGAACTACCATGGCAATAAGCCGGTGCGACATTAAATTGCCCAAATGATTCGCATTTTTCCCGGTAAACCACAACAACTAATTGTATTGCGATGGCCTACCCAATGTCGAACTTACAATATTATAAGTAGGTACTTTAAGTCCCGGGCTTCATAGTTGCAACCACTATTAGGTCAATTAATGGAATTAATTGTTCTTCCACACAAGTTGTGTGTTAGACAGCGTTGGAAAGGTAGAATCATAGACTGAAAGATTCAATGTCATCGTTAGGAATTGAGCCACGGACCTCCCGGTTTCCGCCCGGTTGCTCTAACCGCTGAGTTACTATGGCAACATGCCGGTACACAAATGCCATCCAGTTGAGGAATTTAACGTCGCACCGGCACGCTGCATTAGTAGCTCAGTGGTTAGAGTAACCGGACGGAAACTGGGAGATCCGTGGTTCAAATCCCGAGGATACCATTGGATTTTTTAGCCATCTGATTCAACCTTTAGTAAGAATAATTCGTATATGCATTAATAAGCGGTAGAGGCTAAAGAAAATAATGTGCATATAACAGATCAGTTATTTTTCATAATCCTCTTGTCGTATCTTTGGAAGACGAACATAAATACCAAAATTGATGTTTAATCAACTTCACGTTCTCAAGTTATTCTGTTCTTAGACAGATACACATAGATGTTTTTCTAAAAATGTTTTTTTTTATTCTCACTATATTGAATTTTAGAGTCCATCCTGTAATTCTATAGGTAAGGAGCACGGAAAGTAAAATAAAAGGAAAGAAAAAGTGTATAATATGAGGAATTATGCGCCATGTTAGAGAGCACAACATTCAATAGGCACTACTTCACTGCACAGCTTATGGGTCAAATCGTCAGTCTTGAAACAAGACGGTTTAACGTGAAACACCTTCTGGTTTTCATGGAATGCTTCCCTTTTCTCCTGGTGGTAAATAAGTAAAAGGACAATGAAGGCTAGTGATGCAACTTGGACTGGAGCCAAAATAATATAGCCGGCAAGTATTATCCTACTCAGAGACAAATCCCCGGGTACGAAACACTGCGCTGTTCTAGCGTACGTGCACTGGGTCTCAACGTGGCGAGGTGGGACAAGAGGGTGTAAACCCTGCGGTGTTCCGAGGGGGATTCTTCTCCCGCCTCATAATTTGCTGAGAAATTATGTGTAAAGCAATATACTGCCCTTACACGAATTTCAGAGGGCTGACCCCAGAGGCGGCTGGTAACAACATCGCTCCTTGATGATATCTGACTTTCAGTGTCAACTGAAAGCATGAAAATCTATCATTTTAAGGCCTACAGTGACTTTAGAAGGCATTTTTCTCCAATTCAAAATAATTCCAGCAGTCAAATTGACGGAGAGAAGATTTTAATTTAAAACATCTACAAAGAATATTTAAACTTTATTTTTCTAAATTTTTTGTTTTTGGTAGTTTTAGAATTGTTTGAAATTTGGATCTAATTTTCAACTAATTAAGCGTGGTGCTTACAGAGTTATTTTGTGTTTTAGTAAAGCACATAATATTCCGAGGTATTTTTTCGATAACAATACCGACACATGATTTAAATTGACGAAGAAATACATTTGTTATGTAGTAAAAACTGAGGTTTAATTTGAAAGCCAGTAAAGACATAGATAATTTATTGACGGACCCTTTTCTTCCCTCAGATCAAATTGCGTTTTCACTGGAATTCTAAATGTTAAACCAAAACGTTTTCTGCATTATGTGCATTTAAATCGAGCAGGATCCGAGTTTGATCCTCGACGAGCGCCCATTCTGAACTTGGGGATTTTTTGGGGGTTCTCCCGGATCGTCAGGCAAATGCCGGAATGGTTTCCTTCATCCCCCGAATTTCTTGTCCTTCCCTTTCGCTCCATTAATCGTTTGATTCATGCTTCATCCCGTTTTGATCTACATTGCCATAGTTTTATGCCAAGGCCGCGAAACGCGCCAATGCGTTGCCCGCACACAGTCTACTACACTGCGGGGTTTTTCGTTCCGTAACTATGGCATTAGCTACTCAGGAGTATTAGTAACATATATATAATGAATACTAACCTTGTTATAAGTGTTGTTGAAAGTGCTGTCCAACTGCGCGAAGACATTCTTGAAATAGTCGGATGAAATTACTATTCACACGCATAAGTTCTTCTTGCGTAATGTTCATAATTTCTGCTTTTATACTGTCTAAAGTCGCTCTATGGTGTGGGGATTGTTCCTATAAACTTTATTTTTTAGCGTTTAACGATTCCGTTGTTCTAAATTTATTCACGAAACATCTCAGTGTCTCTATCCGGAACTGGATAACCAGGAAATTGGTGCTGAAGTTGTCTACGCACCTGTCTACATGATTCAGTTTTCACGTATGTATCGTATATAAAAATATGCTGTTCAAGCGTGAGTTTGTTGGCAGGCATTTCCGTGGACTAATAAAAGAATAACATTCCTAAGGAAATCACACACAGCACAGGTGTTGTCGAAACACTTCACAACACGAAGACAAAGCAACGACTGAGGCAGCTCAGAGCTGATAAACGTATCCTTGAGAAGTCCTGCGCCTTCTGCGCAGTGACATAATGCCGAGGTCACTGCCGTGTGTAGGACAAGGTTGGAAATGTATAATAAGAGTATCATTAAATTTCGTAAAGTAATTACGACTTTGTAAGTGGCATTTGGGGTATGGCATCTCAAAATAATTTGAGAATCCCTTATGGTTTACTGGGCAAAATGCGAGTCTTTTGGAGAATTTAATATCTTACCGAAGGTTGCCATGGTAACTCAGTTGCTTAAAACAACCGGACGGAAACGCAAGATCCGTGGTTCAAATGCCGGTTTTAACATTGAATTTTTCATTCGTATAATATGATTTCAAGCATACTAAAGCTTAAAAGACTTTCTCCTTTTTAGTTCCATTTATACCCCGCCTTTAACTACATTGGTCTTAACGACGGCCTTTCCGTTGGAACTTATTGCCTACTGGCAATGATGTTAACTCGTGTAACTCTTGTCGTTGGGCTCCTTGCACTTTCTTTTATCATTAGATCATACACACATTCACGCCCTTAATTTGGCTACCACATTTAATTTTAAAGTAGAGACAAATACTTTCTGGAGTCGTTATGTTCAAACCAGCTGTTAATGAACACGGATTTTGTTCTAATAGAACTCTCTGGCTCCTCGAAAACGTACGTAATTTCCAAAAATTCGATTTTGTATGCGTTCAGTATTTCAAAACGAATAAATATTTGCCTTAATCATAATTTACAAGATGTTTACTACCTCTAGTATATCTGGAAACTTGTAAAGGAACTTTTTGACACCGGTACATTGAAGGAGGTAGAAATATTTTTAAGGAGGAGCTTTATTATTACGTTATTTGCACCACGTATGGAAGCTAATTTGAAGTAGGTTGTATTGTAGTTCCACTGTCGGGGAGTCAAACTTGATGAAGTAACTGCCCCACGTATGTTACATAGTTTCCGGTGGCCTTCGCCCCGATGTTTACTTTCCGGTGGCCTTCGCCCCAAGTTTAGGAATCAACTTTGTATTTTTATGCTTCTTTAAATATTATATATTTATGTTTGCCTCGGCTGCGTCAGTATTAATTTGTAAAAGCATGTATTTCTTAACAGGGGGTGATGCGGCTAAAGAATGTAGGCTTACACAAATTATAATTTTTACTTCACTCCATTTATTAATCCTTCACACGATTAAATAACACTTCACTGATATATAGAGAGCTGTGAGATTATTTATTAATTACTTGCACTTTTTTTAACACCTAAACTTTATTATATTCTCGCCGTAATGAGTCTTCGTCTCACACTGAATACGTACTGAACGAACGAACTGCTCAGGTAGGTTGCCTTCTAGCAGCTGACTTCTACCGCCTGAATTTGTAAATTTCTGTATTTCAAATCTCTGATTGGCTAATCCTACTCCAATAGAATACTTTTATTTAACTTAAGCTTTTTGTGGTTGTTGATTGGCTATTTATAAACTGTCTCAAAAATTATATTATTGTTGTTCAAATAATTACTAGTAGCATTATTAAACTTCCCAATTCCTTATTGCCTCAAGGTTACCTCATTGCTACCTCATTGTTAACAACTTTCGGCCTCTATTATCACAGCTCCTATATTGTTAAATTACCTAATACATTCATATAACCTTATTAAACATGTACATAATAATGTAAACATAATACAATGACTGTTACACACATTTTATATGATATACACATATTGCTTTAAGGGGGACTGTTATTTAATTTTATATTATATAATTAGACTGAAATCATTAAAGTGTAAAAAATACCGCTTCAACATTTCTCAATGTATAACGAAGGTACGAGAGAGAAGAACATGCATTAGTGGTTGCATTTGTTTCACGAGGATGAACAGTGGTGACTCGACGTTCGGCTGGCAGCACTAATGATTTTAAGGAAGAGTTGATGCTCTATTGTTGGCGAACCCACCGAACAACTTCATGAAACCAATCGAAGTAACTCGGGCGTAGCGTCTGTGGCTCACATTCGGGAGGTCACGGATTCAAGTCCCTTGTATCGACCAATGATTGAGCTTTTTGGTAGTTTCTCTCAGTTTCCAGGTAAATAAGGGGTTGGATATTCTATTATCACGATCCAAAATTCCACAAAATAAATGGAAACAAATGTAGAAATACAGGAAGGAAACTACGGAACTATAACCATCTATCAATAAGGATGCTGAACAGATGATACTGAACGATAACTGTGCAACTAAGAGCACAATATGTCCAGCATCATAATGAGTATGTGTACTTCTCAAAGAATAGTAGAAGTTTCAAGACCCCAATATCCTTATTCCGCCAAAAACCTGGGAATAATAATAGATGACAAAAGAAGGCAACTATGCAAGTAAGGCCAGATGGCACTAGAAGGCGATTACGGAACCACGGTCATCTGGAATATGCTAATTCAGGTAAAAGCGGCGAGTGTACGGATCATAATATAATATTTATGGAATCCCCAAGTTTGAATGTACTAACGCTACAAATTTTTGGAGAGGATCTGCAAAAGTTTATCCTAAGCCATGATTGATGTAGAGTATGGTATCTAAAGGAAAACTGTCTTGAGTTTGAAGAAGAGTTAAAAATAAACTTCCAAAAACATTTCCTGGGTCTTGTTTTAGCATACCCCTAATATAGGGTTATTCAAAAAGAAGGGACAGACATTAAATATTTTATTTCTAATGAACGACAATAGATAGCGGCACATGCGATACATCACTGATTAGAGAAATGTTCAAAACTTAATTTTATGTGTTCAAAATGAGCACCATTTGTTATGCGAGGACGAACAGTGCATTTCCGTTTGCTTACGCAACCATCTTCTACGAATTTATTGCATCAATTGAATATTTTTTATGAGAGGCGGCTCGTTGTTGAGCTTACAACGACAGGCACGCTGCAACTCACTCGTTGCATACTTCAGTACACAAAACGACTTTTCCTGTGGCTTCGCCATTTTCTCGTAAGCAAACACAGCGCCGCTGTAGGCACTGAATGAAACTAATAGGAGGGGCGTAAAACTTTGAACTATCCTCTTTTCAATGATGTGTCGCTATCTATTGCCGTTCATTAGAAATAAATATTTAAAGTCTGTTCTTTCTTTTTGAATAACGCTATATATTATTATTAGTTATTATTATTATTATTATTACTATTATTATTATTAGCACTGTTATGCCAGTATTTACCATTACCATGAGGACTTCTAAGCGCTTGCAGATACGACTTTACCAAAAAGAGTAGAAAGCACCTCAAACCGTGCGCTCACAACTTTCCAAGCTGATCAAGTTGTTGGCAGAATGAAAATGTCTGCTGTCTGGGGCACTGAGGATAGAGTGGCTTGGCTTCGTTCCAGTAAAGGGGTTTCAGCGATGCACAGGGTAAGTTCAAGGCTTCCTTCCGACTTGAGATAGTATTTCCTTCGCAACTGCACGAATAAAACTTGCAGATGCAGCTTCTTTTTAAAAGAATTCGATACACTTGAGGAATATTACTTGTCATCAATTCTGGGCAGAAGTATAAGACAATAATAAAAGAGATGTATCGTTGTCTTCCATTGCACACACTTATTATTATTATTATTATTATTATTGTTATTACCTTTGTTGAGTTAAATGTCTTTAAAACAGACATAGAGGACGCTGAATGAACGAAAATGGCTCCCCTATTTGAGAAGAAACTCTGTTGAAAACATTCACCAGACAACTTATACCATCCAATATTCGAGTTTTGAATATCTTAATGCACGAAATGCACGATACGCCCCCATACCTCTAACCACCATTCTTTGAGTATATGCAAGATGCAGGATAACTACGGTATTTATTATTTTCTCTACCACTAAGTAGAGGAATTACTATGTTGTACCTGAAGTACGTTTTGAGCTCCCTTTATTAAAAACAATCATTTTTAAAACCTGTACATTTGTGTGTTTTAGAATGTTTTATTTTTACAATGAAAATGTAATGTTTTGTTTTAAAATATATAAATTGATATAAGATGCAAATGGATTTAAACCACTTGAATAAGTTAGCAACTTTTATTCGATCAACACATCTTCATAAGTGGATGTGTGTATGTGGACGGCATAACTCAAAAATGAAACATGGGATAAATACCAAACTTAATTCATGATACCGAGCGGGATTGCTCAAGCATTCCCGCATTCGGGAAATTGTGGGTTCGCTTCCACGGCCGACCCCCCCTGACCCATGGGTATTTACGGGGGTTTACCCGTGTCACTAGGCGAATGATGGGAAGGATAATTATATCTCCAAATTTCCTGTCCCTCCATTTCACCTCCATTCTCATTTCACTTCACATTTCATTTGCTCGGTCTCTTTCTTGGCGTGTGCATGGCATGGGAAAAGGATGTTCCGAGTAACTTTTAATCTCTCGTTATGGGGCGGTCACCGGGATCTGGGCCACATAGGGGATGTGTAAGCCTACAGGGAGGAGGGGGGCCGGCTGCACCAGCAGCCATTCGGGGAGTTTAAATCTGTAAACGGTAGAGTCCCTGCTTTGCCCTGTCGTTCATCCTTGTCTGGCAGCCCTCTATCCTTCTCACCTCATTCCTCCCCCAAGGGGCGCCCCGTCAGGGGCCTAGGTACAAAAGATCTGCATAGGTCAAGGTGTAAGTCCCCCTCCTATCCCATCCTAAGTTCACGATCTTATAAGTGTGTGATACGAAGATCTTCAAGAAAATCCTCCCACCTCAGGCTCTCCTTTGCAAAGAAAATTGTTCGCTATGTTATATCAAAACTACTTCTAACAGTTTTGATTTAAATACCGTATGTTTAATATATTTTCATGACAAATAGTGCTTTTCCGCGAATGTCCTGTGAAATTCTCTTTATTCTGAATGAATGTTGTGAATGTAGACTGTACAGCCATTTACTAAAGATGATTCGTGTGTGTCTGTGGAGTCGTGGAAGTTTGGACTGCGGAAATTTTAGGTAAAAACAATCAGTTTGTTTTGTGAAGAAAGGACTCCATTTCGTGAACGTCAGCCAATTGACTGATTTTATGGTCCTGATCATTTTCAGTAGTCGTGGTGTCTTTAAGCCTCTCTATCATCATATTTCCACTCCTTTATAACCATCGTATTCACTGCTACGAGTAGCCTGGTGTTGTTTTACGTTATACTCTTTAATTGTTTGAACAATACTGTCGCACACTAAAATTCGCTGCACCATGTTATGTCTATATACCTTTCTTCCCAAACAGAGAGAAAAGTATGTGAGGATAATGGGCGAGGGTTATATGAGGTAACTACACTAGGAGAAGTTGCCGGTCCTATAATTAACAAGCCGACACTGCACACTAGGCTGCTACTGCTGCACTCTAACAAACAACTGTGACACGATGCTCGCTTGCTAGCACAGAATATGCTTAGTTTGCCCGCTGCCCGTTTTTCCGTGAGTTGAGGCTGCCTGTCTTAGTTCCTAGAGTAACTGTTAGAAAATATTACTTTAGAGCAGTGAAGCCCAACCTGTTCTCTTAAGAGAGAGGGGGGGGCTCAAAGTCCATAGTTCACCCCACCTACTGTATTTGAAGAAACTGACAAGCTAAACCAATGAAGTTCAGTCTTTGGCAGCACGAGCGGAAATGAATGCTAAGGGAAACTCCCTTCATCCCCTCTCTCTGCAGGATTGGGCATCCCTGCTGTAGAGACTGACCGTGCTAAAGATAAAATGTCAATTAGGAAGGGGAAAACTGCTATGGTTATGTTGGAGGCAAAATCAGAACATGAGTTTTCATTTTTGGGACGGATTCGGTGCTATCTCATTTTTTTCTTTATTTTTTTGTGTAAATCACTTCTTTTACAACGAGTTTTCTCTGCCATTTAGTGATATCCGCCGTGATTTTATCTTTTTAAAGATGCATACTCAGTATTAATGTTTCAAGATAACAAACATAAGTGCCATTGTTTTTTTATGTGGATATAAATGACATTTTATTTCTTCGACTTTCGCAACTGTCTTCTCTGCACTTTCTTAACTTGTTTTATTATTATGGTGCTTGATCTCAGATCCATGCTTCATTTTATATTGCATCTTTCATATTTTGTATCTGGCATTTGAAAATGCAGCTTCAATCTTGAAAGAAAAGGGGGGGGCGTTTTATATTATGCAGTTTGCTTTATGTTCAGCGCTTGGAAATAACATAAGAATAGAAGTCGGCAATATAAGATATAGAACGAAAGCTTAGCGATGTGTTAGAGTGGCTGCACGTACCGAGTACAAGCCCGACAGCTCAAAACTACAAAACTTGGAAAAGGTATTAAATATAAGTTTGTGCAAAAACTGTTTCACACACCACACAGCTCGAGATACTCAAACCAAATGCCAGTTTTAAAAGATGGAATGTCTCTTAAGTTCATTCCAGAGATTTCACAAGTTTTGTATTTGTATTACATTATAAAGAAAAAGCCAAAGTTTGTTTAAATCCAACGTTTTGTTCCAAGAAAGTCTAAAAACACGCATTACTGAAAAAATATCAGTTCGATTGAATCATTTGCGTAGAATAATCCGATGTTCTCTACGAATGCATAATTTGTATACCTAACTCTTGTTTTGACCGACAGAAAAACATATTTCGACATAATTATAAACAGATACATATTGGAAAGGTAGAATCAGATGACTGAAAAATTCAATGCCATAGCCGGGATTTGAACCACGGATCTCCCGGTCTCCGTCCGGTTGCTCTAACCACTGAGCTACCATGGCAACGTGCCGGCACGCCATTAAATTTCCAGCTGACTAGCATTTTTCCCGGTAAACCACAAGGAGATCTCAAATGTATTGAGATGTCATACCCCAATGGCGACTTACATTCTTTGTAAGGACTTAAGTCCCGGGCTTTTAGTTTCAACTGCTATGTTGCCATGGTGGCTCAGTGGTTAGAGAAACCGGTCGGAGACCGGGAGATTCGTGGTTCAAATCTCGGCTATGGCAAGCATGTTGCCATGGTAACTCAGTGGTTAGAGCAACTGGACGGAGACCGGGAGATCCGTGGTTCAAATCCCGGCTATGACATTGCATTTTTCAGTCATCTGATTCTACCTTTCCAACCCTGTCCAACACACGGCTTGTGTGAAAGAATAATTAATTCCAGATAAATATTGTGTTCTAGCTTTATAATATAGGCGTATATGTAACACTTTTTATAACGATTTCTTGTATATACCTGAAACTCACTTTAACTTCTTGTTATGTCCAAGGAGCTAGAAAAATGCATGTAGGTTAGGATTAGTTGTAAACACTCAAGTGATGGTGTGTTCGCAAGTGTAAATGCTCCAGAATCTAGAATTATAGCTTCAAGAATGTGCTACATACTACCAAATCAAACTTAATTTGAATATACAGTTTTTTTCAGGTGTAAATGCTACCATTAACGCCTTTTCAATATTAAATCCAAAGTTAACGTCTAATTTTAGTTCACTGAAAGCGATGAAAATTCCCAAAATATGTTAGTGATGTCTTATGAATGACATGGCGTTTAAAATATCTTTTAAAAAGAAGGCATGTCGTGTCATTCATTTTGCGCAGCAGGACACGTGTTTATTAGAACTTGTATTAAATTAATGATATAAAGACTTGATATGTTTGTGATACTTGAGAAGGTTGTTTTATTGTATTGTTATTTGCCCCTATTTTTAAAAATATATTTACTTTGTAATTTTACTGTTTCTTTAAGTATTAAATATTTATGTTTGCCTCGGCTGCGTCAGTATTATTGTTAGAGACACGTTTCTCTCTGTAGGGTTGTGGTGCGACAAAAATGTAGGCCTTCACAGATTATAATTTTACTTCACTCCTTTTATTAATGCTTGACACGATTTAAATAACACTTCACTGATACAGAGAACCGTGAGATTCTTTTTATTAATTAATTACACTTTTTAACACGTAAACTTATTTTTCGTCTCACACGAATACATATTATATTTTTTGAGGACACTTTTTGTGTCTGGTTAGTAACACGGTCTACAGGTAACTGAACTCTAAGTTTGTAAAATTTTCTTCTTTTCAGATTCTGATTGGCTAATCCTACTCCAATAGAATACCTTCATTTAACTAAAGCTTTTTCTGGTTGTTGATTGGCCATTTTTATAAACTGTCACTAAAATTACATTATTTCTCCCAATAATGACTAGTAGCATTTAAACTTTCAAACTCATTATTGCCTCAAGGTTACCTCATTGTTACCTCATTGTTAGCAACTTTTAACTTATTATTCTCACAGTTCGTACATTATTAAATTACGTAATATATTCACATAACATTATTACACTTGGATACAATAATATAAACACTTACAATGACTGTAATATACACTTTTTATATATTGTTACATACACATATTGCTTTAAGGCGGGCTGTTATTGAATTTATATTGTTTAATTAGACTGAAATCATTTAAGTGTTAAAAATACTGCCTCATTCTGAAAAACCGTTTTCTTCCCAACATCATGGCACATATGATCAAGAACAAGATTTTTTCATACTACCTCTGTATGCTGCAGCGTTCATTATGACCTTACGTATTAACTCCCTTTTCAAACAGGTATGTACACGTGAACAAAATTGCCTTTTTATTTTACTATATGCAACCAAACCATCCATTATATTGCCTGTGGCCAGGAAAAAGAGAAACAAAATACAAGTGATGTTCCTGATATTTTCTCTGCAGAATATATGAACAACATCGTGACGTCTAAAATAATTACGTAATTATTTATCATCAGTTTAACACCCGCACAGCATGCTTACACTGCCACTGTGTATGTGGTGGGGATGCACGTTATGTATATTTACTTCAATTAAACAGCTAAAGCCCTCTCGGTTTATATTTTTAAGTTATTTAACTAAAATCAACAAATATTAAGCATTTATGAGCTATTTGCATAACATTTTAGTAGAGTGGACGTGAATGAAATAAAGTTTTAAAAATATCCGTGATTAGTTTTAACATTAAAGTTCTCCAGTCGTTCTGTTGTAAATATACACGCACGCTCTCGTATGTTCATACAGGATGTTCACAAATTCATTCATTAGCGTGCTGGCACGCAAGCTCTAAGTCAAGTTTTAACCTTAAAAGGTTAACTAATGAAAATAAATTGTACCGCAGTTTACCTCAGTTGCTAACACCTATTTCGACTGGCGCAGGTAAGTTGCATCCCATCCAAGGTATTTCATAGATTAATTATTTAGAACCCTCCATAAGTTGCAACCGTAAAGGGATGCAGCCACTGTAAACGGGACAACTGATGTTTTCTCAAACCACACTGTGTAGCGCTATATTACGTCAGAGCAACTAACGAGAGAGACAGGCTACGGAGTGAATCATGCCTAACGTTGAATATAACTGTGATATAACTGTGCCTTTTCCATGAATTTAACGAAAATGCATTTGTTTGTTTAGAATATGGATGTATTAGGCGACTGTAATTTAATTTCATCGGGCCATGACTGAGTTTGAAATACCAGCTGATTTCAGTTCGCGCCATAGCCGATCTAGCTCATTAGTCTCACGAACTAATGGTAATGGAACTTCCCTTACCCTGAGCAGGGTTGTTCAGCATTGCTGCAAGACTGTAATGAAATGGAGACTGTGCTCAGTGAAAGCAACACACAATGGTGTTATTGATGGCTACAAAACTTTTCTATAAAAACAGATGTTGGCTTTCTAACAATAAGAAATATCAAACTACAGGTTTTAAAGCCTATTGCTTATAAGAACCTGCCAGTGCGAGTGAATTTTAATCAAATTTAGTTGGGTTTAATGACTTTATAACTTTTAACTTTATTACAAACATTTATAACTATGCTACCAACGTAATCTACGTAAGTGTCAGTCCTAAGTCGGTAAATGTGAAGACAAATATTTGCTTACAATTCAATAATGCTGATGGACATCCCTTATTTTTAAAGCGTCGTGGAACGAACTAACGTAACCCAAAGAACGCAACTTACGGTCCCTGCAATGCGTGACTGTAAGGAAGGGAAAGAGCAGCAGCAACTTGATCTTTAGTTAGGTAGCCAGACCAAACCACAAGAGTATTAATCAGCAGTCGACTGACAAGTTTATGACGCTAAACTTTGTT
Source organism: Deroplatys truncata (assembly GCA_030765065.1). Lineage (NCBI taxonomy): Eukaryota > Metazoa > Arthropoda > Insecta > Mantodea > Mantidae > Deroplatys > Deroplatys truncata. The sequence goes on from CM060975.1 coordinate 116,249,657, forward strand.
GCAATGTCGCACCTTTGAGTGTTAAAAGTGCAGGTATCTATCTGGAGGGCCTCTCGGACCCGGGGCAGAGTACCGCAAGTAGGCCGTAACGGACCTTTTTGCTTCCAAGGTGACCCACGTGAGGGAGGGATGAGGGGGAGATCGGGATGCCTTCAGGCGCAAGCATGGGCGGGGTCCGATCGTTTCCAGATAGAATGCATCCCGCCCAGTTTCTGTGCACTAGACACCAACCTCCAAGCGTGCTCGGAACGGAGCCAGCGAGGAGGAGAGACCTATCTGAGCTGTCTCCGCAACGACACCAGATAGAAACTTTTAAGAGTGCAAGCCTCCGCCCAGGCGCAACCCGCCGAATACCGTCGCTTGGTCCTTTAATCCGGAAACAGCTGACAAGGAAGATGATTGTTACATAAAATGAGAGAGAGGAGAGAGGAGAGTCGTGATAGAAGATGAATCACCTCAGCATTCACCTGTCGACTCGGGGAAACCACGAGAAACCCATGGGCCATAGTGGACGGTCCGGTGATCAATTCCGGAACCTCCCAAATGCGGGTCACAGACGTTGTCGCCGAGCTATCCCAATCGTTCTTTTGAGTGTCAACTTTTACTGTTATAATTATTCAACTAGGACCGACTAATTAGCCGCTTAGAACACACCTATCAATTGTTTGTCTCGAATTTATTCGTGGAAGATCCTGGAAACTAGTAAGTGCATTCTTGGTTACCTTCTAAATGCTGCCTAACGAAAGAACCTTCGTTGATAGATTTGTTGAAGTACAGCATAGTTATCCAACAAACTAATAAATTTATAAGGTCCTAAATTCCATGACACAAGTTTAAGAAACTTATTCAGTCATAATGGTGTATGTACATGTCATTACATAACCTAGTAATTTATTATGTGATACTTTACCTAAAAGTCTGAAAGTGATTAGAATTTTATGGCGACAAGTATCTGCATAAATAAACTTCTATAAATTTTCTTGTAAACTTCAAGGAAATTTCGTGATTTCGAAATTAACTTCTGGGCAAACGTATCTATGTTTTAAAAACCAGTTCTATATCGCCGCCGTTTACTCGTTTTCATAATTTCAGTGCAAAATGAAATACGGTTGCTTTTGTTGATAGAAACTCAAATCCAACTCAAATCAGTCTCGGAAAGGTAGAATCAGACGACTGAAAAATTCAATGTCATAGTCTCAAAACAATTTGAAATCTCCTTGTGGTTTACCGGGAAAAGTGCGAGTCAGCTGGAGATTATAATGTTGTACCAACATGATACCATCGTAGCTCAGTGGTTAGAACAACTGTACGAAAACCGGGACATCCGTGGTTTAAATCCCGGCTATGGCAATGAATTTTTCAGTTGTCTTATTCTACCTTTCCAAACTTGTCCTATATACATGGCTGGTATGAAAGAACAGTTGTTTACTTAGTTGATCTAATAGAGGCTTAACTATGAAACTCGGACTTAAAGTAAAACATTGTAAGCCGCCATTGGGTACGTCATCTCAATAAAATTTGAGATCTCGTTGTGGTTTACCGGGGAATATTCGAACCAGCTACAGAATTTAATGTCTTACCAGCATGTTGCCATGGTAATTAAGTACTTAGAGCAACCAGACGGACTCCGGGAGACACGTGGTTCAAATACCGGCTATGCCATTGAATTTTTCAGTTGTCGATTCTACATTTCCAACCTTGTCCTACACACATAGTGTGGAAGAAGAATTACTTAATCAAACCAGTCTCAATTTAAGGTTTGAACCACTATGAATAGAAATCTCAGTCGATCTCATATCACAATTGTTTCAATGTGAACACTTGCAGTTGGTCACAATATATACGTAGAGCAACCATTTTGTAGCCAAATCGGAAACCGTATTCTATCGAAGTGTCTTATAAAAAGTTGATGTCGAAAATAAATGCTATGGATGAGAATACCAGATAAAAGAATCGGAGTGCCTCTTCTTTTAATGTATCCTGGAGTCTATTGTTTCTTTAGCTTTTATTTAAAAATTACTGCTCTTTTAATGAATCGTAAGGTAGTATTAAACCAAGCCGGAGAATGCAATGCATTAAACTAGTCTTTGACGAAACTTATTTGATTGTTTTATTACGGCAGTAAGAGTTGTGCAGGATGGGTCGTAATTTTACTGCACCTAATTCCAAACTAACTCCTCCAAACTTTATACCTCCGAAATTATGACCCTGTAGTCGTGATTTAATTCCAATTGATAGCTTAGTTTGGGGTAATGCAGAAATTTTAGAATACCAGAGGTTATAAATAGTCCTACACTTGCATAGACGATAGAACGATATAGCAAGCAAATAACAAAATCAACCTCAAAAAGTAAAGCAATAAATCTGATGTGTTACACTCGCACGAGTTTCTCTACTAACCATCGTTTATTTCTGTATAGTGTCTACACACTATTCACGTTAACCGCTAAGCTTTGTAAAAATAGTTTCATTACACGTTTCGTTGTATACACAAGAGGGACACAGGAAATCAAACTGATTGTCAAATGTTGAAAAATGGGACGCTATGGGTTATATGAATAAAAATGCGTATATAGTATATGCTTCACTTTTTCAATAAATACTCAGTTTGGCAAGAATAAAACCTTCCGAGTATCTACTTCATTTTGAGAACACATTCAAGTAGAAGCAGAGTAGAACATATTCAGGCCTTCATTTTACAAGAGTATGTACTCTTATTTGGTATGAATAAAAGCCAGTATAATCTCAGGTTTATGAGTGCATCCTCCTCTCATGATGAGCATGGTTAGATGCATATTCACTTCCGAGCATATATTGATTTTTTTTTACTTAAAACTAAAGATGAAGAGAATGGCACAATTTATGAGTTGTATAGTACTCATGGAAAACTAACAAAAATAGCCATGGGTATTAAAGAAGTTTCAAAATCTTACATTGTTTCAGAAAAACATAACCTAGAATTAACATTGAAAGTCAACTTTATTAATTAACCTTACTATGTAAAGTGTTAACTTAAAAATCCAGGCACCTGTTCATAAATTTATAGTTCCATAATATACCTAAGTAGTCTAAATATCCTGATATCCTAAAAACAGTGGGATGAGTTCACCCAATTATGATTTTCCAATCCAGAATTATTCCTTTCTTTTTGCTTAAACCATTTTATTTCTTGGTTTTCTAACTTTGCCATGAACATTCAAGGAGTTTCAAAATCCTGTATTGCTTCATGAAAACATAACCTAGAAGTATCAATGAAAGTCAAATTTATTAATTAAGCTTACTATGTAAAATCCTAAGCCTAAAATTCAGTTGCTTATGAAGTTAGGTTACTTATAAAAAAAAGTATTTCGTAGAAAATAGTGTTAAAATCCTAGTATTATAGAAACAGTCTGATTTAAATCTGCATCCGGCACCTTACAATTATGACTTTAGAATCCGTGAATATTTTCTTTTTGCCTGATTTATTGATAACAGACCTTAGCCTATTTCATTTTATTTATTGTTTTGCTAATTTCATTTACAGCTATCCTTTTGTGTGTGTTCTTAAATTATTTTTTTATTTCTTTAAGGACTAATATTTCTCTAACATGTCTGCTGAAACTTGTTGTAAAACACAGGATAATTCCTGAAACGTTTTAATGGGACAGAACCAAATAGCAACAAAATCTACTCCTCTAATTCAGAATGTCAAAAAACACAACACCACACACTCAACGAAACTAGTATATGGTCAAAGAGAGTAGATAATACGAGTATATACTTACATTTAAGTGAACAAGATGGCTCTGGGGATGAGTATACACTCGTGTGAGGTAGTAAGTTTTTATTCTTATGAAAACGAGTATGTTCTCATTGAGCTGAGTATATAATCATAGAAAGTGTTCATACCAATGAGTACAAACTTTGAGTAAGTACTTGCTTTTTATTCATATGACCTGTATAAGTAGCCTTGAAATTCCATACATTTCCCATGATTTCGCGAGAAACAGTTGAATAACCACAGTACGTGGTAGATGAAATAGTATTGAAAAATGTAAATAAAAAATAAACGAAAATATCGGAAATGGCTGATATAAAAATTGTTTGTTTGTTTTTTTTTTTTTAGTAAGGTTTTTTCTAACTCCTATGGCTTATAAATTATGCTAAAGTATACAAAATTACTTCCGAAGGAAGAAAAATTAAGATACACATTCTACATTCAAGATATGCATTCAATTTTTCATGTGAATATGTTAAATATATGGTAATATAATCAAAATCATTAGAAACATTTTTACTTTCTTTAAAACGTACATAGTAGATAGAGAAGGTTTCAATATCGGGATTTCACAGGAAATATATGCTTTGAGGACCCCTGAATCCCAAAAATTTGTGATGTGATACATTCACATGACTTTCTCTACCCGCTATCGTTTATTAGTGGGTAAACAAACTATTTTTACTAAAGCTTGTTTTTCTATCTACTACGTTTTAATCCAAATAAACCTTTGCAGAAATAGCTACATTACACATTTCGTTATAAATACAAAGAGAACAGCGACAGTCAAATGTTTAAGAACTGGATGCTATATGCTGGCCTTAAAATTCCATAGTGTTTCCATGCAATTGCGAGAAACAGCTGGATATTGACAGGACTTTAAAGAATGATTAAGTAATGAACAATTCGCAGCTTTAATAACGGATATCTCAGAAATAGCTTATGCCACAAAAATTTTATTTGAAGTAAATTGTGTATTTTAAAGAGACCTACAGTTTTGGTGTAGTACGTTTTCGTCTATCGCTTAACGTTTAGCAGTTGTACAAGATTATACAAAATTTCTTCCAACTGAAGTGGACTTCACAGCCTATTCCCAGAAAATTCAAGATATTATTTGTCATGTAAATATCTTTCTTTGGAAGTGGTGACACAAAAATTTATTTTACATAAATTGCGTGCGGTAAAAAAATCTACACTTTATGTAATAAATTTGTCTATCTCTTGAAGAAGTATCAAGGTGCCACAATGATGTGCGATAATCAGAAGCATGAATGTAGTTGCCACCTTTTCTGTTGTCTTCAGTATCTGCTGTTGATTCTGCTGCCGGCTGCTCTAATGGTTGAACTATGTGTATTTTCCCTCAGGGTATGCGTGGATGTATTGTGAAGACCAACACCAGTTTAAATTGATTGAGAAATTTATTGTGAACTATATATGAGTTACTGAAGTGAGTTGCCGGTTGTTCGAAATTAAATAGGATGATGATGATGATGATAAATACTAGCAGTCGAAATTGCAACAACTGAATTATTATACCGGCTAACTTCTGCAGTATCAAAGTTAAGGTTGGAAATAACTTTCCGCAATAAAAGAAACCAGAAGCGTAGTCTGCCGTGAGTCGCTAAAATGTGTATCGGCGAGACCTGTCGCAACAGCCACGAAATCTTACTCACACAAGCGCATCGCTAGACACTTAAAATATCCCACGAACAGTACGTACCGGTGACGCTATCAGTGTATCTAATGTATGCACAGTTGTGTGCACGCACGAATGTAAGTACCAGTGCTGTACCACAGTAACTCACTAATTTAAAATTGCACGCCTTTATTACTTATAGCTTCGCCTAATTCATTACTCTCTACCAACGTTACTTTTAACGCACAGCCAATACTTAAAATCCTACGTGCCTCTTAACTTTGTTACCATGCTAGCCTAGCTAAACTCTCAGAAATACCTTTCACTTCTCTTTTTCAGAATTTTGGTCTACGTGACTGTGTAAGCGTACTGAACTTATAACCTAACTGCGTTCCCACAAATCCTTAAGCTACTGTTCGCTACTTCGGCTGTCGCTAATGGTTTTGGCTAACCTGAATTCCTAATTACCTACGCCTTTCCGGACAAAATCTTTCAATCCAAGCTTGTTGATTTATATATTGATTTAATATATCGAAATTATTTATTGCTATTATGTCACCATTTTATTATAATTTCTTTGTTTAATTATTTATGTTTTCCGGTTCTAATTGCGGTATCGCTATTACAGTTTCAAGTTATACAAAATTCATCCACAATAAAGAGGAATCCATAGACTATTCCAGAAAATTCAAGCTGTTGTATGTTTTATTACTAGTATAAATATTCTAAATATATGCTATTTTAAGTACAACAGTTAGCCATTTTTGATAAAATAATTATAATGATATTTTTTCCGTCTAGGAGTAGTTTTGGGTACGGGAATTTTCTTGAAAACCTTCGTGTGGCATTCTTGGAAGATGCTGAGCTTATAAACACCAAATTTGATATTTATACTACATTTCAGTTTTGAGTTATACTTTTCAAAGACAAGAAGAGAGAAGGTAGACACACAGACCTTTTTCTATAAAACCTACTTATTGGGGAATACAATATTTCTAAAGTAAGCACTATAGAAAGGAAAACTATGATATTTATAAGCATTACAAGGAAATAACGCATTGTCAAACATATGCTGGAATTACTTTACAACACATAAGTTTGTAAATGGTATACGAGCATCCTTTTTAATTTTCTTAAATACTGACAAAAACTACTTTTTTATAATAACTTTTAACGATTAGACACCATACATCGTCACGTTACCTTTAAGGAATGAGACTCTCTGACGAACTACAGAAAAGTGCTTTTATTTACTATACTTTTCAAACATCTTATACTTTAAAGCTTTGCAGAGCAATATGACAAAGATGCTGTGTGTACTCAAAAGTATTTGCATTTCAAAAGAAAATATCTGTCGAAGAAGTGTCACAGCGGGGAACAATTTGCTGGGGAAGAGGTGTAGTATGTAGTGAATAACACAGAGGAGAAAAAAATCCGATCTATTGATCTCCATGGCAATGAAACTCCCAGTGCAAAGAAAAAGCCTGAGCTGGTAACATCAGACCAGCTATCAGGAACCATATCAAAACTCTTGGTACAAGAATAATTTTCCCTTACCTCCACGCGCAAGCAGCCTTGGTAAAATTACACCCTTTGTTAACATTGAAAAAATTGAAAGAACTGGGATTATGATTGGAAAATATTGAAGTATTGGCAAATCATGAATGCTTATTGATAAAGGAACCTTCATGATTAATGAGTTCCAGATCATAATGTGATATAGTAATAGCTACAGACTTCCAACCAAAATAGATCTTACTAAAATTTAATGAACATATATTTTAGCGTTTTTACTTTCTCTACTGCTTTCGTACCTATAGTAAGTAGAGGAAATATTTAATTTCACCAAAACATTCGATACCGGAATTTCAGTAGAAATACGCGTTTTGAGGCTCATTGAACTAAAAAAAATTCTTAGAAAAAGGCGCGTTTTTGTTTGTACAGCTTAACTCAAAAACTAAAAATCAGTTAAATATCAAACTTAGGATTTAAGTTCAGTATTTTCCAGAAGCAACACGAAGATTATCAGGAAATCCCCCTGCCCCAAACTATCCTTTACATGTAAAATGTTTATTTTTTTTATTTTCTAAAAAAATACCTTGATAAAAAATAGTTTTGGTTAAATACCATACGTTTAAGATATTGGAAAGACAAATAAAACGCGAATAGCCTGTAAGGATGTATTCATAATTGGTAAACCGTAAGAGTTAGACAAAGTATTTCTGTTAATGCAAATCTCCTTAAAGCGCGCAGTTTATGGTAAATATTTACTTTCTCTACTACGTATGGCAATTATTGCATTCCACCCAAAAATTCGATACCGAGATTTCACCGGAAGTAGATGTTTTGAGGTGCCCTGAATCCAAATAAATCATTTTTGGAAACATGTCCGTGCGTGCGTTTGTGAAGATAATTCAAAAACGAAAATTCGGATAAATACCAAACTTAGTATTTGAGTTTAGTATCTTCCAAGGATGTGACACTAAGATTTTCAAAAAATTCCCCCCACCCCATACCGCTCTTTAAATGTAACATTTTTCGAAAATTATGACTTTCCCAAACATGGCTCCAAAAATGTTCATTAAGATATCATATGTTTAAGATATTTTCATGGCAAATGAAATGTATATCTTGAATTTTCTGGGGATGTCCCAAAAATTCCTCTTCATTTTGAATGACTTTTGCATAACTGGTAAACCGTAAGAGATTTTAGTACACATTTTACTACACAAAAAATGTAGACCTCGTTATAGCTCACAATCTATGTCATACATTTTTTGTCGAGTGAACCAACTCCGAGTTATTCCTTGTTATTTTTTGAATTTTCCAATACTTATACTTTTCTCAAATGAAAATTTGTTATTGGCTTTTTTATGTCCTGGGCATGCAAAAAGAATGGAATGCTCCACATAGCAAACAGGTCTTAAAAGATTTGACTATCACTTAAAACTTACCACATTCCCCTTGCACCTACAAGAAAATTAGCAGTGAGGTAGTTTCTGCATGTTTAACTCGATTAACATGAAGTAGATGGTGAGTAAACTTTGTAAAAACAGTTTGTACAAGAGTAGAGAAAGTCATATGGGTGCAACACATTAGATTGTTTCTGTGGTTCTAACCATTTCCGAGATACCCGTTGTTAGTGATTCGGATTTTCAAATACATATATTTTTTCATATAGTAAGTCCCTATTCGTTTATACTCTTGGACATGCAAAGAGCATGTAATTTCATATAGCAATCCATTTTTTTTAAATTCTGACTATTCCTTTAGCCTAGTGTATCCTTATACCTGCAAAGAATGCGTAAGTTATAAGGAAAATTTACCTTGTTTAAAAAGAAGTAGACAGTGGAATAAGCTTTTGTAAGAATCTTTTGTAGATGAGTGAGTAGCAAAGTCATATGATTGCAACTCATAAGAGGTCTTACAATGTGGCTAGATGCTTTGTTTCTTAAACTTATTTGCTTTGTTATATTCACCTTTATATGACTCACACTGAATATTAGTTAGAAATCATACTACCCGTATGGTATTTACCTGTAAGTAATTAACATGACAACAAATTAAGCACTTTTATATATTTATAAGAAAAATGTTAATGGTAATTTTTTCACAAAAATTTGCACCAGACAAAATCCGCTTCAACATTATCATCATAATCTTGATAGTTAAAATTAAGTTTACAATTGAAGATAATCACTACAGTGTTTGAGAATACTTCCCACAAATAATATTATGCTAGGATTACTGTACCAACTGTTTGGATTAGTACTGTTCTACCACACATTTGTGAACAAAAATGTTTAAGAACAGTAAGGTAAGTAAACTTAAGTAAGAAAATAAAAATCAGCCATAATTGTTTCCTGTTTGATAAATGAATTACGATTGTTCTGCTTTTGTTGGTATTATAATTTAATATTCAACGGGTCCCAGTAAGCAAATAAATTTATTATTTCGTAACCGGTTAATTTCCGAGGCGGCGCCGTGGACGAGTGGTTAGACCGCTCGCCTCCCACCGAGGCGATCCGGGTTCAATCCCAGGGACCTGCATGTGGGATTTGTGGTGGACGAAGCGGCGTCTGGGCGGGTTTTCTCCGGGTTCTCCGGTTTCCCCCGCCATTCATTCCATCAACTGCTCCATCATCACCTTTCCTCTCATCCATTTCACCCATACCAGGCATCGGGCTGATCACTCATCCTGGTTGTTCTATCTGATCCATGAGTGTCTGCTCCTCGACGGGCCTCTGTAAGTCCTGGGGGGTGTAAGTCCTACATAAGAGGAGGGTAAACAGATAATGAATGAATTAATTAATTTCCGGACCCATGTTTACGAGAAGATTTTGTTTCTGTTAATTTTTATTTATTGTGCGTACATTTTGAACCAACACCTTTGAAACACACTGTATACGCAATATCATAGTCATTTTCCACGGCTGGGAGCTCAAACTAGGATGGTGGTGAAAGGGGATGTACGATACATATAAGAATTGCACATATGAAAGGGGATATACCATATATATATCTTATATATATAAGAATTATACAGTAATAATATAATTCACTAACATGTTAAAATATTCAACATTTAACATTTGTACAGAGCTGATTGTAAGAAACGGGCGAGCTAGCAAAAATTCCAGATAAAACATAATCCTAAGTAGAGCATACCTTTCACAAGTCAACAAGCAGGGAACAGGTAACGATACTGAGAAAGAGACAGATAGTGAAAAGAAAGAGACGGAGATATTACACACGCTTCAAAACGCGCCAGGGTGACGCTTAAGCCACGGATTTGAAGCAACATATTCTCATACAAGTTAAGGTAACACGGTCGGAGGACCAATTGGAAACGTGGTTACATTTTTAAACGCAGAGGTGAGCGTCACTAGGCTTAGGTATATAAGGGCAAACAAGGCCCCAGAACCCACTCTCTCTATCTCTCTCTCTCTCTCTCTCTTGATCTCATCTAGAATTTCGACGACACGAGGTGCTACGCTCTTAGCAAAAGCACGTGTGTGCATACGGGTGGGAGTGTGTGTGCAGATAGTTAGGCTCCTGACTTATTTAAAGTGGTAGGATTATAATGGGAAAAGCTAGCCGCCCATAATTATTTCAATTGTGAATAAACTTCATTGATTAAGGGAAAATTGCAGTGTATTTTTTTTTTAACTTTCCTCACCCACAATAACCTGAGAATTAAGAATTAGATATAGGTAGGAAAAGTTAGGAATTGAATACGCAACAACCGACGAGCATCCATAGCCGAGGAAGAACACTGCAGCAGACAACATCAACCCAAGGATCGACGATTTCGTGCTACAAATAGTGCACAGCACTGTTTCCCGCTACAATTCACATAATTTAGTGGCATATAAAAATGTTAACGTAACATCTTTAGCAAAATTATGTATAAATGACAAATATCAACCAAATCAAGAGGCCGGGCTTGATGGTCGACTCTGAAAAACTCCAGTTAAGAAAATGTGTCCGCACATACTTTCCTAACTAGGGAATGTGTGGTTCCTATATACCCGAAGAAAATGTACTTGTTACTGTTGACATAGTAGGCTTCGTCAAATATCAATAGCATGAGAAGTTATCCCGAAAACTGGTTAGCACAAGTACTGTTTCCTGATGATTTGGCTCACATGAGCTGATGCAGCAGACAGAATATCCTGCTGAAATTCCATATGCTGTAAATATTTCACACACTAAACATAATGTTCGCTTTTGAGTAATTTAACACTGCCATCCATAATATTCGCAGAGGCTAGAAAGCTGGGAGGTGCCCGTTATAGCTGGAGTGTACAGACAGAGCGTACCTCATACAGCGGAGTTCCCTTCCTCCAACTAACCTGCAGTAAAAAATCTTATAGCTCTACTACAAATGCGTTAGATGTAATAATCCATCCCATTAAAAATAGCAAAACTGACAAAGAAAAATAAACAAGCAGTATCACTAAACAATGATTAATCACTTGGTTAGGGCCAAAAATTGGCCTTCGTATGGATAATGGTGGACATTTTATGAATAAATATATGAACAAGCACAATTGCATAAGTGAACAATTTCTCTGTGACTAGAACTTCTGTAAAAATAATTTCAAGCTTCAAAAGAGTGTAATATTCAAGTTTAAGCGAAATCAACACTTTTTAAATGTACGAAAAGACTGAAGTTCATTCACTGGCTGTAAAATACGAGTATGTGAAGCGTATGAAAAAGATTCTGTGCCTCTACGGATGACTGGCTGATGAATAGGCTACACTAGCTCTGCCATTCGGTTATTCGACGAAGCTAACACGACCACCTCTCTCCGGTTTTTGCTCTCGCTCCGTTGCACATGAAAATTCATGGACATAAAGTTATTCACGTGACAATGATTCATTGTATAGTTTCTCGGTGCTTCGTGTTCGACTACAGATTAGTTTTATTGAAATCTGAATTGGTGCATAAGGCGTGAAAAGTTGGTCCAGCTCAGACCTGCACAGAAATGGAAGCGAGTCCTTTGGAAAAACTTTGAATGCAAATCATATTCTGTGCCACGTTTTACACTTTCATTACCACAGCAGTTACTATACAAGAACGGCATGCATACATGGTGTGTGCGTGTGTATATATATATATATATATGTGTCTAAAGGATTTCACTGCACCTCGGTAGGTGACATTAAACACATTTTATTATTATGAGCACAAGGTTAGGTTTCTGTTTTCCTTTATGTTATCCCAGTTATATGAAATTCAGTGGGGACGAAGTAGACTGCAACAACTATTCACAGATTTTCTTCGAAGAAAAGCCCCCCACCCAACTACAACAATAGGACATTTTTCGAAAACTTTGATTTCTAAAAAAATGACTATCAATTTTAATTAAAATACCATATATTAAACATACAGGACAAATAAAACGACTATTTTAAATTTTTCGTGAATAGCCTGTAAAGTCCTCATTGGGAAGGGATTTTGTATAATCTTGTATAACTGGCAAACTTAAAGCGATAGGCCAAAACGTACTACACAAAAACTGAAGTTTTCTTTAAAACACACAATTTATTCCAAATAACTTTTTTTTAGTATCAGGCATTTCATAGAAATCCTTTACTAATGGTTCGTACTGTTCAAGTTTTTCTTTTCATCGGTTTTCAGCTGTTTCTCTGATATCATGAAAAAAGTATGGTATTTTAAGGCCGGTATATATCGTCCAGTTTTAAACCAGTTGAATATCGCTGTTCCCTTTGTATCTATAACGAAATGTGTAATGCAGCTGTTTTCTGAAAGTTTCATCTCAAAATGATGTAGAACGGAAAATAAACCTTTGTAAGAATAATTTGCATACCCATTAATAAGCGCTAGAGGTTAAAGAAAGCCATATGAATGTAACATAAGATTTTTATTCGTGTAATTTTCTAATTTATATTTTAAATAAAATGTTAGTGCTATTTTTAAAATTAAAATCATAACGAAAAGCCCTGCAAAGCATTGCTTAAAAATAAATCGTGAACATTTTTGCTTTGCATCCTTAAACCGTTGCTGTATTTAATAACGAAGTTTGCTACAAACACTTCTTAAGAGATATTACAAGACTAGGCATTTGAATGGCTTTATATGGGTTGAATGTGTACAGATAGCGTGAAATGAGAAGGATCAAGAATAAACAAAAGCGCACTATATAGAAAGAATTGTTGTCACGCTCCCTATACGCCATTTTTGAAATTTTTGTTTTCTACATATACTGAGTGTTAATGCACTACACCGAAATACTTTCAGAGAAGTGAGGATTAAACAGTTAATTTGAGGTAGAAGACGTATGGTCTGTCTGTTCAAATTTCGAAGTTACGGCTCTAAGCTTCTAATATGGCAGTACGCCACTGGCTAATGATGATACCATTCGAGAGCATAAAACACGAAAAGGAGGGACGTTTCAGAGCGTACCTCTCTGGCGCAATGTTTATGAACTTATGACATTAGCTTTCAAGTAAAAGGAGTAATTGTGTTCGTGTTCAAGCATATTAATGCAACTGTAGCCTGTTTTAAATTCATGTTTCAATTTATGCACTTTAATTTCAACATACCAGTACAATTAATTACACAAAAGAATGAATCGTGCTTAATATATTCATGCTCTGTACTTCAAAACGGGAAGTGGTTTGAAGAGTGAAAGAAAGAATAAAAACTTCAAAGTGTTTATGTCAGTTTTATAGGAACTGCTCTAAATGGTGACCTGCATTTTCAAGGCAAAGTTGACAGCGGCGAAGGAACGATTGTCGCACTCTATCCAAGTACTTCTGGTGTGCGAGTCAAATAACATCACATCCTGCTATTATTCGGGAAGTTAAGCACTCTTCTGAGGTAATAGGTGTTTCGTACACCGTTCACTTGAAATGACCCCAGAAAAATGAATCAATCGGATTGAGGTTCAGAGAGCGTGGTGGCCAAGCTGCTGTTGGACTCTCCCTTCCGATCCATTGGGCACGAAAAACCAGTGAAATGGGGTGGAGCTCCATCATGTTGTAGTCACATTCGACGACGAATATGCAGAGGTACATCTTCTAAAAATACAGGTGCAATGTTCTGCAACAAATAAACATAAACATGGCCATTTAACCGAGGGGAAGCAGATATAGGTCAATGACATGGTCTGAAATAATTCCGATCGATATATTCACCGAAAGCGTCTACTGATGACTCTTTTGCACATCAGCTTATGGACTGGCATAGCCCTTCACATGGCTGTTTCTTGAATTGAAAACTAGACCATCCCTGTCGAACAAGGCCTGATGAGTAAACAATAACGACCAAAGGAATTCAGAGTGTTGTAGCAAAGTCCAGTTACAAAATTGTACCCGAGGGGCAAAGCCTCCCGGTTACTGGTGACTTGAATCCAACACATTACAAATAACAGTCACATATGGAGCTCAATGTGCTGCCCTTGTACATGTTCGACAACTTTCCGTTTTTGAATCGCATTGTTCACTGCAGAACGTTACAGCAGCAGTTTCCAAGTCTTCGATACATACAGATTTGCGTCCTAGTCCTGGTTTAACATGTAAACGTCCAGAGCTTGAGATCATCTTTCGTAATTCAGTAATGGTCATGAAATCTCGGCGTAGGTTCTTTGCAATGGAAACGTTTTTGTTATTTTGGTAATAAAGCTTAACAAGCAAAGCACGATCACGTAAGCAGAGCATTGCATACACATGTGTACCCTAATGATTGTACCCAAAGATGTCACGATGGGACCTGCACCATCCCAATACAGCGCCCATTTCGTCCAGTGGTGGCAATTTTTGTAATTATTTTTTTTTCTCAGAATGGAATTACCATTGTCTGTACACCAAATTTCAATATATATGGCCTTACCGTTGTTTACTTGTGACCTCCCAAACACCTCTTTAATTATGGCTACCTTGTACATTTATTTTGTTGTCCCCATTTCTGTTATTAACGGCATGCTGCTAAATTCTTCCACCAAGGTCCCGTTTCCCTGATATAACTGTTTGAATATGTAAGAAGCCAAGTTATAATACATAACTGTACTATGCTTTACAGTCAAGTTCTTTAAACGCGTACTTACAGTTTTGAATTGGGCCGATGGCATAATATCAACATGGGAAAAACCATTCAAACAAAAACAAAACAAAAAATTCTGAAGTGTTACACTCGCATGACTTTCTGCACTCTTGTACAAACTATTTTTACAAACCCTTATTCTCTATATGCTTCATGTTAATTGAGATATCGAGATGTTAATCTTATTGCTAATTTTATTGTAGATGCAAGGGGAATTGCTAGGCTTTAAGCGATAGTAAAATATTTTAAGAACTGATTGCTATGTGGAGTATTCCATTCTCTTTGCGTTACCAGGTATAAGTACTGAAAAATTTAAAGGAATAACAAGCAATATCTCGAAAATGGTTCACTCAACAACAAAAATGTATATGACATAAATTGTGTATTTTAACGCGATCTACATTTTGTGTAGTAAACTTTTGTCCATCTTTTATGGTTTACCAGTTATGCAAATGTCGTTCACAATAAAGAATACCTTTGGAGACATCCCCAGAAAATTCGAGTAATACATTTCATTTGTCATGAACATATCTTAAGCATATGATATTTCAATCAAAATCGTTAGAGCCATTTTGAGAAAATTAACATTTTCGAAAAATGTTCCAAGTAAAGGGTAATCTGGGGTGGGATATTTTCCTGAAAACCTTTGTGTCGCATCTCTGGAAGATCCTGAACCTGGTGTTTATCCGACTGTTCGTTTTTGAGTTATGCTGTTCACAGACAGACAGACACAAACACACACACACACACACACACACCGCACACACACGGGCATGTTTCCAAAAATGCTTTTTTTGGATTCAGGGGGTCTCAAAACATATATTTCCGGTGATACCTCTGTATCAAATTTTTGGATAGAATGCAATACTTCCCCTACTTACTATACATAGTAGAGAAAGTAATTAAACAACTTTAAAGGACTTTAAAAGACAACACAGGGGTGAAATGGGGTCTTATCCATTATTAAGGCCACGATATGACGCTACATTCGGCGGTTAAGAGCTCTTTACGAACATCTAGCCTATCAAAGGTTTTGTAGAATTTTTACCCTTCCAGAGAGTGCTACACAGAGAAATAGGGGAGGATTTTTTACACGGATGCAAAAGACATTTCTGATTGAATCCGACTGGGTTTAGCAAAATCCCTTGCGGCTTACATTTAATTTATTTTATTGCGTGAGAGGCAGGTGCTCGTCTGGAAGCTGCGAGGGAAGTTAGTTACCTGCCATCCTAACCACGAATTAATTAGCTCTGTGGGAGACAAATTACTCAGGGGGCCTTGCATCGGCCGACCTCGATTGCTCGCTCCTGCGGCGGTATCTGCACTTCCGTTCTTCCTTAAGTGATTGTTTCTGTCCAAATTTTAGCGCTCTCTATTTTATGACCCTCATGCATCACTATTCAAGACAATGTGTGCAGGTATATGCGGTCTGTACATTTCACTTGAGAGAACAGAAACGTGCCGATGTGTCCAACTTTCCCACAACGTCTTATCTAAACGTTGGCAGAACCTTCGAAATATTTGATGTTCCAAACCACCCTTTTGAATAACCAGGCTTTTGTTGGTCATCATATTCCTTCACGTCATAGTTATACCTTTTTCACTATAAGCTGAAAGGAGAAGTAAACAAATCCACGTGACAACACCGCAACTCATAGGCTGGTGCAAAAACTACAACCATTCCCGCTTAGCATGTCGTCTCTTCTTCTACAAAAAAAAATATTCTCGTGCACAGAATTTAGAAAAACTCATTATTGTAACAGTTCAATTTATGAAACTTGAGAAAGGTATTGTTTCGTTATTTGCACCACGCTTTGGGTGCCAATTTGAGGAATGATTGTATTGAAGGAGGAGTTGTATTGTAGTTCAACTGTTGGGGAGCCGAACTTGAAGTAGTTGCAACCGCACGTATGGTAAAAAGTTTTCGGTAGCCTTCGCCCCAAGTTAAAAAAATATTAACTTTGTAATTTGACTGTTTCTTTAAATATTATATACTTATGTTTACCTCGGCTGCGTCAGTATTAATTTGTAGAGACATGAATATCTTTGCATAGAGTGGTGCGCCTAAGAATGTAGACTTACACAGATTATAATTTTTACTTCACTCCTTTTATTAATCCTTGACACGATTAAAATACCACTTCACTGATATAGAGAGCTGTGAGATTATTTATTAATTACTTGCACTTTTTAAGCACTTAAACTATTTTCGTCTCACACTGAATACGTATTAAACTTCTCGAGAACGCCTCTCGCGTTCGGTTAAGAACGCTGTCTACAAGCAACTGAACTCTGAATGTGTACAATTTGCCCTATTTCAGTTTCTGATTGCCTATTCCTACTCCAATAGTATACTTTTATTTAACTTAAGCTTTTTTCTGGTTGTTGGTTGGCTATTTTATAAACTGTCTCAAAAATTACATTATTGTTTCCAAGAATTACCAGTAACATTATTAAACTTTCTAATTCATTATTGCCTCAAGGTTACCTAATTGTTACCTCATTTTTAGCAACTTTTAACCTATTATTCTCACAGCTCCTACATTATTAAATTACGTAATACATTCACATAACATTATTGAACATGTATATAATAATATAAACATTAATATATTGACTGTTACATGCATTTTATATATTATATTATAGACATATTTCTTTAAGGCGGGTTGTTATTGAATTTTATATTATAATTAGATGAAATCATTTAAGTGTTAAAAATACTCCTCAAACTTAATGTGTTTGTTCAGATTCACCTATAACTAATTGTACCGTTACAGCAGAGGGTTAAGAGGCTATGCGCAGGCGCTGCAGTTCGTTTCTGGTTCCCGGGTTAGAATCCTGTGCCACTGTGGAAAATATAAACGCGGAAATGGAAAGAAGACAATTGTGTTAAATGCTTTTAACAAATTCACCTTTAATAGACAATGAATATAGTTGGCCATTGTTTAGCAATAATTGAACTTCTTTGTTAGAGGTGCAGAATTGTTGCTCGGATAGCATGGGTCGTGTTTGTTTTCTGTTGTGTTTTAACCTATAGTGCTTATCGTTGTTTTAACTTGTTGACGCATAAAAGGTTAAAGCAAAAGTGGTATACTGATATTAGTCATTAAGTGAATGATTTCTAAAGCCTGAAGTTAAGAACAGTTTAATCCAGTACCTTTAAACACAGATGCCGAAGGTGCAGGTACAACTTTTGTCAGCTCTAGTATTATGTGTTAGAAGTTTAGGATGTAAAGCAAAATATAGGAATAAGACATACAATGTTTAAAAGCCAATGACCCCTAAGCTGCGCAATATACTGTATTCGTATTCTGTGCGAAATAATTTCCTCTCAGGGTAATTCCTGTCATCCTCCACGTGGTGCTGCCATGTGCTCGGCGGAGTGATGCATTTAAGTTTTGTTTACTTCTCTTTTCAGCTTATAATGAAAAAGGTATAGTTTACATTTATTGACCTTTCCATTTTTTTCCCTGGAATGTCCGGTATTTCTTATTGCTACAAATTAGTTACTAATCATTATATATGGCAGTGGCCATTATTTGTACGTGGGAGATCCAGTCAATTCTATATTCCTTTATTTGTTGTTTAAATTAAGTATGTTTAATTCGTTCTGTATATCTTCATTTCACGTATGTTCTATTTTGTTAGTATCCTGATAATGATTTTAAATCCCTTTTGATTTTCTTGGCTCTTCTTTTATTTTCTCCCTTAATATACATGTCTCAAGGCAGCGACGTGGCCGAGTGGTTAGTCCGATCGTCTCTCACCAAGGCGGTCCGGGTTCAATACCAGAACCACATGTGGTATTTGTGATGGATAAGGAGGTGTGTGCGCGGGTTTTTTTTCGGGTTCTCCTGCCATTCATTCCACCAATTGCTCCGTCAATTCTCTCTGATCCATAGTCCGTGCTCCTCGACAGGCGTCTGACTCCAGGCACCCCTTGTAAGTACTGGGGGTAACAACGGGAAGGGTAAACAGAGAAATAAGAGAATGCACATGTCTCACTATCATACAAGAATTGTTTAACTGACATAACCTTGTAAATTTTTAATATTGTGATTCAGCTATGGGCCTCAGTTATGCATAGAGGACTGGCCGGTTGAAGAGGTAAGTCCCTCTCACCAATGTGAACACCAGAAGCGCCATCGAGAGATAACGGGAGTAGAGATGTTATGCCGATTTGAGCGCACAGAGAGATGCCGAAAAACTGATAAGCTTCTTTGATCTATGCCGCTAGCCCCGCCCCCTCCCTTTGTGCGCTACTATTTGCCGCCCGGTCGCGTGCCGCTAGCTCCGCCCCCTTCCCTTTGTGCGCTGATCTAATGCCGACAGTGTCTGTGCCGGCAGGTCCTCCCCCCCCCTCCCCCTGTGGTCACGTGCCGGTGACCCGCCCCCCTCCCTCCCCCATACGCGTGTCCTCCCTCCCCTTTGTGTTCTGGTTGGTTCCCTGTGGATAGGTGGGAGAGTGTGTATTGTTCCTATACGGTGACTACATTCCCGCCCCCCTCATTGTGACTTGTCTAAATCCCTGCCGTGTGATTGGCTTGGGGTAGGGGATGTGCCGCTCGGGGTGCGGGGTTATATGTGAGGGTTCTCGGTGCGTGACGTTGGCGGTGTGGGAATGCGATTCTCGATGCCTGCCGCACATCGGCAAATCGTTTGAGTACATAATTGCCTCAATCAATTAGGTAATGTGTGTTATTGAAAAAAGAATCAATGTTTATATACCGCTATTGCAATTAAATGCTGTTCGTTGAGCAATTAAGTATTTTTGATTGATTAATTGAATCGCACGCGCCTGACCGCCATCGTATATGTATAACTACGCTCACGGTCTTAACCTCTCTCTGGCAACAGCCCGACATGTAATGGAAAGCCCGCCAGCCGACTTCTGTCTGGTAATAACCCGTTTCACCCCCACTCCGCGACTGCGTGCGTGACGTCACTAACAAGCCTCGGCATGTAGACTAGCCCGGCTCCACTCTGTCGGCGTCGGTAAATCATGTTAAAACACGCTCGCCAAGGACTTTCCTTGGTATTCAAAAACAGACGGGTGGCTTCTGCCTGGAGGGTGAATAACAGGTCTCAACTTGCATTCCACCCCCTCCACCGCCGAGTGACGTCACCGTCTACAGTATATAAGGAACGCAGGCAGCCGGAGCGATCATTTATTGTTTTTTCAGTGTTCGTTCAGTGATAATCGAAATGGCTGGTGATCATCGTGCATCTGATGTGAATGATTACTGGAGCGAATGCGGGGAAGATTATTTTCACTACGTATACTTCCATACCGAAACATGCAATGGTTTAATGCATTCAGTGTTGTGTACTCAGCCGTCGCATCATGATCAGATGACTACACTGGAAGTGTGTACAGAGAGCTGTCCTGTTTATCGAGGAGCGAACATGTAAGTAATATACATATTTCTATAACTCGGTAATATATTGTACGCATGTTAAATGAAATCTAACTTGAAATTATTTCATTCTTTCAGTGAAAATCGCATGGGTGTTGATGTGGAGGATCTTAGCGATGTCGATGAAGTTGACAATGTCTTCGTCTCGAAACATCTAGCTAAATGTGATACAGAGTCGTGCACCGGATACATGCATTCTGTACTTTGTACTAACCCGGCCCAGCATGAACGCATGACATCCTTCTTCCTATGTAACGACAACTGCGAGGTCTACCAGCGGAGGAAGAGAAAACTCGAGTAAGTAGAAGAAATGTTAAATTACATATTCATTTACTGCTTCTAATGCTACTCTGTGTCTAACCTAAAAATTAAATTATTACAGACTGCGAATGACTGCGCCTAAGGTACCCGTGCCAATAGAGGAGCTGGGTCCTGAGAGACGCGATGTCGATATAGTGGAATATCCAATCGCAGAGCGCCATACACAGCCTATGGAGGAGGATGCCGCTCCACTACCCGCCATTACTACTACCCCTGATGATAAAGCAACGAGGGTTCAGGAGTGGATAAATCAGATGACTCCAGATTGCTCGCCCGAGATACACACAGAATCGTGCAAGACCGTGAAGTGAGTATGACACTCTTTGATAGTACTTTTTTGTGTGACAAGGGGAGAGGAGTTTTCTAATATATGTATTTTCTCTTTCAGGCGTATGAAATCATTAACTAAACCTATTTCTAACATTGTTTTGAACATATGTTGCAGGGGTGTGAGGAGGGAGCGGAGGAAGAGACGGAACGAGGCCGGCGAGAAAAAGCAGAAGAGACGGTGTAAGAGGAGGACTCTCAACGAGGGTCCTATGGTCTTCTTATTCATTGAAGATACCCCGGAGGAGCATGGAGGATCGATCACATGCGCTTGATGACGTCAGCATCTCCCCCTCCCATTCCGTGAACATTGGACTATACTATGACACCCCCTCCCTCTACATAAACTGCGAAAGTGATAAATCATTTGTTTATATTACAAAATCAGACTGGGATATAATATCCAAAAACATTCCAATGATTGAAGATTACCTACGCCAAGAAAAAAAGTTTGCGTGTGATGAATATTGTGACAATGTAATTTATGCATACAATATTATTGTATTTTTTGACCATTCAATTCATTTCATAAATACTTGTTTAAATAATAATGTAATATCTTTAGACATTGAGGGTGTAAGGAACCTAAAACGGCTATTACCTTATATTGAAAGACATTTGAATATTTTAAATGATTTCTGCAAGTCAGGAGCAACTAGTTTTTCAGGGAGTAGGAGGGGAAGAAGGAAAATGCTTGAAATGTATGCTAAAGTCAATAAAAGAGTGTTTTAGTATATGAATTCAATTTATTATCCATAATCTTATCCTAGTACATTCCTTTACAAAAGCCATTCACCCAAACATATGCATAATTATATAAGTGCTTGCATCACGTGAGAAAGAGGTTTGTAGGTAAATACTTTGTCATGTAGAACCAGGCAGTACAGTGACGTCTGGGCTGGTATATTTGCAGATGCTTGAATCTCGATTCTGATGTTCACAGCTCCATTTATAACCTCCTCGGGTTGGTGAGAACAGTCTATTACGAATAATGGTGCACTGTGAAGAAAATCCTTTCTCTTCAAGAGGGGATAATTATCTCTTTCATAATAGGAACTTTGAAATTTACAGTACATTTCATATAGTGAAGCAAACTTTGAATTTTTAAAGTCCAAGTTCAAATCATGGTAGGGGTAGCATTCACTGTTGAGGAATAGTCTCAAATTAGTAATGTTGCAGTGATCAAACTCGGAACTGTTCTTGCTATAATCACCCAATCTTGCAGTCTGCGCGCACACTATGATGAATCGTGGTTTCTCGAGCTTAGATGTTGTTGCTACATTCCAAGTGAAGGATCTTGTCTGGGGTACAGCAGGCTGGGTATGAAGATCCATAGATCGAAAGGCAAGGTGTAGAGGTTTATCAGATTTGACAACTTTTAGAATGTGAACTCTTTCAGCATCGGAAAGACGAATTACAGGCATCCTCCATTCGATTCTAGTTAACTTTACATTAGCTTCCTCTCCATTCGAACTCAGGACACAGTTTCTAGAATCTTTGGATCTTATGAGAATCAATTCAAACTTGCTGTTGAGTATAAGCTCCTTGTGGTCATCAGCAAATCCTAGGAGCATCGAGAGAGGGACTACAGCATTGAAAGCTCCATTCGTCGCGTGTACTATATCAACTTCTTCACCTGGATAGGCCCATCCAGCATTCAGCAGCCGATTCGACTCCATAGGGTTGAGAGTCACATAATTTCGTATAGTTGTAGTAATTCCAGGATTCCTTGTTCTGTCTATAGTTGTAGCATTCATATCTAGACGTATCTCATCAAACATGAAAGCTATAGCATTATTAGCGAGCTTCGCTGTAGTAGGCGACCCATCTACCTTGGTGAGAGCACCTTCGATGTAGAGATAACTCTTGTTAGGTAGCGTATACAAATCTTCAGCTTGGCATGGTATTCTAATTTCATCGTTTACATCCAGAGCGGACGTGTTGTATGGAAGAAAAATATGTTCCTCCTCCTTGGTGATCTTGTCGTCAAAGGCTGGAACTTCTGTCACGTTTAAGATATCCATTATAGCGTTCTGTAACCTAAACCCTCGAGGAACTTGCGGTTAGCACGTGTTAACTCCTCGGAAGCTGGAGAGGTAGTATGCTTCGAACGTGGTGTACGTCGTCTATTATAGTATTTGCGATGTCTTTTAAAATGTATTGCCATTGCGTCTTATGTGCAGTCTTGTAGTGATAACTTCGTTCCTGAAGTTGATAGCCTTTCCGTGTTGATCTACCACTCGAATAGTGATCTGGTCTATATAGTTTGTATCTATGACCGGTAAATATATAGGGTTCGAGGGTTCTTGAGAGATATGATAGCCTGGCGGAACAGAAGGGAAAAACTCGTAGAGCGAATGTCCACTTTTACCGTCAATGAAAGAGCCTGTTGCAATACTGCACTCCACACGTATGATACTCACTTTAAATATATTCACAAGATCGTCAGATTCAAACGCTTCTCCAGCAGGAATTATTTTAGTGTCTGTGAATCCTAGAAGCGAACCAATAGATCTAGCCTTAGAAAAGTCAATTGTATAAGGACATTTAATCTCAGCCTTCATTGTATTATTGTTAGGTCTTATAAAGAAGACTTCATCATTCAATCCTAGTTTATCCTTTAGGAATGCATTGATATCGGCAATCTCGTAGGTTCCATGTGGGATGACAATGGTTTCAGGTTTACCATTATGAATATAATGAAATCTATTATTACTTTCATCGACATTTGGTATTGAATAGAATGTTTCAAAATTCAAGAGAGCAATCTCATAATGGCCTGGAGGATCTAGCTGTAGAGGCGGGTTTAAATACGTTGAAATAACAGTGTCTGGCCCACTCACTGTAACTGTATAACTCATCTTGACGACGTAGCAGCTTCTAGGATAAAAGAAATTGCAAGCACAAGTGCCCGCAGATGACTGATTCGAAATTCTGGTATCTCTGTGTATTATAGTAGATTTTAACACCTTGTAGATATTTCTCAATCTCAGGAGGCGGTTTCAAATTGCCGAAACTATCAAAGTAGTATGCGACATCACCTTCTTTCCTTATAGCAACCCAGTGTGTTCCTTCATTATCGGAGGTATCGAGATTGGTAATAAGCCTCTCTTTGAAGTGTGGTTTTAAAGGAAGTTTGTCAATCATATAAACTCCTCTAAAATAAGGAATTTTTAAACGTTTAGCATAATATTCGATGGCCACGTTACTTAGGGCTTCCTCCGGTATATGTACAATCCTCTTCCACCGTTTTTTGCCTTCTTCTTTAAACCCCTGCCTTTAGATCCTCTTTTTTTCAAGGACCTTGCTATTTTAGATGCAGTGGCTAAAGACGACATCAGTGGCATTGCAGGTAAGAATCCTCCTTTATTCCTCTTCTTACACCTTCTCTTTCGGAGCCCCTTTCCTCGTGTCTCCATCGCCTTGTTATGCCTAGCAACTTCTGCTAAGTGCCTATCAGCAGCCTTTTTTTTATTGACTGCAGAGGCTATCTGAGCAGCGCCGCCTGCTGCAGCGCCTAAAGCAGCAATGATGGGTATCAATGGCAAGAACCCTCCTCTCTTCTTCTTCCTCTTTCCGGCTCCCACTGCAACCTTTCCCTTCATGATTGCAGTTACTAGCCTTGTAGCTAACCTTTCACCAAAAGTTGAATCTGATGACTGCACCCGTTTCCAAGCCTTCTCTGCAAGAATTTTATCCGCTATTTGTCTTGAAGCGGTGTCCTTATTCTCAGCGTACGCGAGGTCGTGCTGTTTACAAGCTTCGTCTAATTGGTTAATTCCGGGGTCTCCTCTTTTTAGACGTTTTTCCAATTTAGTACCAGGCCCGCAATATCTATATCCAGGTAAGTGAGCTTCAAAGGGGAGCGAATTAATTATGGAATTAATAATTCCGGAGCCGCGCTTATACTGCAACGACCTTCCTCTCTTAGCTCTCATGATATACTAAGCGAGTAATTGCATACATTAGCCCTTTTATATCATTGCAATCAGTCATTAACTACTTTACATCCGGTAATATATAAACATCGCACACGCATTTTATAAGTTAGTTGTTAACATGGAGCTTGTTAAGCAGCACTGCTCTCTACCTATTCAGGTATTAGACTTTGAAAGTGACTTTAGAAGCGATCGCCATGGCAAGTTATTTCCATCTAATGTCAGAGCTCTTATTTTAGGGAGCTCCAGTGCAGGGAAAACAAACGTATTACTCAATATGCTACTCCATGAGAATGGACTACGTTTTGAAAATTTGTATATTTATTCAAAGTCTCTCTATCAACCAAAGTACCAATACCTAATTAAAGTGCTCGGAAACATCGAAGGTATAGAAGTGAACACCTTCGAGAACGGAGATGATGTTTTGCATCCTTCTGAAGTCAAAGAAAATTCAATCTTTATATTTGATGATGTCATCACTGAAAAGCAGGAAAAGATAGCATCCTTTTACAGTATGGGTAGACATCGAAATGTCGACTCTGTATATCTAGCACAGTCCTATGCTAAAGTTCCAAAACATTTAATTCGCGATAATACAAACATGATAATACTCTTCAGACAAGACAATTTAAACTTAAAGCACATTTACGAAGATTATGTAAATACCGACATGACCTACAATGAATTTAAAGATCTATGTAAGAACGTTTGGGAGAGTTCTACAGGAGGAAGACCCTTTGTTGTGATAGTTCCTGAATTTCACATGAATGAGGGACGATATAGGAATGGTTTTGATGTATATATTAAGCTCGACAAAAAAGAAAATGATCATTCGTAGTTAACCATGAGTATCGATAGGTTCGGTTCTCAGAGAACTGGCCCGGTTAGAAGAGTGTTTGATCGTTTTATCATAAACAGAGATGTCAAAGGAAACTATCAATTCAAGAATAAGAGATTGTGCAATGTTCACGATCCTGAAGATAATCATGACGCCTCCAATAAGAATTATGTGGATGCTCTCGAAATTAGGATGCAAGATTTCTCTCAGCAAGCTGCTAACAATGTTGAGGTTATGGTTAAGACCCTGATCGATGAATTGATTTCAAGATATATCCTCAAGAGAGATAAGGAAAATAACATCGTGATCGATAAAGTTAGATTGAAGGTATTGCTAACTCCTGTTCACGATAATGATGTTGTGAATAAAAAGTTCATCGTTGGATATGTCAATTCACTCACGCAGTCGAGAGATGGTAATGGTAACATTATATTCGACAATAAGAGAATCATTGATATAGCGGATCCTCTCGGAGATACGGATGCTGTAAATAAAAGATATGCTAGAGCTATGATCAGTAGGAAATCGAACGAGACGCGACAGCAGTTAAACAGGTACTTACCAAAGGAAATCGAGATGCAAATAGGCAAGAAGCTGCTAGACATTACAGCAAATCTGAATAAAACTACGAGTAAAGTGGATACTCTAACAACCTCTACAAAAGACAGAGCGGATTCTGTAATGGACTCTATTAAACAAGTTACCGCAGAGCTTGATAGAGAAAAAACAAATCTTCAGAATCTCTGCAATCAGAAAATTAGTAATTTAGAAAAGTTAGCGATGAAGCGAGTTTCAGATTTAGAGGCTACAGTCAGACAGTTAAAGATAGAGGTTTTGAATACTCTCAAAACTGATTGCTGCAATGATAAACTTAAGAAAGTGTAGGATAATGTAAATATGATGATGGACGCATACAAAACTAATATGCAGCAAATGACGAGTCTAGAAGAATCGGCCAGAAGCCCGTACGCTAATACGGCAATCTTTGCTGAAGCGTTCAAGACACATACACAGGAGCATAAGAAAGAAACCGACCAACTGAGAACTTCGATAGAGATGTTAGCTAAGGCTATCGATACGTTGAGAACTCAAGCTGAACGCAGACTATAAATTGAATGTAATCGTCTATTTCCTCATCATTTGTAAGATGGATAGTGAAAGCATAAGACTTAAAGAGTCTGTAGCCGAGCATACCAGGGCTGTAAAAGAAAAACTGAGAGCTCTAAAAGGTCTCAGGTTTGAGACTCAGCATGTCATGTCCGAAGCTTTGAAGCCTGTAACCACCCCCCTCAAGGATATTTTGGACACTCAACGAGGGTTGCCGGTGAAGAACGTCAAGAATGAAGATGGTGATTCTACAAGTATTTCTACTTACCTTCAACACGTTCGCTCAAAAGACAAGGATCGTATTGATACATTGTTCGGCGTGAGATATCAGGATGGAAGTTATATGCTTGGAAATAAAGATATTCATTTTATAAATAATCAAATATTGATAGGTGATGAAACGTATGAGTCTACCGCCGGTTTGACGGAGCTCATCTTTAAGCGAACGCCTCAGATTTCTGCATACATTAGTGAAGACTTGGAGACATACGCTAAGATTATGAAAAGTACTTTTCTTCATAGAAGTGGTTACAGCAGACACGGTCGCTTGAAATCTGGTAAATCGTATAAATACAAGAATATAATACGACCCTTGCTCAATACACATTCAGGTCTAGGACTGGCATGGAAGGAGCATAAGCCTGATAAGGAGGTTGACTACGTTTTCTGGAGAAATCCTAACACATTAGTGAATAGACTGAGGTTACTTATTGCTTCGAGGGACGCTGGTAATAATAGCCACACTCGAGAGATTGAGGAAATTATCCGGGAATTGAAAACATCTAAAATTATAGCATGACCGCCAAACAGAATATCGCCAGAGAACTTCACGGCTCGGCGAGGAGGAACTATTTACGACGGAAAATTATCAGCAAAGGTATGAATGATTTATTACAAATTGATTTGATTGAAATGATACCCTATGCAAAAGTGAACAAAAATTTCAAATACATTCTGATCGCAATCAACTTTTACTCTAAAATGGCATATGCAAAACCCTTAAAGGATAAGGGTGGAGTTAATGTTGCAAAGGCTATGGAGGATATATTACAAGAAATGGACGTCCCTCCCCGGAATATTCAAAGTGACAACGGGAAAGAATTTTATAACAAGTTCTTTAAACGATTAATGTTTAAGTATAATATTAACCACTACAGCACCTATACCAATGTGAAGGCTGCGGCTGTTGAACGTTTAATTCGAACCTTGAAGAATATGATGTACCGCGAGTTTTTAGTCCAAGGCTCATACAAGTGGCTAGATCTTTTACCTAGAATCCTTGTAAAGTACAATGATACTTTTCATTCAACTATCCGCATGAAGCCTAATGAAGTGAAGAACAACGATCTTCTTCTGACTGTGTATAATTATAATCAAGACCGAAGAGAGAAGAAGGCTTCAATGAAGTTTAGTGTTGGTGATTATGTCAGGATATCTAAACATAAAGGACATTTTGAAAAGAGTTATGAATCTAACTGGAGCGTTGAAATGTTCAAAGTATTTCGTGTGAATCGTACCAAGCCTACAACATACATACTAAAGGATAGGAATGGTGAAATCATAAAAGGTGGCTTTTATGGACATGAACTAAAAAGACTAGCTATCCTAACACATATTTAGTAGAAAAGGTTATACGTAAACGTGGAAACAAAGTTCTTGTAAAGTGGTATGGTTTTGCAGATACTCAATGGATTGATATAAAGGATTTGGTGTAATGTATGAAGACTTAATAAAGACCAGTTGTTATGATTGTAAAATCACGAGTATTTTTTATTTTAAAAATCCTTCATATTTTCTCTTTTTTTGAGGGAAAATTAATATATAAAAACCCTCACATACTTTAAATGAATATATACAATGACATTATCAGAGGGAAAAATTAATATATAAAAACCCTCACACATACTTTAAATACATATATACAACACATTATCAGAGGGAAAAATTAATATATAAAAACCCTCATACACACTTTAAATGAATATATACAATGACATTATCAGAGGGAAAAATTAATATATAAAAACTCTCATACACACTTTAAATGAATATATACAATGACATCAGAGAGAAAAATTAGTATATAAAAACCCTCACATACTTTAAATGAATATATACAATGACATTATCAGAGGGAAAAATTAATATATAAAAACTCTCATACACACTTTAAATGAATATATACAATGACATCAGAGAGAAAAATTAGTATATAAAAACCCTCACATACTTTAAATGAATATATACAATGACATTATCAGAGGGAAAAATTAATATATAAAAACCCTCACACATACTTTAAGTGAATATATACAATGACATTATCAGAGGGAAAAATTAATATATAAAAACCCTCACACACACACTTTAAATGAATATATACAATGACATTATCAGAGGGAAAAATTAATATATAAAAACCCTCACACACACTTTAAATGAATATATACAATGACATTATCAGAGGGAAAAATTAATATATAAAAACCCTCATACACGATTTAAATGAATATATACAATGACATTATCAGAGGGAAAAATTAATATATAAAAACCCTCATACACAATTTAAATGAATATTTACAAAATCCAGATTGAAAAAAAACAAGATATCTTCAAATATTTACATATTTACAAGTTTAGGCACTAGCAATCACCAGGTCTAAGGGAATAATGGCCCCACGCTAGAGTCTTATAACTCCCCTCCATCAACTTCCTCTTATCGTCACCTCCCTTCAACGCCAATTTATTTGTCTCAATTGTTGTAATTTTGTGGTGTTTACTCCGAAATGTTTTTTGTATCGAATAAATTTTTAGGCTATGGTCTTTTAAACATTCAAAATAATGGCCGAAATCTATTTTATCCATGCCTGCCCTGGTGATGCCCTTAGCTTTCTTAATTGTCTGCCCTCCATATCTGTAGGCGTATAGCTTCGCTCTAATACCGACATACTCCTCCATAATCATGCCACCCAATTCGTCCTTGAACAACCCAATCTTTTTCCTATTGGCTTGCTTAATGCCATATACATTATCCTTTTCGAAGTTTGAAGTGTCGAAATATTGAGGGTTCTCCCTGATGAACTCATAGATATCAGAACTCGTTTCAAAAATAAACGAGTCTGTATCCATGTAATTCAGCAGCAAGTCTTTTAAATTCGGTTTCATGATATTGTAAAAGAAGTCATACATGATAAATTTTGAAATGTCCAAAATTGCGTGTCCTATGTAAATTGGTTTGTTCATATGTACTTCCTCTCTGCCCAGTTCGATTCCCACAAGATTTTCCTCAAAAATTATGGTGCGTAGGTAAGTGCTGCGTGCTATTAACTTCTTTGCCTGTTTCCAGGTTCCAACTATTTTGAAATCCGTGTATTTTCTAACATTCTCTATAAATTTTCCATATACGGCGTTATTCATCTTTTTCCACAGGTTTTGGCCGAATTTTGACTTTTCTTGTGCTCTCTTCTCGGTGTTGACGTCGATATATGTCTTCAACCAGTTAGACTGGTCGTAGGACACCACTCTGTGAATATGTCTCACAGTTAGACCTTGCTCGATACACTGCTGCATCACCCTGTAGTGCAAGACATATTTGCTTTTCTGTTCTAATGTTGCAAGCAGTTTCTTGTATTGGCCGTTCGGTGGTATTGCGCTCTGTGGGCAGAAAGGAAGTTCGTTATGGGCGTCGTGGATATGGTCGGGGTATTCGATATCAACCTCTAGCACATATCCAGTCTCTGAATCTTCTTTGACTTCTGCGAAGTTTATGCCTTCAATTTCTTCTCTCGTGAGCCATTTCAGATTTTTGTATGGTAGGGCAGACACCATAGAAGCTCCATATAAGTTGTTTATGTCCCAATAGGACAGGTGTTTAACAGGAGCATGCTGGTCAAAGTTGGACATGTACCTGTGGTTAGCTTTGGTGTAGCCCTTCACCACTGTGCACAGTCCGCCTCTAATTCCCGACTCGAAAAATTCCAGCATGCTCTTGTCGGATATTAAGGAAAGTTTCGCCTTTGTTATCTTCAACATAGCGTCAAAGGCGAGTCCTGGTAATGTATAAAACCATGCTGGGTCAAGTTTATACATTCCCAGGATGAGATCTCGAAACTTTTCGAAAATATCCGCCAAGAGCAGTATATCTGTTTTCAGGTATAGGTCGCTGTATTCTCCGAGATTCCGGATATTAAAGACCTCCCAGACTTTTACAGCATGCCTGTATTCCTCTTCGGTAATGTGGCTGTCAGTGAGAGTACTGTAGAAGGCCTCCTTCGGTGGTAGAGAAGTTTCTTCGAGAACGTCAAGGCTTGAAACATAATCATATGGAAATATTCCCTTGCTCTTTGCCAGCTTAAAATGCTCCTCAACAGGATATTCGCCCCTTGTTATTTTAAAATCACTCTCCTCCAGCATGTCAGCCAGGCTGGACAGCTTGTCGTCAAGAAACTTAAAGCTGTCCAGAAACCTGAAGCTGATGTTCCTGTACCGTTTGCTAAACGCTATATACCTTTCACCACTTTGAGCGATGCACGATATAGGCTTATTATCATATGCCAGGCGTCTTATCAAGAAGTGGCTGTCATAATTAGATAGACAATGAAAAAAGATCGGTATGAAATCAGGGACCTTTCTATTCAAATTGCATCTATTATGAGCAGCACCTAGATATTCGCCTGTCACATGATCGTGATCCCTCACGCGCAAATCGCCCACAGTGAAAGCCGCAAGGCATATATGGCACTCAGAGGCATTGTCAAAATTCTGTTGCTCTTCAAGGGTTAAATCCATAGGTTTAGGATTGGAATACACGTCGATGACGTCATCAGCAATTGATTTCAACTGTTTGATAAAGTCATCGACGGCATTTGGACCTCTAAAGAGAAAGAATTTTGACAATGCCTCGTCATGCCTACATATCACCTTCAAGGCAATAGACATTGCTTCATGCTCTTGAACGGCTCGGGTCCAGCTCGAGCTGCTTGAGGGCTCGCAAGAGTGAACCTTCGCCAGAACAGATTCAATGTCTGCGTATATAACAAATGGTACAGGAACGCTCTTGGAGAATGCTTTAAATTCAAGGTATTCATCCTGTTGAGGCATTTTAAGTAATTGGCATTTTCCACATCTTAATCGATGCGTTTCCAAGGCCTTTTCATTGTTGCATCTCTTGAGGCAGGCCTCACATGTCCACACTCTATGCCCATGTTTGGTGGCTTGACTGGATACAAGTCTGGACAAGTCTTTAATTATACAGTAGTGGGACTTTTCCCCCTGCTCAATATATAACAGATTGGTATGGTGCTGCTTCTTTTCAGCTGTTTGGTATAGGGGAATAATGTTCTCATTCTCCTCCTCTATACCAAACACTGAAACGGATACTCCATTGTTCTGCTTTTCAAAGCATTCAATTTGATGGAAGGGTGTCGGAAATTCGATACCTTCATAATTGAATGTCTCGAAAAGCAGTTCCTGGGGGTATTTTGTAGTTCTCTGGCCGTCGCGTTTAACAGGGTATTTAGAGGCTAGCATACACCATGCGAAGCAGAAGTTGTCTTCATTCTTTATGTTTATAACAGCGTACTTATTCCTGATTTTCAGTGGTAGTTCAATGTATGAACCTGCCTGTAAAGGATCATAGTGTGTAAAGCCCATCACCAGGCTGAGTATCTTTACCAAGGACTTCGATGATGCTCCCCCCTCAAATTTAGAAATGTTTTCCAAAATATCCCCCGCAATTGAAGAGGAGATCTGATTGAGATCGCTTGACGGAAGAATCAATACAGGCTTAGAATTAAAGCCAGTGGTAAGACTCTTCTCTTCATCAGGTTTGCGGATTAAATATTCAAGTTCCAGGGAACAATGCATCTTTAATCCGCAAATGCTTCTCTGCAAGACGCTTTCCACTTCTTTAATAATAAGCTCTTTGCACTCATCTAAAAAGACTCTGGGGTCGAGTATTTCTAATGTATTTACTATTCTACTATTAAAAATACGTCCCTTGAATGCCGATTGGATGGTATTGCATTCCAGCCCCTGGCAATTACTAGCACTAACCTTGGCCTTTTTAATTGTAAGCTGCTCGCTCCCGTCCGATGCCGGCCCTCTCTTTCCATTCAAAGTTGACGCATTACTGGATGATGATGATGAGGAGGTTGACGGTGCAGCGGCTTCATTGTTTGCGTCTGAGGAGGTCGAGGGTGCGGCGGTTTCACAGCCTGCGACTGAGGCGGTTGATGGTGCAGCTGGTACAACTTCCTCCAGAATGTCGAATGATGAGGAGGCGGATGGTGCAGCGGACGATTCTTCACCAATCTCTGGTGATGTTGACTCCTGTGTTGCCAGATCCATGGGCTGGCTTCCAAGGTCACCCAGATCATTTCCTGGAATAATAATAATATTAATAATAATAATAATATAGAATGTATAAAACAAGAAGTTCATAAAATGTGGAAAAAATTCTTACCGTTCAGTGGCTGCTGCATGTATGGGGCAGGGTCCCTCCACTGCTGATTTGATGCAGGGGATGTGTGTGGTGCAGATGGCGCGCAATGAACAATACCGCCTCCGAAATATAGTCCATTTCCTGAAAATAATAATAATATTAATAATAATATAGAATGTGTAAAAGAACTTCGTAAAATGCTGATAAATTCTTACCGGCCGGCGGTTGCTGCATGTATGGGGCAGGGACCCAACCATACTGATTTGGTGCCAGGTAGGTCTGGAAGCCTGGAGGTGGCGGTGCAGCGGTCGCGAAGCCTACTGGTGCAACGGTCGCGAAGCCTGGAGGTACCGGTGCAGCGCTCGCATGTTGACCGATGCAGCCTCCGAAATAAAGTCCGCTTCCTGTAAATAATAGTAACAATATTAATAATAATATATAATGTGTAAAAGAAGTTCGTAAAATGCTGATAAATTCTTACCATTCGATGCTTGCTGCATGTATGGGGCAGGGACCCAACCATGCTGATTTGGAGCCAGGTAGGTCTGGAAGCCTGGAGGCGGCGGTGCAGCGGTCGCGAAGCCTACTGGTGCAACGGTCGCGAAGCCTGGAGGTACCGGTGCAGCGGTCGCCTGTTGAGCGATACCGCCTCCGAAATAAAGTCCATTTCCTGGAAAAAAATAAATAATAATAATAGTATAGCATGTTTAAGTACAGAGTTCTAAAGAATCTACACTCTATACGCGAAAAAAAAAATACATGTTTTAAACACCCGTGTGAAAAATACATAGCATTCTGGGAGATCGATAGAGTTATGTGACTGCATATGGGTGAGAAACTCTCCTTAAATATATCCTTTTTCTCCTTATACAATCCAGAACTCTATGCTGTCGGAGGCATGCCTTTGTGTGCCAGAATCGACATTGTATGTCTACTATCATGTAATTTTTTTTAGTTACAAATGCTCGAATACCAGTCTGTAAATTCTTACCGTACGATTGTTGCTGTATGTACGGGCCAGAGCCACCTCCATAATGATTTGGAACCAGGAGGGTTTGGAAGCCTGGCGGTGCCTGTGCAGCGGTCGATGGATGGTCGATACCAAAATAAAGTCCATTTCCTGAAATAATAATATAGAATGTGTAAAAGAAGTTAATATGAATTGTTACATTACTTTTTAAAACACTGAAGAATGCTTACCATTCGACTGTTCGGATGCCTGAATCATTACGGCAT
The DNA here is from genome assembly GCA_030765065.1 of Deroplatys truncata. Classification (NCBI taxonomy): domain Eukaryota; kingdom Metazoa; phylum Arthropoda; class Insecta; order Mantodea; family Mantidae; genus Deroplatys; species Deroplatys truncata. The sequence goes on from CM060975.1 coordinate 116,284,253, forward strand.
TTGATGAGCGATCCTGCAGCCGGCGTTGGGTATCCTGCTGGAGCTGGATGTATGCTTCAGACATGTTAGCAGAACTGATTGCTGAAAACGCAATTAATTTACGCGTTAGATTTTTATTTATTAAAGAAACGATATATTATTAAGTTAATTTACTTTACTGCGAATACCTTATACAGGGAAAATGTCGATGTATTTTAAACACCTGAGAAATTTCTATTACAGATATAAATCACGTGTATTTCTCGACACAATCATGGAAAATATCTCTTTAACATGATGGAAACAGGCTGAAAGTTTTTACTAAATAAATGCGAGAGAGGAATGAAACATTCACAGTGAATGTTCGACCAGTGCATGCAAGCATGAAGTCTTCGGATCGATTACCGTCGGTTACCCCGGAAGAAATTTTTATACAGATCATTTTTTATTCGATTCGCAGGGTTTTCAAGTAATTGTATTTCTCTAGAAAGGAATATAATTCACCCGGTGAAAACACGTATTTAAATATCCGGAATAATAATTACTCAACAATGTGAATACTTAACTAAACTGATCACATTTTTGAGAATTCGCGCAGTTAGCTATTAAATGCAGAATAAGCTTGCCTAAAATGAATACTTAACTATTCACATTTCAGAAAATTCACTTGTCTAGCTATTAACTTTTTAGAATGCTCAGCTATTCGCATATAAATGCCATGCATTAAAAACAAGAACGCGAATATAAGTTAAATGTAGAGAGAAATAATTTAACTTTTAAAAGTAAATGAAGTGTTTTGTTACAACTTACCAGACATGATGTTCGTTGAACTTTCACTTTGAATGAGAAAAGTTTGCAGAGACCTTAACTCGTTGATTTCAGCGGAGAAACTGTGAGAATTCCCGATGAAGCAGCCTTTTTATAGTGTTCTTTTGCGATATAAAAAAATGTATGAGTGAAAGTTTAAGATATATAATACAGCAATTTTGATTGGCTACTCCGAAAATTCGAGAAGGAGAGGGAAATGCTAGCCTCGCACAGGGGCATTTCGTGAGCACGTCTAAACCTGTTAAGGGGGAAATCCTTCGATCACGCCAGCGTTCCTTAAGGGGAATGTTTCTGCGTATGACGCTAGAAATAAAAATATATTTTATTTTTTACATGTACCATTAAAATTCATTGTTAATTATTGTGACATTACCAAAAAATAATCACAGAGTGAAAATAATGTATTATTTCTGTAGATATAATTGTCCTCGAACCAGCGACCTTTCGTTTGTGAATAGATACGTTACAGATGTTTAAAAAAGCCTGATGCTATGTGATTGCTTAGAATTCTATTCTCTATGCATTACCGTTGGAAAAACGAATAGCAAGTTACCATTTGAGAAAAGTTAAAAGTATTTGAAAATTTAAACCAATATCAAAATTCTGATGTGTTACACTCACATGACTTTCTCTACTCTTGTACAAACTATTTTTACAAACACTTATTCCCTATATGCTTCATGTTAATCGAGATATCGAGATGTCAATGTTATTGGTAATTTCCGTGTCGATACAATGTGAATATGATAGGTTTTAAGTGATAGTCAAATATTTTAACGCTGCTTGCTATGTGCCGCATTCCATTCTCTTTGCATGTCCAGAACATAAAAACAAGAATAATGAAATTGAGAAAAAGTATAAGTATTGGAAATTTTAAGGGAATAACAAGCAATATCTCGAAAACGATTTACTCAACAACAAGAATGTATATGTTATAAATTATGTATTTTAACGCGATCTCCATTTTTTTTTGTGTAGTAAAATTTTGTCTATCTCTTATGGTTTATCAGTTTTGCAAAAGTCGTTCAGAATGAAGAATACTTTGGGTGTCATTCCCTGAAAATTCGAAATATACATTTCATTTCTCATTACAATATCTTAAACATATAATATTTTATTCAATATCGCTAGATTACTTGAAATGAATTTTTTGTGTGTGTGTATTAAGTTTATATTAACATGCTGGAATATTCGAAAAAATATCTCTCGAATGGACGGGGTATTTAAAATCGTACTCGTCCTATGTTTACTAAGCCCAATCTTTTTAAAATGGAATAAATTAAGAGTGACGAGGATTGTTTAGGCAAGGCTCCATATTTCATTATTTAGAATTAAACAAATGCTATTAGTCGTAATAATCATACACATACGACAGCAAGCAAATGCGCGAGTCAATTCATATACAATTAATTAATAAAAAAATATTTAATTGTTTTCATCGATCAGCGAGAGCCTTATTTATTTTAATAACGTACGTAATATCTATCATTCTGAATACTTTTTTATTCTTCATATTACTCTCGCCAAATCATATTTCTTTGTTTAACATCCCGAAAAAAAAATCAGTTTAATTTTTTGATATCATGTTTGCATTTCTTGTACGCGAGTATTTAAATAATGACAAAGATACAATCGAATGTTTAAGTACAGAATCTATACAGTATACGTTTAATTGAAAACTTAAATCATTAATATTCTTCATGTAGAATTATATTAATTATCGGGAAAACATTTTTTGTGGTAAGCTTAAAACTTGTCTAGACAGGTTTTTCCGCTGTGTATGATGGAATTTCTGGACAGAGGAAGCTCTTAAGAAAATCTTTTGTGCCGGTAATTGTTATTTACCCCGAGGGTCTGTGGTTTTTCAGAGCACTTAGCCTGCTTAATGAACTGGAAAACGTGTGTCATTGTTCACTAAGAGCTCTATACAAGACCTTGTTTTTACATTCTTCTGACGAAAATTAATGGTGTGGAAGAGTTTTGCCCTTGTCTGCTAATGGGTCTACATATGCATTCTTCAGGGGTGTACACCATATTTCTTTCAGCCAGTGTACGCCAGTGAATAATTCGTTGAATTTCTCAAAGTTCGCTACGTCTTTAGAAAGAACATTTAAAACGAATATAAAATTTATATTTGTAGTCTTCGTGCGTGTTACTTACAGGTACGTCTGTTTTGAATTGTAATTATTACTTCTCTCGTGCGAGAAGAGACATAGCGGGCTTTGTTGAAGCGTACTCCTATGTGCTGGATACCCCTAGCCATTAAGAGCAGGTAGTAGGGAAAACCCCCGCGTCCTGGTTTAACCGCCTCTCCTGATGGACGGGGCATTGCTGTCACATTGCGTCTTGTTTTTTCGTAAAGGGTTCTCGTGTTAACGTCTCATACAAGCTATTTGCAATTTCGCTTTAAGTTGCTTTTTAATTCATCTAAGCAATGTAATATTTTTTATAAACCCGCAATTCAAAAGAAGAATTAAACACACGTTATTAGCCGTAATAGTTATATACGCGTAATATTCTCGCATATACGATAACGAACAGTTGCGTTCGATTCAATTACATTAATCAAGAAAAAACTTAATTGTTTTTAATCGATAGACTGCGTCGTTTCATTAGAAGTGAGATATTCATGGTAGATGAATAATTGGGTGAGATATCTCTAGGAGCGCGAGTCAATTACATTAATTAAAAAAAATATTTAATTGTATTCATCGATCGTTTTTTCGTAAAGGGTTCTCGTGTTAACGTCTCATACAAGCTATTTGCAATTTCGCTTTAAGTTGCTTTTTAATTCATCTAAGCAATGTAATATTTTTTATAAACCCTCCAGTCAAAAGAAGAATTAAACACACGTTATTAGCCGTAATAGTTATATACGCGTAATATTCTCGCATATACGATAACGAACAGTTGCGCGCGAGTCAATTACATTAATCAATCAAAAAAAAACTTAATTGTTTTTAATCGATAGACTGCGCCGTTTCATTAGAAGTGAGATATTCATGGTAGATGAATAATTGGGTGAGATATCTCTAGGAGCGCGAGTCAATTACATTAATTATTCATTGTATTCATCGATCAGCGAGAGTCTTATTTATTTTTTATTTATTTCATAATCAATTCCTCCGGAGCCGACATGAACGCCCCTTGCATGTTAATTCCCCTTTATTTTTTTCCGGAATCATATTTCGCAGAATTATATAGAGTTAAGATGGCCGTCTTGCGTACACCTCGAATTTAAATATGGTGAATTCACAACTTTCGGGTATGACCGCCAGGGGCGCTGTGAGCAAACACTCGCTGGAGTTTCACTCATATTACCACTTGGCGCGCTAGTGTATGTTGCGAACTGAAGCGGGAGTGGAGGGGATGCGGAAGTCGACTTGCCAGTCCAAATATCGAGAGTTAGTCATTCGCGTGAAACGTCTCGGAGCGGAAGGTTGCGGTCGAGGTTCCACCGCAATTATCACGCGATAACGAGTGTTACGTCAAGTCTGTCCTTTCATCTATGTGTTGTAATATTCTTATAAATCCAAAATATATTTTCCCTCAAAAGTAGAATTAAATAAATGTTATTACTCGTAATAATTATACACATGCTACCACACATATACGATAACGAACAGTTGCGCGCGAGTCAATTAATCATTCAAAAAATACTTAAATGTATTCATCAACCGACTAGCCGCGTTTCATTGCAATAGTAGTAATATAAGGGGGGTTTAGGACAAGGTGTGCGCGATTCAATCAAAAATACTTAATTGCTCGACGAACAGCGTTTAATTGCATTAGTAGTAATATGATGGGCATTCTTTTTTCAATAACACACATTACCTAATTGATTGAGGCAATTATGTACTCAAACGATTTGCCGATGTGCGGCAGGCATCGAGAATCGCATTCCCACACCGCCAACGTCACGCACCGAGAACCCTCACATATAACCCCGCACCCCGAGCGGCACATCCCCTACCCCAAGCCAATCACACGGCAGGGATTTAGACAAGTCACAATGAGGGGGGCGGGAATGTAGTCACCGTATAGGAACAATACACACTCTCCCACCTATCCACAGGGAACCAACCAGAACACAAAGGGGAGGGAGGACACGCGTATGGGGGAGGGAGGGGGGCGGGTCACCGGCACGTGACCACAGGGGGAGGGGGGGGAGGACCTGCCGGCACAGACACTGTCGGCATTAGATCAGCGCACAAAGGGAAGGGGGCGGAGCTAGCGGCACGCGACCGGGCGGCAAATAGTAGCGCACAAAGGGAGGGGGCGGGGCTAGCGGCATAGATCAAAGAAGCTTATCAGTTTTTCGGCATCTCTCTGTGCGCTCAAATCGGCATAACATTTCTACTAACGGGATTGTTCTGGAAGCTTTTTTCTCCCCGCCTCCAGCGAACATTCTAAAACTCTCTGTAAAATTACAGTGGCTATGCATAAGCGAGCGAGTGAGTTAGTAAGCGAGATAGTTCTTGATGTGACAAAGAGCTGTTCTCCGAGTGAGGTTTAACGGCAGTTCTAACTGCCGCTATTGCGCGCTATTTAGATAGTTAAGCATTTTTATTTTTTAATATGGTCTAACCTTTTGTTGGTTTGAAGTAAATTTCTACACATATACATGAACAAAGACCAGTTCTGGATCAGAAGTGAAAGTGGAGGAGTAATAGTTTTCATTTGAGTGTCTGGAGCGTGCTTTCTTTGTACCAATATCTGTCATTTTATGAAATACACATACAGAAGTGTACAGAAAATATTTAGACAGTAAATCAAAGCTTATACTCATTGAAAAAAGGCTGCTGAGTAACATGACATACCTAAACTATATTTTTTAAATACTGTTGAATAATAGTACGATATTAGTTATAGAAAGAAGGAGAAGCACTGAGCGTCATAAATACTGTTAAGCCGGTTCTAAAGTTATTTTTATTATTATTATTTATAATATCATTATTATTATTTCTTCTTTCCCTATTGCATTCGTTTGAAGAAGTTGAACATCCTTGTGCATATATAGGGTCTTACAAACAGTGTCCTATTTTTAACATGTGATAGCTGCCGTTGTTATTGAGTTATAGGAGTAATTTTTTTCATGTGATTATATTAGTTATTGACAAATAGCGATGGAACGTTACAGCATTCAGCAACGCGTAGAAATTGTGAAAATTTATTATCAAAATGGATCATCTGTTCGCCAAAGTATCGCCGTGTATTGCGTGAAGTTTACGGTGTGCATAATCGTCCCTGCGAGAGAACCATTCGGCGTTTGAACGATAAATTTGAAAGAAGTGGTTCTTTCAGCGATCAAAGAACGCCTGTACGTAATCGACGTAAGCGCTCCAACGGAAACAAATCAATTGCTCGTCGCGCTCAAGAATTGGGACTTTCGCCGACCACAACTTGGCGAATTCTGCATCTGGACCTGAAGTTTCACGCTTACAAAATGGTGTTAACGCAATAACTAAAGACCAACGACCATAGGTTGCGCCGTGTATTCGCTGATTCCCTGTAGGGGAGGGGTTCCGACCCCTTCAGCTGCCGTGGTGCGGGTGCTGCGGACTCCTAGCACTCGTGGTACTTCAGACGTTACTAGGAGTACGTCGGGCCAAACATTCGTGCCCCTCCCGTTGGGGAACTGTTTGGATTGGGTTGGTCTCGACGGGGCGGTGATTCCTGATACCCATGGGAGATTGGGTACGTCTGTACAGCTTTCCATACAGGCGGGGTTGTGAGACGCCTTAATGTCCTGCGGTACCGACCTGGACAGCCGGTAGACGGCATGCTAGATTGCTGTCGGCCGCATCGAGATTATCGTTAGTCTCCCTTTCAAGATGACGCGCGTAAGTGGCGTATCCACTGTCATCTCCGCGTAAGCGGGGGGCCTTTTTAGGAAACAAGATATTGGCTTCATGGGAAACACCCCACGATTTGGAGAGCCACTCGGTTGGCGCTGAACCCTGGGTTTCCAAGGGGGACTTGGGATTCGGATCTTGTCCTGGTAAACCCTCAGTCAGCATGTATTCGCTGATTGGGCTATGGAGCAATTGGAAGCTGACCCGGATTTTTGTCGAAAAATCATCTTCAGCGACGTAGCCTACTTTTGGATGGATGGTTGTGTTAACAAACAAAATTGCCGCTATTGGAGCAATCACAATCCAATGCAGATTCAATAACGACCACTTCATTCCCAAAAGGTTACTGTGTGTTATGGATTTTGGTATAGTGGAATCACTGGTCCATATTTTTTCCAAGATGAAGATGGAGAAGCTCTAACTGTCAATGGAGAAAGATACCGGGCTCTTATAAGGGACTATTTTTGGTTTAATTGGATGGTATGGATTGCAGAAACATCTGGTTCCAGCAAGACGGTGCCACATGTCATACTCTCTCGAAACAATCTATTTTTAAAGGAGAAGTTCAGGGGTTTCAGCATTTCCCGTGGTGGTGATGTTAACTAGCCCCCGAGGTTATGTGATTTAATGCCGTTGGATTACTTCTTGTGGGGTTATTTTAAATCTCGAGTTTATGTCAACAAGCCAGTAAGAGTAACTGATCTTATGAATAACTTCACGAGTGTTAATCGTGAAGTTGGACCTAATTTACGTTCTTCTGTCATTGAAAATTGAGTCAACCGTATACGCGCAACCCAACGAAGTCGCGGCGGTCACTTAACTGATGTTGCCTTCAACACGTAATGACATTAATTATGTTCCAAGATAAAAAAGAAATAAACCTCTATCATTTATAGATCGTGTTTTATTTAAGTTGAAAGAGAGGACATTCTTGTTGAAAGACCCTATATTTAATTAGTAATTCCATTAGCTTTATTCTATGCTCGTGTTGTATACTAATCTTAGATCGTATGTACTTAGTTTAATGCTGGCTTAAGATTATAGAAAGATAGATCACAACATTAAGGCACGAACCAAATGCGAGAGAAAATTATTATTGCACGGGATACCTCCCTTAGTTATTATATGATTTTCATTTGTCTCATGCTACTACCTGAGCAAAAACAATAGTGAATGGTGAACAAAAGACGACATGTCTTATAGCAAATTCTAAGAAGTATGATAGAGTTATGCTGATTTTTTTTAAAAAGCAGTCCTTAAACATAGGGCAGCGATTGAGAATAAGACAACCCAGAGCATAAAAAATGCCTGGAAGGTAATTGCTGCGGAAAAGCGACCCCGCGAATGCAGTGGCTTTATGAAGACAGTGTGGCCATTGAAGGTATCTGTTGTGATTGGATGAAGCTGTCATGTGGTAAACATTCGCCATTAAGATTCTAAACAAACAGCTGTAACCTGTGTTATTGGTATGCTCTTGTTCTTCATCTAACCCTTTTGCTGTTTGGCTTCGGGTTCCCCTCTTTTCGTCCATTTTTTGCATACTTCTTATCCATATATCCATAACATTCTTTTCATTTCAGCCATTCTTTTCCCTCATTTTCGTGCTATTCTTTCTATCGCATTTTTCCATTTAATTTTTGGTCTTCCTCCTATTTTTCCTTATATTCTGATCTGCATTATCTGCTTAACTTTCCTTTCCTCCAACTTTCCATACATATGCCCAAACCAATTCAATCATTTCTCTTCTGTAACTTCAGTTATTGATTTCCTTTTATTTTACTCCTTGTCTTATCCTTTCATTTCTAATCCTCACCTTCTAATCTTACCCATAATTCCTACTTAAGTATTTCATCTCTACCACTCTTATTTTTTTTTGTGTTTGTCCAACAGTTTCAAGCATTCTGTTCAATATTGTAATATATATTTTCACCGATTATTGTGTTGTTGATTTGATTGTATGATAATGTTTTATTTTTACTCTGATTAATAGCTCCAGTGCTACTTCACCATCATTACAACTAATGATACCCATTTTTGTAATCATAGAAATGGAAAATATAGCATTTTTTCGATTTACATCATCGTTGCGAATAAAGGTGAAAGGTAATTGGATTAAAGTACTTTAATATACGTAGATACGAGTATTTGTTGTAATCTGTGTGTTACAATACACAAAATGTAGAACATTGTGCTAATGGTATTAGTTACCGATTTTTCTGTGCTTTTATTTTATTTGTCTAGATAATTTATTAATTCCATAAATGTTTACAATACATTGTGCAAAATATTATGTCATAAACGCCGGAAAATTAAGGGAGTGATGAAAATTAGGCTAAATCTTGAAACAAGTTTTGTTTTTAGGCCTGCTGCACATTTCATTATTCTGTATTTATTTACTCTAGATGTACTATTAAGCAATGAAACCCTTTCACATTGCAATAAAAACTTTGTATTAGTATCGGTTTATAAGAGGTAAGCCTACAGACATTATCACGATTTTAATTCATAGAAATATTTATTAAAATATTCATAGGTAAACACTACTATACATTACTAATAAAATCTCATTGCAGTTGCAAGAAAAGGATAATACTGGGCGTTGTACAATAAACGATTACCTCGCGGAGATATTGAAACAATCTATGAACCTCCAAAAGTCAGTTGCAGCGAGTTGAATTCATTATACAATATTTGCATGTACATAATTTCTAGTATTATGAATAAAGACGAGAATTACATGCAAATGCATGTTTTTATAAGATCATTGTACTAGCTCAAACTTTTTTAACTATTTCATTACTTTCTGATTCAAGGTATGTACTTTTTCCGTGCATATAGGCATATTTTGATCTTTTTGGGGATAAAAACATGCACAGTGCATGTGTAAGGCATTTTTAGCTTGATTATGCGTATAACATACGTTATTTTATTCTAAATGCATGTTTTAATTGTTTTTAGTAGACACCTCAGTTTTTCGATTCTATGGTCCTTAATTTTTGCTTCAGGAATCAGGATTGAAGAAAGAAAGGGGGGAGCGAAATAACACAAATAGAAAGTTAAGATTGTCACAATAGGATGTCTTTCCCAGAATTTTACCGACAGCCCTCTGCAGCCTATCATAAACATATTTATTTTGAGGCAGTATTTTTAACACTTAAATGATTTAAATCTAATTATATAATATACAAAGTAATAACAGCCCGCCTTAAAGCAATATGTGTATGTAACAATATATAAAAAGTGTATATTATATGTTTATATTATTGTATCCATGTGTAATAATGTTGTGTGAATATATTACGTAATTTAATAATGTAGGAGCTGTGAGAATAATAGGTTAGAAATTGCTAACAATGAGGTTAACAATGAGGTAACCTTGAGGCAATAATGAATTTGACAGTTTAAATGTTACTAGTCATTATTAGAGCAACAATAATGTAAATTTTGAGACAGTTTAAAAAATAGCCAATCAACAACCAGAAAAAGCTTTAGTTAAATGAAGGTATTCTATTGGACTAGGATTAGTTAGTTCAGTTACTTGTAGATAGTGTTCCTAACCGGACGCGAGACGCGTCCTCGAGAAATTTAATATGTATTTTGTGTGAGACGCCGGGCCTCGTAGCCGTGTTCGCTGGAGTGTTCGCTCCGGCGCTCCGCTAAGCTGAGGGTCGCGGGTTCGAGTCCCGCCACGGTTATGGGTGTTTGTGTGTGTGTGTGTGTGTTGCGGAAATAAGCGATATGAAAACAGTAAAACACAGTAGCATAAACTGGGTACAACAAGGGAACTTTAAAAGAAAAGACAAAAATAGTTTACATGTTAAAAAGTGCAAGTAATTAATAAAAAAAATCTCACATCTCTCTCTCTCTCTCTCTCTCTCTCTCTCTCTCTATATATATATATATATATATATATATATATATATATATATATATAGTGAAGTGTTATTTAAATCGTGTCAAGCATTAATAAAAGGAGTGAAATAAAATTGTAATCTGTGTAAGCCTACATTCTTCAGTCGCACCACTCCCTGCTAAGACATTCATGTCTCTAAAAAAATAAATACTGACGCAGCCGAGGCAAACATAAATATATAGTATTTAATGAAACAGTCAAATTACAAAGTTAATATTTTTAAACATTTTTGGGGGCAAAGGCCACCGGAAAGTACACTTTTTTGGGCCGAAGGCTACCGGAAACATTTTACCATACGTGCGGTTGCAACTACTTCAAGTTCGGCTCCCCAACATTCGAAATAAAATACAACTCCTAAAATAACACCTTCAATTTATCCAAACAATCATCGGCAAGTCTTTGATTTCGCAACAATGTAAATTTAGCCTTCTAAGTGAGGTACCGCGGCTGACGCGACAAAGACACAGCTGCAGAGCGGTCTTGCGGAATTTGAACAAACCTTACCAGCAATGCGTGAACCTCGTAAGTGGTAAACGTCTGTGTTATTCTGTTTCCGTGTATTAATATGCTTCTAATATGCCTCCAATTAAAAGTTCCAGAAATATACTTCTTGCACAGTGGATAAAAGAAAAGTATCTTATTAGATCAGATGGGGATGTCGTATTCTGTGATGAATACAGTAAAGAGGTAAGCCATTATTTTCCCGAAAATGTTCTATGGCACTTGTCCTTTGTGAAACAAAATTTATTTTAAATAATTAATCAAATAAGAATGTCAATTTTTTAAAAAAAATAACCTAATAGACAGACAGACAGACAGACAGACAGACAGATAGATAGATAGATAGATAGATAGATAGATAGATAGATAGATAGATAGATAGAGACAGACAGACAGACAGACAGACAGACAGACAGACAGACAGATAGATAGATAGATAGATAGATAGATAGATAGATAGATAGATAGATAGATAGATAGATAGATAGAAATAGATATTGCTAAAAACATTTACACATGTATAGCAACGTCAGATAAATATTACAATAATTCAATCTTATAAAATTCCTGGACCTTATAGAGAGGATTTTTCTTCAATATCATTAAAATCTGTCTTTTAAAAACGTCGTGTGCAAGTGTCTTGATTTTATCCGGTAAACTATTGTATAGATTAATGGATGATACTTCAAAGCTCTTTTGTGTTTTACTATACTTACATTTACCAAAATAAATATTGTTGCTACTTCGTGCCATATAATTATGAACAGTTTCACACAGATTATACTGTTGTAGATTCCTCTTAATATACAATAAACAATTCAAAACATATATACAAGGAAGAGTGAGGATTCCAAGTTCAATAAAATGTGGTTTACAATGTGTTTTTGGCGGAACTCCACATACTATTCTTATCGCTCTCTTTTGTAAAATAAAAAGCTTATTAGCATAAGTATGGTTGCCCCAAAGTAAGACACCATAATTTAAAATGGAGCATATATATTACTGTAATACACTGACAGTAATGACTTCTTATTTATTGTTTGGCTCAGTACACGTAGCATGAACAGTCCTTTACTCAGTTTCCCTGAGATTTAGTCTATGCGGGATTTCCACCCTAATTTAGATTCAAGATAAATGCCTAAGAATTTTACTGTTGAAAGATTTGAATCAGCAAAACTGAGATCCAGTCTTATCTTGATTAAGTATTAATCTGTTAGAGTCACACCAGTGATTTACTCTTAAAGTTATATCTTTAAGTTTACTTGTGAGAGTATCATTGTTATTACAACATATATTCAATGCTAAATCATCAGCAAATAAAAAGGTTTTTAGGCATTCATCTTGTATAGCTTCCGGAAGATCATTGATATACACCAGGAAGAAAACAGGTCCCAGTACTGAGCCCTGCGGGGCACCATGCTTTATCCTTTTGAAACTAGACTTTCTGTCACTAACATAAGTAGCCTCATATCTGTCACTTAGGTAAGAACGTATTAAATTTATACTAATATCATAAAAACCATAGTAGGCTAACGTTTTTAAAAGTATTTCGTGTGAAATTGTATCAAAGGCCTTTGTTAGATCAATGAAGCGGCCATGGGATGGAAAACTACCTTCGAAGGCATCCAAATTTCGTTTAAAAAAACCTATTACAACCTATTAATATCCATATAGGGCAGTGAATTAATGACTTGGGAGCAAAAATGATAGTGTATATTATTTTAATGTATTTTTTACTTGATCATTCATATGTTGTAGCTTGATAGTGCATGAATTCATGCATATTTTGTGATTTTATAGTACATGGAATTCTCGTCTTTAATTATGAAAAATGCAAAAAAGTTTGAAGCGTATTTAGACACATATGACGATTCATTAGAGCATTAGAATTTGCACATGTTCGTATTGAGTGAATCAGAGAAACCTTCCAGATTTTTCTGTCACAGCATATTTGTTGTAAATACTGGGCTACTGTATAAGATTTTAACATAGGCTTCAAAGCCTTTTTCCTAAGTAAAATGCAGAACACTGAAGCACCTCCTATCATATTATCAGCAATAAACTCTCGTTTATAATCCTTAAACTTAAAATAGCTGGTAATAGAAAAGTTAAGAGGTTTCAACAGTAGAGAGAGCAGTAAATCTGCTGCTGTGATTGCATTTAGAATGTTGGTAATCAATTACCGATTTGTTCTGTCTACATACTGATTATCTGACCTAGTTATCGTTGTAAAATACAGATAAACATTAATTGATTCAAAATTCAACATTGTCTTGTGTATGTACAGGGTTTGATTATTTTTTACTATGTTCAATTACTTCAAGCCTTACATTATGTAGTTTTTTATACCATATAAATATAAATTGAATTATAGTGAATCCAGACATGCATGCCATTTTAATTACCCTGATTGAAGCTACTGTGTTAATAACATTTACCCCCTGATCTTTATTAATAATTGTTTTTGTTTAATTTTCTGATTTTCTCCCAATGCAAAATCCCTTTTTTACTCTAGTCCTTGTTGAGTGCAAAAATAATCTGTATCGATAGCCTATAGTCTTAATGCAATTTTGCTCGAATAATAAATATGATACATTAGTTACTCTAAATTAACTTTGTAGTTTTTACCTCATTACTCCACTTTAGTGTTAAAAACACGAAAGGTAAATAATGGTTTTATTTTTAGGCACTTCTTATCTTATTTAAGAAGTTAAACTTTTCTAGTAAAATATAATTGATACGGTGATAGTTATTTAAAGGAACCATAAAAATATCAACTACGTGTATATAAAATATAATACTGCAGCCAGATAAACTAACAATTAGTATCACGTAAAAGGAATTTATTAACAAAATCAGGAGTAAATGCTATTATAGCATTAATTTAACTAAACACAATAACATGTTAAGACCATAAACGTATTATGATGAAAAATGCTTTACCTTATCTAAACTGGCAAACTGTATTTACAGTAGATTGATTTTACAATACAAGCCATACTGTGGTGTAGTTTATAGTTTTTTATTAGCTCTATAAAAGCATTCAGTGTATTTGGAATATTAATGGCAGCGGTGGGGTGTCTGTCTTTACAAAATCTTTACAAAAATAGCCAAATTATACGTTTCGTTATATATACAAAGCGAATAGCGATAGTCAAATGCTTTAAGAACTAGACGCTATACGCTGGCCTTAAAATTCCATACTGTTTTATGCAATCGCGAGAAACAATGGAACAATGCAAACTATTAACAACGTATATCTCGAAAATGGATTATGCCACAAACGTGGCATTTGCTCATTTGTGTGTGTGCGTGTGTGTGTGTGTGTGTGTGTGCGTGTGTGTTAAATTAAATTAAGTTTTATTCATGGACGCTCTTTTAACTACTATGGTTCTTAGCGTCCCATTCCATTTTGGGCGTGAAGGACCGGTAATTTTGCTCAGAGGCCTCTTTGTAAGGCTTGAGGTTCTTTTACGCCGTAAATCTACGACACAGGACTACCGGCTTTACTTCCCTTCAAAGGAAGCCATGCTAAGGATTTTTACGCCCGAAAAAATCCATCGCCCTCCGCCGGGTTTGAACCCGCGACCTTGGGAACTAGAGACTAGCACGGTACTAGTCCACGGAGGACGACAAATGTGTGTGTGTGTGTGTGTGTGTGTGTGTATGTAGTGCGTTTTCGTCTATCTCTCAACGTTTACCAGTTATACAAAATTATATAAAACTCCTTTCGAACAGACTTCACAACCTATTTCCAGAAAATTGAAGATATGTATTTTATTTGTCATGTAAATACTTTTAATATATGGTATTTTAATCAAAATCGTTAGTGTCACGTTTCAGAAAAAGATTACGAAAAATGTAAAGTGTAGTCTGGGGTGGGGGAAATTTCTTTAAAATGTTCGTGTAGCATCGTTGGAAGATACTGAACTTAAATAACACCATGTTTAGTATTTATCCGACTTTTCATTTTTGAGTCGTGCTGTTCACAGACATAGACGCGCGAGCACGTGCGCGGACATTTTTGGATTCAATGGATTCAGGGGGCCTCAAAGCATGCATTTTCGATGAAATCTCGATATGGAATTTTTGGATGGAATGTAATACCTTCTCTGCGTACTATGTACATGACAGAGAAAGTAAAAAATTAAAAACCTTCCTGCTTTTATAAATTTACCTACCGCAATTGCAATTTTTCCTATAATGATTTTAGAGGAAAAATACAGCCATTGTATAGCTTACCCTCAATAAACTTCAGAAAGTTGGCTTGAGGAAATTCTGCACTTAGATTTGGCCTTAGATCAAGTGAAATGACCTCGGAGTAATTTTTATACCGCCAAACTTCTAAGTTCAGCTTAATTGAATTTTAAATTTACAAAGTTCGGATTAATAATACATGCCTCGGGACTTGATTAGCTTTTGGTACTTATAACGAAAGCAAATCTTGCATGCTAAAGCTTAAAGAGTGTTAGTGAAATACCGGTACCTCAGGCTCTGCGGACGGAGTCTGCACCTCACTGCCAAGTCGTTGCTAGTGTTTTACCTCCCTCAATAAAAGAATCGGAAAACGAAATCAGAAAATACAATCTTACTGAGAGTGAGAAAAATATCGAGCACACGTGTGCTGAATTCATGTCTTCTTACGAATGTGGAAATATTGTTAAATTCGTTCGTTCAAGTGCCGTCAAAGTTGCTATTACAGAATGCGCAGGGAATTCTGAACTTTACACTTGGAATATACTACCTCTGTTCAGCATCACCATTCACACAGCTCCTGTCCTGAGTTGCAATTTTAAAGCGAAGGAATTGTCCACAAAGTTGAGAAATAATAATAATAATAACAACTTTCTAATTTTCCTTTTATTAGGTTCTTATGTTTGGTGTTTTATAAGTTAGAATTGGTTTTCTTTGGTTCGACAATGTTATTTATAGGATGCCAGGCTAGTACTACGTATATTGTGAGAATATGTCAGTCATCAGTTGTTCATATACAATCACAGAATGGAAGTTAAAAGTTTGGGATTAGAGTCCTTCTAAAGGACTACTGGAAAAAAACATTATAAAGGTGCAACCGCGGCTCGAAATATATGTGAAGTGGAAGAAGAATCGTTAGTGAGCGTGTGACACAACGATGGTTCCAACGTTTCAACACTAAGAAGAAAACATTAAAGATTTATCACGTTCTGGAAGACCTAAATTATGGATATTGAGAATACACACAGAAATATGGAAGAAAATACTCATAAGCTGTCAGAAAAACTCGGTCCATCAAAACATACCATACATCGCCAGATTAAGAAACCTGGAAAATCAAACAGAAGCTGTAAATCTGTATCTCAAGAATTGACACCTCAGCAGACTCAAGTGGGTATGTCCTCAGCTTATCGGCAATCCCATGGATGATCGATTTATCAGGAGAATTGTCACATGTAATGAAAAATGGGTCTACTAATGCAACCCTGACCCTCGAATCAGCGGCTCAGTTCCCGTCAACCTGCCAAAGTCATCGTTAAAAAAAATAATTTCGGCCCCAAAGTAGTGTAGGGGAATTGGAACTGGTGGAATTTTGAAGGAGTGATTCATTGGGAGTTTGTTCCACACGGAGTGTAGTCAATACGGATCTTTATTCTTAACAACTGCAACGAGTTCGTGAAATTTTGAGACAGAGATAGCCAGCATTAGTTAATCGAAATATAGTTCTCATGCAGCAGGACAATGCAACTCCCCATACTGCACGAACAACCATGACAAAAATTCATGAATTGGAGGAGTCGAACTGCTACCACACCCAGCATACAGCCCTGATCTTGTGCTTTCAGATTACCATCTGTTTCGATCCATGGCGCATTTCATGCCTGGAAGGAATTTCGGAAAAATTGAAGCTGTGGAAGTGGGTTTCACCGAATTCCTCGCATCAAAACCAGTGACTGGTACCGTCGTGGGATAATAAACCTCGCTTTAGCCTATGAAATCTGATGGTCTCTACTTCGAAGAATAACTTAATTTCTTTTCAGAAAATGTTTCAAGTATGTTTTTGCTTAAAAACCGACATTATGTATGACACACCGTCTATAAATTAAATTCGAAGTTTGGCTATCTATAACCACGTTTTCTTCCACACTACTTAAAGACTGTGGTTTGAGAATTTAAATCTGCAGGTGCGCGGAGAATAATCTGCACGCTTTCAATTCATTCCTTGTTCCCCCTATTTAAAATTTTCAAGTTTCCGCAGTCACTGAAACGCTACGATAGCAAAAGTTATGAAGTATTTACTTCAATGTTACCACAGATGTTCTAGTAATCATAATTTATGTATTTACTGTATTCTTTACAGCAATTCCATGCTATCTAATCAGACTTTATAAAAACTTTTGTAAGGTCTTTACTGCAATTACAACTTCATTTCGAAAATGAGCAAACAGGATTTACAAAGTATATGTATCGTTAAGTGACATCTAAGGGACCTTGCAGCTTAATTTGCTTAGTATATAACGAAAGTGTCGCTAGAGGACAATTTTATACAATATTGATTATATAGAGAATATTCAATATTTTATATAATTGGTATTATGCTTAACTATGTACCGTGAAGATGTGATGAAGCTTCAGGAATTTTGGAAGATAACAATCTTTTCTATCTCCTCTTAAAAAGCACATATGAGAAGTGCACAAAGTTTAAAAAAGTAATACATTTGAACGCTTTGATTTAAGCTATAATAAAAAGAATTTGAAAAAGCTAATCATGTAATATTCATTCTTTACTTAATCATAACCAAGGATTATCTCCCATTAGACTAATTTCTCTCCTATAAAGGATAATTTATAGACAAAATCCTGTATAAAACAATCCTCACCAATTCGACTTTATTTACCTTTATAGTTATAAAATTATTCATAGAACGATTATATGCTCTTTTCATGTTTAATAACTGCTAAATATTAGCCATAAGGGACATAATAGGAGAAACGAGATTTGACGATAAACTTAGATTTTAAAATTAGATGAACGTATCTTTGCACAAGCTGTGAGAAACAAAATACCGCTCCAATTTTCCAAGTAAACGGTTTAAAATACTAAAATATATTTAAACAAACATTTTGAAAAAGGCTACACAAATGACATCTTAATTTTAATTTGATTGAAAGTGCATATTCTGAGGAGATTCACATGTTTCCTATTATGATCTTTATCCCCTTCTCATCGTTTGCAAGCTGTGTAAAATAATATAAAATCGTAGACAGTTTACAGTAAACACAAAATTTACTTTTAATTCATATGCCAAATCTTTTAGAATTATTTTTGGGAATTTAAAAAAATAGAAACATTTTCTCATGTAAAGGAAATTTAGAATGGAAGAATTCTATGAAAATCGTGTATCCTTAAAGTATGGTGGGCTTAAGTTAAAGTTTAGTATTTATTCAGCTATCCATTTTTTTATTTAACACATACACACGCACACATACAGAGAGAGGGTCTCAAAACGGACTTCTACCCAGAGAATTAGAAATTTCATCAGAATGCAATACTGTCTCTAACTTAGGCAAAAGGTAGCTAAGAAACAGCAAAGCGTTTTAGATTAAGCAACGTTCCCGAGGTCGCGGGTCTAAACCCGACGGAGGATTTGAGTTTTCTGAGTAAAAATCCTTAACATGGCATCTTTCGGAAGGGAAGTAAAACAGCTGGTTCCATGTCGTAGATTTACGGCATGTAAGAGAACCTCAAGCCTGATAAAGAGGCCTCTGAGCAAAATTTCCGGTCTTTCACGTCCAATATAGAATGGACGCTAAGAACCACAGCAGTTAAAAAAAGCGTCCATAAATAAAACTCAATTTAGTTTTTCGTTATGTTAAAGCTTGCGTGGTGAAAACACCTTCGTTCACCGAATCAACCTCCTACATAAAATACAAGTTCAGATCTATACGACTAGCTAAAAGAGGAATAGAAATACAGGTGTTGAAAAGTATAGTATTAGTGATATTTATTAAATACTTAGTATTACATCAATTACGTAATACAATTGCATGGGTCACAAGACTGTGCATGCTCTCTAGAAAAATACCTGGTTTGTAAACTTGACCTGCAAAATCGAACAGGAAACAATATTTTATAATCACAACAATATAAACATAAAATGAAAAATACTGTGACTCACACAAACACACACTCACGCATACTTATCTCTTAGTACAGGTACATCCATTAAGTATGTGCCCAAGCTTGGTCAGTTTTGGCTGTTTGGAATCACGTCCCAGCATGCTGTCCTCCGTCTGTTGGAAGCCAAAAATACTTCAGGTAATAATTTTATCCTAACGCCTCCGTCTGCACGCAGGCTGCCAAAATATGCGTCCAGTCTTCCTGTTCCCGCATAATGGGCAAATCCTCCTGCCAGCTCTTGCGAGCTTTCCACCTTCCAAACTAAGCCATGCCATTCCCGTCCTCTGTTTTGTACTCAATTCTAAAACATATGTCTCCTTACCCCACCCAGTTTTTATTTCATCTTGTAGCTCCAATATTGATCTTTGTCTACATTCAGATTTTATTTCCTGCCTGTTTATAGCACATAGTCTTTTGACTTTTTTCAGGCACTGCATCTATTTTCATGACCTCTTTACCAGTTGTTTGATAATCCACGTTGTAACCTGTGCCGCCCATCATTTTGAATGCTCTATGTTATTCATTTGATGACAATAATATATTGCTCTCAGAGTTGTTTGGTCACCTTTAATTGTTCGCAACCAGTACCTTAACTAAATTTATTTTAGCAAATACTGCATCTTTCCAACATCCTACCGCACGAAGAACGCTGTAGTTTGAAGTACTCCTCTCCAACCCTAGAATACGCTTCCAAAAATTACATTGTATTTTATTTAGATAGTCCACCCTCTCCCATCCCCATGCTTCTCTACCGTGGTGACCTAACCATTGCTTCATACATGGTTTGTAATGTGTTTACTGCATATCGGTACCCGATCAATATCCTTAGTACTTTAGAAAGTTGTCCAATTCCTTTGGGTGGTATTCATAGTCGATCTTGGTCCAGACCTACTTGCTACTTCCGTGGATTTGCAGCGGACCATCGATTTTTTTATTCATAGACCGGGGCTTGCGTTGGTCCAGGGATCAAACACCTTAGTCTGGTCCAAATTTTTATTCTACCTCAGAGGGGTAGATTAAAGGCAGATCATCTTTACAAAATAAATGACTATGGATTGATGGGCGTGGCTGCTATGCGTAGAATTCGCGCAATGAGACGATGGAGTAAAATTATCTACCAAGTTTAGACATAATTGGAAAGTATGACGACCTAAACTTCAAAACACATACAGGTTTAGTAAAGCAAAGGTTAGAAGGCTAATAAAATTGATTCATCGTAACCTATATGACGGAGACGATAACCGAAGCCTAAGTATCTCAACTGATACGCAAATGCTAATAGCAATTCCATATTATGCAAGGGGAGGGTATCAATAAAACACTCCTGATCTTATTAAGGCGTCAATAAGCCGTGTTATAACTAATGCTTCATGTGTTAAACCGGGATTACGATGAATTTTACGTAACATGACGGGACGTAACGCGAAGTGAAGAAATGCTGCTAAAGTAAATGTCTAATTAGTATGCAATTAACGCAGCGAGAATGAATCTTGGTTGATTGTTCTTTTCTTGCTTCATACTACTGCTTCAGGCCGATTGGTTTTAATTACCATGAGACATTAAACTTTACGTAACGGGAAGGTAAAGTTTGACATTGCTATATTCTTAAATTACGTCGCGTTAAGTTAAGTCACGTTAAGACAAACCTAAATAGTTCCATTTAATACAGTATATAAGATTTTCACCTTACGTCGCGTTGAGTTGTCACTTAGGTTATACACAAAGTAATTCAGGGTTTACTTACCTTTTTCCCAGCGAGGAGAGGAGGATTAAAATCCCCGAAGGTTTATGAAATATCAAGATTTCATCAGGTAATTATTTCTGAATAATTACTATCACAGAGTATTTAATTATTTGGCTAAGATCCAGGGTGAGATACATTTTAATAACTGCAAATATTGCTTGCAATTTAAATTCGATTTTATTCTGTAATTTTAACGTTAAAATTTAATGTTTCAGAAGTTAAATTCCTATTGAAATGATTAACAATGACATGAAACTGTGTGTTTGGTGTATAAGAACGCTTTCAAAAAGGGAGAGGATGGCAATAGGTTAGAATCATGCACAAAATTGCCTATATATTATTCCCTCCATGTCTTCTCCTCTTTGCTCTTGTATTTTTAGAAACCGATTGTTTTGAATAATATCCAACATTTTTTTTGTATTAAGGAAAACAGGCATTTTCCTCTTCCGACCGTTTTAATGCACGCTTCTTGGTTATCCCTATTTATTGCTGAGGGTGAGCACTGAACCGATGACAAAATAGCTGTGAAATGACCATAGAACCTTAAAAATTACGGAGTAACAGTGGTTAGTTTACTACTCTATGGAATTTGTGCATGTGCAGAACTACCTTTCTTCGTCGTGTAACATTTTCTGCTTGCTGATCCACGGCCTTTCTTGGTCCGAGACTTCTGTCGCCTATGAGAATCGGCCTTTGTTCCGGACCAAAAGAGTCTGGAGATAGTCCAGACCAATGTGAAATCTATGAATACGGCCCTTTGTGTTTTATAAACCCGTGTTCTTGCTCCATGTTCCACCCACATCAAACCTTACTACAGTAACCGCTATACTTGTTGATAAAAGATCGCGGTAGAATTTGCTCTTAGTTCTTCTGTGTTTCTGCAGTCCTCCACGACATGTAAACTAGATTCTTCACAAATGGTACAAATTCTTGAACTATTTCCATCCATGTACTTAAGAAAATCCTGGACTTAGTCCGACTGCAACAGGGAAAATTTATCAGCCAGATGTGCATCAGAGGAATTGTATAACTACCGGGGTTGTTCGTTTGATAAATTAAAAAGTAATTTTGAACAAGCTGTAGTGGTTCCAAAGGGAGAATAAAGAGAGATGGTTAGATTTATACATTTATGCATGGGGCCCGCTCTCCCCGCCCCATGGCAAAGCCAGCTGTTGCGCTGGTCACGATACTGGTGCAGAGGAAATGAATTTTCTCTGGGGCTCACGTCCGTGAACGTGGCAGAGACATACCCCGCTAAATTAAATTAACGCCCGTGTTTGTTTGTGAAGCTTACTTGCCTCAAACTAGATTTCTAATACCTTTAATGTGTCAAACTACCGTTAATCCCATCATTTCCACTCAAATTCATGAGGAATAAAATTCTTTTCATGTAATTTCCGTGGCGATTTTACTTACCATCGCATGTGTGACGTTTTTACAACTGCGTTATTCAGCTTCCGCGTCCAACGCTTCAATATTACGTAAATCTTTCCCTAATGTAACACTGCATTGAGAGCTAAAAGTCACTAAAGTGAAAAGATACTATGATTTTCTTTATCCACCGCCATGTTATAGCGATTCTGCACTAGTATAAAATGCTATTATTCTATTTATCGTGAAAAACATCATCACAGAAACGTTTCAAATAAGTAATGCATTGACTTTTAAGGCAACACTTTTGGTACCGCATTAATTAATGGCAATTGGTTTAATAATGAATATAATAATTAATCAACTCTAATATATGGATATCAATTATATTAATTAAGTTCTGAATACTGTTCCTTATATATATATGTCTGTTAATGTTATTTTAAGTGCTAGTAGATGTACTTTTGGTGTAAACTGATAGTGCATTAAAATGTGAAGAGTGTTGTTATTTCGCTGCAGGGAGAGCTGTTTTCTACAAGTAGGTAGAGAAATACACAATAGTGTTATACACCAGGGTGAGGCCAAAAGGTTTGCAGCTAAAATATTAAATTTAGTTATCCCGGCATAAACATTGGGGGACGTATACTCAGTGGCACACGAGATATACCAAGAACTTGCTGCACAAACTAAGCGGGCGTGGGATATTTAGAACATTAAAAATACATAAACTCACATTTACCTCTGATTTATTATACTTAACAAGGTTCCCTACATTATACACAAAGGGGATTAGAAGAACACGGGAAGATGCCCCACGGACACACACCCATTACACACAGGCAACCATCCTCTCGGAAGACCTGCATTAGACTGGCTACAAGTGATGCCAAGCCACCACACAAAGAGGCTCTTCCTTTGACTTGCCTTCACACCCCAACTAGGAAGATGGAATTGCCGCGCCGGACAAGAACTTAACAAACAAACACAACAATTAGCTCAACAATATTATACACAGCAATAATGTGTCCGACGCGACAATACAGACACATGCGCTACATAAGCTTCGCCTGTTCTATTGTGTATAGCATGCCGAGGGTGATTGTTGGAAATTTTCTGTAGACGATTGATAGCAGAACACCCAACAGACGAAATTAGAACTTATGTCAGGTGATTTCTAGCAGCGAATGGTAGGGTTTTAGCTGTTTAACGTGAACAAGCAGCAACCAATGAAACTTAAACAGATTTAAAATATTTTCGTAAGGTGGTAGTTGAGAATAGCTTATCCACACGTCGAGTTGCTAGTTTACCGTCAAGACGTGTGTTGTGGCGTGTTGAGTATGTGGTGTTATAGTTTTGCGTTAATGCTGTGAACTTCACAACAAATACAGTAAATTCAGATTAAGTAACAATATCTGCGTTCGTCGAGGTAAATTGTATTACGACACTATACGGAACTTAGAAAATTTAACTGCTAGCAGCACTACAAGCCATCAGAGTATGTCTCACCAATATATAGTTCATGTGTTATCAGCGAGAGTGTTAACTTTAAACATTCATTACAAATAAATTCCTAAGAAGTTTAATTCCAATCACTTATGTTAATATTCTGCGCTGTGTACTAAATATTCATAAGTTCCTTCCGCTACTACGCCCAGATGAATAGGTACTTGTTTGACCGTGATAAACCCAGAGCTAAGTCGAAGCAAGAGAAACAACATCTACAACAACCTACATTAACGTAAGTAATTAAATATTTACGATATCAGTAACTATGAGCTCCAGATTCAGCTTACAACAACGCGCCCAGATAACTAAGAAAAACTGTATAATCGTGCGGTGACCGTTGCAACTTTCTAATATTCAGGAGCCAATCCAATCTTAACTGCTAAAAAAAAAAACTGATGTGTTACATACTCGTGACTTTATCTTCTCACTCTTCTACAAACTTTACTTACAAAGCTTATTGTTGTACTAAACTCTCGCTAATCCGGCCTTCATTAGCCCGGCCTTTAGTAATCCAGCCCACATTTGGTTCAGTGCCGAACATTAACAAAGTATCATTCATCATTTGGTATCTCGTTTAGTAGTGTTTTAACATCCATTCTTATGCATATGGCACCACAAATGGTGGACAATGATACATGACATGAAATAAATGGGGAATGAAATGTTCCAGGCCTAAGTTTTAGGGTAACTCCCTGGTATTTGTCAGTTATGAGGACTGAAAAAAACCTGGAGAAAACCTCAGTCAGGGAGCATTGTTCTGGCAGGATTTGAACCACAGACCTCCTGTTTATAAGTCCATACCTTAGCAACCTCAGCTATTGTAGCTCTCCTGATTTTGATTATACGTAGTGGAGGCATGCTTTATCACGCAACCAGTTTACAACCATTACAATCGATACTGCATGTATCTGGCTTTTGCATATATTCTATTTCAAGAACATTATCATTGTTTCTAAATTACATATCTGCGATTAAATCTCTTAAGTTGAATGCACTACTTCGTAGAGTTAGTGAAACAGAGTCCTCAAACAATTTGTATCTTCTCCAGTGTTGATCTTATGGTTTTATGGCACAATATTTAAATTACACTTTAATTGCACAATATATACAGTTACTTGTTATTGTATGTAGAATGATTTTAAGAAGTTAACAGCTATAATTTTCTATTTCCATTCTACAGTGGCGTAGCGTAAGGGTAGATTTTGAGACTCGGTCTACCTAAATAAATTGCCAAGAAACTAAGTAAATTTTTAAACATATAAATAAAGACACCCTCAAACAACTGATCAAAACTAATTAATAAAACCACCTCCACCGCTACTTACCTCAACGCCCCAACCCCTACTGCTACTTTGTGTCGGACAATAGTGCTGCGTACTTAGGCAGTTTCGAAATATCATGATGCGGCAGCAAAGGCGAGCAGAGACTGGGATGGCTGAGCGAGTGCAAGTCTCGTCAAGAGTTACATAGCTTTTCCCACTAAATTTCACCTCTCGTTGTAGGAAGACATGCCTATATTTTGTTGTGCATTAAGGGCACAAAGGCAGCAGCGGAGACTTAACACGTTTAATGAGGTGTTTAGTCTCTGTGTACCTGCTCTCTTCAAGGTCCGGAAAGAGGACAATAGGTGTTGTAGACAGGAGTAGTGGAAGGCAGTGCAACAAATATTTCATTTCATGGTTATTGATGAACCAGCATTGCAGCCGTGCAGTACAGTGTTAATTTTACGTAAACCTGTATTTTTTCATTGTGCGTGTTTTATTTATGATTTTAGAAATATGGACAATTCCATCGATTTAGTGGATTACTTATTAAAAACTCAGTTTTCGACTCTATATTATGAGAAAAAATGTGAACTTAAAGGCAAAAGACCTAAAGCTTGGCATTGTCTTCCAGGAAAAGAACCAAAAGCGGCCATTTCAAACATTCTGGTACCGTAAATTTAATTGATTAACTAGTAGTTACATTTATAATAAAGTGTGTTACTTCGTTTGATTGATTTTGGCGAGGAAAAGGAATGGAGTGTAGAAGGAATATCGAATATTAACATCATTGAAAGAAAAGCTTGCAATAAAAATCCCCAACTGGAGCTTATATACAAAAAGATCTAAGTGAGTACCCACATTGTTTTCATGATTTACAATCATACAATACTTTTTCAGCATGGTGTAAAGTTAAACCTAACTCTATATTTGTATAATCTAGTTCTGTTTAAAATGTATGCTCAGTCAATTTCGGAAATTATTAGTGATGCTAATGACTACTAAAAATACAACAAATAATAATAACAATAATCGAATCGTAATAGAGAATTTACACTATTTTATGGGAATTTGTGCAACATAAAAGAATTTAAATTCAATTTTTAAAATCTAGTATACCCAGAACACAGCATCAAGCTACGCCCCTGCATTCTATAAATGAAATTAGCTTTAACTGAGATTAAATTGCGATACAAAGCACTGAAGTCTCTGCTGTAGGAAGCAGTTACTCACAACTGACGAGTACAAAGTGACGTGACAAACGTGAAGGAAATCTCTACGCGTGGATACCAGTGGCCTCTAAGGAAGACCACGGCTTCACAGACCCTTCTGTATTATTTACCATTATGATCATCCCATCTCTCTTCGCTTCGTCCCTAGGGCCAATAAACCTTCCAAGTAACTCAATCCACTGCCGACACAAGCCTCTGTTCACAACACGTCAGCCCGAGCAACTCCTGCTAACTCAAATTTATGGCGACGGAAGCAGCACCATATTATATGTGCGGAAAATTTTGACCTTGCGGCGAGAGTTAATCAGACAATATACGCCTCCCACTCACCTAACTCAGTGTATGAATTTTTCACCTATGATGTAGCTTGCACTTGCACTTAATTTTCTTTATACCAGCAACATTCTCACTTTCCTCTATACGCTCCCTACCTCTAATCTGCTGAAATATCTGCTCTTCAAAATGGCATCTTTAATGCTGTCGTAAAGACTATTTTGGAGGACAGGTTGTTGGAACGTTGTATGTGGTGAACTTACGCTTTAAATGCAGGTAGCATTTTCTCTCTCTTTTTCTCCTCTGTAGAGGCAAATGTTAATGAAAATATTTAAGAATGTACACAGTGCCCCTGGATCTCCGTCCACTTCTTCATGTTATATATCGTAATTGTGCAACAGCGTGCCGGTAATGTTGGTTGGTTTTGCAGCGATTTCAGGAGGTGGAAAAAATTTAAATCAATTACGAGTTGCGGCTCTGTACATACATATTTAAAGTACATGTATGTACAGTAAAGTACCTACCAATTACAGATATATAACTCTGCAGACGGCAGCGGGATTCGAACTCGGAACCTCTTTGTTAGAAACCGGCCATCCTA
This sequence comes from Deroplatys truncata, assembly GCA_030765065.1. NCBI lineage: Eukaryota > Metazoa > Arthropoda > Insecta > Mantodea > Mantidae > Deroplatys > Deroplatys truncata. The sequence goes on from CM060975.1 coordinate 116,311,473, forward strand.
ACCATTCGTACATAAAGCGCAGCTGAAAAATTGAGTTTTTACTTATATGAACACTCTTTAGCTATTGTGGTACTTAGCGCCTTATTCTATATTGGGCGTGAAAGACAGGAAATGTTGCTCAGAGGCCCCTTTATCAGGCTTGAGTTTATTTTACGTGCCGTAAATCTACGACACCGGACCACCGGCTTTATTCTCTTCCAAAGGAAGCCATGTAAAGGAATTTTACCCCCAAAAAATCCATCGTCCTCGGGAACTAGAGCCCAGTATGGTACCCCAACACCACGGAGGTTGCAGCACGGCTAAGCGTAGGTAGGTCAACCAGCTATCAACAGGTAATCCTCAGTTGTCTGATTCATGAGGACGGGACTTATCATCATACTGTAAAGTATTACGGTATATTACATTAGTGTCCATATTATAAGCATTATACTGAACTTCGATTCCCGATGACCGCCCACTCTATGAGTATTTCATGGTTTTCGCGGTTGACACAGGCGAATGCTGGAGTGGTATATTCTATCACGGATTTCCTCTCATTTCATTTCCCACTTTAATGTTTCAGGTTTATTCCGAGGCTTGGTTCGGTTAGTATCGGGCAGATGGCGCAGAGACTTGCAAATTGGAACTTCTTCTCGGCCCTATTACAGGGAAGCCTGTCGAGCCTCCCCTGCTGGGTCGTGTTTTCCCGGTCCCACTAGACGGACGAATCTGAGCGACCCTCCCATGAAGGGTGGTCAAACCCGGAACTATTAGGGAACTCTGCGCGTCTCTGTCTACTTATGTCGGCCTGCTCTGCCTCCTGTGATTCCTTCACCTCATTGGGGGGTGTATGCACAAAATAGCCATTGGGGTGCTAGCCGACTTTCCGCCAACTAGCATACACTTAGTCACAACCATAAACACTGTAATACGTGAACTATACGAAATAACTACACAATAATTAATAATACACGAAGAGTATGTCGAGTAGATCGTTGTAATTAAAGCTAAATTTTAGCTCGCACGCGCACACACGCACACACACACAGACACACACACACACACGCGCACACACACACACACGCACACACACACACACACACACACACACACACTTGCCTCGCACGCGGTGACAGTGTTAGCAATATCTGAACGATTTTAAATAAAATAACTGAAACAGAAACAGGTAGCCCACGCAAAGCAAAGATAAAACAACAGAGTTACTTTGCCATACCTGATGTCATTTAGGTTGCCTATTCGAACCTGATGGACGGCGGCAATTTTTCGGGAACACCGTGTGTAGTAGTTTCTTGGGATAAAAGCTTCAAAGCATTAGAAACTTTCAACGTTTAAGCTACATAGAGTCTTCATAAAAGTTTAAATAAGGAAGGTTATAAACCAGCGAGTCCTTCCTCATATTCACCGTTATCCTTAACAGCAGTTTTCAGGAATTTCCTTTTATTTTTTCTATTCTTATCTATGGTAGGTAGACAAATGTTCTTCAAACCAAAAACTTTTACAGATTGAACCAGAATATGTATATTTTCAAATCTCCTCAATTCAAAGAAAGTATTGCATTCTACCCAAAGTTCAATACCGATATTTCACCGAAAATACATGTTTTAAGACCCCTGAATTAAAAAAGAAGCATTTATAGAAAAAGGTCCGGTTGTGTGTATGAATAATTTAAAACGATGAGTAGGATAGATATCAAACTTAGTTATTTAGATTCAGTACCTTCTAAAGATGCGACACGAAGATTTTCAAGAAAATCCCCCACCTCAAACTACTCTTTACGGTGAGATTTTTCGAAATTTTTGGTTTTCTAAAAGAAAATAATGAGACTAACGATTTTGATTAAAATAACACATATTAACCTGGAACCTGTACACGAAGTGATAAGGATAGCAAGGAACGAGAGGAGATACAAGTTTTATGCTGTTTAAGAATATTTTTAGATGATTTTCTAGATATAATAATAATTAGTATTTGAAGTGGACTACGAACCTTGTTGGGCCTTGAGGATGCTTCACATAAGGAACTAGAGGTGAAAGCTTGGACAGGGCTGATTTAAAACCGCCACACTAGAGCCGGAAAACATACAACGGGCATTCAATACAAGAACTGCAAACGAAATCATGCGCTACCCAGGTGTCCTTCCACCGGTATTCGATTCGGAAAACTTCCATACGAAATTTCACTGGAAATACACGTTTTGAACCCCGCTAAACATAAAGTATTTTTAGAAAAAGGTCCGCGCATGCGTATGTATGTGTGTGTCTGTGAATAGCAAAGCACAAAAACGAAAGCCGGATGAACATGAAACTAGGTATTTGAGTTCAGATATTTCCATGGATGCGACGCAAAGATTTTGAAGAAAATCTCACCACCCCAAATCAGTTTACATAATTTTTCATTATTTTTTATCTCCTCAAAAACGGTTCCAACCACTCTAATTAAAATACCATATATTTCTGTTAACTTCCATGACAAATAAAATGTACGTTTTGAATTTTCTGGAGTACTTTTGAAGTTTTCTTTATTCTGAATGAGTTCTGTATAATTGATACACCTTAAAAGATATACAAAATATTACTATATGAAAACGTATAACTCCTTAAAGTACACAATTTATGTGAATAAAAATTTTTGTGGGGTTAACCATTTCCGAGATATTTTTTTATTGTTTTGAATTTTCAAATACTTAAAACTTTTTTCAATCACATATCCCTATTATTTTTACTTATATACATAATATGTTGGGAAGCTATTGGATTCCACAACAAAATTGATATCGATATTTCACCAGAAATATATGTTTTAAGACCTCTGAATCCATAAACAGCATTTTTATGAAAAACGACCGTGTGTATCTGTAAACAGCACATTTCAAAAACAGAAATTCGGATAAATATCGAACTTGTATTTAAATTCAGTATATAGATAAGAAAGGAAGAGTTCTAAGAAAATCCCCTAGCTGCCATTAGGAACGTTTACATGAAACATTTTTAGAATTTTTTATTAATTTTTTTAAAATTGGCTCTTAACAATTTTGATTAAAACACCGCATATTAGAGATATTTACATGGCATATAAATGTGTATCTTAAATTTTCTTTGAATATCCAGAATATTATGAAGTCCTCTTTATTCGGAAAACATTTTGTTTTATCTTGTTTAACTTGTATACTTAAGTGATAGACGCAAATGTACCACACAAAAAATGTACACTTGTTTAAAACCCATAATTTATTTCAAAGAACTTGTTTGTGGCATCAGACATTTCTGAGATATCTGATTATTAATGGTTCAAATTATTTAATACTTTGTGATTGTTGTTAAGTCCTGTCAATTTGTTGTTTCTGGCGGTTCATGGGAACATTTTAAGGCTGGCATACAGCGTCCAGTTCTTAAACAAAATGTGTAACGTTAACTATTATTGCAAACATTTATCTCTATTAAAATGAAGTCTATATAGAAATATTAGCTTTCGTAAGAATAGTGTGCACACCCACTAATAAGCAATATAGGGTAGAGAAACTGATGTGAATGATTTTTATCGAATATAACTGCATCATCTGACGAAACAGTCCGTTCTTCAAAAACAGTAACGTACCCTACGCGATCAAACGTATCCGGACAACTGGCTGAAAATGACGTACAAGTTCGTGGCGCCCTCCATTGGTAATGCTGGAAGTCAATATGGTGTTGGTCCACCCTTAGCCTTGATGACAGCGTTCACTCTCGAGGCATGCTTTCAATCAGGTGCTGGAAGGTTTCTTGGGGAATGGCAGCCCATTCTTCACGGAGTGCGGAACTGAGGAGAGGTATCGATGTAGGTCGGTGAGGCCTGGCACGAAGTCGGCGTTCCAAAACATCCCAAAGGTGTTCTATAAGATTCAAGTCAGGACTCTGTGCTAGTCAGTCCATTACAGGGATGTTATTGTCGTGTAATCACTCCGCCACAGCCCGTGCAGTATGAACAGGTGCTCAATCGTGTTGAAAGATGCAATCGCCATCCCCGAATTGCTCCTCAACAGTGGGAAGCAAGAAGGTGCTTAAAATATCAATGTAGGTCTGCGCTGTGATCGTGCCACGCAAAACAACAAGGGGTGCAAACCCCCTCCAGGAAAAAACACGACCACACCATAACACCACCACCTCCGAATTTCACTGTTGGCACTACACACGCTGGCAGATGACGTTCACCGGGCATTCGCCATACCCGCACCCTGCCATCGGACCGACACATTGTTTACCGTGATTCGTCACTCCACACAGCGTTTTACCATTGTTCAATCGTGTAATGTTGACGCTCCTTACACCAAGCGAGGCGTTGTTTGGCATTTTCCTGCGTGATGTATGGCTTATGAGCAGCCGCTCGGCCATGGAATCCAAGGTTTCTCACCTCACGCCTGTCATAGTACTTGGAGTGGATCCTGATGCAGTTTGGAACTCCTGTGTGATGGTCTGGATAGATGTCTGCCTATTACTCTTTATGACCCTCTTCAAATGTCGGCGGTCTCTGTCAGTCAACAGACGGGGTCGGCCTGTACGCTTTTGTGCTGTACATGTCCCTTCACGTTTCCACTTCACTATCACATCAGAAACAGTGGACCTAGGGATGTTTAGGAGTGTGGAACTCTCGCGTACAGACTTCTGACACAAGTGACACCCAATCACCTGACCACGTTTGAAGTCCGTGAGTTCCACGGAGCGTCCCATTCTGCTGTTTCACGATGTCTAATGACTACTGGGGTCGCGGATAATGAGTCCCAGGCAGTAGGTGGCAGCACAATGCACCTAAGATGAAAAACGGATGTTTGTAGGGGTGTCCGGATACTTTTGATCACATAGTGTATACCTGCATAACTAACTTCTAAATTTATTCTTCTCATAAACACTTAAACGTTCTTAAACTTGCTGCTAAGTTTAAAATTATTTCTAGGCAAACACTTATCATGAGTAAGCATAACGTGGATAGAAGAAACGTGCTGTGAAATAACTGTAAGAAATGATGCATACCTCCAGGGAAGATTAAGAAAGACAAATGCGTGAATTTGATATCAGGAACCCCGGTCCGGAAACAACTCCCTCTCAAGTTATAGGCGTAAATTGTTTTGGGATACCTATGAATGTGAAGTTATGCAAACTTACGAATATCTGTATTTTACTTCCCTGTACTACTTACACAAGCCTTGATACTACAAAAAATGTTCAAAATGGCGTCCTTCAGCTCCGATGTAGGCCTGACAACGTCCAACAAAGTTCTGTCTTACTTGGGCGAGCAACCCTGAAGTCGCTCTGACGATGTTACAGGCAGTGAGAATTCGTGCTAGTAGCTCCTCTTCGTTTGGTACTGGTGTCTCGTAAACAAGACTTTTCACATGACCCCACAAGAAATCAAGTGGAGTCAGATCAGATGAACGGGCTGGCCATGGAACAGGACCTCCTCTTCCTATGCACTTTTCAGGGAAGGTCTGGTTAAAGTGTTCTTGAGCATAATATGAAAATTGAGCTGGGGCTTCATTATGTTGAAACCACTTACGTTGACGTACCAAAAGTGGGATATGTTCCAAGAACCTGGGGAGTGTGTTCTCAAAAATCAGTGTGCACCGCTCCAGTTAATTGGGGTGGAAGAAGAAATGGGTTTATTAAATCATTGGCTATGCCCGCTCCTACTTTCACGGCAAATTTTTTGATGGCACCTTATATGGCGTGGGGATTCTCATCGTCCCACACATGACTATTTCGACTATTTAGCATGCCTTTTTGGTGAAAAGTACACACACAGGTGAGAAGCGAATGTTTTATATTTAATGTGTCAATAGTTAAACAACAAGTATATAGGGTTTTATAATGGAAAAAATACTCATATTTTTACCTTCATGAAAGTGTGATTCATTCTATATAATTTGGTGTTTGGTTTAGTATAATATTCAGATTGTTATTATCTTAAGCATAGTTTTTTTAAATATCCGTATCTGTGTTTTAGAAAATCTTTTAACTTAAACATGAGTTGTTTAAAATTACAATTTGAATATAAATGAATGAGTGCATTTATTTAAATAAAAGTACACATATTGATCCCTATCATTTACATGTGTAAACGGACGATACTGCTTTTATAATACAGAAAATAATAAGTAAGATTAAAAACGTCAAAAAAGAAGGAAAAGAATAAAAAAGTATCGCTGCAAGAAAGCACCATTACACGAAACAAATGTAGGACAAACATAATGTTCACATACACCAACTTAAATATAAACAATCCTCAAAACAACGTAAACCGTATTACCAGGCATTAATATGCCCTATTATATTAAACAAAGAACAGTTAAGAAAGAGAAATAAACACATCACACTAAATGTAAGTGAAAAATGACAAAGTAGCATAAAAACAAATAAAGCAAACTGCAAATACTCTGAAATTCTACAGAACATTTTAGAGGTTTATACAAGTCATACTTTTTTTTCTTATACATACTTGCTCATCAAAATAAATTAATGCATTTAGAATAAATGAATAAAATATCCGTAAAAGCCTCAGATTTCTGCACTGAAATTTCTGAGAAAACGGGTCATTAATATACCAATTTTAGTATTAGTGAGATACGGCGTGACGACTTCCGCTAAGCTTCTTTCTATGGGGATATGAAAACCAAATCATTCGTAATGGAAGTTGTTGTAGTAATCACTTCAAAGATTAAGTTATTTCCCCTTTAATTCCGAAGCATCCATTAAATATCTAAAGAAATTATGAATCGACTTATAGTTGAAATACTAACTTTAATATGTATTGAACGAAACATAAAACACGTGCCATTATAATTTCAGTGGAGCGAACTTTTTATATTTAAAAGATCAAATGTAAACTATAGTATAACGTAGTAAAATCCCTCGGTCTACGGATCGCGCGAGTATTCGCGAGGGATAAATCGCCCCCACTGTACTTGTCTTTTGCTTTTAGCCACTGAGTTATCCACGAGATGTCTTAAAAGAAGAAGTGAGTTGATATGCGGGAAACAAGTATCACGTTGCTGTTGTGAACATAGCCATTTTATAGTGTAGAAAAATTTAATAGGATCTTTACATCGTGATAACTCAAAACCTAAAATCCTTATTCAAGTTCTGTAAGAGGTATGTTAAAGAATACAGTTTCAAGACGATAATGATTGATTGGTCTCCCTATAAAAGAATTTTAGCCGCTAGTTTTCTTTGTAAAACTTCAATTGAAACAATTTGTATTATGAAAATCAATCGGCGAGGAACTCTTTTCCTTGAAGAGGTAGATGGGGGAGTGAATGCTAATGAAATACCCTAAAAAGTGTGAATTAACGTTTGGAAGATATTCCATGATAATACCACATGTATATGAAATGCTATCGCTAGTTATATGCAAACATTTGTTTTCACACCCGCTGCACCTTGCTCTTTGCGTGGCCTGTCACAGCAATTTACAAACACAGCAATTTTGTTGCAATTCTCTTGTGTCTTTAGTCCTGCCTCTACAGTTGGGTAATTACAACAGTGGTGTGATAAACGATTTTGTGATAAAATGAAACACGGACTAGGCGAAATTATGGCGTATGTGCTTAAGCAGCCACTCCAAGGCAGAGTAGAGCAGGCATGCCCGCCCAAGGCAGTTAGAGAGGGGAATACATGACCAACTGAGTTACCCCTACCAGGTTTTTTTTTCTAAGTTGCTGAACTAGAATTACTTACATAGTTGGAAAAACCTAACTATGCTCTTATGCTGCTGAATGTAGGACAAGTTTAGAACTCGAAACATTCAGTGCTCTGCTTGAACAACGGGCATTTAGCTTTAGTTGTGGACACACAGAAGGTTTCTCGCCTGATTCAAGTACTGCTTCAGGGCGTCCTGTAACATACTTCAAACGCAACTATTAATCCTAAAGCATTTAAAGTTCTGAGATTCTATTAATTGCACTATAGGTTAGTGCGTCGACAAAGAGAGGCGAAGATCTGTGGCTCGAATCCCAGCTCGGGCATTCAATTTGTCAAGTATGATTCTTACTTTGCAGACAAAAAACAGTTGTTAGAAAATATTAAATTTTAATGCGGCAACCGACTATAGCAGTATTGTCATGTTATACCTTGGAGTTTTTTCAACTGATGGAAGCATCGATGACCCTATCGTGCAATAAGGACATTTCTGCAGAAGAATAAGGGCAGTCCTTTGAGCACAGAACATTTATGCACACTTAACACTTAGTGTTAATGAAATTTTGAAATATAATGGAAAGAGAGACTTTTAGTAAGGACAATTCTAAGTGCTGTTTATTCCTGTTCAACTATGGAACGATATCTGTCACAGACTATCCTATATTACCAGTTATGGACTGGTTTTCATACAAAAGGTTTAGATTCCAGAGTATACAAGTACCCCACAGCCTTCAGAGTTTAATGCACCAGTAAGGGACAATAAGCTTCACTGCTAATTTTGGCAAAGTGTTACACTAACCACGAAAGAGACGTCCGCGTTAAAATAGATGAACACACTACGTCAACGAAAGGAAGATTTATTACAGAAAATGTTACACACAGGCATTATTGCATGGTATTCATGTTCATTTATTTTACTAATGGTGACTAGATCATACATCAAGTCCCAGAGGAAACATTTCTTCGGTTATTTCGCTAAATTTGGGTTTTGTATACAGTTTGTATGAAACTCAATAGCGCAAACCGAAATAATTTAAGTATGCGATAGCTTATAAAGCTTATTCTTCAATATACGTCTTGTTAATACAGATAAACCTTAATTACCCATTTACTCTCGTTGTACGTATTAGCTGAATACAGAACACTAAAGCGACAGTCAGTCGCTGTGTGATGGCTTTGAAATTCTTTTCTCTTGGCACGAGCAGGAAAAGAATTATGGGATATCACATGACCTTCTCTAACCTCTAACGTTTATTAGTGCTGCACTAACCCTTTACTCGAAGTGTTTATTTTGTGCTCACATGTCTGTCGATGGAGGGAGCCATACGTGGAAGCGTTCGGATTATGAAACGCGGTCAGGACGAGCCCGCCCCCCCCAAAAAACGGATACTAAAAGATGGAAGTCCTAAAGACAATACTTTAACAACAGTGATTGTATTACACTGAGTTGTATGTGGCAAAATTTAACTGTAACAGAAGGTAAATGTTAAGCATAAGCTAAGGTACAATTCAAATCTTGAGAAGTATATACAAAGAATCAGTGTTCACTTAACGTTTGTCTTGGGCGTTCATACACAACCTTTCATAGAAGGGAACGTAGACCAGGTAAAGAAGTTGGAATATGTGCCCGTAACGTGACCTCGCCCTTGAGGCAGTATTTTTAACACCTAAATGATTTCAGTCAAATTGTATAATATGTAAATTCAATAACAGCCCGCCTTGAAGCAATATGTGTATGTAATAATTTGTAAAATGTATGTAACAGTCATTGCATATGTTTATATTATTGTAAACATGTTCAATAACGTTATATGAATGCATTACGTAATGTAATAATGTAGGAGCTGTGGGAATAATAAGTTAAAAGTTGCTAACAATGAGGTAACAATGAGGTAACCTTGAGGCAATAATGAGTTTGAGAGTTTAATAATACCACTTTTGATTATTGGAGTAACAATAATGTAATTTTAGTGACAGTTTATAAAATAGCCAATCAACTACCAGAAAAAGCTGTAGTTAAAAGAAGGTATTTTATTGGATTAGGAATAGCCAATCAGAGACTTGAAATACAGAAATTTACAAGTTTAGGAGGTTGAAATCATTTCAGTTGCTTCTAGACAGCGCTATAACTGGACGCGTTGCTTGCAAACAGTGTTCCTAACCAGACGCAAAAAGTGTCCTCGAGAGATTTAATACGTATTAGTGTGAGACGAAAAATAAGTTTAAGTGTTAAAAAATGTAATTAATTAATAAAAAGAATCTCACAGCTCTCTATATCAGTGAAATTTAAATCGTGTCAAGCATTAATAAAAGGAGTGAAGTAAAATTATAATCTTTGTAAGCCTACATTCTTGTTGCACTACAACCCTGCCAAGACATCCATGTCTCTAACAATAATACTGACGCGGCCGAGACAAACATAAATATATAATATTTAAAGAAACAGTAAAAATTACAAAGTTAATATTTCTTTTTAAACTTGGGGCAAAGGCCACCTGAAAATATATTTGGGACGAAGGCTACCGGAAACTGTTTACTATAAGTGCGGTTGCAACTACTACAACAGTTGAAATATAATACAACTCCTTCAATACAAACTACTTCAATTGACGCCCAAAGCGTGGTAAAAAATAACGTAACAAACCATCTTCTTCACCCTGAACGAAGAAGCCGTGTCACCTCAGTCTTACATTCATTCATTCATTCATTCATTGTTTAATCTCATCTTATGTAGGACTTACACCCCGCAGGACTTACAGACGGGTGCCTGGGGTCAGAGGCCCGTCGAGGAGCAGACACACTCATGGAGCAGACAGAAGGCCCAGGATGGGTGATCAGCCCGATGCTTGGAATGGGATGAAGAAAGTAAATGAATCGAAATGATGGTGAAATGGATGAAAGAAAAGGTGATGATGGAGCAGTCGGTGGAATGAACGCAGGGGAAACCGAAAAACCCGGAGAAAACTCGCCCAGACGCCGCTTTGTCCACCACAAATCCCACATGTGGGTTCCTGGGATTGAACACAGGCCGCCTCCGTGAGAGGCGAGCGGTCTAACCACCCAGCCGCAATGTCTAATTGTGAAAGCTCATAACTGATAAAATGCACGCAAGAATAGAAACATAACTAAAAGTTAACCTTTAAAGAACAACCCAGCGAAGCAACAAATATGGACTGTGCTGTATCTGGACGGAAGTAACAGTAAATAGAACTCCCCAAGAATATAACGATTTACATAAACCTTTAACAATTTAACAACAGGAATATAATATAGATAAAAGTGAATAATCACCCAGAAATGAAACAATAAAGGCCACGAAAATATAACAGCTTATTAACTATAAAAATTGCCTTTCTAATAAAAATAACATAATTAAAATATAACAATTTAAATAAACTCTAAACTTTAGCAACGTGAATAAACTCTGAAATGACCAACTTACAGCCAGAAATTACAGCCAAATTACAATGGCAAAAATACTTTAATTCCCGTCTTAGGCTCCGCGTACACATTAAATATTTACATTCGAGATATACGTAATTAAATAGGGAATTTGCAATGCGCGAAAGTAAGCTAACCGAGGCAGTTAGGACAGCCTAAACCTACCAAAAGGTTATTCACAAAACATTTACGCCATTCGAGAACTTACCCCGAAATCTGGACACGTACATCGACGAGCTCTAGAACCGACAACTACTCATAGTAACTTCGGTGAAACTAAAATTTTTCGCAATCGGCGAAAAATAGAACATAATTATTATACAAGTCTCACAAGAATAGATCGCGAGCTATGGCAATGGCAAACCTAACGCGAATTAAAAATATCCTGTGCCATAGTGGGTATACAGACTAATTGTACTAAAACTTATTTTTGTATATACTACATTTTAATCAAATAAGCTTTTCCAGAAACAGCTAATTTACACATTTCCTTATACGAGTAGATACAAAGGGAACGTCGACAGTCAAATTTTTAAGAACTGGACGCTATATGCTAGCCATAAAATTCCACACTTTTGCCACGCGATTGCGAGATACAACGTTGAGGAATTCAAAAGAATGCTAAGTATTGAACAAATCGAAACATTAAAACGTGTATCTCGGAAATGGCTAGTTCCCCCCCCCCCCAAAAAAAAAGTTATTTGAAATACATTGTATGTTTTAAAGAGATTACATTTTTTGTTAGTTTGTTAGTGCGGTTCTGTGTATTCCTTAACGTTTACTAGTTATACAAGATTGTAAAAGATTCCTTCCGAATGAGGAGGGCTATTCCCAGAATATTTAAAATATATATTTCATTTGTCATATCAAATCTTCTATATGTGACATTTTAATGAAAATCGTAGAGCCATTTTCATAGAAAATCAAAAATTTCGAAAAATGCACCATGTAAGGGGTGGTTTGATGTGAGGGACTTCCTTGTACATCTTCGTGTTACATCTTTTGAAGGTACTGATTATAAATACTTTTCGTTTCTATTAATGTTGTTCACAGGCACATGTCTTTTTTCTAAAAATGCTCTTTTTTGGATTCAAGGAGCTCAAAACAGTTTTTCCGGTGAAATCTCTGTATTGAAGTTTTGGGTCGATTGCAATACTTTCTCTGTACGTTGTAGAGAAAGTGTAACAAAAAGTGGGGATTTGCAGTTCAGAAAAATCTGATGTGTTACAATCACATGGCTTTTTCTACTATTGTACAAACTATTTTTACAAACGCCTATTATCCATATGCTTCATGTAAATCGAGATATCGGGATGTTAATCTTACTACTAATTTTGTTGTAGATGCAAGGGAAATTGCTAGGCTTTAAGCGATAGTCAAATATTTTAAGAGCTGGTTGATATGTGCAGTATTCCATTCTCTTTGCATTACCAGGACAAACAAAATGAATAACGAAATCCTATTTAAATTGAGTTTTATTTATGGACGTTCTTTAACTACTATGGTTCTTAGCGTCCCATTCCATTCCTTAGCGTCCTGAAAGACCGGTAATTTTGCTCAGAGGCCTCTTTATCAGGCTTGAGGTTCTTTTACGTGCCGTAAATCTACGGCACGGGACCACCGACTTTACTTCCCTTCCGAAGGAAGCCATGCTAAGGATTTTTACGCCCGAAAAAATCCATCGCCCTCCGCCGGGCTTGAACCCGCGACCTTGGGAACTAGAGCCTGAATTCCTATTTGAGAAATACTATAAGTATTGGAAAATTTAAGGGAATAACAAGCAATATCTCGAAAATGGTTCACTCAACAACAAAAAAATGTATATGACATAAATTGTGTATTTTAACGCGATCTACGTTTTTTGTGTTGTTGTTATGGTTTACCAGTTATGCAAAAGTCTTTCACAATGAAGAATACTTTTGGAGACATTCCCAGAAAATTCGAGATATACATTTCATTTGTCATGAAAATATCTTAAACATGATATTTTAATCAAAATCGTTAGAGCCATTTTTGAGAAAATTAAAATTTTCGAAAAATGTTCCATGTAAAGGGTAATCTGGGGTGGGGGGATTTCCCTAAAAACCTTTGTGTGCCATCTCTGGAAGATACTGAACCTAAATATCAAGTTTGGTGTTTATCCGACTGTTCGTTTCAGAGTTATACCGTTCACAGACACACACAGAGACACACGCACAGACATGTTTCTAAAAATGCGTTGTTTTGGATTCAGGGGATCTCAAAACATATATTTCCGGTGAAGTCTTGGTATCGAATTTTTGGTTGGAATACAATACTTCCCCTACTTACTATACGTAGTAGAGAAAGTAAAAATATAAAGTATTCGAAAAGTCAAACAAATAACAAGGAATATTTCGGAAATGGTTAACGCAACATTATTTTACATAAATTGTGTGCTTTAACATCTACATTTTCGTATAGTAAGTGTTTAGCCGACAGGATCTTTATGCGTTGAAGATGGCAACCAAAAGTTGATCGAAACGTCAGGTGTATAACACCATGGCCTTCCAACCCGGAAGTTTTTACTAATTTATCAATTAACATGAACGTGAAAGCCTTCGTACGCATTATAACAGGGGATGTTTATATAATCGTGGAACCTTAGGTGGTCCAGTCGGTCCCAAACCAAACGTCATCCCCAAGGCAGGGAAAGGATATGAAGCGTGTATTATTATCAATAGAGTGTATTTTAAGAGTTAAGTTTCGCGCTGTTTCTAATGAGTAATCCCACGATGTTTACAAGTTTATCGATAGATTCGTGAGTGCGAATTTAAGACTATTCCATGAATAAAACTCATTATTTAATAATAACAATAATAATGTTAATAATAATCATTACTTTGTTACCTGTTTAAAATCAAATCACCATTGTGACAATATCAGATCACGTCTTCTAAATAAACGAACAATCGAAGTATAAGAATACTAATCAATGCTACCAACAGCAGGAATGGGAAAATAGTCGACTCAAAAGAAGCTAAAGTCAGACCACAATAAAAGCACATTCATTTGCATATTGACACTCTTTGAATGTGCATTGGTTCAAAACACAACTGGATGACGTAACCTATTAATTACTGCACACTGATTTATTACGATTCAATAACAATCTGACGTTTTATCCGATAAAATAGCATCCTTGCAAGTATATTTTAAGATAGGCCGCGAATGGGAGATATCTGAGGCGTTGCTAAATGTTACTGATCAGTATCACATATCGTTACATGCTGGGTAGATGTCCTAAAAGTTCACATAAAAATTAAATTAATTTCTAATACCGAGCACGCACATTGAGGGGACGTATACTTACTTGGCTGCGGCGGAATGAAACGTGGTGTGGAGGTTAAGAGGAAGGCGTGGGTTTTTACTACACAAAATTTATAACGCAAATCTACTCACACATTCCTAGATTTATTTCCCAACCGTTTGGGTTCCTACATTATTAAAATGGAAGGTGGGAGATGTCCACCGATCCAAAGCCCAGCTTACACACGCGGTCCGTTCCTCACGGAATCCTAACTGAGACAGCGCTATCCCCCACTACTCGTGGCTAGCAAAGCTACCAGCCAAGAGTGACGTAAACAACAGCGTGTCTGGAATGACAATGTAGAATAATAATGTAACCCCACAAATTATTAATACGCCACAATATGCGGCGTGTGAATGGAACAGTCTGATAAAACTATGTCGAACCTTATTTATTTGCTTGGAAAATGCCGTGTTGTTTAGGAATTCCAAATGCAACAAAACTGAATACAACATGTGTCGGTAGACTTGCTACCCCTGCTCTGCGAAACGTTACCCCAAGGTAACTCGATGCACAAACGCGATATTTTCCGCATTATACAGTTGTATCTCCTGCAATCATGTAGTGCTTTTTCCTTCACTCCCTAAGTTGAATCTCCCTATCATTAAACCTTACATCTGGTACAGATCAAAGGACTGTTTGGAAGCCCTCAAATTCGTGCAGTAAGAGGTTCTTTGCCCAGCCCTTCACCCTCCCTCGTGCCAGCCCATCGCTGCATCGCATTACTTCCTTCTCTTCTCAAAATCTCCGGGTAAAAAGATTAATTGCCCAATTACCTTCCGCAGTTGCACTATAATGAAAATTTATATGTTGCTTTTTGTTTCTTGTTGGTGTGCTAAGACAAACATTTTGGAGGGTGGGAGGGATGAGATTGGATGGAGTGAAGAAGCTCTTTCGCTTGGCCCGGTGAAAGTGCACGTTGTATATTGCGTGGTGCTCTCTTCCTTGAACAAGGAAATACGGTGTCAGAAGTGGGGATCAGGTTATAGTCTGCCATGTCCGGCCTGCAGAAAATGAAACCAAAAAGGGTGTGGCTGCACAATATTGCTCCTTTCGAAACAAAGTACTAATATTTCAACCGACAAATACAGAGACTTATGTCGTAAAATCTATTAGCTAACAGTCTTACAGAAATATTACTTCCACTACTTTCTAGGTCACACTGTGTCCAAAGTTTCTTCTTTCCAAAATGAAGAAATGCAGACAAACTAGCTAAATATCTCACTAGTTTTGTTCCATCCTAAACAAAATCTTATCTGCTTATGTACTATCTACTGGGAATAATGTATGCTGAATATATTACAACAGAAAAATCCTTCTCAGTAGATAAAATAAGAATACTAATTGCAAAACAATATTTTTTACATACTACCCACCATTTCAGTATTTCACCTTATATAATTCCGCACAAAAGTAATGATTTTCAAGAAGTGTAATCTATTTTTAAAATAGCTGCCAGAAAACCCGCACAAGGTTCATACTTACATGAAATTTTCTTATTCAGTCTCAGTTATATGTTCTACACTTTAGAAAGAGTATCAATTTCTTCAGTAGTTGGGGAAATAAACAGCTATGAAGATATCTTGGCGCCTCCTAATATCCTCGTAAAATTCCATCACCTCTTTGTACGCTCAGATCCCATCCGTCTATCCATCCATCTATACTTAAAGAAATTGGGTGGTCGGGGAGAAAGCAAATATACGGTATTTCAGTCCATATTTTCCATAGACAACCCAACTTGTGCAGTAAGGGATGCACAAAGCTGCCAGCTTAACCATCTTGATTACGCTTTGAGTTCGTTGGCTTGATGCGCTCCTAAAACTTCGGTAAAATACATCCCATATAAACTTCATTCGTTGTACATATGGGGTACATATTCTACATCTTTAATTTTGTAAACTATATAACCATCCAATAGGTATACCTAATTTGAGCTGAGAACTTGAGTAGTCTTTGATTAATTATGAATTATTTAATTTAATCTATCATAAAATTATTTCAAGAATAGTTTCTAAAAGAGTAAATAAATGTGAAATACTGGCTTCATTACAGCATTTAAAAGCTCATTTGATTGTTCATTACTGGGGAAAAATTATAACATGCTCATTATAATCTTTTTGAAATTGTAATGCACGTGAAATGTTTAATGTATAATCGCCTTGAAAAATACAACAGTAAATTTAACTTAATTGCTCTTAATAGAATGTCAAAGAACGTCAAGTACTGAAAACTTAGTGTTAGAAAATAAGGACTGATATAAACCATGTATTTTCTAGCTGTATGTCGTAAAATTTGTAAGTTCATTAATAGTACTTTTAAACAGCAGCACAACTATAATTGAGACACTTTTTAAAGCTAAATTCTAAAATTACTTTTTTTAACAACAATGATTTGTATCATGCTGTCATGCATGCCGTTGAATTTGCTGCATTTGGTGCTGGTAATGAAAACTACCTGTTATTTTGCATATTTTACTGCACTTATATGCATAAACTCTAACTTATGAAATATTTATTAATTTAGACATGGCATATAATATATTTGATAGTTTAATTCTACGATTTAAGCAGTATCTGGGTTTTTACTGCCGCTTTATTATATACACTCTCTACATGCACCACCAGTTGCGTAGTACTACATGTTCATTTCCATTTATAGTTGTATTAATAATTAGTTTTGAATAATACTATTTGCTAGTGGGCTTTGGTCTTGAATATTTTACACTTAAAAGTCTAAATCATTTCCTGTTTTGTTTTTATCTCGTATATTGGTTGGTCCTTCAGTAGTCCTATTTAATTGTTCTACTAGCACTATTTACTTTTGATACTTGTATGCTGATTGTTGTTACTCATTGGACTTTTACAACACTTTAAAGTCTAAGGAGTTCAGATATTTTGTAAATGGTTTTAAAAAAATTGCCATTAGGATAGATTTCAGCACTAGCCAGTTGTTTGTTTTAAGACACTATTTACTAGAATATATCTTTCAGTTTCCACTGCACTACATTCGAATATTAGATGGTCAACTGTTGGGGCCCTCTCCCACATAAACACTCAGGCCTATTTGCTATCTCAAATCTGTGGAGATATGTGTTTATTTTCCAAGGCTGGGTACTATTGTTGCCCTGGCCGTTTTATTTGTTAATATGTACTAACTGTTGCGGCAGCTAAGTTACTAATTTGTTTAAGGTCACCAGGCGTGAATAATTGATTACCAGTTCGCCGCCAAGGTTAAAGTTGATGACCTTGCTTCTGGAACGACCATGTTCAACAATTATTAGTAATTAATTTTATTTTCGCGTATTTTGAGGCAGGAGTTTTAACAATTAAATGATTTCAATCTAATTATATAGATATAAAAAATAACAGATCGCCTTAAAGCAATATGTGTATAAATAATATATATATAAAGTGTATGTTACAGTCATTGTATTATGTTTATACTATTATGTACATGTTTAATAATGTTATGTAAATGTATCACGTAATTTAACAATGTAGGAGCTGTGAGAACAGAAGCCGAAGGTTGCTAACAATGAGGTAACAACGAGGTAATCTTGAGGTAATAATGAATTGGAAAGTTTAATAATGCTACTAGTAATTCTTGGAACAATAATGTAATATTTAAAACAGTGTATAATTAGCCAATCAACAACTAGAAAAGCCTTAAGTTAAATAAAAAGTATTCTATTGGAGTAGGATTAGCCAATCAGAGACCTGAAATAGAGAAATTTACAAATTTAAGCGGTAAACGTCAGTTGCTAGTAGACAGAGTTCCCAACCGGACGCTAGACGTGTTCCCGTGCAGTTAAATACGTATTTAGTGTGAGACATAAAATTCATTCCGGCGAGAATATTATAAAGTTTACGTGTTTAAAAGTGCAAGTAATAAATAATCCCTCAGCTCTCTATATCAGTGAAGTGTTATTTAATCGTGTGAAGGATTAATAAAAGGAGTGAAGTAAAAATTATAATTTGTGTAAGCCTACATTCTTTAGCCGCATCACCCCTTGATAAGAGATACACGTTTCTTCAAATTAGTCTGACGCAGCCGAGGCAAACATATATATATATATATATATATATATATATATATCATATTTATGGAAATATTAAAATACAAAGTTGATTCCTAAACGTTGGGGCGAAGGCCACCGGAAACTTTGTACCATACGTGGGGCAGTTACTTCATCAAGTTTGGCTCTCCAACAGCAGCAATACATCTTCTTCAATGTACCATTTCTATAATTCAAATAGTATGCAATACACATGCGTAGGGCATTGGAGAATCTCTATTTTCAAACTCTTCTTCGTTCTCCAGGATGCAGTTCCACACTTGCATCGCAATACATCATTAAGAAGCAAACATCAGAGAATCATAATTTTCACAGTTTTTTTTCATTTTTTCAATGATTACTCGCGTTAACATCGTTTTATCTCATTGGAACGATTCCAAGCGGGACGACTAAATCAAGCCACCTTTTGATTTAATCGTTTAGGAGTATTTTATGGACAATGTTCAGAAATCTTGCAGTGCAAACCACAGATTTATATCCATCTTAACTGTAGCTATTTCTAATTCTACAACTAACGACTTTCTCTCAAAAATAGTACCTATATAGTCCAACATCCTAGTGGGTTTTAGGTTTAATTTTCTTTATCCTGCATTGAAAATAATCTTACTGTAGGATTAATGCCAAAAGATTGTTTCCTAGGAGTGTTCTCTGCTTTTATCGGCAGTCATGGCTGAAATTTCATATCCTCCATGTGGGAGGTTGTTAGTTTATGGACCGGAAAGAAGTAATAGCGTCCTTTATCTTAATAGCATCACCCTGACGCAGTGTATTAACACTCCTGGTCAGTAAGGGGAAAATGTGACTTTATTACCAACTCAACTGCGTCCAAGATATCGCAACCCTGCATTATCTTTATTTACCAGACAATAATGGGGTACTTGAATGACAGTAATAACGTTAGCTTGAGCATAAGCGCTAGCTGTTCTGGGGCGATTCAATATACAGCCAACGCTAGCACTCTCATTGTTATCTTCACTAAACTCCATAAAATCATATGAAAGTAGCTCAGGATGTTACACATAGTAATATTTGTATTCTGAAGTGTACGAATACACTTTCATACATTTATATACAGAGTGATTTATGAAGAACTGACACATTTATTTCTTTAATTGTTTCAAAACGAGTTATGCTAATGACAACTGATTATGCCTGAAATTCAAAGGATTTTTGGGAAATTATTTACCTATATAACAAATGTTGAAAAGTCCTCCATCCTGCATAAGGCACAACTCAACATGTCGTTCCATGTTACTGGCCACTAGTTGGAGGACTCTGTTGCCAATAGCTTGAATCTCCTGTGTAATGTTGTGCTTCAGATCGTCCAAAGTCTGGAGACGTGTGGCATAAACCCTCTCTTTTAAGTAACCCCATAAAATAAAGTCCGGCGATGTCAAATCCGGAGATCTCGGTGGCACAGATTCTTGGAAATTATCCGGTCGTCAAAGAAACTTGCAATTAGTGCCATGAATTCATTGGATGTGTGGCATGCTGAAAATATCCTTGACTCAGCTCTACATCGTCTAGTTGCTCAGCAAACACCATGAAAATCCGTCGGCATTCTGCAGTGCTCACATTGTTTTAAAAAAATTGGTCCAACTATTCTCTGTGCGGTTATTGCGCACCAAACTCCGATTTTAACTGGATGCATATGTGAGTTCACATAGCCGGATAATTGGAACCATGCTTAATCTGTGAACCATGTGATGGACAATATGGCAGTATTTTGTATAGTGAACGCCTGAAACCAATGACAATAATTCAGTCGTCTATCCTTATCTGGTTCTTGTAACTGATGGACAACCGTAATCCTATACGGCTTTAGGCTTCCACTTTTTACAGCTCTCCGACACATTGAGTAGCTGTACCCTTCTCCTGCGACAAACGTCATAATTATTTTTTGAGTGACTGATCCAGTCGTGCTCTTACGTCAACAACAACAACCGTGGGAAGCCTAGATGAACGAGTTTGGCCTTTTTCATTCACCAGAGATCCAGTTGTTTCCAATTTGTTTACCAGTCTCGGTTTCTTTGGTGAGGATTCCTACCTCTTTCTGATATGCCCTTTGAATAGCTGTAATTGAATCCATTATCCAGTATTGCTTTACAAGGAAGAGTCGTTCACTTAAAGTGTACTATATTTTCAAGTTGACTAGAACAAAATCTTAAAAACAGTTGCCGACAATAAAACTAACAATTACGAATAAAACAGGAACATCTGCGCAACTAGTGACAGGCATTCGAAACTCTAGAACATTCTGCTTAATTTGGTGCTAAAATTGGGGCATTGAGCGAATTTCGAACAGAATAATTAAAGAAATGCGTCAGTTCTACATAAATCATCCTGTTCAATATACAACCAACGCTGGCATCGCATCGTTATTTTTACTAAACTCCATAAAATTGCATGAAAGTAGCTCAGGGTAGTACACATACTAATATTTGTATCTTGAAGTGTAAAAAAAGAATTCCAACACATCTATATAGTATTTTCTGATATTTATTGACTGCAGTCTTCCCCAAATAGGAGCTGTGTATATTGACAAAGAATACACATGGAGTTAGTACAATTCATGAAAAGCAGTACTAAATGAAGAGTAAGAGTGAAGAATAAAGGAAAATATCTAAAATATGCTTATTTACATCAAATATCGTAAGTATTGTAACGTAGAGAATATGACTGTAATCTTTAGAATGGTAACAGATTCCTTATAGGTCATTTGAAGGGAGCCTATAGTTCATAAAGAAACATGAAGAGACATTTGGCCATTAAACTTATACCTCAATAGATGTTAAATCTTACTTTTCCTTACAACAATGGATAAATAAATGTAACTTTTTCTTGTGGATATTGTGGCAGTTACATTATTTTATATTAAGTATAGCACATTCATGCAGTAATATTGATACAAGGGGTTGAACAGTGCACAAATAAGTTAAACAATGAAGGCTGATGTCACTTTTGTCTTAGAAGCTGGGGAAGTAGTCATGTAATCATTGGGAATATATTCAAATCTTAAAGGCTTGTTCAAATGGTCACGCGGGATCAGCTATGGTAGTAAGGTTTGGGGGTAAACTGTGGTACGGGAAAAGCTTCCATTAGCGAGCAGAATAAGCGTGGGACAGCTGATGTGACTCTACATTTCCCAGCAGGTAAATTAATTCTTGCTTCTTCTACATTCTCAGGTGTGTAAAATTAAGATAAATTGTAAAACATAGTTTTGTTAATAACAATTAGTTAAAACAAAATAAACTTTGAGTGTTCTTTGGGGCGATTCCCATGTAGATCCTTTGGTAACGCTTTCCTTTGTTTTGAGTTATGTCCCCAGTCTTGTCCACTAGGATGAGTGAAGTAAAGCTGAAATTAATTAAAATATAGTGGATAACATGACAATATTAGAGGATTGATCTTCGTGTTACATTCTTGCTTCTCTGCCTGGACAACGTTCTGGCTTCTCATCACAGAGAATTATCCTCGTTTATCTAAACCCATTTCCTATCCTCCGTAGAGTCTGAAAGTATTGGTGCGAAAGTGAATTAATAAAAAATAACAATAAAACCAACTCTAAAATCCCACACTTCAAAGAGTAATAACGCCTCAATTGTTTCTCAAGTCCAAGCCGCTGACATAACCAACGAAGTTAAAATAAATATGACCAAACAGATTAAGTTAATTGATTTATTTAACAAAGAGTTCAGCTGCCATTTTCAAACTAGTTCCATTAAAATGATTATGCCAACTTTCTTGCCTTTCGGACAATGGCGTTTTCCAGTGGAGGAGACAGGCTACAATCATCATATCATTATCAGGGGTGGAAATTTTTTGTTTTTTCGGCTCACTCATGAATCTAAATCGTCTTCCCATCTCATTTTGGTCCGCTGATACCCCTTCTTCATGTAGCTGGTTTCCAATCCCGAGGTCACTGATTTCATCTCTCCTAGTACACTCAGCAACATACCCTAAAAACTTCATTTTGGTACGTTCTTCAGTCTGGCGATTAAGTTTTAAAAACCTCAGTGATTACTTAAGAGTTTCCTCTAAATAGGAACCAGTCTGACGTCGTCTAAAGCTGATGCTAAATCCAACAATCCCAATGGGGATGTAATATAATTTCAGACCTGCCGCTTTCAGGAATTCTGTCTTTTTTGCCATTCCTGTAGTAATGAATTTCGTGCTTAACTGCAGAAAACACAACTGTACTTACTCGATATTCACAGAGTCATCATATAGATGTGGATTTTTATTGAGAACAATCCCCCTAAGAGTTATCCTTCCACGCCCTGGTAGCACTCCCTGTACCGTACTGCCTGTCAAATTCCAGCACCTTACTTAGGTGGATCACGTTATACTGAATGACACGATGTTTGCTGGAATGGGGATGATGATGGAGTAACTGACGGAAAGAATAGCAGAGGAAACAGGAATCAGAAGGACATTCACTCTAGTGCTATTTTGTCCTTCATAGATCAGGACACGTATTCTCCCTAGAGTATTGAAATATCAATGTGTGCGATTTAATATTTAATGAAAAGAAGCCCTTAAGCAACATAAAACACAGTGATTAACCCAAAATGCAAAACGAATGTACATCGCCGTCAATGAGAAAGTGTTCCAAAGTCACAGCCGCCAAAACGACGATAAAAATTTAATAAAATCTAATTCGAAAGCAGGTATATGACCACTGCGATGGGACCTATGTGACTTTAGAAAATGTATTTACAGCGTAATTAAGAGCTCTCAATATGACGTAAATATTATTTCAAGCTTTGCTATGTCGTATAAAGATACAACCTAGGATGACATGACAACGTAATGCATCTGCAAATAGCAAAGATATTTTGGTAACATTTTGACAGCTGCATTTGTACTTAGTGTTAAGTGGAAATAAGTATAAGAACCTTACACAATTGTTGGGTGAGTCAATATAGTATACTTTAGATAAAATGTATATGACAGGTGTTTGACATTGCTTCCTTCCTTTCCTTGTGTATATGCCAGAGCTCTTACCCCGGGAAGTTAATACCCTGTCCTCTCCTATACTATTGTAAATGTTATAAAACACCCCGTTCGAGAGCAAAGGCAGCTACTTTAGATCAAGGGTGGCGAAAACGCCTTCTTTCCGCGAGTCACCAAATATGCAACACGCACTGCATCACTCAGCAGCATGTGAAAAACAAAGGGACCATGGCAGAGAGGGAACGGCGCTACGAGTCAAAATGACTCGCGAGTCGCGCTTTCGCCACCTCTGCTGTAGATCATCACTGTGTAACGCTGGCAAAACTTTTGTCAGTATTCAACGAGGACTTAAACGTTTGAATTTTTACTAATAAACTTCCTCTCATCTTTAACTTGTGCCTTCTTATTTGCTGAGTTGCCTTGTTCTCGAGCTTACGCTCGGGCTTACTTACAATCCCGAAAAACTTAACATCTACAGTGGTGTGCAGAACCCGACAGCTAATGTGTAGATCTAATTCAAACTACTTCCTCAGAGACTGTTTTGATTTGGTATAAGTTCATGACTATGGCCAGGATTTTCTATGGCCAGAAAATTTCTCTAGCATCAACTTGTACATCAAATTGTTTTGTAGCACTAAGTCGTCCTCCGTGGACTAGTGGTAGCGTGCTAGCCTCTAGTTCCCAAGGTCGCGGGTTCAAACCCGGCGGAGGGCGTAAAAATCCTTAGCATGGCTTACTTCGGAAGGGAAGCTTCGGAACCTCAAGCCTGATAAAGAGGCCTCTGAGCAAAATTACCGTGTTTCACGCCCAATATAGAATGGGACGCTAAGGACCACAGTAGTTCAAGAACGTCCATAAATAAAGCTCAATTTAATGTAATGTATCACTAAACCCCATTGCACTTGAGTCATTCAAGAGCCCTCTTTAAGAATGATATATTAAATTCCGCTACTTTTACTATTGTTCTTAAGATTCCCTTTCAACGTTCGTAACATTTCACTAATTTTACTTCATTAGCCACAAAATCAATTCCCTTTTAGACGAAAATGTAAATATTCTGGACAAAGCTCTCAGAATTCCCAGTGTGCTGTATAAAATGCCTGTGCCAGATAAGCTCATTTCATAACAATCGGAACAACTTTATTAATGCGAACAAAGAGACAGCTCGCTCGAAGAAAACCTCGTCCCTGCCCTGCCGCTGTGAGAGAAGTTATAAGATAAGGACGGCCGGCTTTGTAATTCCCCAAACGTGCCCTATCGGTAATGCAACGTGCTGCTGCTGGCTTGACAGTTTTCCTTTCGGCTTTCTATAATAGTTACGCCACCCTCGTCATCGTCAGAAAGAGAAACGATAACTCATATTTATTGCGTCAACCTCGCTGGCTCTGTCGAGATAGCGGAGTGGCTCACAATAGCGCCACGGTCGGTTAATTGAAACGTACCACAATAACGAGGAAACCCTTTGTTAATGAACTGTAACGAGTCGCCATTAAACCGTATAAATCAGCCATCATGGGTCTTGCTGCAGGCGACTGACTGCTACATAAAGGACGCGAGAGATGTGCTGCGCCGGATGTATGGACTGCTGCAGAAATACGTTTGTATCTTTGCCTTTCAACAGTTTTAATAATTTCACACCCTGTATAAGAATTGCCTACCTTAAAAATTAATGCGAAAAACGGCTTGATCGAGAAAGGTCTGAGATTCTTCATTCCTTTAGAGCTTTTTTTGTACGAAATCTTTACTTAACGTAAGTAAGATTTGTTTCATAGTTGCATAATTATTTCGTTTTATTTATTACCTTAAGATATTGTTGCCATTCTTAAACAGTTAAGATTTCCACGAATGCATGAATTTTTTTCAGGTCTTACTAAGGATGTTTTACTTCCTTATCCGCGAACTACCTAGCATTGAGGTAGTAGTGCAGTCGATATAAAAATAAAATATTCTGATTTGGCCGGAAATACACGTTTTGAGAGTCATTGTCTTAAACTACTATGTGTATAAAAAGCTAAAAACCAAAAATAGGATAAATGCCAAATTTCATCCTTAAGGTAGGCACCTTTTAAGCGTAAGGACAGGGCGAATATCTTTAAAAAGGTTGCCTTTCCCAAACAATCCTTTACACGGATTATTTTCGTTATTTTGTGTTTTCTCAAAACTAGATTTAAGGACTTTTATTAACATGTATAATTGAAATATGAGAGTTACAAAAATAATATGTATCTTATAATTGCTGTAAGTAGCCTAAGAAGTATTATTGTTTTCAGTGAAATTTACATAATTGAAAAATCATAATACGTAGACAAGCGCCTCCTAAAGGAAAAATATAGCCCTCATTAACCTATAACCAATTACCCTCCTCTTATACGACTTAAACTTCCAAGGGCTTACATTCCAATGCCTTCGGTCAGTAGACCTCGAAGAGCAAGCAAACCTAAGATCTTAAATTTCCAGGATGGGAGCCTGGTATGGCGGTGAAGAAGAATGTAGTGATAAAAGGAATGATATGGAAATTCGCGGATCAAATTATCCAACCCAGCATTCGCCTGGCGACCAAGGACAACCGCGAAAAAACCTTAGGTTAGACTGGTCGGCCCTGAGGGTTTGATCCGGAGTTCTGAATGCGGACCACATGTTCATACTTCCAGACTATGTGGGAAATAGGGAATGAAAAATAGGGAATGATTCTAGTTAAAGAAAATTCCACGTCGCAGCCGGGAATTGAACCCGGTACATCTGGGTTGAAAAGCCAAAGTGCTGGCCATTCGACCGCGGAGGCAATCACTGCGTAATTTGTCCTCACTCGAGAATTGTGCATTTTTATTATTTATTTCACCAGATAATGTAACTGCCTGTATAACCGAAACATGAAATAATAAAGTAATTATCATGTAAATAATGCTATAAAGCAGAAAACATGTTTAAGAAATATATAATCATATCCAAAATAAAGTGCTAGTTTGAATTGCAGTCTTTTACTTCACAATATAATGGCCAGCAGCAACTTAAGTTATGAGATCTTCAAGATCAAAGTTGTTTCTCAACATCAAAAAGTGCAAGCATATATAGAAATCTAAGCAGTTATTTAAATTGTATTCTGGGAAATCCAAAGCAAGTGGAATTAAATTGAGTATTTCATGAATGAAACAAAATGTTTAAAGATTAGAAAAAAATATAGTTTACCCCGACATAGTAAACATAGTAATTGAACCTAATCTCTTTTCAAATCACTGCTTTCTCCGCCTTCCGAAAACATTTTTAAGGGGACCTCTGTTACCAAATGGACTTTCTTCCCTATCAACAAATTTTAAAGTTTTTAGGTTAAATTCCACCTAGATATATATTGATAGCATAAGTTTCACTGCTACAGATTAAATAGTTTTGAGGTTAAAAATTATTTATGTTGTTTTTTCCAAATAATTCGAGAGTAATAAAAGGTAAACTTTTTGCAAGTTAGAAATAAAATAGATGTCTGAAATTTTGTATGCTAATTGTTCCCTTCCTGTGCATTAAACGTATGCATTTGTTTTAAAAAATACTGATATTTCTTAGAAATATCAGTTTTTTTGTATTTAGAACAAAATAACAAATATTACTAATAATTACAAAGGAAAAAAGTATACAATTGTATGTATGAGAGTAATAAACAAAGAAATGCACAGTTTTCTTTAACAGGTGATATTCTACCTGTTCAGAAAATTTTAGCCCGATTCATCAATATTTGTTGCAAAAAAGTGTACCACAAAGAACAAAGATTGCTATATGAAGAAAAGCTATTTCAAGTTTTGGAACATAGTTGTTTTCACTTGTCAATTTGGATTACACCAATTTCCAAAGGGATTTCAAATGTAATATTTACGGGTTGTATTCTAGAAATGTTGATACTGTTTCATTTTTAAAACAGTTTCTCTGAAAAAAACATGTTTTGCCACTTTGGTAGCAGAGTGTTCTCCTAAAATAAAACGAATTGAAAAAAATAGGGAAGAAAGAATATCCTAATCTCTTAAGCAAAAAATACATAGGTATACAAATTGACAATGTAAAATAAAAATTGGAGAAAACAATTAAGGAATAAAGCATGATTGGCATTTATATATATTGACAAAGCCAGCCAACAACAATATTTAAAACCATTTTGGAATAAGTGAAAGGGCAATGAACATTACAGGTCATTTTCAGTGATTTAGAAAAACAGTCCGTGAGGTATAATTCATTTGGAGAATATTATGAGCAATTTGAATCTGAAGAGATATAGGAAAAATATGGACCGTGTAAAACAATGAATTATAAAAAGCAAATAGTTCAACAAGTGTCTCATTTCAGCTGCACTGACTTTAATATTTCATATTATATGGATAAATTAATTAAAGTAATATGTCAGAAAATATCTAGAACAATAGAGATGACTTTAGAAGCAAAAACATTGAAATAGAAGAAAAATTGTAAGGAAATAACTAACCACTGAAATATAAATATAGAATTGGGCAAAGAATAGAAAAGAAAAGAGAAAAATAAAATACGTAGAGATGCTATTCCTCAGGTCAGTAGCAACTTCACTCTGTTAGACCACAAGAAGAAATATAGAAGTAATAAAACATTTATAACTTAAAGAGAAGAACTGATGGGAATATATAAGGAAAGACAGATGATAGATTCCCTAAGATCCCTCTCAATTATCAACCACGAGGGCACAGAATGTTGGTGAACATCTTCGGGGATGGTTGGAGATTTTCTCGAGTAGAAACAGGCCATAAGGCCTAACATTGAGGCGGAAAATGGTGATGATAATGAACTTTTGGAGAAGCCTGTTATATCTTTATTAATCCACTGTGCTCTCCGCTAAAACATATTATATTACTATACATATCATTTTGAGATTATTAAATGCATTACAGATTCTATGACTGTGTTAAACACAAAATGATAAATTGGCAGCGATGTACCTCTATTATTAGTACAAATCCATAGTTTCCTTCCGTGTTATTGACTGAAAGCAGTTTGACGTACTGAAATCGCAATAATCATGACACAGAATAATTGAAGTTAACTGCGCAGATTACTGAGTAAGTATTAAAGGAACAGTGGACTTTCACCTGCATTAGGGCTTTAATTGAACAACGGTTCTAATATCCAGCAACAGGATGTTTCCATACAGCTTTTGTTTAGTTATTTTGTACTATGCTAAACCTATGGATTTACACCCAATGTATGACATTTTTTGGAAGTCATCAGGCAAGCCTCCGGGCCATGGGAATGGCTATGTTACTTGAAGAATACAAGGTGGACCAACCGTGTCGTATTTAGCGTGTGCAGATATCCCTTCGTGCGTTAAAAGAATTACAGAACTCAACGGGGCAATTCCAAGCAAACGCAGGTCAGTGAACGACCTTCGTTCTACTCCTCTGCTTATCAGCGAAGACGATTGCTCTATGCACTGTACTCTGTCAACATGTCAAATGTCTATTTATGGGACGCAAGAGACATGTGTGCAAAACTCATCAGTTATGAAATAAACAGTAGGTCCATAGCTTGAATAAGGACCTTGAAATAACGTTGAGCAAAACAAAACAGTAGTCAGTAGAGTTAAGCAAATCATCGATAAGGTTGTTGCCATTACTAAAGCTATGAACTGCGTACGCACTAGTCTGGAGCTAGCAGCAGCAGCAGCAGAAATAAAGAAAAAAGAAATAGTGAACCAGCTGAATTAAACAACAGCACTCAGTATGGCTCGTGAGTAAACGTTTTGGATGTTCACAAAGTGTTAGTGTCAGATAGCCCTGAAAACGTGAAATAGGAGCTGTTGCATAATACTCTGATTATGAATAAATTATATATGTACAACCGCTACCAATAATAATAATAATAATAATAATAATAATAACAATAATAATAATGCATATCTTGTCTGACGAAGGGTTATTTTGTTCATGTTTGTTGTTGTGTTCATAATTAACTACAATGTTTTAGGACAAGAACGAAGTAATGTGTAAATTAAGCTGTAGTTGAGAGTATGGATAGGATAGAGTAGCATAGAATTGACTACGGAGGGTACTCGGCACCAATACAGAGGGATATTGTACCTACACCCCACAAGAGAGCGTCCCCGGAAGGAAAGATGAGACGGGAGGAGACATGGGTGGACGGATCCAGGAGTGACGGTACAGCAATGACGGGATCCCTGCGTTTTTAGTCATAGACGCCCCGGCAGACGGACAGACAGAACGGGGACGCTACCCTACACAGATGGGGTCCAATGCCCCTCAAGGGGGGTCTGGAATAACGGGAGAAATTTCCTCGCTCCTGACATTAACGTAAAATTGAAGTGATAGTATGGAAACGCCAGGCGGTACAAGCTTCGTGCAAGCCTTCAATTGTGCATGACCCGTATATATTCAGGCCCATAAGGAATTATACCAGACAAGTTGCGCAAGAGCAAAAGTTCCTTAAAACGTGCACAAGTTAAGTTGTGCTACCGATCCTGTTGCCATTTTTCATAGAGTTTAGAGGAATGGCGTGGTAGATTTAAACGAGTATATTTTAAATTACCGCGAATATGTTAGGTTTAATAATATTTAAAGAAAAAATAACAAATAAACGCATAAGTTGTCAAAAGTAGGGCGTTTACTGCTACTGTGCTCTTATACACAGCCGCCACCTACAACACTCAATCATGGATTAGTAATGAATATCGTAATGTTGACTTCCAGTTGCTCAATCGTATAGATAGCTTTTATTCCCCTAAGAGTCACCACAGTTCAGTATATACTGGACGGAAAAGTAAACTATTATATTAGAATGATCATTTATCGGCGCGTATACCCTATTTATATTTTACTCCCCGGAGTTCACAAGAATTCGGTTTGCCAGTTAATCGTGTGGCTGCCAAGTCGAAGCTGCTCCCCGGTGGAAAGTTGTGTTCTGGTTGGGCCCTTAAGACAAGAGGCGAAGTAAGACCCAAAGTTTGGCAGTTTATTAAAAGTAAAGGGAGGAAATAAGAAGCTACATCCCCGAGAGGGAATTAGATAAAAGTTGTTGGGCGATCATTGTGGTCACGTCCGCAGTGGAGTTGGAAAGTCCCAAACTTCAGAAATCAATTTGTTGCTGGGTAAGAATCAAATTACTATCCGGCGATTTCAGCCACAACATCTTCAGGGATTTCCTCGCCAAAACTGCTCCTTGGCCTGAGGAGGATGAGGAAATGTAATGAACAAAAGCCTACATAAAACAGATTCCCTTTAAATCAGTCAACTCTGGAGTATGGAAATTTTTCAGCAAGTTTAAAATTTTGCAGATTAGTGAGTACCAAAACTATTTGCCTCTTCGACACCACTGTAAGAGAAAATTAGAGTTTGAGCAATTATTTATTACACCTAGTTTACATTTTCAACCAGTAAGAGACGAGTCAGAAGGCATACCCTATATGTGATTCACATTTTGAACCTCTAAGAAGTATATACATGAGTGCAGTGAAATTTTTACTCCGAGATGAATCCTCACTATGAGATGAATGCCACGAACAAATGTGTATAATTTAATCGATGCCATGCCACTATTTATGGAATTCTGTACACTTTAACAGAAATAAAACCAATTATTTATTAGCCGGAAAATAAAACTGTAGACAAAAGAAATGGAAACGAAATTTTATATAGTTTTAACAGAAAATGTTTAGGGCTTAGACTAACAGAGAATGTCATAATTTAAATGCTTCTTTTTTAAAATAATTTTATAGTTCTTTATAGTTTCTTATAGTTCTGTTATAATGAAAAAAATCTGATGTGTTACACTCACATGACTTTCTCTACTCTTGTACAAACTATTTCTACAAACGCTTATTCTCCATATGCTTTATGTTAATCGAGATATCGAGATGTCAATCTTATTGGTAATTTTCATGTAGATGCAAGGGAAATATGGTAGCTTTTAAGCGATAGTCAAATATTTTAACGCTGGTTGCTATCTGGCGCATTCCATTATCTTTGCATGTCCAGGACAAAAAAAAAATCTGATGTGTTACACTCAAGTGACTTTCTCTACTCTTGTACAAACTATTTTTACAAACGCTTATTCCCCAAATCTTCATGTTAATCGAGATATCGAGATGTTAATCTTATTGCTAATTTTCTTGTAGATGTAAGGGGAATATGGTAGATTTTAAGCGATAGTCAAATATTTTAAGCGCTGGTTGCTATGTGGCGCATTCCATTCTCTTTGCAAGTCCAGGACATAAAAAAAATCTGATGTGTTACACTCACATGACTTTCTCTACTCTTGTACAATCTATTTTTACAAACGCCTTTTCTCCAAATGCTTCGTGTTAATCGAGAAATCGAGAAGCGCTGGTTGCTATGCGGCGAATTCTATTCTCTTTGCATGTCTAGGACATAAAAAAATGAATAACGAATTTGAGAAAAAGTATAAGTATTGGAAAATTTAAGGAAATAACAAGCAATATCTCGAAAACGGTTCACTCAACAAAAGCAATTTATATGACATAAGTTGTGTATTTCAACGCGATCTACATTTTTTGTGTAGTAAAATTTTGTCTATCTCTTATGGTTTACCAGTTATGAAAAAGTCGTTCACAATGAAGAATACTTTTGGAGACATTCCCAGAAAATTCGAGATATACATTTCATTTCTCATGACTTTATCTTAAACATATGATATTTTCATCAACATCGTTAGAGCCATTTTTGAGAAAATTAAAATTTTCGAAAAATGTTCCATGTAAAGGGTAGTCTGGGGTGGGGGGATTTTCTTGAAAACCTTCGTGTCGCATCTCTGGAAGATACTGAACCTAAATACCAAGTTTGGTGTTTATCCGACTGTTCGTTTTTGAGTTATGCTGTTCACAGACACACACACAGACACACACACACGGACATGTTTCCAAAAATGCTTTTTTTGGATTCAGGAGGTCTCAAAACATGTATTTCCAGTGAAATCTCGGTATCGAATTTTTGGGTGGAATGCAATACTTCCCCTACTTCTATACGTAGTAGAGAAAGTAAAATGAATGACGAATTTGAGAAAAAGTACAAGTATTGGAAAATTTAAGGGAATAACAAGCAATATCTCGAAAACGGTTCACTCAGCAAAACAAATGTATATGACATAAATTGTGTATTTTAAAGCGATCTACATTTTTTGTGTAGTAAAATTTTGTCTATCTCTTATGGTTTACCAGTTATGCAAAAGTCGTTCACAATGAAGAACACTTTTGGAGACATTCCCAGAAAATTCGAGATATACATTTCATTTCTCATGACAATATCTTAAACATATGATATTTTAATCAAAATTGTTAGAGCCATTTTTGAGAAAATTAAAATTTTCGAAAAATGTTCCATGTAAAGTGTAGTCTGGGGTGGAGGATTTTCTTGAAAACCTTTGTGGCGCATCTCTGGAAGATACTGAACCTAAATACCAAGTTTGGTGTTTATCCGACTGTTCGTTTCTGAGTTATGCTGTTCACAGACACACATATACACACACAGACACACACACACACACACACACGCACACACACACAGACACACACGGACATGTTTCCAAAAATGCTTTTTTTGGATTCAGGGAGTCTCAAAACATGTATTTCCGTTGAAATCTCGGTATGGAATTTTTGGGTGGAATACAATACTTCCCCTACTTACTACACGTAGTAGAGAAAGTAAAAATATATTAAAACGTAAATAAAAAGTCTAATGATATTTTGTTACTTATTTATACCCTCCATTTCTTTTAAAACAGTACACATACATATATATATATATATATATATTAAATTCTGAGTCTGTTACAACATTCTTTACACCTCTCTAACGTCCATTGTTATTAGAACCAACAGATTGCGAGTAAGAGGAAATCTATTCACGCCTTAGAGCAGAATAAGTGGATATAGAGAGTGTAGACGTGCATACGGATGCTGGTAATAAATGTTGCTTTCGACTGAGGGAGCAAAGCAAGCGAAAACTGGATTTGGTTAATCACTTTTAACACATTAATTTTCATTTCTGTTTCCTTTAAAGTACCATAGAATGGACTTACAATATTAGTTTGCCATTACAACAAAACACAAATGTACATATATAGAAAAGAATTCAATTTTTCTCTGCAACGTATTTAAATTCAGTCGTATCGAGTTGATTTTGTAGGGTTGCTGTAGCGTTCAAAGTGGCCCATTTATGACAATGTGCATATAAAAGAGAATAGTAACTAATAGCTCAATGTTAGCCAACTGAATGCTCTGTGACGTAAACGAACAAGTCTCTTCTTTCTCCCACCCCTCGCTAGGAAATGAGGAAAAGTGCAGTACAGATGATACATGGCAAAGGCGAAGTTATTGTTAGCGAAGGACTAGTGAAGTAAGGGTAATATAAGTTGTACTTTGTACCTTTAGAAAGAGCACGTTTAAAGAATGGACAAGGCAAGTGCTATTTTATAAACCTTTGGGAGGAAGAGACACTGGACGATCCGGCAGATCTAATTACTTAATCCATGTTAAGAAAGAAGAAGACTTTCTACCTAAGATGTTGTAAATCACAAAGCTGTCTTACTTTCTGCCCTCACTTCTTGCTAGTGAATTCCAAAACGGTGTTACATCACAGGATGTGATTCGCCACAGGTAACTACAGAGCAGAGAACCTGTGATATCTTTAGAAACGCCAAGTTGAAGCACTGCACAGCATTCGATAGTGTATATCGAACGATATAGCCGCTGCATTGTAGCTACTCCTCTTTGGGTGGTCCAATCAGCAGGGCATCAATGCATACGACGGAAAAATAAATCAGAAAGAGCGGAAAATATATTTTCGTTGTTAAAGGCCTACTTAGTTGCCTTCAAATCCTTTCAAGTGAAGCCAAGAGGTTGGATCAGAGTTCGTAGTTCTCATATGCTTGCCTTGGGTTGCGTTTGAGGCAAATCTGGTTCACTACATGTCGTTTCGGTAAACACGAATCAGCAGGAGGCAAGCATTGCATGTTTGCTGTTCAACACGACACAATCAAGAGTTGTAAGGGAAATGTCCACGGCGAACCACTGCATCAAGAGGGAATATTTTCTCCATTTTCCATTTCAAAAGAGAGACTTGAAGTTGCTTGTTTCCTACACATTCGAGGTAGTAGTAACGGCACCCTTTAAGACAACTACGCCAGATACAAAAGCGCAAAAATTACTTATTGTCTAGAAATAGACGCCTAGGTAAAAATACATATGTTTCAGCTACCTCTACAAATTTTGTAATTGTAGGAAAAAACAAATCTGATGTAATAAATTCACATGACTCTTTTTACCCTCTGTCTTTATTAGCCAGTATACAAACTATTCTTAATTAACCTTTTTTCCGGTCCACTACATTTTAATCCGAATAAACCTTTGCAGAAACAGCTACATTACACACTCTTTAGATACAAAGAAAACAGCGATAGTCAAATGTTTAAGAGCTGGACGCTATATGCCGGCGTTAAAATTGCATACTGTTTCCTACAATCGCGAGAAACAACTGAATGTTGACAAGAGTGAATGACCAAGTAATAAAAAATTCGAACCATTAATAACGGATATTTCAGAAATATAATTTTGAAATAAATTGTGTGTTTTAAGGAGAATTACCATTCTTGTGTAGCACGTATTCCTCTATCGCTTAACGTTTAATACACTCCCGTTTGTGAAAATTGCAACACCAAGAAAGAATTTCCTGAATAACCTCAAACTTGGTGGAAGTGTAGAAGAGTGTGCAAGCAATAAGTGATTAGGTTTGCAGAGAATTCACGTAGGCCGAGCAGAGCCCTCTCGTGTCGGTCCGACAAGGTCAGTGTTGCGCCCAGTATAGCCAGTGGAGAACTGTCAAACAAGGTGGAAACAATAAAGAGAATGCCAGTATGCCGCGTCGACTTCAAAGAGAGTCATATCGGTATGTGAGTGAGTTCGAACGGGGCAGAATGATCGATCTCAGGGAAGCGGGTTTGTCATAGTGACATTTCGGCTCGTACAGGGCATGCTGCTACGACAGTGATACGTGTGTGGAAGCAGTGGACAGATGAAGGTCGTACGCAGCGAAGAGCGGGTACTGGACCACGGAACATGACTACAGTACGGGATGACCGTCATCTTGTCCGCATGGCCATAACGGACCATACAGTTTCATCCACAGTGTTGGCTCGACGCAGGAACACTGCAACAGGTGTGAACTTGTTTGCATCAACGGTTTGTCGCCGCTCTGTTGCAGGTTGTACTGTTTGCATGCATGCCATTACATCGGCTTCCATTGTCCAGAAATCACAAGCTCCTCCAACTGCAATGGGCACGTGAACAACGTCACTGGAGTGCTGAGTGGCAAAATGTAGTCTTTTCGGATGAGTCCCGTTTCAACGTGCCCTACAGTGATGGCCGCATACGTGTCCGTCGGTACCGTGGTGAATGCAACCTGGAGGGCTGCATTGTTAAGCGGCATAGCGGACAAGCACCAGGTGGGATGGTTTGGGGCACCATTGGTTACAACCGATCTCGCCTCCTACGATTTGAGGGCACTTTGAACAGCAACCGGTACCTAACGGTGGTTGTAGAGACTGAAGTACTCCCCCTGCTTCAGGCATCTTCACAGGCCACATTTCAACAGGACATTGCCCGACCACATATTGTGAGGAATGTACAAGCCTTCTTCGAAGAGCGACGGGTACTATTGCTTCCCTGGCCCACACGTTCGCCTGACATGTCGCTAATCGAACATGTCTGGGATATGTTGGTTGGCACCTGGTGCGTCACAGTCCTTCAGTAACCAGTGTCACAGATTTGTTTATTCAATGTCATGGCGTATAGTAGCTCTGATTGCAGCGCATGGAGGCCACACCACATACTGAATATTAGGGCTCAAAGGTCATATATAGATTTCAAAAGTTTATCATTTGTTACTTGTCACGTACTAACCTGTGGTATTAAATTTATGCCTGTCCTTCTTGGTGTTGCAATTTTCACAAACGGCAGTGCAGTTATACAAGATTATACAGAATTCCTTCCTAATGAAGAGTAACTCACAGGCTATTCCCAGAAAATTCAAGATATATACTTTATTTGTCATGTAGGTATCTTTAGTATTGTCACGCCTTAGATTTGAAGGGGGTTGAGGACGTGCATTTGGGAGCGTAGCAGGATTAAGGGTTGGTGAGCAACTCCGAATAGCAAGACACAATTAACAAAAAGGATAACAGATTTAATATAATAAACAAGTAGACACACAGACAGTGAGCAAGGAAGCCATGTTTAGGATTAAGTATTTAAGACAGATCAGTTTCTAGTTACCTAGTGCCATTGAGCAGATGTTACGCTGGTTGCCATACCCAAAGGTAAATGTTGATCTGGGCAGCGCCTCCGGCTGCACCTGGGTTGTTCCTATCAAGACTGCCATGCCCATAGACTTAAGAAAGGGGTTTTATATCATAGATAGACGCCTCCACACAGGACATGGCCATATATGGAGAGCTAACCTCTACTCTATGAGTTGGCATCACCCACATAATATCACAAGGATATGACTGGCACTGAATGTCCAGCTCATGCATCCTGTGTTGCACCATGTGAAGTAACCATGCAAGAAATAAGCTTTACATGAACCAAATTCTAAAGAAAAGTAATTTTTAGGAAAATAATTTAACTTAACTTGACCCATACGTTACAGTATATTGCATTATAATCAAAATCATTGGTGCTATTTTTAGAACATCGAAATTGTCGAAAATATTCCATGTAAAGGATAGTTGGGTTGGGGGGATTTTCTTGAAAATTGTGTCACATCCTTGGAAGATGATCTTAAATACCACGTTTGATGTTTATCCGACTTTTCATTTTTGAGTTAAGGTGTTCACACACACAGGCGTACTTTTTCTAAAAATGATTTTTATAATTCATGGGATCTCCAATTAGTTACTTCCGGTGAAATCTCGATTTGGAATTTTTGGGTGGAATGCAATCCCTTCTCTACCTACCATGCACACGGTAGAGAAAGTAATAGCTCTCACAATGATCCAAAATAGTGACCTAAATTCTTCCGTATACTACTTTTTCACTGCAATAACAATATTTGTAGAGGTAGCAGAAGGTCTGTTTTCTTCTTCTTCCCACATTGACTGTCTAAACCCGTTCCGGTCTCATATCTACTCTCTTCAACGCTTCTTTGGCCTTCCAACCAATCTGGTCCTCTAGGCTTAGTTTAAAACTTGGAATATTTTTCTAAACAATCGGAGTTCTTCGCACCTTAGTATTTGGCGGGTAATTGTCTTAAAGGAATTTCCTTACTACTCGGGGTAAAAATTAACTCATAATAATTTGAAGCAACATTTTGGTTTAATCGTCTTGGAGTATTTTATGGTCAATGCTCAGAAATTTGTTGAGTAGCATTATCAAATATTGGCATTTTCTGTTTTTAATGGAAACAAATTCTGTGATACTTCCTAATTCAAAATGTATATGGTTTATTGGTTATTTAAAACACTTAATCTTTTAGAGAATTCCACGGCCCTTTTGCTAAACTTTTAGTGTCTCGAAGCGTATTTTCTGCTGAAAGGGTATCACAGTCTTCATCTAAAGAGTCCCAGGCAAATTGCAGGTAAAACAGGATGACTGCTGTGTTGGATTACACTAATGTTAGTCATGTCCTGAACTTAAATTACTACTGAGATTATCCTCAAAACTAAATTTTTCTTAACATACATTCCTTTCTTCAAAAACTTTTTTTTTATTCAATTGCTTTAAGGTTGAAAATTTTCACACTTCTGTAAGATAACATAGTTATATTTTTGAGAATAATGTAGCTATTAAGAGTTTAGCATTTTTGCTACAAAATTTATAGTATGTTAATTCTGGTTCATTTTCTTCAGAGAAGGAAAAAAAGCTTTTAGAACAGAAATATATTTGCCGTTTAATTCCCTTAATTCAATTAAATGAGGCAGAATGTATTCCTATATAGTGAAACTTTCAGCTCTCTGCTTCGGCCGTTTCTGAGAAAAAGGAACATATAGGTATCAAATTTTTGCTTTTTATCTAGTAAACCTGTTTTATGCATTAATAGTTTTGCAGGCAAACCAAAAACACACAACTGTGAAAATTTAAAAGGAAATATAGGTACATATACTGACAATCCAGTAAATTGTTTCATATTTATCTAACCAATGGGATGGCTTAGGCGGTTACTTCCGTGGCATGCATTCGGTAGGTGCCCGGATAGATTCATGGCAAACGCCCATTCTGATCCATGGATTTTTCGTGGTTTCCCCAGGTCGCCAGGAAAATGCTGGGGTGGTACATCTTCTACTACGACTCTCCTCCCTCTCATTTCCTGTACCCATCATCTTTCTGTCATCTGTTTCAGAGTAGCAGGACCAGGCGACGGTATTCGGCGGGTTGTGGCTGAGCGGTGGCTTGCACTCTATAAAGGTTTCTTCTTTGGCGTTCGCTGTGGTACCACTCAGATCTGTCCTCAGCGTGGGGCTCCGCTCCAGGGACCCTGGAGGTTGGTGGCTTGTGGGCAGGGACCGTGCGGCGTCGGATACGTTCTATCTGGAAACGGCAGGGACTCCGTCCATGCTTGTACCCGTCGGCTTCCGGATCTGGTCTCTCCCCTCATCCTTCCCTCCCAGTCACGTTAGAAGCACAATGGGCTGACTGACCTGCGTGCGGTGCTCTGCCCCGGTTCCGTAGGTCCCTCCGTGATATATACCTTTACCTTTACTTTCATATTTATCCACGAATTACAGTCAGAAACTTGATTTATAAAATTGGACAATTTTGTTCCCATAGCACGCCAAGTAAATCACCAGTACGCATAGAGATTAAATAAAAAGGCGCGAATGATAGCGCCGTAGCAGAGGAATATAAAAGGAAGATCGGCCGCAGATTTCAATACTCTTCCACATTCTTTCATGCAAGCTATTTGGTGACAGGTACTATAATGCGTGTGCGTGTGAGATAGCGTGCTACGTAGATAGTTGGATCCACGGCAAAATCTAAAGTAGTGGAAAGATAGAAAATATAGCTCATAGATTACTTGTGTTATTCAAAAGGGGAACAGTTGCTAGCCGCTTCGATAAGCTATTGTGTTAGAATAAATCAAGCTTAAAGTCAATCCAGTTTATTGGCTACTTTCACCCGCTATATTCAGAGATTCACCAAAGATACGTAGCCAGGAGACGCATTTCTTCTCTGCTTTACGGCTGGCAGCCAGGTCCCTTGAGACATCGTCCAGGTGGGATAGCACATGTACGAGGGAGCGCAACACCCGCCCGCTACACACCAATTTAGATCACAATTGCTGTATTATTTTTACCATACCGAAATTCCTTTAGCTATTTTCAATAGTTCCTGAGAAAGTGGAGCATGTATATCATTCAGGTAAACATGTTTTAAAGTAAACACGGAGGATAAAAGCTCATGCATGTTTACAAATAAAACTTGATATTGCTTGGGCACACGAAAGCTGCCGTATTTAGCCTTGGCACCATTTTTATCTAAACTTTTTACTAAAATATGAAGCGAAATATACTTCACTATTGCAAAGTGTTTAAGGGTTATAATTTTTTCTCCGAAATGGTGCAAAATTCAGAGACAAAATTGCAGATGTAGTACAACTTTTAGAAAATAATATTTCAAATATGAGTAATACAATGATATAATGCACGTTAAATTAAAGAGAAAATTCAAATTTACAGACTGCACAAAAAGCTAAAAATGTCAATTGCAATTTTGACCATTTAGTCTCTCTTTAAAATATAATCACCCCCTTTAATCCAGTGCGTCTGAATAAATAACACAAATACTGTGTCAACCGCTTGGGTATTAACTGCAATGATATTCGGAACTGGATGAAGATGAATAGTTACTATTACCTCATTCTTTACTTTATGTACCACATACATAGTAGGTATTGCATTCCACCCAACAAATCGAAAATACTTGTTTTGAGCCCCCTTGAACAAAGGAAAGATTTTTAGAAAAAGGTCCTTGTGGGTGTGCGTGTGTATGTGTGAACACTATAAGTTAAAAACAAAAAGTTGAATAAATATAAAACTTGGTAATTAAGTTCAATACCTCCAAAGAAGCGACATAAAGATATTCAAGAAAATCCCGCTCCTCAAGTTAACCTTTACAGGTAACACTTTAAATTTTTTTGAATTTCTAAAAAATGGATCTAACGATTTTGACTAAAATACCATACATTAAATATGAATTTTCTAGCAATAGCCTGTAAAGTTCTCTTAATTCGGAAATAATTTTGTATAATCTTGTATAAATTAAGCGATAGACGAAAACATACTACACAAAAATGGATCTCTTTAAAACACACAATTTATTTAAACAAATTTTTATATCATCAGCCATTTCCCTGACAAACGTTATTAATGATTCGAATTGTTCAATACTTAACCATTCTTTTAAAGTCGTGTCGATTTTCAGTTGTTTCATGAAATTTTAAGACCAGTATATAGCGTCCAGTTCTTAAACATCTGACTATCGCTGTTCTGTTTGTATCTATAACAAAATGTGTAATGTAGCTTATCTGTAAAGGCTTATTTGGATTAAAATGACGTAAATATAAAAATAAGCTTTATTAAGAATAATTTATGTACCCGATAATAGGCGACAGAGGGTAGGGTAAGACATGTGAATGTAGCAAATCAGACTGTTCTATAATATGCCGGGTCGCTGAAGGCATGAGCGTGTGTGCGTGCAGTGTAACATACATAATCCCAGCAACATTGCTCGCAGCTGGCATGTAATACTAATTATTTCATCTAGTATTTTCTCTATTCAATTTAATTTTATAGCTGTTATATAAATTCCTCATAGGAAAAGTTTATTTTTCGACATACTTCCCGTTACTCATAACATGAATTCGCCAGAAATAATTTCAATCCAATTTAATTAATTTGCGCATTCACAAGCCTGGGACGGCAGTATACTGTTAAAAAATTCAATTGATTCAAATTTTCAGATATAAGCCTCTGTTTGTATGGCATATGAGGAAAAGAACGTCATTGTACATTTCAAAATTAAGTGCTTAATTATTTGAAAACTCAAATGAAAAACAATCGAAAATATGTCGAAAATATTCAACTTTATAGAATGTCTGTCATAATTTGTTTGTTTTAGTAAGACGTGCATGTTTATATGTCACTTATGGTGTTCCAGGCATGTCAAATTCATTAGTAATATGGAAGATGTAATGTTTATTCACAGAAAATTCAGGATATTTGCCATACAAGTACCTCTAATCATCAGAGCTACTTTGTCGAGCAAAATAAATGTTTTTTGGGTTAATAGAATGCCCTACAAATCCTCACCTTCCGTGCTTAAAATGTACACGGACTAATAGATAAAATTAGTACTAAATTATCCAACCTTTCATTTTTAGTCGTGTCGACAGAAACACAAGAGGCGCTGAATCAAGAGCAAGAGAAACCTCCATACAAAATGTTTTATGACGATTTCTCGTTCTTGTTATCATGGTGGAAAGTTGAATTTCCTGCATTCAGTGTGGTAATTTAACCTACCTGTTTGTTTTGTCTACTATACTGTATGAATGCACATGGACTATATTAAATCCTCTAAATTTGTATATATATTTGATAGCTGAGTGTTATTTAAATTTTAGCTGGATCTTTACTTCTTTTCTACTTTCTCCACTACGTATAGTAAGTAGAGGAAGTATTGCATTCCACCCAAAAATTCGATACAAGATTTCACCGAAATACATGTTTTGATGTCCCCTGAATTCAAATACAGCGTTTTTTGAAACATGACCATGTGTGTGTGTGTATGTCTGAACAACATAACTCAAAAACGAAAAGTCGGATAAATATCAAACTTGGTATTTGAGTTTAGTATCTTCCAAGAATGCGACACGAAGATTTTTAACAAAATCCCTCCACCCCAGACTACCGATGAAATGGAAAAGTTTTGGAAATTTTTGTTTTCCCAAAAGTGGCTCTAACGATTTTGATTAAAGTTTCATCTCTTTAAGATATTTTTATAACAAATGAAATGTTGATCTCGAATTTTCTAGGAATGTCCTCAAAAGTTCTCATTCTGAATGACTTTCGTATAATTGGTAAACCGTAAGAGATAGACAAAATTTTTCTACACAAAAATATAGAGCTTGTTAAAACACACAATTTATGTCATACACATTTTTTTTTGTCGAGTGAACCTTTACCGAGATATTCCTTGTTAGTTGTTTGAATTTTCCAATACTTATACTTTTTTTCGAATAGGAATTCGTTATTCGTTTTTTCCATGTCCTGGATATGCATAGAGAATGGAATGCCCCACATAACAACCAGCTCTTAAAAGGTTTGACTATCGCTTAAAGCCTACCATATTCTCCTTGCATCAACAAGGAAATTAGCAATAAGATAATAAGTTTCTGCAGGTGCTTATTTCAATTAATATGGAGCAGATGGAGGATAAGCGTTTGTAAAAACGGGTGTACAAGAAGAGAAAGTCATGTGAGCGCAACAGATCAGATTTTTATTTTTTAGTGTTTACTTTCAGTTTGATTCATGCAGCAGATAAGCTGCAAATTTACGATTTTTTAAAGGTCAACAACCAAGCATGGATAATCGATTCCAAGTTGATCACTAATGTTAAAGCTGGTGGTGTTTTACTGGTAGCATGTTCAGCAGCTGTTAGTAATTAATTTTATTTTCGCGTATGTACTATTTCTTATACTATTTTTAAATACTAGTTCGTTTCGTCGTGTTTTCATTGTTATTTTCGCTCTTCGGTACTATAAATATTTTGCAACTTATTCGTAGAGTGCTGTCAAAGAGCACTTGCTTACTAAAGGGGAAGGGGATTTAGTTATTACAAATTAAATCCAAAGAGGTTTTTTTTTTTTTTTTTTTTTGCACAGCCCTGCCACAAGAAAAACAAATGGCGCTGTCTCATTTCACGGGAAGGACGCATCAATTTACCTTAAAACGCCAGGACAGGTATTCTGCCGCAGGCAGGAAGATAAATTAGGAGTTGTTCACTAACGAGGAAGAACTGAAGGAATGGGACATTAATAATGAAAGTGCTAATATGCATACACAAACGAGGACCTGCTTTATCGCCTCTGCTTAATGAAAGAGTAATAAGGAGTACCCGGCTTCCATCTTCCATTGACAAATCTGCTGCTTTCCGCAAACAGTTCCTTCAGCTCCTTATTAACGTTCTGCAATTTATATTCCGTTGCGGTTCTTAAAATCAGTATGAGCACAAAATATCGAGTCTGCGTCTCGTGTCCCTAAACAATGAAATTCATTTTCTGGTCGACCACAGTATAATACGCTGATTGCATGTGATGCTAAGGCATCCATTGAGGCAGTATTTTTAATACTTGAATAATTTCAAATAAATTATATAATATGTAAATTCAATAACAGCCCGCCTTGAAGCAATATGTATGTAATATTTTGATAAATGTATGTAACAGTCATTGCAAATGCTTATATTATTGTAAACATGTTTAATAATGTTATGTGAATACATTACATACTTTAATAGTGTAAGAGCTGTGAGAATAATAAGTTTGAAATTGCTAACAATGAGGTAACCTTGAGACAATAATGAGTTTGAGAGTTTAAATGTTACTAGTCATGATTAGAGCAACGATAATGTAAATTTTGTGACAGTTTAAAATTGGCCAATTAACAGCCAGAAAAAGCTTTAGTAAAATGCAGATATTCTATTGGACTAGGATTAGCCAATCAGAGACTTGAAATACAGAAGCTTACGGATTTTGATGGATGAAATATGTTTAGTTGCCTGCAGACCTTGGTAGTGACCGGATGGAAGATGTGTTATTGAAAGAAATATTACGTATTCGTGTGAATCGTAAAATTAAGTATACACGTTAACAAAGTGCAAGTTTTAAATAAAAGAATCTCGCAGTTCTTAATATCAATGTACTGCTATATAATTTGCGTCAAGGATTAATAAAAAGAAGTGAATTTAAACTTAAAATCTATGTAAGCCTACATTCTTGTCGCACCGCACCCTGCCTAAGAGAAACGTGTCTCTACAAACATTACTGACGCAGCCGAGGCAAACATAAACATAAATACTATCTATAGAAGCAATTTAATAACAAAGTTAAGTAATATTTTTTTTAAAACTTGGAGTGTAACAACAAAAATATATCTTAAAATCAGCTTCTCATACGTAGCAGCATATTACATAACTAACAATCTTCTTCAAATTGGGTTCCCAAGCGTGTGGCTAACATC
Organism: Deroplatys truncata; assembly: GCA_030765065.1. NCBI lineage: Eukaryota > Metazoa > Arthropoda > Insecta > Mantodea > Mantidae > Deroplatys > Deroplatys truncata. Next base: position 116,356,201 of record CM060975.1, read on the forward strand.
ATAAACAGTAAACAAAAATAACTAGTTCAAATTAACGCCCAAAGCATGGTGCAAAAACTCCAGCAACAGTAAAACCTTCAATAACAATAAACTACAACAGTTGAAGAACAATACTTCTTCACCATAATACAGGGTTATTCAAAAAGAAGGAACAGTTTTTAAATATTCATGTTTAATGAACGACAATAGATAGCGACACATTCGACACATCATTGAATAGAAAAAAGCTCAAAGTTTTAAGCGCCACCTATTAGTTCCATTCAGTGCCTACGGCGCCGCTGTGTTTGTTTACGAGAAAATGGCGACGCTGCAGGAAAAGTCGTTTTGTGCGCTGCATTATGCAAAGAGTGAATCCATTGTTTCATTGCGGCGTGCATTTCGTTTTGAGTTCAACAACGAGCCGCCTCGTCATAAAAATTTACAACTGATACAATAAATTAGTAGATGGTTGCGTATGCAAACGGAAAAGCACTGGTCGTCCTCGCATAACAAATGGTGCTCATTTTTAACACATAAAATAAAATTTTGAACTTTTCTCTATTCAATGATTATCGCATGTGTCGCCCGGCATCTATTGTCGTTCATTAGAGATAAATATTTAAAGTCTGTTCCTTCTTTTTGAATAACCGTGTACTTCAGCGACTCATCTTACTCGGCGGCGCGTGCAGCTCTCACATGCCTTTTAACACCTTCAAATCAGCAGTCTACTGGGATCCATTCCCCAGATAAACAATGATATTTAAAATAAGTTCTGTTCATTGGAATTTTAATATTCTAATAAACTGGGTTCATTTCCTTTCCTTCAACATGTGTGGCTTTCACGTTACCTGCAAAAAATCAATAAATACGGCAAGGACTCAACAGACTCCCATCTATTGCACTACTCGCAATCTCACTCAAGGTTATGTCATTAGATCAGCATTTAATTACATACAATTGACAAGTTTTTGAAAAACTCAAAGTTTTGACAGTGTGGTCGACCAAAAACAGTGGTATGTAACTTGACAATAATGGTACCTAACTAGGTCGCTCGCTACCGCTCGGTTCATAAATATACTCGCGATTATTACCATTATAGTCTTGCTGCATAACTTACTATTATTTAATAAGAATTTTGCCTCGAAGGGAGCTCCGATAAAAAAAACTGATGTATTGCACTCACATGGCTTTCTCTACTCTTGTACAAACTATTTTTACAAACGCTTATTCTCCATCTACTTCATGTTAATTGAGATAAACATTTACAGAAACTTATTGCTAATTTTCTTGTAGGTGCAAGGGGAATATGGTAGGTTTTAAGCGATTGTCAAATCTTTTAAGAGATTATTGCTAAGGGAGCATTCTATTCCCTTTGCAGTACAGGGCATAAAAAAACGAATGACGAATTGCCACTTGAAAAAAGTGTTAAGTATTGGAAATTTCAAACAAATAACAAATAATATCCCGAAAATAGTTCGCTGGACAAAAAAAAAAAAGAAAAGAAATGCACATGACAAATTGTGTGTCTTAAGGAGATCTAAATTTTTTATGTAGTAAAATCTTGTCTATATCTTACCGGTTATGCAAAATTCTTTCAGAATGAAGAGGATTTTGGGTAAATTCCCAGTCAAGATATGCATTTGATTTCCATGAAAGTATTTTAATCAAAATCGTTAGAGCCATTTTTGAGAAAGTCAAACTTTTCGAAAAATATTCCATGAAAAGGGTAGTATGCGGTGGGGGAGTTTCTTGAAAATTTTCGTGTCTCATCTTTGAAGGCTACTGGACCTTAATACGAAGTTTGGTATTTATCCAACTTTTCATTTTTGAGTTATGCTGCTCACAGATACACACACGGTCCTATTTCTAAAAATTATTTTTTCTATTCACGGCGCCTTTTGGTGGAACGCAATGCTTCCCCTACTTACTATACGTAATAGAGAAAGTAAAAATCCGATGTGCTATATTTACATGATTCTTTCTACCTAATATTGTTTATGTTTAAAACTCTTCTACACAATTGTTTTTCTATTTCATTTCGAAATAAATGTTTGCAGAAATAGTTTCATTAAACATTTCGTATCTAGCACAAGGGGGATACAGAAGACTAAAGTGATAGCCAAATCGTTAAGAAACAGCTGACCTTAAAATTAATTTCTCTTTACATAAGATCGCGAGAAACAAAACAACATTGAGTTAGTACTTCAAAAAATGTGTGATAAAGCATTATAAAATTCAATCCAATAGTAACGTATACCTCCAAAACAGATTAATGCCACAAAAAAGTTGACAAATCGTGTGATTTAACCAGTTATATGTTTTTCGTATACTAAGTATTCGTCTATCTCTTCTGGTATATGAGCTATACAACATTCTGCAAAATTCGTTTAGAATCAATAGGGCTTGATCTAAATTAAATTAAATTGAGTGTTATTTATGGACGCTCTTTAACTACTATAGTCCTTAGCGTCCCATTCTATATTGGGCGTGAAACACCGGTAATTTTGCTTAGAGGTCCCTTTATCAGGTTTGAGGTTCTTTAACCTGCCGTAAATCTACGACACGGGACCATCGGCTTTACTTCCCTTTCGAAGGAAGCCATGCTAAGGAAAAATCCATCGCTCTCCCCGGATTTGAACCCGCGACCTTGGGAACTAGAGGCTAGCACGGTACCACTAGTCCACGGAGGAAGGCCTGATCTAGCCTTTTATAGAGTAGCTCACATTTTTCGAGATGTAAATTATGGATGATTCTTACAAACTTTTTTGGTTTTAATATTTGTATTGTCAATAATATTTTTGATTATTAGCCAGATTATTCAAAGAACATTCAAGGCATACATTTTTCGATCACGAAAATACCTTGAACATACAGAATTTTAATAAAAATAGTTAATTTTAATAAAAATAGTTTTTGTGCAAAAAGTAAAAAATAACAACTCTTTCCATGTAAAGTGTAGTTTAGTATGCGGGAAATTTTCTTTAAATCCTCGTTTTCCATTCTTGGATGATGCTGAACTAAATATCCGAATTGGTATTTTTTATTTTTTCATTTTTGAGTTACGCTGTTCAAACAAACACACATGTATTTTGTTGAAAATAATGGGTAATATCCTACTGTTTGTCAAATAAGCTGCAGTTTTTAATTAACACTGAAATCACATCAAAAGGTTTACAGATAAATACAACATGCTTGTAAGTTTATAACGTTAATATACTTCAATGGTTATTGGCTTGTTCGTTTTATTTGGAGAAGCGACAATTATATTGTTGACATCAAAGAAAAATAAACAGCCCAGTGATATACAGTATATACCCAAAAGTCACCTCTCACAAATGGCCTCTAACGATGCTTAATTTATGAGAGTGCTTTTATGAACAAATGAAAAATTAAACGCCGTCGGTAGTTCAAGGATATGCAGCTCGTCACAGTTTAAGTGCGCAGTACCATTGCAGGTCATTACGAATGAAAACGATTTTATGTGAAAGCAAAAGTGGTTCATAACGTATTGCAATTTAAGGTAAAGATTAAGGATTTATAAGTGGATTTATGGGTGCTTCAACTACTAAGCTGTAGGCGCACTCCTTTGTCACCAATTAAATGACTGCGGGAGAGTTGTAAGTGAAGTTTTTTAATACACGAGGTTTGATAAAAAATTAACGGGAATTTTTACGTTCTCTACTACGTATAGTAAGTAGGGGAAGTATTGTATTCCACCCAAAAATTCGATACCGAGATTTCACCGGAAACACATGTTTTGAGACCCCCTGAATGCAAAAAAAGCATTTTTGGAAACATGTCCGTGTGTGTGTCTGTGTGTCTTACTGTGTGTCTGTCTTTGAACCGCATAACTCAGAAACGAACAGTCGGATAAACACCAAACTTGGTATTCAGGTTCAGTATCTTCCAGAGATGGGACACGAATGTTTTCAAGAAAATCCCCCCACCCCAGATTACCCTTTACGTGGAACAGTTTTCGAAAATTTTAATTTTCTCAAAAATGACTAACGATTTTGATTAAAGTATCATATATTTAAGATATTTTCATGACAAATAAAATGTATATCTTGAATTTTCTGGGAATGTCTCCAAAACCATTCCTCATTTTGAACGACTTTTGCACAACTGGTAAACCATAAGAGATAGACAAAATTTTAAAACACAAAAAATGTAGTACGCGTTAAAATACACAATTTATGTCATATTGTAGCGGACCAGGAAGAGCTTTGAGAATTGCACATATTTCGTATACTAGGAAGTGTGAAGTTCAGGTTAGCAGAATTCGTCCACGCTGCGCTACGCCGAGTCAGCGCTTATGTATGTATTTATACTACAGGGCTTTGACTCGGTCGGGGGAGTTGCCGTGAGAGTGTGAGTGTGAGTTGCCTCGTGGTTGTTGCCAAGAGGTTATTGTTGCTACGAGAGAGTCGTCAGATTAGGTATCAGTTTCGAGACCCGTCGCCACCAGTCAACAGGTAAGCATGCGACTAATCTGAGTTCTGTTAATTCACCCCTAAGTTCTATTGACTTGTCGGGGCTTCACCCCTAACTTCTATTGACTTGTCGGGGCTTCACTCCGATCTAATTGTTCGCACATTTAAAGCAACAATATAATTTATTGGGACAATGCATCCCCTGTGCTTTATTTAAATACCCCTATCCTAGAACGCTACCCTGGCCTGCCTACCATTCCAGTACCAACGCATCCCCTACCTCTGAGCTACCAACCCCCCTGTGTAATCACCTACTGCGGGGGTAACCCCCCCCGTGGGGTGTTACAATTTGGTGTAGGCGCCGACTACAATGTGGTGGAGCGCCGGCTACAATGTGGCGGACTCACCGAGTATAATTGGGGAAAACATCCTTACCTCTTCCAGCCAGGGGATGTAATCAAATTTTTTTTTCTCTTCTCTCTTTTCTTTTTGCAAGGTGTAAACACGCCTCATTTTGGGATAACCTTTTACCTGAGGTTATCTGGTGAAGACCCACCCTCCCACCCTTTGCATCATGAGTTACCTACACAGAATATAGCTTATTTTTTTTTTTAACTTTTCTCAAGTTATGTATATTGTTTTAGTGTAGTACATTTAAGTTATTATGCATGGCTGAACCTGCTCAAAACTCTACTAGTCCTACTACTAAAGAGATTAGAAATCTGTGCGCAGAATTAGCAGCTATACAGGGGGAACAATTTAAATTCCAAAATTTCTAGTCACAGATTTTAAAGGAATTTCAAACGAGATCGCGGCACACGCTGAGACGGCAAATCAAATACGTCTCCGCTCCGGCAAGATCGTTAACACTTCTAACCCAAGCACAAGTAGGGTAGAAAAACAGTTAGCCATGAATAAGGGAGACGAACACACAAATACAATGAGTAAAATGGACTCACCTGTTTTAAGTAGAAGGGTAACTGAAGCACCTCAACCCATGCACATTAGTCGTCCACCATTGGATCCGGGTAGCTTCGCGGGGAAACCAGGGGAAAGTGTAAGAGACTATCTCCATAAGTTTGAGTTGATAGCGCGTGCCAATAATTGGGATGACCACCATAAGGCGCAGTATTTACCATGCTACCTTAATGGTACCGCACTAAACTGGTACAAAACCTTTGCCCATAGAAATAGGGACGCCCAATGGGAAACATTGAAGCAGGGGTTATTAAAAGCCTTCATTCACGCGGCAGAGGAGGAAATGATGGAGGTCAGACTAAGGCAAAGGGTGCAGGACCTTAGTGAGCCCACAGAGCAGTACGCTTATGACATTATAGCTCTGTGTGATCTAGTCAACCCCGAAATGACAGAGAAGGAACGGGTAAAACACATCGTGAGGGGCCTTAAACCATCACTAATAGAACAGGTACTGCCCTACAACCCACAAACAGTGGACGCTCTCATACAGTTCGTCCGCAGGGTAGAATCAGCCCGCTACCTAGCAGGAAAAAGGATAGACCTAATCGATGCACAGGGAATTCCCCCTAGTATGCCAGACGATACCCTCCAGAAGCAGGTATCAGATATGTCAAAGATGGTGGGTGAGTTAGCAAAACAGGTGCAAAACCTGACAATGAACCCCCGCCCTCCACCCCAGAATTACAATCCTCAGCATCAATCCGTTAGGAATTACGGACAGGCCCCCAGCGGCTATAGGACCACATATAGTCAAAGAAGAACGGTGTCCGCGAGGCCTGTGTGCGCCTACTGTAAACGGGTAGGCCACGTAATCGCTAATTGCCAGACACGAAGGAGGAATGCAAATTTTCACGCGCAGCCTCGAGCCAATCACCCCCCATAAGGGCCGCGGTAGCAAGCATAACAGAAAACATCAACCCTGGGAGCACATTAAAAACTATAGGAACATTAGCAGGGACAAGGATCGACATTCTCATAGACACGGGCAGCTCAGTAAGCATAATCAATGACGACCTGGTAGGTACAAGCAAGCAACCAGCACCTCTAAATATGATTTTGCGAACTGCAAATAACAATTTACTTGCTGCACAATACCAAACTAACACTAACTTCCAAATGGGTGATGTGGAATTCAAAGAACAACTTATAGTAGTAAAACACTTCCCGCATAGTTTATTGCTGGGCATGGACTTCCTTCAGAAACACCAAGCCGTTATAGATCTAGGGAACAACACAATTACACTAACACTGCAAAATTCGAAGGAGGTCACGGTAAGCTGCCAGCGAAAGCAAGAATGTCCTCTCATGCAAATTACACTTGAAGCAGATGCTGAAGAGACAAAAATGAAAGCAACATGTCAGCATGACGTAGAAATCCTTCCATTTGCAACCACACAGATAGACGTCAGAATACCCTCACTCCCTACAAACACATTATTACTGGAACCATGCATTAACACTATGCAGAAAAAACACGTTAACATTATACCGGGTCTGTGCAATAATAATCAAAATCAAAAGATACAAGTCCACAATAATACCGCCGCCCCTCAGAGAATATTTAAAGGGACAACACTAGCACTCGTACACGAAGTTGCATTAGTCCAGGCAGACACTTTCACACGTGAGACAGCAAAACAAATAGACATCAAAGACGCCAAATTTAATATTAATTCACGACTAGAACCACGACAACACGAACAGCTACGAAATTTACTCGACAGGTACAGACATACCTTCGCCACTAGCCTACAAGAGTTAGGGACAACAAACATTGCGGAGTTCAAAATAGAGTTGACAAACACGACACCAATTAGACAGAAGCCATACAGGGTGTCCCATAAACAGCGGGAAATAATAAACCAACAAGTGGAAGAAATGAAAGAGGCTGGGATAATAAAAGACTCACAGAGTAGCTGGTGCTCACCAGTAATTTTGGTCAAAAAGAAATCAGGAGAATAACGGTTTTGTGTAGATTACAGAAAACTCAATGCATAAACAGCTGCTTCCGCCTATCCCTTACCACTGATTGACGACCTACTTAGCTATTTAGGAGGTTCAAAATTTTACTGTACGCTTGACCTGCTAAGTGCATACTTCCGAGTACCTCTAGCTCAAGAAAGTAAGAAATATTCGGCCTTTTGTACGTCGGACGGAGAGTACGAATTCCAGACCTTGAGCTTCGGGCTCTCGAATGCCCCTAGAGCATTCACAGAGATCGGAAATAAACTGTTAGGCGACCTGCGATACGAAAAAGCACTCATATATCTAGACGATATAATAGTGTTCGCAAATACATTTCAGGACTTATTGGCAAACCTGGAAGCAGTATTTAAGAAATTAGAACAACATACGTTTAAGCTAAAACCCCAAAAATGTTTTTTCGGTATGGACAAAATAAAACTCCTAGGATACGAAGTATCGGCAGCAGGCATAGAACCTGATAAAGACAAAATCCAAGCTATTATACAGCTCAGAACGCCTAGGAACGTCAAAGAAGTAAGGCAGGTCTTAGGTTTATTTTCTTTCTACAGGAGGTTCATTAATAACTTTGCAGCAATCGCGAGGCCTCTAAACGAACTAACAAAGGCAGACCAAAAGTTTGTATGGGGCCAAGAACAGCAAGAAACCTTCCAGAAGCTGAAGGATTTAATGGTTAGGGCTCCGGTGTTGGCACATTTTATGCCGGGAGCCAAAACCCAAATGAACTGCGATGCCAGCATGCACGGCATAGCCAGTTGCCTCCTCCAAGAACGAGATGGAAAAATGCACCCAGTAGGCTTTGTGTCTAGAAGTCTAAGCAAAGCTGAAAAGAACTATAGCGTTTCGGAACAAGAGCTGTTAGCAGTTATGTACGGTTTTTCGAAGTTCCGCCAGTACATATATGGTTACCCTGTAACTGTAGTTACAGACCATGCTTGCCTGTGCCACCTAAATAGGTTGAGAGATCTAACAGGGAGACTGGCACGTTACAGCTTAATGCTGCAAGAATTTGACTACACAATTCAACATAAATCAGGGATTAAACATAAGGACGCAGATTGTTTGTCTAGAATGCCAATAGACCCCCCTGAACCCGAAACAGCACAAGAGCAGGAAGACAGAATTACCTGTCTCATAGAACCCATAGAATTAGCTAAAAACCAAGAGGAGGATCCCCAGCTAAAACCCCTAATACAAGCCGTAAGACAGCCGGGTACAGCGAATGCTAAACTAGCACGACAAGCTGCAACATACGTGATGAAATCGAATGTCCTGTACCGAAAAAATGCTGGTAGTACAGGGAACATGCACTTGTTAGTAGTACCTGATAGTTTAAAGCAGGAAATACTATATAATAGTCATGACGATCCGCTAGGAGGACACTTCGGGTTTTCAAAAACTTTTCACAAAATTAATTCACATTACTATTGGATTGGAATGAAGAGGGACATACAAAATTATGTAAGAAGATGCACTTCCTGTCAGCAACGAAAAGGTCCAGTTAATCAGCGACCCGCAGGTTTAATGCAACCCATAAAGGTCAACTATATAGGAGAAAGGTTCTCCATAGATATCCTGGGGCCTTTCCCAAAGTCCTCTAGAGGTAACAGATACATAATTGCGGCTAGTGATTACTTTTCAAAATATTTGGAATTAAGGGCAATCCCAAAAGCTTCTGTTGAGCATGTCACTGAATTTATCTTGGACGACGTCATCTGTCGTCACGGCGCACCAAAATATATTCTGTCGGACAGAGGGTCCGTATTTATGAGCGAAGTGACACAAGAACTGCTTAAGATGATGGGAACAATACCGACTTTCACAACAGCCTACAGACCCCAAACTAATGGCCTAATAGAAAGGGCGAATAGAACTATCATGTGAGTGTAACACATCAGATTTTTCTTTTACTTAAAGAATTTTTATTCGAGTAGCCTAATATCAAACCCGGACATCCGTCCCCTCATTCAAAATTGAGTTAGGTATGTATTCGGATAGGATTTTTTCCGTTCTTTTCATTGATGAAGTCGTTTACTTTCAAAAAAGGACGCAAATATGGTTAATTAAGTGTTGAAGTTCACTGTTTACTTCAGAAGTGGACACCTACACAAGATCGTGGTTTCAAACTCGGACGTTTGCTTAAAGAACCAATGGTAATACTGAATAGGGTCACGTGATCTTCAAAACAGAAATGGCGACGGCTTGTGACGGGCGTTAACGCGGTGGTTAAGATTTTATGAATTTTTTTCAACTATTACTACAAATAAGCGAAAAGCTACATGAGTAAAATGGAGCAAAACATTTCACCAGTTACTGAAGGAACAGTGGAAAAGGAATATAGATAAGAGACTAATGTAAGAATAGCTGGCAATCTACCCAGCTCTCTTGTTTTATTTATTACACAAAATTATAGATTATTGGGATGAATTTGAATATCAGAAATATTACACGAGAGCATAGTAAAAAATCTGACGAGAGTTTCAACTGGTCATATGTTGAGACATTTTGAAGATATCAAGGCCTGAAATTTTAGTATATGGCCATCATACTGGCCGAGAAAGAGGCGAAATATTAATCACTACTGAATGCCTCCGCTGTTTAAAAAACTTCGAGATATTGACAGGTTGCTCGTCAAACATTATGGAGAAAACTGAAGAGATCTGCTCACTCTTAAGTGGTACACAAATGTACTACAGAGACAACCTTGTCTGCAAGATTTGCCCGATGATCAATGTGAATGTGAAACACAGCAGGATGATTTGAACAGTGATCTAGTTTTAATGTCTATTTCATATTAAATTTACATCTACTTGGACTTTAAATATACAAATATGAGTAAAATTTTTTCAATTTCCTCTGGAAATTTTTTGCCCGATATAGAAACTGAAGAAAGCTTTGTTAATATACCTGTAAATAACAGGAAATTTCATGAGTTATATAAATTTACATCTTAATTTATTTCTGGCACTGAAAACATGGCTAGATTACTGTAGTTGGTTTTACTTTTATTCAATAATATAAGAAACTTATAACGTTTAAAATGCAATGTAAAACTTTTTTTAAATTCACAAAAAGAATCTTCTCAAAATTCCTACAATTTCCCAGCTGATACTCTTTGAAATAGACCGATATCATTAATATCACTACTAAATGAATTTTACAACTGCACTTGCATCAAAAACGGACACCTACAAGTCTGTTCACATCAAAAATGGACATCTACACATATTTATTTCAAAGACGGACATCTGTACTTTTAAAGCTACTTTTAACACATTTATCTCCATAAACTTATAATGTTTATTTGGCAGTACCATTTCTGCAGTAATAAGCTTAATGATGCAAAACGTAGCATGTAAATATGTGAATCCTACATTTTGTAATAAAAAAGGGAGTTTATCTCATTTGTTTGCAAACGACAGATGTCCATCTTTGATATTAACCTACTCATTTAATCAACATTAACTTCGTCCCCTTCAAAGTAATCCCCCTTAGATATAATACACTTGTGCCAATCACTTCCAATCTTGGAAGCACTTCTGGAACTCACTTTTCGTAATGGTGTTCAGCTCCTTCAGTGATTCTGTTTTTATCTCATCAATGGTGGCAAAACGTCGTCCTTTTATGGTTTTCTTCAGCCTCGGAATAGGAAGAAGTCGCAGGGGGCCATGTCTGGAGAATGACATGGCTGAGGCAGCATAACGATTTTGTTTTTTGCCAAAAAGTCACGAACAAGCATTGAGGTGTGAGCGGGTGCATTATCGTGATGCAATTTCCACGAGTGGTTTTGCCACAATCCTGATCGTTTTCTTCGGATTGCTTCACGCAAACGGCGCATAACTTCCAGGTAGTACTCCTTATTGACCGTATAATCATAATATAGGAACTCCTGATGCACTATCCCATTGTAATCGAAAACACTGAGAAGAACCTTCATATGTGATCGAACTTCGAATTTTTTTCGGCCTTGGCTCTTCATCAGTTTCCATTGGGACGTTTGAGCCTTAATTTAGACGTCATACCCATATACCCATGTTTCGTCATCTGTTATAACCTTATTTAGAAGTTCTGGATCGTTTTCGGCTTTATTCAGCAATTACTGAGCAATATCTACGCGGCGTCATTGTTGGTTTTATAATTTTTAACATGTGTTCATTCTTAAATAATGGAATAAGAAGTTATAACAAATCAACTAAGCATCATTATGTTCATCACCAAAATTAGTGTCACTGAATTCAGAGGCAAAACATTCAGAGAATGAGATCACTTTTAAGGATTCTAAGTACGTCAATTTTTATCCTTAAGCTATAGTATTTCCATGATGACCTTTGTGGTTTTGTTCATTAATATATGAGAAATGTTCTTTTCTTCCTTTCTGGGGGATTCTTAATGAAGGACTGAAGCTTTAAATCAACTTGTACAGTTCCTCTGAAGAGTAATAGCCGGTCCCATGATTGGTTCCCTCAAGTGCCTAAGCTTTGGCGTTTTTGGTGTACTGTATTGCGGCTTCGAGTCCCGCATCAGGCATAGGTGTTAAATTAATTCGAGTTTCATTTATGGACGTCCTTTAACTGCTGTGATCCTTAGCGTCCCATTATATATTGGGCGTGAAAGACCGGTAATTTTCTCAGGGGGTTGAGGTTCTTTTAGTACGTCGGTAAATCTACGACATGGGACCACCGTGTTTACTTCTCTTCCGAAGGAAGCAACGCTAAAAAGTTTTACGCCGGAAAAAAATGCCCTCCACCGAGTTTGAACCCATGACTCGGGAACTAGAGGCTGGTATGATAACCACTACACCACGGAGGGCAACAGGCATAGGGGTTTGTGTGTATATATGTGTAATAGTAAAACGAGAAAACAATCAGGGGAAAAAACATCGGAAACCAAAAAGTTGGGGGAAAAAATACGACCTCCTGAGAGAGAGAGAGAGAGAGAGAGAGAGAGACTTTCTGCGTAAACCTATCGCTTTTTCCACTTTGAAACAATATCTGTTTTAGTAGGCGATTCTCTCATGTCAAAAATGTTAATGTTACTATTGTTTGCTAACTTGTATGTTCATTTACTCTCTGAAAGCCGCAGCAAAGCTTTTTATTCGAGTGTAGCTGGCAACTCTCACCGGGGTTTTTGTTCTAACTGTATATAGTGGCGGAAAACTCCAAATCACTTGGTGCTAGTCGTACCGCTCTCTATCTGAAGACAGCCTCTATTTCACGTCCGAAAATATGCTATTGGTAGGATGTGGCTAGACCCGCTGGATCTGCAACATTACTTTCAAACGTATTTCCTTCGGTAAACACTTTTATTAAATTATGCATGGATGGCTCCACATAATTGCATATTTTAATTTTCGTGGCATATACTCTGTCCGGTGTTTATTTTCGAATATATCTCGGTATTACAAAAGGATTGGTAACATGTGACCATGATTGAAACTTTAACAACATGCAGTACTACCTCCTGTTGGACTACTGGATTGAGACCAATGCTTGACGTGTCGAGGTGAACTGTAACAAATTTGATTTATTACAGTCATATAACTTTCTCTACCCTCTATTGTTTATTAAGGGGTATACAAATTATTCTTTAGAAGGATTATTTTACTATATACTTCATTTTAATCGAGATAATCCTTTCCGGAAATAGCTACATTACATAAATACGAATAGCGATAGTCAAATGTTTTAGAGCTGCACGCTGTTCGCTAGCCTTATAATTCCATCGTCTTTCCATGATCGCGTGAAAGAGTTCAAAATCAACAGGACTTTAAAGAATGGCTAAGTGTTGAATAATTTGAACCATTAATAACTGAGACCTCGGAAATGGCTTTTGCCACAAAAATAATAAATTTATTGAAAGTAAATTGTGTGTTTTAAAGATATCTAAATTTCTTGTGTAATACGTTTTCGTCTATCCTTAAAGTTTAGCCGTTATACAAGATTATACAAAATTCGTTTGAATGAAGAGCACTTCAAAGGCTATTACGGAAAAAATTCAAGATATACATTTTATTTGTCAGATAAACATTTTTAATATACGGTATTTTAATCAAAATCGTTAGAGCCATTTTTTAGAAAATAAACTTTTTGAAAAATATTCCATGAAAAGGGTAGTTGGAGCATTTTCTTGAAAGTCTTTGTGTCGCATTCTTGGAAGATACTGAACTTAAATACCAAGTTTGGTACATATCCGACTTTTCGTTTTTGAGTTATGCTGTTCACAAACACACAGACAGATACACACACGCGCACGGGCCTTTTTCTAAAAATCCCTTTTTTTTGGATTCAGTGGGTCTCAAAACATGTATTTCCGGTGAAATCTCGTTACCGAAATTTTGAGTGGAATGCAGTACCTTCTCCACCTACTATGTACGTGGTAGAGAAAATAAAAAGGTGGCGGAAGGGTACAATTTTTTGGTTATTAGGAACTTATTTTCCAATAAATACACCTGAAGATGGTTTAAATTAATTCCCAAAGATCATATCGCGGTCTTCAGAGCACCTTAACTTATTGTTATCTCTTATTATATGTTTGTTAAAATATTATTACAGTTTTTAGTTTTAAGTGCATTCTATTGTTAACCTTGTGTTTGGAACTGCACGTTTTTCCAGTGACTAAGCAAAGTATAGTATAATAATGGGTACAGGAAAGCTCTGTGTGATTATTTCGATTGTATTTTTCTAGAGTTAATCATCCTAAATAATTGATATTTTATTATACCATATTGTGTATACATGCGTGTGTTGGAATATCATTTCACATTATATTCTTAATTTGAGTGGATAAACACTTATGTGTTTCCAGATTTAATTTATTATACATAAGTTTATAATCAAAAGCTGTATTTGTGTTTATATTTCCAATGAAAGGAAACAATTCTTTTTATGATTAAAATTGTTAATTAGTACTATATATTGTCTACATCTCTTAAGTATGTTTCTAAATAAGAATGTAATTTGTTTTAGCTCCCATTCTATATTGGGAGAGAAAGACCGGAAATTTTGCTCAGAGGCCTGTTTATCAGGCTTGAGATTCTTTCACGTGTCGTAAATCTACAACACGGGACCACCGGTTTTACTCCTTCCGAAGGATGCCATGCTAAGGATTTTTATGCCCGAAAAAAAATCCATCGCCCTCCGTCGAGTTTGAACCCGCGAGCTTGGGAACTATAGGCTAGCATGGTACTCTGGAACAAGAAAGATGACTTTCTTGTTTTATGCATACAAATTTATTGAAACAGGGAATTAAATTTGGGTTCCTAAGCGCAACTGTTGTATTCCTTAAAAATTAATGTTATAGATAAATGAGTGATAACTAACAATATTAGCTTGGTAACTACAATTACTTTCACGAAAGGAGACAAAGTGAGAGTGCTGGAAGCAGAGTTTGACTTTACCAACAGAAATTAATCTGCATATCCGCAGTTTGTTTTCCAAACTCTTTATTTATATTTTTAATCCACGGTGTCTGCATCATTGGAGTTTTCTGAATTTGAGCTCATTGTGATTACGTATAAGTCAGAGGCACAGTTTTATAGTAAGGCATGCAAACTCATACACTATTAATGAAAGCTTCTTAGAGTCCTCTCCAAACTTTGACAATGCTCCATCCAGCAATACTGACCAAATAGTTACAGTATAGCTACATTGAAGTTCATGTCTGTGAAGTCAGAAAATAATTTAACGCATTTTATTATTACTGTTGTTGTTGTTGTTTTCCAACCCAGGATTAGGGCTGACACCCTGTTCACACCTCTTCCTAGGGTATCAAATGCTTCTCTTCCCTGGATGAGCCAAGGTATTCTCTGATTGTTCATTCTACTGGTATGCTCTCCAATTTTCTTTATTCTCTATTACTTTTTACATTCATTTCAAATATATTTATGTCCTCCCGTATAGTTTCATTTTTTATTTGATCCCTCTTTGTATATCCTATCATCCTCCTTAAAAATCGCATTTCAACAGTCTGTTTCTTTTATATTTCTGCCTTAATATGCACGATTCTCCCTTGTACAACAGCACTTATCTCATAGAACTTCAATTTTGTAATGTTCTATTTATTTTTCCAAATACGTTTTGAAATTTATTGATTTTATTTTTGTATCATTATATTAATGCTTTCATTATATCCGAAGTATCTGAAGTGGGAAACTTGCTCTAAGAATGTATTTTCAATGCATATGTTCGATATGATGGGATATTTACCATAATATGCCATTATTTCTCTTTTTTGTGGACATTTTTAAATTATACTTTTTATCTAGTTGGTATAGTTTATACACTGAACGTTAAAAACTCTTTTCATCGCTTTGTATAGTTACAACATCATCGTATAAAGAAATTATTCAGATATGTGTTGCTTCCTATTGTAGTATTTATTAGAAATTATTATTTTATTAATATCAATAGCGGTGATTAACTTCGCATAACGTTGGTTCGCTCAAATTTGAAGAAGGTGTATTGTAGTTCCACTGTTGGGGAACCAAGCTTGATGAAGTAACTCCACTACGTATGGTACAAAGTTTCCGGTGGCCTTCGCCCCAACTTTTAGGAATCAACTATGTATTTTAATGTTTCTTTAAATATTATATATATATTTATGTTTGCCTCGGCTGCGTCAGTATTAATTTGTAGAAACATATTTCTCTTAACAGGGTGTGATACAGCTAAAGAATGTAGGCTTACACAAATTATAATTTTTACTTCACTCTATTTAATAATCCTTCACACGATTAAATAACACTTCACTTATATAGAGAGCTGTGAGATTATATATTAATTACTTGCACTTTTAAACACGTAAACTTTATAATATTCGCCGTAATGAATTTTCGTGTCACACTGAATACATATTAAACTTCTCGAGGACGCGTCTCGCGTCCGGTTAGGAACGCTGTCTTCTAGCAACTGGCGCCTGAATTTGTACAATTTGCTCTATTTAACGTCTCTGATTGCCTAATTTTACTCCAATAGAATACTTTTATTTAACTTAAGCTTTTTCTGGTTGTTGATTGGCTATTTATAAACTGTCTAAAAATTACATTATTGTTACTCCAAGAATTACTAATAGCATTATTAAACTTTCCAATTCATTGTTGCCTCAAGGTTACCTCATGTTAGCAAATTTTGACCTATAATCTTACAGTTCCTACATTATTAAATTACATAATACATTTATGCATATGTTATTGCATTTATGTATTATATAATTAGACTGAAATCATTTAAGTGTTAAAACTACTGACTCAAATTCGACATATATTCGTGCCAGTAAACGACCTCCTGTCGGAAACAACAGAGTGTAACTACGTCTAATAAGGCAAGAGGTCTACTGCCTTGTCCACATTATTTCTTCTGGATAGCAATCAACTCGACAAGTTCGTGCTCCGTAGGGAATGTCCGTGCCGAGGGTAGTAACAGAGTAATAACTTCGGGAACGACACCTCCCCTGTTCATAAAGAAGAAACTGACCTGCATACATACAATTTTAAACAAGAAGATATAGATTACATTCAGTCGCTTCAACAATTCAATTGTTTTCATAAATGTGCAAGTCACCTCAATGAGGCAAAGTTATTCTTTTTGAAAGTAAGTTAAGGGACAACACCAGAGAAATTCTGCAAAATTTAAGGTGCTTAGCTTTTAAGCTGAAATTTGGACTAGATATATATGCTGCAAAAGTTAATATCCACAGCTAAAGTGGTTGCAAAATCATTAACTTTAATTAGTAATCAACTAATCATTTGATTAATTTTTTCCATGATTGCAAATTGCAGCACAACAATTAAAAATACTTTATATATTAAGTTATAACAGAAGAATAGAATGCTTTTAAGATAAATTATTTAAATATACCTTTTATCCAATACGTTTTAAATTAGTATAACTTTTAAAATGAATGTAGTAATGATAAGTTATCAGAAATTTTATATTTTATTTTCTTGTATTACGATAAATCTGTCAAAAATATTAAAAACAGAAAAATATGGAACATTTTTAACAACAAAGGCAAGGAAAATCATTAAAGATATAACTAGTTTAAACTATGTCAAGAAGTCTTTAAATAAATATATATAATATATGTGTATATTTAATATTGTAGAAAGAATAAATTAATTCCAGATTAACTGGTTTCAAAGCATAAAAAGAATGGACTCCATTAGACTGTCATCTGTTTTAATTAACTACAGACCGAAAGGGTTTAGGATCATAGGAAGACCAATAGCTAGTTGAGTAGATCAATCCTTTTGATTGGAATATATTATCTTATTTTGGTACGAACCTCAAATTTTGGTTAGATGGCACTTGCACACTGTTTAGCCAGCATCAAAAATGACTAATTTGATCCCAGAAATGATGCCTACTAGATTTACTTGTAGATATTTAAAGGAACCTGGTAATTTAAAATGCGACACTGTATATCTAGCTCTATTTTATAAACCAAAGGGAACAAGAGATCTTGGGAGACCTCGCAGAAGATGGAGTGATCAAAATTTTAATCACATATGTTAACCTCGAAACAGGTCATAGGCCTAATCCTTGGAAGGGAAGAAGAGGAAGACATTGTATAAAAATGATACACTTGTTTCTAAAAATAACATGGCATAATTGTAATTATAATTATTTTTATGGCGAAACATTGCAGTTTAGCTTGAAAAAAGGATTCAAAAATATCCTATTGGCGTTTATTCCTAGTGGGTCGTTTTTGCTGTGAGCTATGCTTAGCAATTTTCACATCTGGTGGAGCAAACTATCAGTTGCAGTAACATTTGTTGGGTAATACAGAACATAATTTATCGATCAGTCGATGGAGTCCGTGTGATAGTTGTATCTTGTCGGTGAGTGGCGTTTGTGTATTTCTTGTGTTCTCGCTGCGCTACGGTCGTATCTTTAGGTTGATTTAATACCACATACACTAACGGATGGTGTTGTTTGATTCAAGTCAGGTTTGCTCTACATGATAAAGTTGGAATTTGTCCGGCCGAAGTGCACAGATCTCGGGGTAAGTTTCCATTAATGGCGTAGTTGCCGACCTGCATTTTGTTCTGGGGCTTTGCTGACGGCTACTTCTACTCGGGTTTGCTCATTGCATTTTTGTTTTATTTTAATATGAGTTATTTACAAGTATTAGTGGGCAGTGGAGCCACAGGCGGCGATTAGGCCGTGTCTGAATGTCTTGTATTGCGTCATTTTGTAATGTTGTATTCCGTGTTATTCGCTTTGTTTCATTTTAGTGGGGCTTAGTTTTATTCTTGTGGTTTATCTTTGAGAGCTTATTTAAATTGTCTGTTAGAGTCTTATTTAACTGTTAAAATCTTATTGCAACCTCTAATTTAAAGTATTTATGTAATGTTTTAAAACTTGTCAGTGTTGCAATCGGACTTTGTCACATGGCCTGCCATTTCTCATGTAAGGTGAAATGGGCTGTTACCGCAGAGTTAAAGGTCTCGCTAAATTTACGTATAGTAGTTTCCTTTCCGACTTTTATTCTGTTTACCCGAATTATTACTACACAGTGTCTTGCTAAGAAATGTAATGTTTCCATATAATTGTATTCGAAAAACTAACGTACTTTTAACATTGTAATATTTGTAATCGGTATTCACCTTCCTGTTAACTAAATTAGCTATTGTATGAAACCCAGTGTACCAAGATATTTTATTAAAGGATATTTTTATAAATTTCCCCATATGTCCTTGGGGGCAGTCCTATACCCTGTAGTGTGTTTGCTATGACCTCGTTTCCTCCATCCGAACGCTTCCATATTAGGCTCCTCTATCTCTAAATGTAAGTAAAAGAAGGAAGGAAAGTACTACAAGACATCAAAAGTCGTTTTTAATGTGTTCCAGCAAACGAACCCTATAGAATGCGAAGGTCAAATTGATGGTAGGATTTTTGGTGATAATTGCTAATTTTTTGCAATACTGAGGTTTATAAATGCAGTAGGAACATTATTTTTAGGCTATTGTGTTTTTATATTATTATTATTATTATTATTATTATTATTATTATTATTATTATTTGTGAACTTACCATACCCCATGACATGCCTGGGAAATCGATTTTTCCGCATTCGTTGCAGCCAATATAACCGGCTGAATTCTTTTGCTGTATTACAGCCTGTTTGCCTCTTTTTCCTATTATAGGTATCGAATGGTAATATTTTGGGTTAAAAATTTATTTTACTTAAGATTGAGAAAGGAGTATTTTAGAAGGAGTTGTATCGCATTTCGACTGTTGGGGAGCTGAACTTGTAGTAGTTTCAACCGCACGTATAGTAAACAGTTTCCGGTAGCCTTCGCCCCAAATGTATTTTTACTGTTTCTTTAAATATTATTTATTTATGTTTTGCCTCGACTGCGTCAGTATTTGTTAGAGACACGTTTCTCTTAACAGGGTTGTGGTGCGTCAAGAATGTAGGCTTCCACAGATTATAATCTTACCAAACTTATATAATATTTACTAAATCTAAAATAACTTAATATCAATAAAATTATCTGGTTACTATCTTTAATTATATTAAATATTTTAGTACGAGAGGACCAAATGTTTAAAGTAAATTTTAATGAGGGAATTTCATTAATATAACTATTTTGGCAGATATATAGTGTAATTTCGCTCCTTTTATTCATGCTTGATACGATTTAAATAACACTTCACTGATATAGAGAAAGACCTGTGACATTCTTTAATTAATTACTTGCACTTTTTAACAGTAAAACTATTTTCGTCTCACACGAATACGTATTAAATTTCTTGAGGACACTTTTTGCGTCTGGTTAGTAACGCTGTCTGCAACCAACAACTGATTTCAACCGTCTAAACTTGTAAATTTCTATATTTTAAGTCTCTGATTGGCTATTCCTAATCCAAAAGGATACCTTCATTTAACTAAAGCTTTTTTCTGGTTGTTGATTCGTTATTTTTTAAACTGTCTCAAAATTTTTTACATTACTGTTGCTCCAATAATGACTAGTAGCATTTAAACTTTCAAATTCATTATTGCCTCAAGGTTACCTGATTGTTAGCAACTTTTAACCTATTATTCTCACAGCTCCTACATTAATAAATTACGTAATACATTCACATAACATTATTACACATGAATACAATAATACAAACATATACAATGATTGTCACATACATTTTTTTATATTATTACATACACATATTACTTTAAGGCGGGCTCTTATTGAATTTATATATTATATAATTACACTGAAATCATTTAAGTGTTAAAAATACTGCCTCAAGATTTAGTTAAAATCTTAATCTGTCCTCTGTCTTCACTTAGGTTTTTATTTCTTAATATTTATTTAATTTGCACATCTTTTGAATTTTACATTAGCTTACCAGGGAAAACTAACGACTGTCATTTTTCTCATCTAATTGGTTTTTGAATATGCATTTTTTCCGATTTGGATTTAATAGGAACCAAGCAAACGCGCCCTGTTTACAATGCTCGTCAAGTTCTGACTCAAAGTTTTCCACCATGATACCAACTTTCTAGTATTTTCCTAGTACTAGACTAAAGTAATCGATGGAAATGAACTTTAATGGCTCGACCTTAATACCTTGGTATTTATCTGAAAATAAAATTTGTCATGATATGGGCATTCATGTGCAGTATTTTAAGGGTTGGTAACACTGACCAGCCATTTTGATTCCTTAACCAGGTAGATAACATTAACATAATTATCATCCATCGCCTAAATGTTAGTATGCATAATGCATGTATTTAGTGTACAGCGGAATCGGAATCAAGCGTCTCATATTTTCAACATTCGCCGTAATTCTCTTATAAAAACTTCCATATAAAACATTAAAAAGGTTTCTCAAAAACCAAGGGAGTCATTTTTCTTTATAATATCAGTATAACATCTAATACTAAAGCCATTTCATGTAAACATCCATGTTGCAATTTAAAATAAATGGTTTACATAGCATGCTAAATACGGAATATCCACAAAATGAGTATATATTTTTGGTGTTGGGGTGGGAAACACCCATACGAGTGTTTTAATAGAGTGAAACTTGCGACAAAAATGCATTGTTATGGGGTAAACAGTGAAATATGTTGCAAATTAAACACAAATCTTTGTTTATTAAGTGTCAGAAAAAGCAATTCAATTACATGCTTTATAACAATTTTGGAAAAATCAGACACTAAAATTGTTGCACCAACTCCGCGCGGCTCACCTGGACTACCGAATGGGATGACACTGGCGTGTCTGTGGCCCGCATTCGGGAGGTCCCGGGATCGATCCCCGGCGGCTACTCACTCTGATCCATGGGTTATTCGTAGTTTTCCGGGTCGCCAGGCGAATGCTGGAGTGGTTCATCTTCTACCACAACTCTCCTTCCTTTCCTTTCCTGCACCCATTATCTTTCTTGTCATCTATTTCAGGGTTATTGGACCAGGCGACGGTGTTCGGCGGGTCGCGGCTAGGCGGTGGCTTGTGCTCTGTAAAGGTTTTCTCCCTAGAGTCGCTGCGGTACCGCTCAGTTACGTCCCTCCTCAATATGGGGCTCTCCTCCTGGGGGACCTGGAGGTTAGTGGCTTGTGGACAGGGACCGTGCGTCGTAGGATGTTCTATCTGGAAAAGATAGCTTACGCCCGTCGGCATCCAGATCTGATCGCCCTTCCCCACATCCATCCCTCCTAAGGTCACGTTGGAAGCACAATGGCTGACTGGCCTGCGTGTGGTGCTCTGCCCCGGTTCCGGGGGCCCTTCCGTGACACCTTTACCTCGCCACGACTGATAAAATCTTAAGTAGTATTCTGGCCGTTCCCTGAATTCCGCGACCGCGTCTCAATACTCGCACTGCTTATGTGCTCTACTCAAGCCTTGATGTTCACTTAAGCTTCGTTCTTAAACTTGTTCCATTTCATAGCTGCAAGGACGCCCTCTTCTTTACCAAACCAAACATTTGTAGTGTGATTGTAGTTGGCAATACGTGAGCATGCAAAATGTGTAAAAGAGCTACAGTAACTTATTTGATGCTTTGGTATTTTCTGTTCCAAGCTTAAAAACACTTTGAGATGCTGAGGATGAGATGAATTCCTAATCTGTGGAATATTTATTTTGTAAGGAGTGAAAATGAGCTAACTGATGAAGCGTACAGTGAACTTCAATTCGGAAGAGAGCAGGCTGCTAATAGATCCAGTCGCAAAACACAGGTGTATTATAGAATGTAATGAAACACTAGAGTATCTTGGTGTAAAAATAATAAAAGAGAAAAATTCTGATGTATTACATTCACGCGACTTTCTCCACCCTCTATCGTTTATTGGTGACTATAAAACTATTCTTAGTAAAGCTGATTCTTCTATCTACTTCATATCGTTATAAATACAAAAGGAACAATGATAGTAAAATATTTAAGAACTGGACGCTATACGCTGCCTGTTTCCATGCAATCACGAGAAACAACTGCAAATCGATGGGACTTTAAAATTATTATGTCTTTAAAAATTCTAACCAATAGTAACGGATATGAATAAGCCACAAAAAGTTATTTGAAATAAATTGTATGTTTTAAATTTTTGTGTAGTGCGTTTTTGTCTATCACTAATCGTTTGCCAGTAACACAAGATTATACAAAACTCCTTACGAATGAACAGTACTTCACAAGCTATTCCAAGAAAATTAAAAATATAAATTTTATTTGTCAATATAAATATCTTTAAAATATGGTATTTTAATAAAAATTTTAGTCATTTTTGAGAAAATAAAAAATGTCGAAAAATGTTCTATATACAGGCCAGTTGTGGTGGGGGAATTTTCATAGTGTCGCATCTTTGGGAAATAATCAGTCTAAATACCGAGCTTGATATTTTTTTCGGACTTTTCAATTTTTGAATTATGTTGTTCATACCCACACAGACCTTCTTTTTTGTTTTGGGGCCTCAAAACATATCTCAACATCGAATTTTTTGGGCGGAATACAATACTTTCCCTATTCATTATACGTTATAGAGAAAGTAAAAATAAATGCATGGCTGCAGATTCCAGAAGAATTTAGTTTAGCATGCGGTAGAATCTCGTAGACAAATGATTTCATTTATCTTCACAGAAACTTAGGATACAAGCAAGTGCACTGCAGACTCAAGCTGATTATAACTTTGTTTGCATCTATAATAATGCATTTCCGACCCAAGGTTCGTTGTATTAAAGCACTCGTATGAAAGTTCCCTTCACTCATTTTGTGGACGCCCTGTATGCACATAAAAAACCAAAAACAAAACCACACAAATTGTGCAGCAAAGTCTGTCCTAAGCATAAAATTATCAGTCAGATTTAAAAGCTTTAAATTTTGAAGTGATTTTTGAAGAAGCCTATATAATTTCGTTAACATTTATAGATTTGATTCTCTGTTATGACAAAGCTACCTCTAGCTTACGTGAGAAGATCTGAAAGGCAAAATAAGGGATATTATCTATATTAGTTGAAATCCTTTCTGTTGAGTCGTTCACATGTCCGAGCCGTTTTTCCATTGAGCTGGCTTCACTGCATAAAAACTTACTCAACCCTGACCCTCCACCTATGTACGACCTCTGCAGATCCAACCTCACAGTTCATCATTTCATTACAGCCTGCCGTCGCTATGTATAACACAGAGAAATATGTGACATCTCCAACATCTACTAGACACTCTAAATTCAGCACAACAAAGAACTTTATACTTTATGAAAACGACGAAATTGCATAACAATGTAAAGCACACTCATCTAGAGAACTTTATGTTGTATGTACTACCACTGTTATAAAATATATTTTTCAATGTAATCATGTCCTGTACTCTAAAGTAGTCTCAATATGCCCTTATAGTAGAAGCGTCAATAAAGAAATAAATACATTGTGAAGCCTTTGTTTTTCGTTATTCAATTGTTTGGTCTCTGGAGTTTGGAGGAGCTTGTATGTTATTAACAGCTCGTTTTGGTCATTTTCTTGGCTAATCAGTGAAGTGTCAAGAAGGAAAAATTATGATGTGTTACACTCACAGATTTCTCTACTCCTGTACAAACTATTTTTACCAACGCTTGTTCTCCATGTACTTCATGTTAATCGCAACAAACATTTGCAGAAATTATTGCTTATTTTCTTGTAGGTGCAAGGAAAACATGGAAATATAGTAGGCTTAAAGCGATAGTCAAATCTTTTAAGAGCTGGTTGCTATATGAAGCATTCCATTTTCTTTACATGACCAGGGCATAAAAAAACGAATAACGAATTTCCATTTGAGTAAAAGTATAAGTATTGTTTAATTCAAACAAATAACAGGAATACCTCGGAAATGGTTCAATCCACAAAAAAATGATATATAATATAAATTGTGTGTTTCAACGAGCTCTACATTTTCTATGTAGAAAAATTTTGTCGATCTCTTAGGTTTACCCGTTATGCAAAAGCCATTCAGAATGAAGAGGACTTTTGTGTACATTCCCAGAAAATTCAAGATATACATTTTATTTGTCATGAAAATAACTTAAATATATTATATTTTAATCAACATCGTTAGAGCCATTTTTGAGAAAATCAAAATTTTCGTAAAATGTTCCATGTAAAGACTAGTCTGGGATGGAGGGGTTTTCTTGAAAATCTTTTTGTCTCATCTTTGAAAGATACGGAACCTAAATACCAAGTATGGTATTTACCCAACTTTTCTTTTTTGAGTTATGCTGTTCACACGCACACATCCACACAGACACACACGCGGACTTTTTTCTCAAATTATTTTTTTATTCAGTGAGCCTCAGAACATGTATTTCGATCAAACCTCGATATCGAATGTTTGGGTGGAATGCAATACTTCCCCTACTTATTATATGCAGTAGAGGGGGTAAAAATGATCACTCCCGACACATTTAGAGTTCAATGAGGATCTAGTACTGCAGAAGCCACGAGAACAATTTGTGGCGTGTACGGGGCGGAGCACTTGCTGAGAGGGCTGCACGGAAATGGTTTTCTCGTTTCCGAGAACCACATGAGTTAAGCGACACTGACAGAAATCAGCAAATAACTATATGTTCATCTTTGTTGGCCCGTTACCGTTTGGCTTGTCGGAGGCACAAGCCATTCCTTAGGAACATTGTTACAGGCAACGAGTTTGAAATTGAGTTTTTTTATTTATGGACGCTCTTTAAGTGCTGTGGTTCTTAGCGTCCCATTCTATATTGGGCGTGAAAGACCGGTAATTTTGCTCAGAGGCCTCTTTATCAGACTTGAGGTTCTTTTACGTGCCGTAAATCTACGACACGGGACCACCGGCTTTACTTCCCTTCCGAAGGAAACCATGCTAAGGATGTTTACGCCCGAAAAAATCCATCGCCCTCCGCGACCTTGGGAACTAGAGGCTAGCACGGTACCACTAGTCCACGGAGGACGACATACAGGCGACGAGAATTGGTACCTGTATGTGAACTTAAAGAAGAGAAATGAATGGCTTAGCCCATCGACCGTGCTCAACACTCCGTGCAAGGGATGATGCACACCCTAAAAAGGATCATGTATGGAAAGGTAGAACCAGACGACTGAAAATTTCAATGCCATAGCCCGGATTTGAACCACGGATCTCCCGGTCTCCATTAGGTTGCTCTAACCACGGAGTTACCATGGCAACATGCCGACAAGACATTAAATTCTCCAACTGATTCGCATTGTTCCCGGTAAACCACAAGGAGATATCAAATTGTATTGAGATGACATACCACAATGGCGACTTACAATGTTGTTAGTGCTTTAAGTCCCGGGCTTCATAATTTCAACGGCCATTAGGTCAATTAATGGAATGAAATTAATGGAATAACAATTAATTCCATCATATTGTATGTTTGGTGGAAGCAAACTGGCATTCTTAACCATGGATTGCTACCAAACAATCAACCAATGATTGATGAATGTATCAATGTATGCTGAACAACTAAGAACGACTCGCAGTTGCTATTGAAAACAAACCACCTAGTAAATCTGTGTTGTTACTCTGCGATAATGCACGCCCGCTGTAAAAACGACACGAACTTATGCATCGGACCCAATATACAGCGCGAATCTTTTCTACACGACGATGCCAAACAGTCGATACTAGGGAATGTAAGACAACACACTTGTGACGACGTTCAGTAGTTATCTACTGCAAATAGCACTAATCCTCCTTAGGTGCCCAAGCTGGTCAATGCTTTAATGTTGTTTCATGGAGATGCGCCAGACCCCTTTCTATTGCTTACCTTAGTGGAGTAAAGTTGATTTAGCAAACACGGATGCTCTTTACAATTGTATCGATCTTAGCGAGCTTCGATAGCTTTACGTCTGCGAAAATCCAATGGTGCTACGTAATAGAAAAAAAAAGAGAAAGGTTTTGACATCCATTTGGTTACTGCATACTAATATAATAAAGAAAAATACAGATGAAATGAAATTAAAAACTTAGCATTTAATATATACAGTGTTCTGGCCGTAAGAATAAACTAACCCCCGCCGTTATGCACCCTCCCCTTTTATGAAAATAAGATTACGAGGGAATCAAATTTTAAATTTCATGCACTATTTACACACATCTGCTCATTTTCATTTGCGCGTCTTTTTATCACTTAAATGACCAGAACTGCAAAACCGCAATTTGATTCCAAATATGCAGTGTATGAGAACGATTTTCTATGGACATTTTTAAGAAGTTAGTTTTTTCTAAATGTCGATAATTCAGTATCGTGTACCCTCGTCATCAAAACTTTTAATACTTATTCCCCACTTCTGTTTTCAGTAATGCCGCGATTAAAAACGGAAAACCTATGGCTTACAGTGAAATATTAAGAATATGTCAGATTTTGGAGTTAAAATAAGTTAATTTAGTGTTCTCAGATTTAATATATTTTTCTACTTAGTTTTTAATAGTCTTATATGAAAACGTCTTAAAATTGCGCCCATCATGTATTCTAGAATTTTTTCTTATAACACATCGAGCTTTCTACTGTGCATCATAACCTAGAAGCATAATAGCATTTAGCATTTTAAAACTCCTCAAGTACAGTCGGAACTTAACATTGAATAGTATGTGAAATTAGGTCAGGTGAAAATTATGGTGCTTGTTTTTAATTTAGTAGTAAAACTAACACAATAGAGTGATGGCAATAAATTTCCTCTTTTAATTTGTGTAATTTTTTTATCTCCAAATATGTATATCCACGCTGAAACTATAAATGAGGCAATTAAACAAGAGCAAAATAAACGCAGAGGAGTGACCGAGCCTCCTCTATCGAAAAAATGGAAAGAGGTGCGTAGAGAATTGCTGCGAAGCCTAAACTTCTCGAAGCACAAACGTACAAGAATTTATTGAATTCTTTGTAATAAAGAAGTTGACCTCAATTTTATTTCTCATGGCTAAAGGCATTGCAGAGATTGCATCGCTAAACTACGAGCCTTTACAGAGTATGGTGGTCAAACCAAAAGTAGCCGGTCTCTGGAACAGTTAAATCCCTTTTACTGCAAAGAAACGATTAAGTAATACATTTATTCTATTAATCATGTGCAAGATGAGCTCTATGATAACAATTTAATAATATTCAGAGATAGATGGATTAATGCACTTCTGATATTGAAAGATGAAAAATGTGGGATCCTTAAAAATGAAAGATATAACCTCTGTAGTCCAATGGTCAGCGTTTTTATTTTCAACCTATAGGTGCAGTGTTGTATTCCCGACTGAAGAATGATTTTCTCAGAATGATTTCCTACCCTTAGCAGAGTCTGGAAGTGTAATTATGGGAGTGAATGTTAAGTATGATAGAATGTACCGAATAAAACAGTGTGCCTTACAGTTTTACAATGCACCAGTACGTTACAGTTTTACGAGATGCTCAAACAAAAAGTTATTTCTCAAGTGAAAGCAACTAGTTTGATATAGAGGTTAATGGGACTATATAAATTAAACAATAAAAATAATCATAATAGAGAAAATCATTGCAACACACTGATACATTTGCTTATGTTTTAAACTCTGGAAGTTTAAAAACTCTCGGTCACCTTACGTAGTATGTGAGGACATTAAGATTAGGATTACGCTGCAGAGGGTACACTTAGCACCTCGACCCATAGGGATTTTTTGTGCATACACCTCCGGAGAAACCGATAAGATGAAGGAACCGCAGGTAACGTATGGGCTGCAGCACCGGCCGAAGCAGGCGACACAGACTCGCAGGGATCCCAACAGTTACAGGCTTGACCACCAGCAGGAGAGCGCTCAAGGCAGCCCTACAAAACGTCCGGAGGGCTCCTTCCAGCGAAGACGGGGAAAGCTCGACACAGCGGCGGAGACTTGAGCGGCCTCCATCTTACGGGGCCGAGAAGAAATTTCAAGACATCTACGCCATTTGTTCGTAGTTGTCCGACACACAGCCCGGAGCCAATTTATAACTTGAAAAACGGGGATGAAATGAGAGGGAATGAGGGAAGAGAAATTCGGGGGTGTCAATCAGCCTTCCCAGCATTCGCCAAGTAACCTGGGGAAATCCGCGAAAAAAATCATGAGTCAGGAAGGTCGGCTGCGGGAATCGAACCCATGACATCCTGAATGCGGGTCACAGAACAACTGCCTGAGCCATCCCACTTGGTTATGTAAGGACTTAATTCTGGTAGTATTTTTATTCTATCATAGGTAAATAGGTAGTATTTCAGTGAATGCGTTCCGTTCTTATGCAAAATAGAATAATCAATTTATTTTCTAACCTATTTACATCTTAAACTTAGCAAAGAGAGGAAACAGCAGTTTATATATAAGAGCCCTAACTACTGCAAAGTAGGTAATGCTGCTTGTCATATTTTAACTTTATGAATAGTGGGCGAGTGAGTTGAAGCATGTAGTTGCTATGAGTGTATTTAGGAGCATATGTTTGTTATTTGTTTCTTCCAAAGGTGTTCAGAATGTAATTTTTGTACCTCGTGAAGCCGATCCCATGACGCTTCAAATCTTTATACTTATATCTCGCTGTGGCACCAATTTCGACAACGTTTAATGTTACCTGTTTTGTTTTTGAGTTCTACGAAGTCGTCATCTCCTAGCTTGTTTTGCGTTGTCTAGTCCACCATGCTGCTTCAGTGGTATAGCTATGAGTTCTTTGTCTCAGAGTATGCGTGAGTGTAGTGTGAACGGATAACATCAGTTTAGTCACCTGATAAATTTTAAAGTTGACTGAAATACTCTGTTTAAAGAGAGTCACAGCTCGTTGAATTAAAAAATTAAATTATTTCTATAATAGTAATAATAATAAGAAGAAGAAGAATTAAGGGAAGCGTCAGTTACAATAAGCCGCAGAAATTTTACATGAAAAGATCCCTCGCAAACGCCGTTACATGTTTCTGAATCAATCGCATCACTGGGCGCTATACAACTTAAAAAAATGAAACTAAATATCACAAGAGTAATTACAGGAAACGTCACACGAGTAAGTCACTGAATTAAGTTAGTAAGTAAGTCGGATTTAGAATGCACGCTCTTTTCTTAACTTAAGCTCCGCTTACCTATCACTACCCGTATCAACGTTCCTACTTATGCTGTCCAATCCTAAAACTCTACGTATGCGTATCTGACACTGCTTCTACGCTACACTACGTGATCCAAAAGTATCCGGACACCTGGCTGAAAATGGCGTATACGTTCGTGGCGCCCTCCATCGGTAATGCTGGAAGTCAGTATGGTGTTGGCCCACCCTTAGCCTTGATGACAGCGTTCACTCTCGCAGGAATACTTTCAATCAGGTGTTGGAAGGTTTCTTGAGGAAGGGCAGCCCATTCTTCACGGAGTGCGGAACTGAGGAGAGGTATCGATGTAGGTCGGTGAGGTCTGGCACGAAGTCGCCGTTGCAAAACATCCCAAAGGTGTTCTATAGGATTCAAATCAGAACCCACAACCCTCCCAACGGATCGCCACATAGCGTACCGTGATTCGTCACTCCACACAACGTTTTGCCACTGTTCAATCGTGTAATGTTGACGCTCCTTACACCAAGCGAGGCGTCGTTTGGCATTTTCCTGCGTGATGTGTGGCTTATGAGCAGTCGCTCGACCATGGAATCCAAGGTTTCTCACCTTACGCCTAACTGTCATAGTACTTGGAGTGGATCCTGATGCAGTTTGGAATTCCTGTGTGATGGTCTGGATAGATGTCTGCCTATTACTCTTTCGACCCTCCTCAAATATCGGCGGTCTCTGTCAGTCAACAGATGAGGTCGGCCTGTTCGCTTTTGTGCTGTACATGTCCCTTCACGTTTCCACTTCACTATCATATCAGAAACAGTGGACCTAGGAATGTTTAGGAGTGTGGAAAACTCGCGTACAGACTTCTGACACAAGTGACACCCTATCACCTGACCACGTTCGAAGTCCGTCCCATTCTGCTGTTTGACGATGTCTAATGGCTACTGAGCTCGGGGATAATGAGTACCAGGCAGTAGGTGGCAGCACAATGCACCTAAGATGAAAAACCTATGTTTGTGCGGGGTCCAGATACTTTTGATCACATAGTGTATGCTTTGCTCAAATCTAAGAACTTAGTTTCTCTTTCTGATTTACAGAACTCCTGTCTACGTGACTTTGTAAACGTAGGTACTGAACTCAACCCTAGCTGCATTCCGGGAACCTTTACGCTAATACGCTCTCTACTCGGCTATTACTGATAACTTTCCTTTATATGACATGTCAATGACCTTTTTCTCCGGGTAAATCATTTAACTAAGGTTGTTATATTTATACATGTATTTAATATGCCGAAAGTATTTATTACAATTATTTCTTTATCTTACTGCCATCTCTTTATTTATAATCGGCGCAACAGTTCTAGACACGTGAAAATCTTAATGAGAGCTATGATGCGAGTTGCTTACCACATCAGGTGGTGACCGGTCATCTCCATGCTGCAGGAGTGCGTGGGACAGTCATCGTCAAATATCCACAACGGTTCTGCACTGTGTTGCGCTGATAAACTTAGTTATATACAGTATATTAAAATCCACGCTGTAAAAGCGCTTAATATAAAAACGCTGTCAATCATTGCCTCCAATTCTTCCACATCTAACAACCCTTCCTCTTCTACGGAATCACTCACATTATTGCCGTCATCACTGCTGTCACTACTTTCTGCACCATTATCCAGCATGAGAATTATTTCTGATTGATTTTCTGCAATTCCGTATTTTTCGGAATAATGATTCTTAATTTATTCAGCATGTCGCCATACATTTTCCCATTCTGGCCTTCCAATTTCAGCAAATTGCTGGCGTTATAACTGCTCCACATATTTTAATTTAAAAGTGATATTTCTGCATGCCACCCATTTTTTGACATCAGCCCAGATTAATTCGATTGGGTTTAGATCTGGGCGATACGGTGACAGTCTAAGTACATTATGGCGATGTTGTATTACTATCTGGTCAAGTATGTATGACTTCTGAAGCAGTTTGTTGGCTTTAATTAAGTTATATAGCTTTGTTTTACTCATGCTTTCATCTAAAGCTTTATGTCTAAGTAACCAAGCTCTCATTTCTTCTTTCAAGGAAGTTGAGATAGGTGGTTTGAGTCTTGGCGCATTGTGAAGCATTGTCGATGACCAGAACAGACCCAGCAGGCATATTAGGTATCAACATGGCGTTGATTCACTTCATGTAATTTTCTCTATTCATTTCTTGATGAAAATCTCCTGTTGTTTGTTGCGACTTGTAAAAGAAGGGCATTTGGAACGAAGCCGATCTTTCCAACAGCACGAACGATAATAAGTATTTGCCCTTTGGCAACAGGTGCCTGCAAACCTAATTCGTTATCGTCACTTCAACTTTTAGATGCTGTATGACTGCTGTGTATGTATGACTCATCTTCATACATTATAGTATTTTTCTGAAATTTGTAGCACCACCTTGAAAATTGATGCTGATATAAGTACACACTGATATAAGTACATATAAAATTATAGTCATTTGGAAAGGTAGAATCAGACTGAAAAATTCAATGCCATAGCCGGGATTTGAATCACGGATCTTAGGCTTTCCGTGCCGTTGCTCTAACCGACTAAGCTATCATGGCAACATTTACTTTTTATTTTTATTTTTTTTTATTTTATTTATTTATTTTGCTTTTCTGTTAGAACTCTTCTATTTGATTTCGGTTTCTTCCATTTGAACCCTAAATCTTTAATAACTTTTCTGAGATTTGTAGCACCACCTTGAAAGTTTCTGCTGTCTTTCAGCTGGATGAGCAATCTGCTTATTGTTAGCACAGTTTTTTCTTCCACATAGGAATTGTGAATCGTGCGCCGAATGACGCATTCGAAATCGTCTATTTCTGTAATACGTTTAGGTACCTTATGTTTCTTCCCAGGTGTGTCAAATGGTACTGTTTCATCCATATGTTTTTTTCTCTTATGTTTGAGAACTCTGGAAACGGAACTCGGGTAAACACCAGTTGCTTTGACTACTCTTTCTTTCACTCTCATAAGGCTTTTGTGGAACTCGGATATAATTTCTTCCTTCATCTCTGCTTCTTGCTTCATGAAGTCGATGACATTTGCAATTATTTCCCTGCTTTGACTATGTAACACCTTACCACTTAACTTTGAAAACATAGGAGCAATGGTTATAAATATAACAAATATAAAATAAGTACTATTTAGATATTGCAGCTCTCTTTAAAATTACAACCAGATGCAGACACTTTCTATGCAGACTGTATGTGTTACGCACTGTGAGTAAGCAAAGGTGTTATATCGCTTTCGTTGATAAAGCTAAACATAAACCATTCCTAGGCTCGACAGCTGGGTTGGCAATCAAGGTCACGATTCCAGAAGTTTTGCGCGAGTAATAATTATTGATTTATATCTTCCTGTCGATAATTCAGTAACACACGCACTGTCCATAAAAACGGGCAGAGGAAGTTCATACTGAGACCATTACCCACAACAGCTTGTTATCACCGTATCATAATAATTTGGCTAAATAAAGACTATATTAACATTCATATAACTTTACAAGCATTGTAAACTGCACGTAGCAACCACCAGAAGCCTACAGCAAATCCTGTACTTAAAATACTTCAGTTAAATGGACTTATCACTTCATATATGCATACACACATCGTTCGAGCATATAAAGAAAGCTTTATATACGAGGGACATCCATAAAGTAATGAACGATTTGGCATAACAAATAATAAAGAAAGATATCAATGCAAAACATTATTTACAAAGATACAGTGCCTTACAGTGCTGTCAAGGAAGTTATTGTAGTGTAGTACCATTTTTCAATGCCGATGTTATACTTTTCTACCGCCAAAGACTGTCACTGTCTCTTTTTGAGGTATTCATCGGTTAGAAACTCTTTTCTACCCAAAAGGTTCTTTAGTTTTGGAAACAAGTGAATATTCTGAATTCTTTCATCAACATTTGTTTTCAACTAGTCCGTAATGAGTGATGGCCTCCCACACCGGTCTTCGTCTTACACAGTGGTTCTTGCTTGGTTAAGCATTATGCACCATTTTCTAAATGAAGACTCGTTCATTGCATTACCACTATACACTTGCATTATTTGTTTATAAATATATATTGGCCGAATATTCAAAAATGAATCATACTAATGCACTTCACATTTGGCGGGATTTTCAATTGGTGCCGCCGTATGAATACGTTATAGAACAGGCAGCGTGATCTCACAGCAACGAAACTCGACTAACGCTGAGGTGGAGTAAGGAGCTAACTAGTGTGCGTGCAATTGTGGTGGCGGGTACCGGCACCAAGGGTGATTGCAATTGTTCTTTACTTTGTGGATATCCCTTATAGTTCCAGAAGTTTCGTATAAGCAGACGCGTTCATTAGAATTGGGGAAATCAGTTGACATTCACAATGGTAGGTATTCGGCATCATTTCATTCCAAAAACAATAGCAGATATTGCGGGAGCAATTAATCTTAATTGTGTCTTAAAACAACCTCAAGTAAAATATGTATAGAATGAATTTGAACACGTGAATAGCGCTATTACAACAAGATTGTAATACATTGTAATTCTTTTGCATATACATAATTAAAAGTTAAAAATACAACCAGATTGGATGAAGGTACACATCGTGCATTTGTTTACAATAAATATTACAATTATTTTCTGCAAGCATCCTTTGTTCACATCCTGGGAACAAAGAAGAGGATCTCATCGCTCCGAGCACTGCCGTGCTCTAAAAACTTAAAATAACTACTAAAAAGAAGAATTAAACATTAAATTCTATTTTAAATAATCTGCAGCATTTGCTGTAATCTCGTTAGTGTCTATCCCAGGAAGCAATTATGGCACGTAGTGCCAAACTGCGAAATATATAAAATGAGCTGTAAGCATTGCTTAGTTCAGGGCATCTATTTAGCAATAAAGATTAAATGATGTTTGAAAAAACACCGTTTAAGCCCTTACCTAATGTCTACAAGAGGCGGTTATGCATTAAAGAACCATAAGAATTCAGTTAGGAATGAGACAAAACAAAATAACACACAGAAAGTTTCTGCAAAGTCGAAAAAGCTTTTAATGTAGGATCGTAACGCATCTTGTAGTTAGCTGCATCGCATGAAAACCTGATCTTGCGAACTCAGTGAACTATTCAGCATCACTTTCTTGCCAGGCATAGCTTATGGATCTCTAAAGCATTTATCTTTCTTCCAGATTACCTTCAAGGCGCTGTAAATGCTCAATAAATCTCTTCGGGTCGAATTTCCCTACAGCCTCTCGCTGCTGTGCAAATCTGGAAAACACAGAGCTCTCTGCGGTCGACTGTTTCAGAATGGTGTGGAGAATCCCTTTCCAGTCTTTAATCTCGTAGAAAATCAGACAAACGAAGGAGGCTCCAAAGAGACCTTTCATTTATCCCTTCCCCTTTGTCCTCGTCCGTTTTTCATTTTTACTTTCGGAACTGTAATCTTCGGAAACCGAATTACTGAGGCTCTGAAAACAAATCTCTATGCCTGCAGCATCTGCAAAGTCACAGAACACAAAGAACCTGGCTTTGGAGGTGGCCGTGAAGCTAAACTCGTTTCTTTCAACTGAAGTAGGAGTTAAAAGCTCTAAATTCCACGCAAATATACGAAGTAATCCCAATCTGAAAAGCAACGCAAATGGTTGCTACGTTCAGGATCTCCATAATAAGTAAGTAGTGAACCGTTCAATCCTCATTTTTGTCAAAGATCAGCATTTGATCTCTAAGGCGAAGCATCGCATGGAGCTATGTTCAATTCATCGTTAAACTACATCACTGTTTCAAACTGGAAAATCGTGTACAGTTCTTAAATGATTTACCTAATATCCAGAGGGAAACTGGAATGCATGTACGCCCGTCTTCGAAATTAC
Source organism: Deroplatys truncata (assembly GCA_030765065.1). Classification (NCBI taxonomy): domain Eukaryota; kingdom Metazoa; phylum Arthropoda; class Insecta; order Mantodea; family Mantidae; genus Deroplatys; species Deroplatys truncata. The sequence continues at coordinate 116,391,934 of CM060975.1, forward strand.
AATGAATGGTTTATGAGTGCCTCTGATGTCGAGTGGCCAGCGTTCTGACTTCTCAATCTAGAAGTTTCGGGTTCGATTCCCGTCTGCGGTGGGGGAATTTTTCTTTAACTAGCATCATTCCTAATCCTCCACAGAGTTTGGAAGTATGAATGTGGAAGTGAATGGAGTGTGTTTCACAGTAAAAGATACTAAAACCAAAGTTAAAATAATTCCTGCAGTTCAACGAGTTATGACGCCATAAATAGTTTAAGCCTAAGCCTCCGATACGACCCTGAAGGTTAAACGGGGTGGCGTCATCAATGCCTGCCAGAGCATCCGTGACTAACCCGGAGTGGTGAGAGTGCGTGATTCCCTAAGACGTCGAACAGAAGCATGCCCTACTATGAATGGGCATCATATTGAGTACCACCTTTAGCGATGGTTTACAAGTGCAGTTCGTATGTAATTGCTATACAAATGAAGGACTTTAAAAAGTTAATGGTTTATGTAGGTATTTCTTCACATTCTACAACACATTGCTGTCTAGGCTCTTTCATTAATGCGTTAATGCAACATCAACTACAAAAGTTGATTGATTAAGGTGTTCCTTTCCTTATGTATAGGACAATACTGAGCATTTTTAGAAAATAATACACGGATTAGTTTTAAACAATTCAAATCATTTTATTCTTTTTTAAAAAAATCCCTTTTAACATTAATATATTTCGGTATTCGATGAAACTAGTCATAATAAATCCAAGATTCTTCACCAGTAATGGTATTCCAAACCAAATTTGAAGTGCCGCCTTTTTGAACAGTTTTTCTGCACCAATCAATGCGTTGTTGTTTTTTAGGGAGTCAGTTAATGTGGAACCATCGACAACGAAGTTTTCTCAAGTCTAACTGTTGATGTAAAATGTTTTGGATTTGACTCGTACCTAATGTCACCCGAATAAATTCATAAGATGTCCGTCGATCTTCTTCCAGAATTGCTCGAACAGCGGCAATATTTTCATCAGTAACAGGAATTCTTGGGCATCCTTCACGAAATTCATCACTAAGAATGAATTTTAAATTCGCTATACCAATTATAAATTGTTGCCTTAGCTGCTTCACCAAATGCATTTCTAATCCTATCCTTGTTTAGGTGTTAATAACGATTTAAAATCGCAAAAAACCTAGCCTGGACATGCTCTCAAGGAAAATTCATTTTTGGGTGAACACAAGATCTTTAAATGATGATAATTAAAAACTATTACAGAAAATCTAACAAATTACACAGTAATCAACTCTCATAACATTAGAAAAGATCTATCAAATATAAACAAATTCCATTTGCCTTTAGAAAGATGGCATTTTAACAATTTTCAGTATCACCCTCGTATGAGCATCTCAGCTGTCAAACATTTATCAGTAGGTAGAGGCAGTATCATAAACTAATATGTAGATATTTCTTCGTCTAACCATTTTAACTCTCCTAAGCAAAGGCAATTTTGTTTTTCATGGTATAATTTAAAACATGTAGTACTTATCTCACATTTAAATTGTACATACGAGTAAAGCAGGTGGACCATAGATAAAATTCTAGTCTTTCACGACATTTAGTCTATGGATATTTTATTACTAAGTACAGTAACCTCTTTTTTATTTCTTTTAACGCCCTCGGGTTTGCATTGTATCGATTTAATAGACCTCAAATAATTTAACATTTATTGACAAACAAGAGAGCCGAATTATTAAAGTTGTGCTACTCCATAAAATTAAAGCTACAGGCCTGAAACAAATTATAGTGCCTTTGCCGTGTACATAATTTACTTCCCAAAGATTTATTTCAATACTGATCCTTGAAAGACATGAAAATACTATTTTTTAGTATCTAGATGACACATTATTTTTAAACTTGAAAAATATTTAATCCGTCCAAAATAGAGCTGTGTCATTTATTTTTAATTACAGCTTTCACAACATGCAGCAAAGGTTTTGAAGTTTCTAATGAAAATAGTATTTGAAAAGCAGTAAATCTAATAAAGATAAAAAATAAAATGACTAAACCCATTTAATTTGACGATGTTAAGGGTACTTGCAAGAATTATAGTGCTCTAAAATTTGGCCAATATACAGACCTAAGGTTGCTTATAGAAAAACTGTTGTATAAAAAAGATTTTTGTTTCTGAAAAATTGGTCAAAATTTCAACCATTCAAATTTTATAGTGTAATATCAGTAGGTTTAACAGTTAATGCTATTATTATGCCTCAAAAGTAATTACAACGAAAAATGATAAATTATCGAAGTACCACTGAAAACAAAATTTCGAAGATGTTTTGCAAGACTTGTTAAATACTTTCACATAAATTATCTTTAAAATTGCACATGAGTGAATGCCCATACAATAGAAAACCACGGAGAATTTGTTTGGCACTTCCTCAGAGGTGCACTACATGGACGAAAGCAACGAAATGAATACCTCGATCACTAACGTTCAGAATATGGCAACAAAACTATAGTAAATCTACCAATGGAGCCTTCTGATGCCTACTTCCTGAACGAACTAGAGGTTAGGTGAGAATTGCGGCTTTAGGAATATTGTGTCATGAATTATGCATGGCGTTGTAAACGGCTCAACGAATCGCAGATTAATTATTAACCCTGGAGCTGTCGTAAATCCTTGTGCCACGCAGAGAGCCATCCGGAAGTTAGTCGGGGGTTGCTGCGAGGAGCCCAGAAGCTAGTGGGTAACCACATGGCACAGATTAAAACTACCCGCTCCTACTCTAGAATGTGCGTTGTGTAGACCAAGCTGAGAATACCGATATTGGTGATTCTTTATGTCTTCATCTTCTTCTACTGCACGGGCTAGAATATATGAACCTGTTACAGCTGCAAATTCCTGTTCTAATCATCCATTCTTGGATCTTCCTGAGTTTCGTCTTCCTTGGTGTCGATAATTTATACTAACTTTTCGTATTCTGTTACATGCTGTTTCCATTTTCCTCTGAATTTTGTTACTGTAGTATTAAGTTCTTCATTATTTGGTTGCGTCATATTTTATTATTTCCTTTTTTTGTACTTTCTTGTTAGTCCTGCTATTGATCTGAGGAATTTCATTTCTACTGACTATATTTTAGCTTCATTATTGGTGTTCAAGGTCCGTATTTCTGAGCCTTAGGTATTAACGAAAACTGAGTTTTATTTATGGAGGCTGTTTTAACTACTGTGGTTCTTAGCGCTCCAATGTATATTGGGCGAGAAAGATCGGGAATTTTGCTCGGAGGCAAACTTCATACTTGAGCTTCTTTTACGCGCCGTAATCTACGACACGGGATCACCGGCTTTAGTTCCCTTCCGAAGGAAGCGATACTCGGGATTTTTACGCCCGAAAAAAAATCCATCGCCCGCAGCTTGAAACTAGAGGCTAGCATGGCACCCCTAGACCACGTAAGACGGCGTAGGTAATAACAGTTATCATTGTTTTATATAGCTTCAGTATTAATTCCTTTCTATCTTTATCTTTTAGTGCTCGCTTGATTATTCCTGTTTGTAATTAAATTTATTTATTCTGTTGTTCATATCTGTTTCACATCTCAAATCCAAGGAAGTTTAATGTTAATACTTGTTCTGTTGGTTTGCTTTCTAAGATTATTTTAGACCGAACAAGAACATTATCCTTAAAGTGGAGTACTCTTAAACAGCAGCACACGTAGGAGAAAGAAACTCGTAAGACTAACCTGGGTGCCATTATTCAAAACCCCAAACGCAATATGCCTAGGAGAAGAAAAACTGAGAAGATAAACCCCTTTTTCTAAGGAATGGAAGTTTTGCAATGGGCTGGTAACTCATCCACGGAAAACTTTGCTTATATAAGCTCCAAAAGGAAAGCATAATGATTATGCTAATTAATAAAAGCAGTTTATGTAACCCTACTGTTATAAACAGATATTCCTGTATTCAATGTCGTGCACAATTGGCTCATTATAGCACGCGTCAAACGTATTTCCTATAGCAATAACGTAGTACCGGTATTCCAAGTTTACGTGACTTATAGAGAAGATGAAACTATTTTGTGATGTTAAATTATATTGAGTTTTATTTATGGGCGCTATTTAACTGCATGGTCCTTAGCGTCCCATTCTATGATGGGCATGAAGGGCTGGTAATTTTGCTCAGAGGCCTCTTCATCAGCCTTCTTTTATGTGCCGTAAATCTACGACGTGGGACACCGGCTTTACTTCTCTTCCGAAACGCCCGAAAAAATCCATCGCCCTCCGCCGGGTTTGAACCCGCGACCTCGGGAACTAGAGGCTAGCATGGTAACCACTACACCACGGAGGACGACATTTTGTGGTGTTCTTCTCTAGATGCAAAAACCTCTGCACATTATTAAACATAGTATATACTTAAAATCTGAATTTATAATTACTTGTCACGCTGTTCTTATAATGGCTACATCACAGTTCGTAACATCTATTCATTTCTTTCGCAGTAAGGTAAAATATGTAAAGAGCTGCCTTATTTATCGGTTCAAGAAACCAGGTAATAAAAAATTAAATACAGGGAGGGAACCGAACCTCTTAAGAGGCACTCGCCTATGTCAGCTTTAGATGCTGATACTTTTCATAATTAGCTCCTACAAATTATAGTGCTAAGATTGCATAAACTTTTGTATACAACTCGTAGATACTTTTAATCAGATATTTGTAAAACTTGTCGCACTCACTGTGGTCCGTGCGACAAACATTCACTCGTGGCATAATCATCAAAATTATTCACCTGTTGCATAATTTACTATTATACGGCTATTATTAATTACTTACGAGTACCTACAAAATTTAACCTTATATGAGAGGATAATAGTGCATCATAAAGATTACCTCGAGAGCAACTGCGAGCTTTAACATGACTTTAATAGATAGGAATTAAAATTGTATGTGTTTTTTAATTTTCCCCAAAGGGGGGGGTTCTAATGGGGTGGGAAATCTGAAAATCGAAATATTTCGCTCATTGTTGGATATTATGAAAAATGTTACATAATAAAAATTTATAAGTATGGTGTTTTTGACAAATTGTGTTATAATTGTGCAACAATTCTATAGGATGAATATTAAAGAAGTAAAACAAATTTTTGGCTACCATTATTAATATACGTGAACCGGTTTCAACGGGAAATATAGTTCCAACGTTATGTTTTAAGTTTTAACATCATAGAAAAAGTCTTATTTTCAAAATGCTACACGAAGTGCGTTACGCAGAGAGGGCGAGAGAGGAGCAGTGAGCGACAAGTGGGTGAGAACAATAGGGGGAAGGAGAGGGAGAAAAAGTGTAGAGAGAAGAAATGACTTAGTAAAACAAAGGGGAAGAGAGTCTTGGATGGTGTGAGAGGGCAAGAGAAAGAGAGTGCGAGGAGTGAGGGAGGGGAGAGAAATAGGAAGGAAAAGAGTGAAAGGGTACAATGGTGGACTAAAGGGTGATAAAGGGTGGTAGGGGTAAGGAGACAAGAATCTCCTCGTATTTTTTTTTTAAGTTCCCTTGGTTACCCAGTTTATCATTACTGTGTTTTGACTGTTTTGCATTACCGCTTATTATCGCAATTACACACACACACACAAAACACCCATGCCCATGGCGGGGCTCAAACCCGAAACCTTTTAACTTGGCGGAGCGCCGAAGATACACACTCCAGCGACCACCGCTACGAGGGCCGGCGTAGTTAATTCAACAACGCAACAGAGCTACGGGTTCCTTTGTTTACTTACTAAAAGGTATAGGTGAACAGGTGTTGAAGAAAGGTGCATTTGATGATAAAATGTTTAATATTCAGTAAATCACTACTGATGTTTGAAACATACAGTACATTAATATACTTAATTTGCCATCAGAGATCATCGGTTATAAATAAAGCTGTTACCACCATTTGTACAATTAGTTTTATAGTAGTAATGCACAAAATGAAGACAAATTCTTAGTTAATACTAACATACTAAATTAAACAAGGCTACCTAATTCAATTAGGGATTTAATTACGACGCTTATAGTAAACACATTTGCAAAGGTATTATTACTATTATTATTATTCACAAGGAAACACTAAAGATGATTCCACTTGGTAAAACTGTTAGTACTTACTCTAAATGACAGGTTTACTTTAATCCTTTCCTTTCTCCACTTTAAAGCCCAATGCGTTCCTGTTCCAAAATAATCTCTGTAAAAGCTGCGCTTCCTTAAATTATGCTGCCCGCTTGTCATCGCGGAAAGGTAGATATGAAGACGGCGAGAGAGGAGGGACAGAAAATAGAAGAATCACTCTGCTGTATCCGACCTACATGAACATAAAGGATATTTCATCTCAAAGCTCTTCACATTTTTGTCGCATTATACGTTTTCTGCAGTGTATATTAACGCTTTTGCGAGTAAATTATGCACACTCGGAAAACAGTAGCATTTTTCTCTTCGGAAAAAAGCTGTTTTTAACTAACTAAAAGCCAGTGAGAGTAAACTGCTTTTTTCTCTATTTCCCCATCCTGTAATATTACCTGTGCTGGCTTTGGAGTGAAAATGACAGGTGTTTCTATTTTTGTTACAGAGAAAGAGCTTTCAATGGCGTTATCACTCCAATGCACAGGCAAAACTAATGTGTAACAGTTACATTACTTTTCTACAGCCTTCATTTGTTTTCAGAACTATTCAGCAATAGGTAAGTCATACAAAAACTGATTCATTTCTCTCAATCCTTACAAATACTTGGAACATATTTTTAAATACGTAAACAGCACTGAAATATGTCGATCTGGGTGGCTCAGTTGGTTAGGCGCTGGGCTTCTGATCCCAAGGACGCAGGTTCAAATCTGGTCCAGACTAATGGATTTTAAGTGGGCTTAAAAGCGTTCAGCCTCATGCCAGCAGATTTAATAATATGTAAAAGAACTCTTGCGGACAAAATTCCTGCACAAAAGTGGGCCTGATATCATTCTGAAACTTGACAGCATTGTTAACAAGGAAATATATTTTTTACACCACCGAAATATTCGCTTTGTGACTTGAGAAAGATATTTAATTGCTTTAATCGCAACTGATGCGCTAGCTTACCCTTTCCATTACTCTATCCATGAACCTATAATAATCTTAAACGACATTCGCCTAACATTCCAGTGTTCGCTTAGAATTTGGGATTATTTAAATTAAGGAGAACGAATATTTCCAATCATTAATGTCAATAAAATTCCTCTTGGATATAAACTGTATATTTTAATTACCTATATCTACATTTTTGTTATGCTATATTTTGTATAATTTCCTATTAAAATTGTAATTTTAATGGACGTAGTTTCACAAGATATATACGAAACTTAAAGATACATATTTTATTCGCCATACCAATATTTCATTCAAACTTAGGATGCTTTAATATGTTGGAGTCCTTTAAGAGAAGGAAAAGCATAAGGAAGTTTATTGTTGAAAATATGGAAGAACTGCTTGAGAGTTTTCATCTATATATTTACAAAGTTTTGTTTAATACATTATAAATGTTCAATGTGTCCACCGTTTGCTGCATGGCAAACATCTGCGCGATAGCCAAACTCGTCCCACACACGAGCACGGTAGCAGTGATACGGTTCCGCAGGTCGTCCAGAGTTGTAGGTAGAGGGCGGGACGTAAAGAGCTTCCTTAACATAACCCCATAAGAAATAGTCACATGGGGTGAGATCAGGAGACCTCGATAAGGCCTTCATTTACCCTGCGACCTATCCAGCGCTGAGGAAGGAATTCGTTCAAAAAGCCTCGCACATCGCTGTGCCAATGCGGCGGAAAATGAGTCCTGTGAATCTTTCATAATTTGAGGGAACAGCCATTGTTCCAGCAGGTCCAGGTACGTTATCCAGCTAGAGGTTTTTTCCGCAAAGAAAAATGGTCCATAAACCTTTGTACGGGATAAAGCACAGAACACGTTTACCTTCGGTGAGTCTCTTTCGTGTTGCAATGTTGAATGTGGATTTTGCAAACCCCATATGCGAACATTGTGTCTGTTGACTTTTCCACTAAGGTGGAAAGTCGCTTCATCGCTAAAAATGATACGCTGTAGAAACGCGTCATCCTCCATCATTCATAGCACATAACCACAAAATTCGAGACGCTTCTATTTGTCCTTAGATTTAAGAGCCTGCACAAGTTGTAATCGGTAGGGCTTGTACAGCAAACGCCGTCTCAGAACTTTCCATACAGTTGGTTGGGGTATTCCAAGTTCTCTACTATCTCTATGGGTAGACTTACGTGGACTGCAAACAAAACTGTCTTCAATCCGTTTGACGTCCTCCTCTGACACACGCGGTCGCTTCTGCTTTTTCCTTTACACACAATTCCAGTCTTTTAAATTGCGTAAACCAACGGCTAATGCTGTTCCTAGTTGGTGGTTCAATACCGAATTTGCTACTAAATGCTCGCTGCACTACAATTTGCGAACTCAATAACGCAGAAAACCTTATGCTCCACAGTAGCCATCTCACTACGTACTGACAGTGAAACGCAATGGCGGTCTATTGCGTGAGCACTCTACCGGCCGCTTCTAAAACCATCACCACCCGCCCAAAAAAAAACTTTAAACTTCCTCTTTTCATTGTAATACAAATTGTTCATGTTGGATTTGTACTTTAATAAATACGAATTTTATAAAATGGATCCACCATTTAAAATCATCCTGTATATATACATATACATATATATAATTCTTTCTTGGTGTTGCAATTTTCACAAACGGCAGTGTGTGTGAGTGTGTGTAATGTATATATATATATACACACACACACACACACACACACACACACTGCCGTTTGTGAAAATTGCAACACCAAGAAAGAATTTCCTGAATAACTGCAAACTTGGGGGAAGTGTAGAAGAGTGTGCAAGCAATAAGTGATTAGGTACGTGGATGGGGTACACGTAGGCCGTGTAAAGCCCTCTTGTGTCGGTTCGACAAGGTCAGTGTTGAGCCCAGTATAGCCAGTGCAGAGCTGTCAAACAAGGTGGAAACAATAAAGTAAGCGCCAGTATTCCTCGTCGGCATCAAAGGGAGCCATATCGGCATGTGAGTGAGTTCGAACGAGGCAGAATAATCGGTCTCCTGGAAGCAGGTTTGTCATACAGTGGCATTTCGGCTGTACAGGTCATGCTGCTACAACAGTGATGCGTGTGTGGAAGCAGTGGATACATGAAGATCGTACGCAGCAAAGAGCGGGTACTGGACCACGGAACATGACCACAGCACGGGATGATCATCATCTTGTTCGCATGGTGAAAACAGACCGTACAGCTTCATCCTCAGTGTTGGCTTTGCAACAGGTGTAAACTTGTCTGTATCAACGGTTCGTCGCCGTCTGCTGCAGGTTGGACTGGTTGCATGCATGCCATTACATCGGCTTCCATTGTCCAAAAACCATAAGCTCTTCCGACTGCAATAGGCAAGTGAACATCGTCATTGGGGTGCTGAGTGGCAAAATGTAGTCTTTTCGGACGAGTCCCGCTTCAATGTGTGCTACAATGATGACCCCATACGTGTCCGGCGGTTCCGTGGTGAGCGCAACCTGGAGGGCTGCATTGTTGAGCAGCATGGCGGACAAACACCAGGTGTGATGGTTTGGGGCACCGTTGGTTACAACAACCTATCTCGCCTCCTACGAATTGAGGGCACTTTGAACAGCAACCGTTATCTAACGGAGGTTGTAGAGCCAGTATAAATTTTTTTTGCTCAACAAAAATTTTGATTTTCTTTTTGTAGTGCTAAAGCCGCGTCTTTGGGCATTCTGTTACTATGTCTTTGGAATTTTTGTTTTATTTCATTATATTTGAGGCGAAATTCCAAATACTTAAACAATTTTGCATGTAGGTATAGGGTAGTTTGGGATGGAGGAGATTTTTTCTTGAAGATCTTGTCACATCCCTGGAAGATACTAAACTTATATATCAAGTTTCATTTTTATCTAACATTTAGTTTTTCTAAAGGTTTAGGGGCCCCAATATGTGTATTTCTGGTGAAATCTCGATATCGAATTTTTGGGTGAAATGCAATCTTTCTATACTTACTAGAGGCTGGTAGAGAAAGTAATAATACCAGTTTTTAAAATGCATTTTTATATACTGAGTAACAATGAAATAGGCATTCCAAATGCTAAATATTTAGAAAACTAAGACATTTAGAAGCATGAAAGTGTGTTTTTATGGACTTTATATAAAGTATACAATTCAGATGTCTGGATTCATAACTTAGATGTTAATAGTTGTATGGAGGAAGAGAGAAACCGTATACATCTTAGGTAAGGTTGTGAAGAGCCATTACTGCGAAGTCTTGAAACCGCTGCTGCAGTGTTCCCCATCTCACGCCATCTGGCCACCACATTTGCATCGGTTGTGAGCAAGAGACGTGGCTCCGCAATCATACATCCCTGTTGGAAACCTCCCCACCGCGGGCCGTTTTTCATTGATTTCCCCGGGATATACGCCTCGGTAGCCCAGACTCATCAACCATGAGTTGCACCAGCTGAGACCGACACTAACGGGAGAAATTGCGTCCAACTGTTTCTTGTCAAGACATGTCATTTGCTACCCCGAATCTGGAAACACTCTTGCTCTGGCCAAAGTGCTACCTTACTTTTTAGTTACCGCAATAAAATTACATTACTCACATAACTTTTAAAGTTAAGAACTAAACTTAAGGCAGTATTTTTAACACTTGAATAATTTCCATTAAATTATATAATATGTAAATTCAATAACAGCCCGCCTTGAAGCAATATGTATGTAATAATTTGTAAAACAATGTATGCAACAGTCATTGCAAATGCTTATATTATTGTAAACATGTTCAATAATGTTATGTGAATGCATTAAGTAATTCAATAGCGTAAGAGCTGTGAGAATAATGAGTTTAAAGTTGCTAACAATGAGGTAACAATGAAGTAACCTTGAGGCAATAATGAGTTTAAGAGTTTAAATGCTACTAGTCATGATTAGGGCAGCAATAATGTAAATTTTGTGACAGTTTAAAAATAGCCAATCAACAGCCAGAAAAAGCTTTAATTAAATGCAGGTATTCTATTGGACTAGGATTAGCCAAATCAGAGACTTGAAATACAGAAACTTGCGGGTTTGGACGGTTGAAATATGTTCAGTTGCCTGCAGACCTTGGTAGTGACCGGATGGAAGATGTGTTCTCTAAAGAAATATTATGTATTCGTGTGAAACGAAAATTATGTATACGCATTAACAAAGTGCAAGTATTAAATTAAAGAATCTCACAGCTCTTGATATCAGTGTAGTGCTATTTAATTTGTGTCAAGGATTAATAAAAGAAGTGAATTTAAACTTAAAATCTGTGTAAGGCTACATTCTTGTCGCACCACACCCTGATTAAGAGAAACGTGTTTCTAAAGTAATACTGACGCAGCCGAGGCAAAAATAAACATAAATAATATCTATATAACCAGTTTAATAATAATAGTTAATATTTTTTTTAAACTTGGAGCGTAACAACAAAAATACATCTTCAAATCATCTTTACATACGTAGCAGTATATTACCTAACAAACAATCTTGTTAAAATTGGCTTACCAAAGCGTGGTGCAAACTCCTACAATAAAACAATCCACTTCAAATTGGCGTCCATACGTGGAGCAGAAAAACACCTACTTCAAACTGAAGTTCAAGAAGCCCTATCCCGCCATTGCTAAATTTTCTAATTTGTTGACCCATTATCTCTGAAACTATTTAAGCTTTAGACTGAAATTTGTAAAGGATGTATTTGTATGCCCTCCAAATTTACAGATCTACGTTTATACAAAACGTTTACTTATTAAGGATAATGCCAGTTTTACTTTTTCTACCACGTACATAGTAGGAAAAAGGTATTGCATTCCACCCTAAAATTCCGTATCGAGATTTCACCGGAAATATATGTTTTGGGGCCTTGTGAATGCAATAAAAGTATTTTATAAGACAGATTCATGAGTGTGGGTATCTGTTTGTGTCTGTGAACAGCATAACTCAAAAACGAAATGTCGATAATTACCAAACTTGTTATTTAAGTTTAGAACCTTCAAAAAATGCAACAAGAAGATTTTCAAGAAAATTCCCCAAAATCAAACTATCCTTTACATGGAACATTTTTGTAAGTGTTTTTAAACGGCTCTAATGATTTTGTTTAAAATGCCTATGCTTAAGCTATTTTCATGACAATACAATGTATATCTTGCATTTTTGCCTCTGATTTCTCTTTATTCTGAAAAAGTTTTGCATAATTGCTAGACCGTAAGAGAGAAACAAAACCTCATACACAAAGATATAGATTTCGTCGAAGGACAAGTTTTTCGGTGTTTTGTGGCTTTAACCATTTCCGAGATATTCTTTGTTATTGGTTTGAATTTTCAATAATTTATACTTTTGTCAAATGTAAATCGATTTTTCCCCTTTCTTTTTCATGTTCATGCACAGGGAACAGAATTTCAAAGCCATTACATAGCGAGTGGCTTTAAAGAAGATTTGAGTATCGCTTTACTTATTGTATTCTTATACCTACAACCAAATGAATAAATGTGTAATGATGGTTGATCTGTATCAATAATAATTTGTAGAAGAGTGAACAGAGAATGTGGTGTGAATGCAACACAGAACTTTTGAAAAATTAACCAACCGAGTCATTAACACCAAGTAGATGCACAGAATCACTTAAAATTTTGGGAAAAGGGTCGTTATGAGGCAGTATTTTATATTACAACACTGTGAATGCCAGAGTGATTGTACTGTAAATTAACATTATTGTATGACAATGATTTGAGATATTTGTTAATTATAAGCACTGTTAGGAAATAAGTTTACACGGCCTCACTGAAACTGACAATAGGGGCGGATAACAATGAAACGGGGGGTGAGTTGTTTATTAATTAGAAGAGACAAACAAATGACGTCAGAGTAGCGTGCCTTTCTTTAGAAATCTTCCCTAGAGCATATGTGTTCGTAATTTTGATTGGATATAAAAATAGACGCTAATGTTGGCGCGCTTTAATAACCAATAGCAGCTCTATTATAATGTTTAGGCATATCGGGGTGAGGGAGTATAAATTCTAAAACCGGAGACAAGTATCGCACAGTTCAACAGAATCATTCACGGGTTACAGGTCGCGCAGTTTAACAGAATCATTCACGGGTTACACGTCGCGCAGTTTAATAGAATCATTCACGGGTTACACGTCGCGCAGTTTAACAGAATCATTCACGGGTTACACGTAGCGCAGTTTAACAGAATCGTTCACGAAGTACACGTTACGCAATTCTGCAGAATCTCTCGCGTCGTAAAGCTAGTTATGAAATACGCGAATTAATAATGTGCGGCAAATAAGTGATTATAGTTACATTCGAAAATATAACAGTTTCAGTCGGGCGTGTATCAAGAGTAAATATGTGAAATTAATGAAGTGTGACGGTAATAAAAGTGTAAAAAGAAACCACATGGCTTGTGTACACAGAAGCTTACGTACAATATTTTTGCTGCAGAACTTCCCCTAAAAGATGGGCTAAAGTTTATCTCTCTACTCCATAGTATATAAGAGTTACGATAAAATGGGAGTAACATAATGTGGTAGAATATTCTATTAGGCTTTAAGCGTACTCGATAACCAATTACGAGAAAATTATAAAAAATAAACCCTCAAACATTGCAGAATTAGGATCCAATTTGCAGTTTTGTTCTTCTGAGCATTAAAACGCCCAAACACCGCCGACTTGTACAAATAACAGGAATTTTTAAAATTTTATTACTCCATGACCTTATATTTGTATATTTTGCCATTTTCGAATTTTTGTTGTTTCCTTTAGGTTTTCAATATACGTTGTTTCAAGATGAATGAAGATATCCAAAGAAACCGTTCTTGATTTCAGATTTAATAAAAATGCTACATTATTTATTGCTTGTTTCGGAAAAAGATTCATTTTTGTAGACAATTAAGGGAACATAGTTAAAAAATAAAACCTTAAGTTAAAAGTTAAACATTTTTAAATGCTCATAACGTAGGACATTTCACGTATAACTAGATTTTAATTGTTCGAAAATAGTTTACTTAGAAACTTAGGCTCAGGGGAGCAAAAAATATACATATATATATTCTACAAGAATTATATTGAACATATTTTGGATAAAATGTTCATATAATTATTAAAATATGTGGAAATTAGCAATATCAAATTCGAGTATCCTTAAACCTTTCTCAAAGGCCTGCCATAGGACATATTATAAAATAGCTAATTAAAACTAAGTCCGTTTCTGCTTTATCTTATTGGACCATGCATTAATGACAGTATTTTGTGAATGATTTTGGTATAAAAACATCGGGGAAGTGATGCTACCGCACGCTTGCTAATGACTCCAACTACAATGGCGGAAAGGGGAGGGAATTTTTTGTTTTTGTATTGTTTAACACCTGTTCTTACTACACGATCAACATAGGAGGGATAGTAATTACAAAAGCAACATGGCAGGTAGCTTAATAGTAGACGAAAATATCACGTTATGTCCATGAATATAAAGATTGAAAAACTTTTTAAAGACAGTGATTCATTACATCGTTCTGAGTAACGATGTGAAGAATTTGCATTTATTTGCCGTCCACCCTTTATAAACAAATTCAAATTAAATACATTACAATTTTCACAAAATAATTAAATTTCAACATCACTTAATTTACTATGAATATTTCACCTTAAGATAATCTAATTCCCATATTAAACTGCAAATGTACTCGCGTTCAGTAAAAATTGGTCTCCAATTTAAAAATAGTTATAGTAGCAAAATAAACGGAGAGAAAATTCCAGTTTTTAATATGAAAGAAGAAAGAAAGATAGAAAGAAAAAAAATTACGGTTTACGTATTCTAGCACTTTACAACATTAATTAGTTCTCTGTTTTTAAATTTCAGGGATTATTAAACTTTTTCGTGTGTACTGTTTAAAATATTATTTTATATAAATTTAGTACAGCAACTTGTTCGGTGTAATACATGTAATAGCAGTGAAAATGGGGTTTGATCTGAAGTAGGTAGTTTGTTACATTATTTGCATCACGCTTTGGGCGTCAATTTGAAGTATATCGTATTGAAGGAGTTGTATTATATTTCAACTGTCGGGGAACCGAACTTGAAATAGTTGCAACCGCACGTATGGTATAAAGTTTCCGGTATCCTTCGCCCTAAGTATAAAAATATTATTAACTTTATAATTGAACTGTTTCTTTAAATGTTATATATTTATGTTTGCCTCGGCTGCGTCAGTATTATTGTTAGAGACACGTTTCTCTTAGCAGGGTTGTGGTGCGACTTAAGAATGTAGACTTACACAGATTATAATTGTACTTCACTCCTTTTACTAATACTTGATACGATTTAAATAACACTTCACTGATATAGAGCTGTGAGATTCTTTTATTAATAACTTGCACTTTTTAACGTAAACTATTTTTCGTCTCCCACAAAATGCATATTAAATTTCTCGAGGACACATCTCGCATCTGATTGGTAACACTGTCCGCTAGCAACGCGTCCTGTTATGAGCACTGTATGCAAGCAACTGAATTTCAACCGCCTAAACTTGTAAATTTCTGTATTTCAAGTCTCTGATTGGCTATTCCTAATCCAATAGAATACCTTCATTTAACTTAAGCTTTTTTCTGGTTCTTAATTGGCTATTTTATAAACTATCACATAATTTACATCATTGCTTCCAAGAATCACAAGTAACATTTAAACTTTCTAATTTATTATTGCCTCAAGGTTTCCTCATTGTTAGCAACTTTTAACCTATTATTCTCACAGCTTCTACATTATTAAATTACGTAATATATTCACATAACATTATTACACATGGATACAATAATATAAACATATAAAATGATTGTAATATACTCTTTCTATGTCTTGTTACATAAAATATTGCTTTAAGGTGAGCTGTTATTGAATTTATATATTATATAATTAGACTGAAATCATTTAAGTGTTAAACATACTGCCTCAGATCTGAAGGAGGAAAAAAACACGTCTTTTACCATATAAATTTATTTCTCCAATACATTTATATGGTTATATGATCTAATATATTGACGGTATTTTCAGTTATCATAAAAACTGTTGTACTAAATAATATAAAATAATTCTGTAAACAGTATAATTGAAAAAGTTGAAAAATTGATCGAATTTTCAAAAGATTATAAAAAAAATAAAATGCTGGAAAAAACCCTACAATATGTTCACTATATAATTGTTTATGATTTCTGAATATTAAGCATGATAATTTTATCTTCATTAATGCCTGCCAGTTTTATTTTTAAATGGATACGTGTAGTGAGAGTCACTGTAAACTTAACCTATACTGTGCAGGATCTATCATTATTTATTTTAATGTCCCAATCTAGAGCTTATAAATTCGAAAAAACTCTATACATAAGTGTGCTATAATATAATCAACAAAATTCTGTTAAAAAGCAAGAGGTTTAGGGCTTAAGAAAAATAAAACTATTAATTGGAGAAATCAAGTATATGAATGAGAAACAAAGTGAAACAAGTTGTATTTAATTAACACCGACATAAAAGATTTGAGATGTAAAATAAATTATATTAAGGGATTATTTTGTTGCAACACAACAGACTTGTGCTATCAAACAAAATAAGTGTCATTTTCTTCCGAGCTTAAACGCACTTTATTTCAAGACTCTCGTCAAAGTGAAATCCCGATATTACTTTTCTTCTCAGCCAATGAATATTTTACATTTTTCATCAGTCTCTATAATGTATTTACATGTACGAGGTAAAGACTAGTATTTTAATTAATCTAGCGAATTCTTCCAAAATCTATAGAATTTAATTAAGTAGAATTCATGAGACGATCTCTTCTTTTTTAATTATAGAAATTACGTCAGCTCTCTGAATATCGGACAAGTTACTAGGTAGATATAAAATGCTATTTTGAAAGGGAACATGTAAGACAAAGAGTAAATTAGTTGGGGAAATACTGGTATAATTACACTAAATGATTATGAAAACTCCTTCCTCTAGAGAAGATCAAATTAGAGATACCAAAAGAAATACGATATTTTAAGAGGAGAGTTAATGAGATCTAGAGTAGTTTTATGTAAAACTAGTTAACTTACTCAGTGTGGCACGGGTGCATTTTTAGATTAGATTAATACTGTATTACTTTCATTAACCGCCACTTACTCTTTCTTCGTCGCGTTCTGAAAAATTCACGTCACGTCCGTAACACTATTCTTTAATGTTCTGTTCCACTAAAACCTCAAGGAGTTCATTCACAATGTCAGAGCATTTCTTGCTCAGTAAAGAAGTCCAGAGTTTAATCAGCGTTGTGGGTAGAGTTCGAGAGTAGGGTGATCTGAAATTTCGATTCTCAGGATTGACATAAATATTTTCGAAAATAGAGTATCTTATTTAAAACTAGTTGAAAACCTCAAAATCTATCACCTTAAACTATATACCCATAGAGATGAGAAACTAAAAAAAATATCTAATGTGCTACATTCAAATGACTTTCTCTACCCTTTATCGCTTCTTAGTGGGTTTACAAACTATTCTTACTAAAGCTTATTTTTCTATCTACTACATTTTAATCCAAATAAACCCTTGCAGAAATATCTACAATAAACGTTTCGTTATAAATACAAATAGAACAGTGACAGTCAAATGTTTAAGAACTGGACGCTATATGCTGCCCTTAAAACTCGATACTGTTTCCATACAATCACGAGAAACAACTGAATGTTAACAGCACTTTAATATATGGGCAATGTACAAACGAAAAATTCGAACCTTTAATAACAGATATATCAGAAATGGCTTATGCAGCACTTATGCAGCAAAAAAATAATACAAAAAAATACTTATTTGAAATAAATTGTGTATTTTAAAGACATCTACATTTTTGTGTAGTTCGTTATCGTCTGTCGCTTAACGTTTATCAGTTAAATAATTATACAAAACTCCTTCCAAATGAAGAAAACTTTACAAGCTATTCCCAGAAAATTCAAGACATATATTTTGTCATACAAATATATTTATTATGTGGCATTTAAAATCAAAATCGTTAAGAGCCATTTTTTATAAAATCAAAAACTTCGATAAATGTTCCATGTAAAGACTAGTTTGGATTGGGTGAATTTTCTTGAAAACCTTCACATCTTTGGAAGGTAATGAACTTAATTACCAAGTTTGATACTATCCGACTTTTCGTTTTTAAGTTATACCTTTCATAGGCCCTTTTTTATTCAGGGATCCACAAAACATGTATTTCCGGTGAAATCTCGGTATCAGATTTTTAGTGAAATGCAATATCTTCTCTATCTACTATGTACTTGGTAAAGAAAGCAAAAATGAATAGCCGTATAAATACTTTGCTTGTATTTAAATCGAATTAACCCTTAAACACGTGAGACAAGTGGGAAAAGGTTTTAAATTGACGTTTTTTTGTGTTTTCTTATTTATACAAATTTCCAACAGTTTTTTTTAATTAATACGTACGTGACAATATTTAAATTTTAAATCTTCTGTACACACTAATGAGGCACTACATAGGAAACCACAAGAGATAAATGTTAAGACAGGTTAATTGTAGAGTTCAGTTTTAACATAAAGGTCTTTTGTAGCGTTCGCTGTTTCTCAATAATATCTTTGTTCTATGTTTAAACTTTCACCACAGAGGAAACCGCTGTTAACACGTTCTTTGTTTTTTCTGTAAGATCTCTCTTATAACGAAACTGTGATATATAAAGAGATTACTTATTTATGCATCTTGTATATAAGAAAGAAAATATTGTCCCATTTGACAGAATTGCTAATAAAATATTGTATAAGTTTACTCTTTAATTACTTGGAATTTCTTCAAATTTTTTTTGGTGGTGTCGTTCACGGTGGAAGGAAACCTCGTGCAGCATCTCACAGCTTTTATTCCATCTCTAGAGTCTATTGATAGTTCAGTGTGTAATGAGTATTCAATTTTAGTATATGCTATGCCTGTGAAACTTATGGAGGGCTAAGTAATTTGAAGTTAAAAGCAAAGCGTGCGAGATAGACCAAATGTACATTACGGAATGAAACAAGAAAATAACGATAAGCTTACAAATTTATGGCGATTGCTTTGGTAATATACCGAACAAAAAACTGGAGTATGCACAGATTGGATAGAAAAATAAATGTACGTGTTCGCTCGACTATAAGAGCCGGCTACATCGGAACAAGCACATTATTGACATTAACTAAAATAGGACTGTATCTTCTGATTCGCATCGGGCGCACGTAGCACAAGCAAATCCCTGGCGGATTCTTGCAAAGAAAGCTTATCCCTTGCTTGCTGATGAAGTAGCATTTCCGAGCAGTGGACAATATTGCTTCCAACCAACGAGTGGAGCTTTAATTCTAGTAAAAGATTCAAATCAGTCCACACTGTGGTGTGGCCAAAACATTCGGTGCGTGAAATGCGGGCGTCTGTCAACCAAAAGGGGTGGGAAACATTCGATTTGGTTTTCTCTCTCTTACACCTTACGTTTTATAAACCCCGAACAAGTGCTTACATATGGTATTTAGTTTATCTTTAAATTATTTGCCTCCCTACCCTTTTCCTAGCATGTTTTGTTTAAAACTACCCACATGATGCAATGTACATGATGTTTAATAGCTTTAGCACAGCTTCTTCGCAGTAAACAAAAATAAAATATGACAGGAATCGTTGACAGTATTTGCTCTTTCCATTAAAGTAAGTGTCCTGCGCCTTGGCGAGTGGTCTGGTTTTCGTCCACGATGCGCTCTGGTTCATCCCGGGTTTTAGGTCCCGCGTATAGGACCGGTGCTCACTCAGCATCGTGAGGAAAGTGAGGAGCTGCGATAGGCAGCGGTCCTGGCCTCGTGAGCCAACTTTATGGCTGGGGATGCGTGATACTGGCCACATCATCTCCCGTATCGGTTGTATGATCGCCCTGCTCTGCCACGCGTACGTGGCGTGAGGCTAGCAGTCGGGTTTGCAGGCCCAGGCCCTTCACGGGCTGTAGCGCCACAGAGTTCATTTATTAAACTAAGGTTGAAAACTAATATGTTTTAAAAAACTGCAGTATAAAAGTGATATTCAGAAGTTTATTCCAGAAAACAAAATATGTTTTTGATATTAAGGCTAATGTTTCCACAGAATGTTTTCAGAATTTTAATGACGAAATTGGCGCCACGTGAGCAGTTTAATTAAATTGTTAATTAGTTACTAATTAAAATTAATGTCGGGAATCCAGCTGAGCTTATGGAAGTGAACTTCAGCTATACGTAGTTAAAATGTCAGCTTTATCGACTAAGCATTGCAAAATTCGTGAATTTCAAGGCACTGCTCCCTTAGAGATGAGAAAATAAATTCCTGAAATATTAGTAACCACCCTAGAAAGGGTAATGAGTGTGAAAAAGCTCTGTTTCAACTTAAAACATTTATAGAGGTAAATAAAACTGGTCTAAATCTGTTTTAGGCAGATTAAATCCCTGTAGGTAATGGTATCATGTTGGCCGGATTTGAACACATGATCTCTGATGTGAAGATTTTTTCTAGTGGAAAATTCCTGAGCCTGGCTTCCTTCGAAAGGGAATTACAAGTCGATGCTCTCGTGTGATGACTGTTCGCATGTTTAAGAACAAGCAAAATTTGTGGACCATTTTACAGTCAACACGTGCTCTCGAGAACCACCTTGTAGGCGCTAAGCTAGCCATAACTGCGGACTCCTGGTAAATAATGGTACTAGGCGAAGAAGGCTCCAAAGAAGGCGAAGACAGTTCCATCTGCAGGCAAGTCGTGGCGTCAGTTTTTTGGGATGCGCATGGGATAATTTTCATTGGTTATCTTCAAATACTGATTACAGAAAATCTGACTAGACGTCCTCTGCTTCCTAGTTGGAATGACAGAAACAGTCAGTCAGTCACAGGTGAGACACTTCATTATTTCCATGACTACTTGGGCGCTGCTCCAAATGAGGTTATAAAAATATCTCACTTCTTTCTTCAGGAAAGGGTCCTCTTTAGAATTCTGATCATCTGCCACCCTACCCCTCAATCACATTCTTAAAGAGCTTTCTCTCATCGGTATTAATCTCACGAGGCTTCCTTTTGCTTTCTGTCTACACTTTCCGATAACCTTCGTGTCAGATTTGATCTATTGAAACCAAGGAAATGATTCATTTGGAGGCAAAAAGTTGTCCCATCTTTCCTCTTCCAATTTCACACTACCTATTTCTGTTGCCTCTTCAAACCTTGTATATTACATTCTCAAGGAAATTTTAACTATGTAACTGTCCCAAAAGACATGTTCATTCAAAGTAAGCCGAGAAATGCTCTGACTGCAATGCATTAAACTTTATGTTAACATTCATTTTTCCCTGTGTTTAGAAGTGTTAGAAGACTGCACCATAGTCGAGTGGTTAGCGCTCTGGCTTCTTAAACTAGAGGTCTCGGATTCGATTCCCAGTTGGGGCGGGGAAATGTTTGTTTAATTAGAATGATTCCCTATTCTCCGCAGAGTCTATAAGTATGCATGCGGAGTGAATGCCAGTGTGTTTACGAGGGCAGTCCCAGAAGTACCCGACCTGACGTATATATAGCGGTTGTTGTTTCAAACAAATGACTGGTAGAAAGTACCACCCTTATAAAGCTTAAGTTTGAAGTTTGACGATGCTACGTTGTTTAGTAATTATTTGGTAGCCATTAATAGTGAACTCTCTCAGCGAATTTGTAAACATGGATAAAACTGGTTATCGTTATGTGATACAATACTTTCATTTGAAAGGTCTTAGTCCAACTAATATTAAAGCTGAGCTAGATTCACTCTGGGGGAGTCTGCTCCTTCGTTTACAACAGTAAAATATTGGGTGCAGAGTTCAAGCGAGGCCGTACGAGCTGCCAAGATAAACATCGCAGTGGTCGACCAAATGAGGTGACCACGCCAGAAATTGTGAAGAAAATCCACAAAGTGGTATTGGATGACGTAAACTGAAAGTGTGCGAGCTGACAGACATCGTAGGCAATTCAAAAAGTGCTGTACATCGCACACTAACTGAAAATTTACACATGAGAAGGCTGTGCGCAAGATGGGTGCCGCGTTTACTCACAATGGAACAAATGCAGCGTCGTGAGGATGTTTCAGTCGAATGTTTGACGATGTTTCGCTGCAATAAAGCCGAGTTTTGCGTCGATGGATGAAACATGGGTCCATCCCTTCACTACTGAGACGAAGGAACAGTCAAAACAGTGGATTGAAAGAGGAGAATCGGCCCCAAAGAAGGCGAAGACAGTTCCATCTGCAAGCAAGATCATGGCGCCAGTTTTGTGGAATGAGTATGGGATAATTTTCATTGAGTATCTTAAAAAAGAAAATCAATCAATGGCGAGTATTATGAAATCGAGCATAAAAGGCAGCATTTAGCGAAAAAGAAAGTTCTGTTTCATCACGACAATGCACTGGTTCACACATCCATTATCGCCATGGCCAAAATCAATGAGTTAAAGTTCGAAATGCTTCCTCATGCACCCTATTCTCCAGAATTAAACCCCTCTGATTATTTTCTGTTTCCGAAGTTGAAGAAATGGCTTGGTGGTAAAAGATTTGTCAACAATGAAGAGGTGGAGTTTGCCGTTGATGGCTATTTTGCAGAACTCGAGGTTCTCACTATAAACAGGGTATCGAAGCAATTGAACATCGCTCGGAAACGTGTATCGAGCTAAAAGGAGACTATGTAGAGAAATAAAGATGTATTTTCCCAGAATTTGTGTGTGTGTGTGTGTTTTTTTATGTGGGGTACTTCTGGGACAGCCCTCGTACTAATACAAATCATCAAAAACCACGTCAAGTTAGTTGTTTCTAAAGTCAAAGCCCCCTCCCCCCATATGATCCCAGAAATTAAAGGGGGCTATACAAATGAAGCGATGAAAAGTTATAAAATGGCTGCCGTAAATAAAGACACGGATTGGAGACGGACACAATAAATTATAGCAAAGGTTCCGGGAGTGATTCCCCGCTGGAGGTTAGGAACATTTCTTTAGCAAGCATTATTCGCTGTCCTCCCTAGAGTCTAGAAGTATGACAGAGTGTAAATGTGTGTGCAAATTTAGTTTTTATAATATAAACCCAAAGTAAACAAAACAAAAGATACACATAGTATACGAGTGAACATCATTACCGACGAGCAAGTGTTCCAAAGGCAAAGCTCTGAGCAAAATTACCGGTCTTTCACGCCCAATATAGAATGCGGTACTGAGAACCACAGCAGTCAAAGAGCGTCCGTGAATAAAACGCAATTTAATTTAATTTCCACTGATATCATCTTAGATGATAAAGGCGGCATATAAATGGACTAAACAAAACAACGTATAGCAGATAGAAACTTATGTTATTTGCCTTATTTCCTGCCTCTTTTCATTAAATAATCCATGAGAAAAGGGAATTTTTAAAGTAACCATATTCCCCAAGATAGTCAGTGCATGTCAATTGCATATACATTAAAAACAGGGAAGTACATAGCATTAAGTTCATAGAGTAACGTCAAGATATTATTGATAATTTGTATCACATATAATTTTACTAGAGATTTAGATAGTCAAGGTATACATTTTCTTCATGGGTTGGAATTGTGGATTCTCCCTTCCAAACCATGATGGTCTGGATCACAACATGGGAGAAGGAGCTTTTTAAAATCTCATATATATGCTTCAAGTCATTATTGATGTTGCATACATCCCAAGTATCTTTAATGCTGTGAACCTCATGAATAAGTAAAATATTGTATCAAAGAAAAACAATATATGCGTAACATTCACATGGCATTCTGTACCTTTAAAATGCATTTCATATGATTTCCAAGATGTAAATGTGTCACAGCCGTGTCTTTCAATCACAGCAGCAATTTTGATACAGGAGTTAACAAGTTAATAGCGAAATTCCGAAACACAGCATTTGTAAATGATTTTATTCTATAAATTCAATGGAAAATTTCCTATTAGAGATTTCATATAACACTTCAAGTGAATATATGTAGTTATTATTTGCAAATAATATAGCCTACATATGTTTTGTATTGTTGTGGAATGGCCCCTGATCACGAGTTTCTTCTCTTTGAGGTAGTGCTAAAGATTTAACTGAAACTCTACCAATAAACGTAATATTAACGCTCGGTACATTTAATTATTACCCTAAAGACCTTGTAAATGTATGTTTGTCTATAAATGGCTTAAAATTAAATTTTATAGATTTAGTTACATGGAACATACTGAAAAAACTTTCAGTTGTTAACATTACTCAGTTTGTGCTAGTAATAGTAAGTTAGTAAGTAAGTAATTTATTGATCCCCCCCAGAAAATCATAGAATACATTTGGTATCGATGATATGGGACAAGACAACAGTAACATTAAATTCAGTTTTATATAATACGATACAATTCATATATATACATTTATATATATTGTGACGTATGCAGAGATTATAGGACATACGTCTCTCTGGTCACCGGGATTTGAGATGGCAGTTGGAGTTTGGAGTAGGGGGGAACTAGGCACTTTAGGAGGGGATGAGGTTATTTGGCTTCCCTGACGCTTAGAGTAGCGTCACTTGGACGAGTCAGGGAGTGACCTTCGAGCTGTAAGGACGTGAACTGGCATGCGGCCTCGCCGGCGGACATGTGGGCTAAGAGTGTAAGCACTACGTTATCTATCTTTATATAATAAATTCATCAGCCATCCATTCTCTTGAAGTTTTAATTATGTTAGTGTAGAGTCCTTTCCTTCCTTTAAGCCATGTAACGTTTCGGATTAGTAATATTTTCTGTACTTTCTTTAGCTGCGTCCATCGTCGTAGCCTCGCCGTGTAAGAAGTTTGATTATTTTCCCGGTACATTCTTTGCAAGCGAGTTGCCCCATCATTTTTGAGTAAATATAAGAAGAGGCTACGACAATATATAAAACATTCATGTCTGTATGTAATACATTCCGTAATTAAATAGAGTCAGTAGTCAATAATTATCAGTTCAAAATTGCACTAAATTAATATTTGAAATAAGTCATAAAAAGTCACATAATTCCATAAATATTCACGTTTACAGATTATAATTAAGCATAATCAAGTAATAATTAATCTAATTCTGTTGTAAAAAAAATCTGTATTTGAATAAAAGCAGCGGTGGAATAGAAAATCCAGAAGTTTATTTTTGAATTCCGGAATTGTCCGTATTGTTTTTAATTTAACAGGAAGTTTGTTGTATAATTCGGTACCTGAATATACTACTTCATCTTGTAATAATTTTGTATTGGTTTTCATTATATGAATGTTTGATTTATCTCTAGTATTATAGTTGTGAATTTATTTATTAGTTAAAATGGTATTAAAGTTGATATTTTGCTTTGTAAAACATATTAACCTATATATATATCTATATATAGATATATAGATACATATATGTATATGTATATATACAAATACTTGGTAGAGGTAATATATTATTTTTTTTAAAAAGTAAGTCTGCATGAAGTTCTACTATTTGCCCCTGCCATGATTCTTACTAATCTCTTCTGGGCTTTGAATAGTACTATACACTTTGGTGAACAGCCCCAGAAAAGAATTCCATACTTCATTATAGAATGTGCAGAAGCAAAATAAACAGTTTTCATTGTTTTTAAACTTACATTGTTCACTAGCAATCTGAAGGTACAGGAAATAGCACTTAGATCCTTTGATAAATATTAAATGTGTACCTATATCACATTTCAAATTACTTTGCGTCCAAATACCCAAGAATTTTGTATCACTTCGGTTTTTACTTTCTTTACTACGTATAGTAAATAGGGGTAGTATTGCACTCCACCCAAAAATTCGATACCGAGATTTCGCGGAAATACATATTTTGAGGCCTCCTGAATTCAAAAAAAGTATTTTTGGAAACATTTCCGTGTGTGTGTCTGTGTGTGTGTCTATGTGTGTGTCTGCGAACAGCATAACTCAGAAACGAACAGTCGGATAAACACCAACATATTTAGGTTCAGTATCTTCCAAAGATGCAACACGAAGGTTTTCAAGAAAGTCCCCACCCCAGATCACCCTTTACATGGAAAATTTTTCGAAAATTTTAAGTTTTTCAAAAATGGCTCTAATGATTTTGATTAAAATATCATATATTTAAGATACTTTCATGACAAACAAAATGTATATCTTGAATTTTCTGGGAATGTCTCCAAAAGTATTCTTCATTGTGAACGACTTTTGCATAACTGGTAAACCATAAGAGATAAACAAAATTTTACTACACAAAAATGTAGATCGCGTTAAAATACACAATTTATGTCATGTATTTTTTTTGTTGAGTGAACCATTTTCGAGATATTGCTTGTTATTCCCTTAAATTTCCCAATACTTATACTTTTCTCAAATGAGAATTCGTTATTAATTTTTTGTCCTGGTAATGCAAAGAGAATGGAATACTCCACATAGCAACCCTCTTAAAATATTTGACTATAGCTTAAAGCCTACCAATTCCCCTTGCATCTACAAGAAAATTAGCAACAATAATATTAACATCTCGATTAACATGAAGCATATGGAAAATAGGCGTTTGTAAAAATAGTTTGTACAAGAGTAGAGAAAGTCATGAGAGTGTAACACATCAGACTTTTTATTATTGAATTATTGAGCTGGACTGTGCATTCTTTGAAGTTTCGGTTTTGATATTATGGAAATGAAGACCTACAGCGTTTTCAGTATTTACAATCAGCTTATTTTGTGTAAAATATTCTAAAGTTTCAATGGCTATTTGATTGAGCATTCGTTGGTTCCTAGGAAGGATAAAGAAGATGAAGATACACACATATTCAAACCAATTAAAGTACACCAATTTTCAGTCTCTCTAAACTTAAATAGATTACAACTAGTATTTATGAAAAACACTTAATTTGCAGAAGTCGCGCAATTTAATGCGCTCTACATTTGTGCTACTTTACAGCTTTGTTAATGTCATAGGGTTTCCAGCTTCAAAGTTTATTTGCAGAAGAACTAAGTTTGCAGGTTATTTGACCGGCCAAATATCATAAACATATCTTATTTCACTAAAAAGCTTTAGAGACAGTTTTAAAAAACTGAAAGATAACGGACTTTTTGTTTTCATTTGACCGGGAAATCTTTGCCTTACACCCTTGAAAAATGCAGAAGTACGCAAAGCAACGGTGTTAAAATTTGTATACAGCTCAACAGCATATGTCGGCGAATACAGGGCAGAAGGCAGCTGAACTGAGACGGCTTTTGAGTGTGCGTAAAGCCCCACATTGCAGCGCACTTCGCTTTCAAAAACTACTATCTCCGAGTGCCAATGCTTGTCGGCTTAAGGATGCTCTTTAATACACTTCTCCTTTACGGGCGAAACTCGAGCATTATGTAAAACTACGTTCCTATACTAAATACAGAAAGTTTCACTGATTATGCACGCAAATTATACATTCATTTATGTGTACATTTGCCTATTTGCAAAAAGCGAACGCACCTCGTAAGCGCCTTCCCTAACGCTACGTCCCTAATTACTTTATAGTTACATAACATCATAGTTTGCTCCTCTTGAAACGTCGCTGATTTTTACTTTTTCTGTCACGTACAGGGTAGCTGGAGAAGGTACTGCACTCCACCCAAAAAATCGATACCGAGATTTCACCGGAAATATATGTTTTGAGGCCCCCCGAATAAAAAAGAAAACATTTCTGGAAAAAGGTTCGCGTGCGCGTGTGGTTGTGTGTGTGTGTGTGACTGTGAACAGCATAAACAAACAACGAAAAGTCGGACACATATTAAAACTGGGTATTTAAGTTCAGTATCTTCCAAAGCTATGACATGATCTTTTCAAGAAAATACCCGCGCCCCAACTGCGCTTTACATGGAACATTTTTCGAAATTTTTTATTTTCTTAAAAATGGTTCTAAATATTTTGATTACAATAGCATATATTGTAACGTATGAGCTAAAGCGCCAAATTATCAAAGATGTTTACATCACTAATCAAATGTATATTTTGAATTTTCAGGGAATAGTCTGTGAAGACATTTTTATTGAAACAATTTAGTACAATCTTGTATAACTAGTAAACGTTAAGCGATAGACGAAAACAAACTACACAAAAAATGCAGATCTCATTAAAATATACAATTAATTTAAATAAATTTTTTGTGGCAACAATTATTTTCGAGATATCCGTTATTAATGGTTAGAATTGTCCATTCTTTGTCATTCTTTTAAAGTCCTATCGATATTGTATTGTTTCTCGTGCTTGCATGGAAAGAGTATGGCATTTTAAGGCCAGTATATATCGTCCAGTTCTTAAGCATTTGGCTGTTGCTATTCCCTTTGCATTTATAACGAAATGTGTAATGTAACTATTTTACAAAGATTTGTCTAGATTAATATGAAGTATACAGAAAAATAAGCTTTCGTAACAATACTTTTTATGCCCTTTAATAATTTAGTTGCATCAAAGGTGGCGAAAATAGACTTGGAAGGTACCGTGACTCGCAGGCGCCATTCCTTTCACTGTGATATGCTGTCGATTTGTTTTTCATATTATGCTGCTGAGTACATTTATCGACTGGTAGAAGGAACAATTTTCGTCACTTCTGATTTTGTTAATATTTATTCAACAGCCTGCATACTTATGATTGGCACATTTTATAGCATGTTCCTATTAAATATATTAACGCACAATCATTAATTTTGATTGTATAGTATGCAGCACTCTGGAGCGGGGAATTTACAATGTTTTATTTGGTAAATTGCAAATACGAAAATTGTATTCAGCATAGCTATTTGAGTTTTATAATATGCTGTAATAGAACATCTATAAGAAATATAGAGCTGCCTTTTTATGTTTTCGGGGTAGGATAGTACAGACAAGGTTTTTTACCCCTTGTGGGATGCTCAGAATCTTCTAAGGTGGGTTTCAAGGAACCCGACTAACCGATCCCCTATTGGCTGATAGATGGTCAGATGTTGAGAGTATTTAAGGGGTTAGTAAACGTAAAATGATATTTGTTTTGAGGCAGTATTTTTACAGTTAAATGATTAAAGTCTAATTATATAATTAAAAATATAATAACAGCCCGGCTTAAAGCAATATATGTATGTAACAATATATAAAAAGTGTATATTACAGTCATTGTATATGTTTATATTATTATATACATGTAATAACGTTATCTGAATGTATTACGTAATTTAATAATGTAGGAGCTGTGAGAATAATAGGGTAAATTTGCTAACAATGAGGTAACCTTGAGGCAATAATGAGTAAGAGAGTGTAATAATGTTACTAGTCATTCTTGGAGCAACAATAATGTAATTTTTGCGACGGCTTATAAAATAGCCAATCAACAACCAGAAAAAAGCTTAAGTTAAATAAAAGTATTCTACTGGATTATAGAAATAGCCAATCAGAAACTTGAAATACAGAAATTTACAAATTTAGGCGGTAGAAATCAAGCCAGTAGCTTGTGGACAGTGCTCATAACTGCACGCGTTGGTTGTAGACAGTTCCTAACCGGACGCGATATGTGTCCTCGAGAAATTTAATACGTATTTGTGTGAGACGAAAATAGTTTTACGTGTTAAAAAGTGCAGTAATTAATTAATAAAAAAAATATCACAGCTCTCTCTCTCTCTCTCTATTAGTGAAGTGTTATTTAAATCGTGTAAAGAATTAATAAATGGAGTGAAGTAAAATTATAATCTGTGCAAGCCTATATTCTTCAGTCGCACCACAACCCTGCAAAGAGAAGCATGTTTCTAACAATAAATACTGACACAGCCGAGGCAAACATAAATATATAATATTTAAAGAAACAGTCAAATTACAAATTTAATATTTTTAAACATTGGGGCGAAGACCACCGGGTACCATCCGTGGTTACAACTACTTCAAGATCGGCTTCCCAACAGCCGAAATACAATACAACACCTACTTAAAATTGGCTTTCCATACGTGAAGCATAAACCATCTTCAGTTTTCCACTTTTGATGAAAATAAATTCCGTGACTCTTCCTATTATACACACAAACAAAAAAAAAACACACACACACACTCACACACACATATAAAGCACTAACACTGTTAAAAACGCCTTTTCAAACCTGATTTTCCACATATCTTTAGCCGGAGTTCTTAGTATTTATTGTGTATCTTAGAAAACGTTTAAGGCAAGTTTAAATATTCTCTTTCATTCAAACTTATCGGCACTCCTTAGTCAATCAGGAGGCAACATAGGATGACCAATAAGCAGGACACACTTTTCAAGCTAAATATCAATTGAGATTATATTGAAACTAACTTTTTCAAAACAAAAGGCCCTTTTCTTAGAAACTATTTTAATGTAACTTGACTGTTAAGAATTTATATATGTTATTATTATTATTATTATTATTATTATTATTATTATTATTCTGTGTCTCAAACGCGTATTTATTTTCTGAGGGCGTGTTAAAAGGGATGCCTCAATTCGTAATTAACGACAAAAATTTTAACTATTCGATTTGGTGACTATATAGAGTTTCAAATTGCAAAATGAGGACGAGCTTACTTCTCTGCTGTAACTGCACATACATATTATCAACTTCTATGTTTTATATTTTAGAATCAAAATGTTCTTGCTTTATAATACACTTTGTTTTAGGATTTTTTTCTAATGTTAACTCACATAAATTTTATACGAATATGTCGTTATGTGAAATTTGTATTTATTGCTGAATATTTATATATTTGTTAAAACATGAAAATAAAACATAACTGAGATTGGAAATAGTAAAGCACTTAAAATCAAGTTGCATTACATTTGTCTATACGATCCAGTGACATGCCACATCGTATTCCTAGTCATTGTACCTTAAGCCGGGTTGTGAAACGATCTGGTTTCTGGCGGGGCAAAGGTGAAAGTTTAAATAAAACTTACCGCGTTTCCTATGGTCTACATTCCTAAGCAAGTTGAACTATTTAAATTTCAACAGAAACTTACATAAAATGCAGAACATCGTTTAATTATTTTTCTTAAATTAATTAATATATATCAATACATTTAACCAAATTGTAACATGTATGTATACATAATGTGTAAGTATTATACTGTATTCCTATAATGTAAACAACTGTACATGAAAGGTTGTTATAAAACCTAGAAGGTTAAAACGACCCTAAATAAAACTTTTAAAAAAATGCAGAACATCGTGCATAAAGCATGACAAACATTAATATGATTCTGATTGCCATCTTCTATAATCTCGTCAATTTCTAAATATTCTGAACAGACATACCTTACTCTGAATTCTAATTTTCTACTTTTGCCCCATTTTCTGCACTAAGGTATAGTGCCCGTAGGGTGCGATATAGAATTCATATGACAGAACGTCGGTATTGAAAATATATTCATTTTTCTTACCGTTCCGAGCACTACGTCATTTCGTAAGATTAAGTTTTCTAATTCACATCAAAATTAAGCGCAAAAATGTATGAATACCTCTGTAATTTCAGCTTCCAGCACGGTAAACTAGCATAATTTTAGTTGTCAAATTTTATGCTGACGGAGAACTTACAAGTTTGGCACCGTTGATAAATTCTCCTTTGTAGCAACAAGAAACTCTGTTCTAAATATCCCTTTGTGAACGGTTAAACTCATGCTTAGAGAGTAAGGTTAACGAGAGGCAAAGTCTAGATAAACTCATATTCTGAATTCCTTTGAGATTGGGGTGATATCGCTTCTGTCTGCTTCCACGCAACGTCGGCATAGCGCTTTTCCTTATAACGATCTTTACACACAAGCATCTGCCATTTCTTCTCCGTTCCTGCGGCACATTTTGCAATCCTCCCTGCATAAAGGGGAGCTGCTTTTATCCCATAAACCATCAAAAATATATCGCGAACTTCGTTGATAGGAATAGTTGTCTTCATTTGCATTTTCTCTACTATTTACCTTTAGTAATGGAGGAAGTATTACATTCCATCTAAAAATTCGATACCTTTATTTCACCTACAATACACTTTTTGAATAAAAGAAATTAAAATTAAGTTGAATTTTATTTATGAACGCTCTTTAACTGATGTGGTCCGTGGCGTTCCATTCTATATTGGGCGTGAAAGACCGGAAATTTTGCTCAAAGGCCTGTTTATCAGGCTTGAGATTCTTTTACGTGCCGTAAATCTACAAGAACCACCGACTTTACTTCCCTTCCGAAGGAAGCCATGCTAAGTACTTTTACGCCCAAAAAATCCATCGTACTCCTGTGTTTGAACCCGCGACCTCGGGAACTAGAATGGCTAGCATGAATAATAATTTTAAAAAATGGCTCATGTGTTACATTTACATTAATGTTTCTGCCTGTATCCCTATTAGTGGGTATACAAATTATTATTCCTGTAGTTTGTATTCCTATCTAATTCATTTTAATCGAGATAAATCTTTCCAGAAATAGCAGCATTACACATTTCGTTTTATCACAAAGGGAATAAAATGTTTTAAAACCAGACGCTGTACGCTGGCCTTAAAAGTCCATACTCTCTCCATGACATCGCAAGAAATAACTGAAAATCGACAGCACTTTAAAGGAATAGCCAAGTATTGAACAATTCGAACCATTAATAACTTATATCTCGGAAATGGCTTATGCCACAAAAAAACTTTCTGAAATAAATTGCGTGTTTTAAACAGATCTACATTTCTTATGTAGTACATTTTCGTCTATCGCTTAACGTTTACCACTTATACATTATATCTTTAATGCATGGCATTTTAACCATATAGTTACCACCGTGTTTTAAAAAATACAAAATTTCGAAAATTTCTTCATACAAAGAGTATTTTGGGGTGGCGT
The DNA here is from genome assembly GCA_030765065.1 of Deroplatys truncata. Taxonomy (NCBI): domain Eukaryota; kingdom Metazoa; phylum Arthropoda; class Insecta; order Mantodea; family Mantidae; genus Deroplatys; species Deroplatys truncata. The sequence goes on from CM060975.1 coordinate 116,424,833, forward strand.
AATTCTTAAAAATCTTGGTATCGCATGTGTGGAAGCTAGCCAGAATTGGTATTTATCCGACAGTTATGCTGTTCAAAGACACACACCACACAAACACACACACACAAAACACACACACACACACACACACGCATGCAGGGAGATTTTTAGAAAAAAATGCTTTTACGGTTCAGGGAGTCTCAAAACATGCATTTACGGTAAAATCTCAGTATCGAATTTTTGGGTGGAATGCAATACATTCTCTAACTGCAATGTACGTGGTAGATAAAGTAAAAAAACATTTTTAGAAAAACTTCCACCTGTCTCTGTGAACACCTTAACCTCAAAACAAAGAGTCGGTTAAATCAAATATGATATTTAAGTTCAGTGTCTTCCAAGGTCGCTTCACGAAGACTTTCAAGAAAATCCCTCCCATCCCAAATCACCATTTACATGGAAACGTTTTCATTTTTTTTATTTTCTCACTAATGACTTTGATTAAAATACCATATATTTAAGATATTTACACGACAAATAAACCGTCTTCAATTTTCTGCTAATAGCACGCGAATTCCTCTTCATTCTGAATGACTTTTGTGTAATTGATAAACCGTAAGGGATACTTAAAACTTTACTACATACAATTTGTAGATCTCGTTAAAGCACACAGTTGGTGTCAAATGATTATTTTTCTGGCGTTCACTGTTTCCGAGATATTCTTTGCTATTACCTACTTTAAATTTTCGAATACTTCAAGTGGTAGTTGCTACTCGTTTCTTCTCGTGGTCATGTCAGGAGTCCCTCACATAGCGTCCCGTCAAATGTTACAGTTGCCTTCTCTATCCTTATTATGTTTACAATGAAATGTGTAAGTTTTTTTTGGTTCCATTTATACCTTTTCTTTGGAACATATTGCCTACTGGTAATGGTGTTAACTCGTAGTTTTCTTGCACTATTTGGGTTTTTTTAATCATTAGATCACACATACATTCATACTCTCATTCACGCATCCTGACTCTAGGGAGGATAGCCAATAATTTTGGCTAGAGAAAAATTCCTACCCCCGAGCCGGGAGTTGAACCCGAGACCCTTCGCACAGCAGGCAGCTGCTCTACCAACTGAACTATGGGGCCTGCCATGCGTAAATGTTGTTTGTATATTAAAACATTGGTTTCCTTTTGTTTGTTCATTCAAACGTAACAGGTGTTTTTAGTTATAGTTTCTTTCGTGAATTATTAAACGTTTCGCTGAAAATACATAAGTGTACTGTGATAGGAATTAAATACCATTAGAAAAAGTTAATATCGTTCCTCTAATAGACAAACAGCTTCTCATCTGAGATAGAGCACGCATTCTCCTCTGCGACGAACCATCAAATACGCTTTTCTCAGCCAACTACGGTTTTTGTCAAACTTTTCTGCATTTCAAAACATTTGCTATAGAGAAAAAATTATTGTGAAATTTATTGTATATTGGAAATTATGGTGGAATACCAGGAATAGTTAATATTCATAGATGGACAGCTTGTGCCAGTTGGGCATAGAGGACGATGGGAGATGCTGACTGGAAAAACAGGTTTTGTATACCAGGTGAGTCAGCTGCGCCTATTTCTTTTTGAATTTATGCAACGTGCTAAGCGACATATTTGACTTACGCCTTTCTTGAATACCTTCTAATGGCTGATTTGCATAACACTTTATAGAGGTAGGACTGATAATTCAGTACATAAGTGTTTTACGGGACAGAATGCGATCGCCATGTATGTCTATTCCAAAAACATCCCATCCTGACACTGGGAGCTGCAAAAGCACTTTTAGCTGATTTTACAAACTTTTATTCTTTAGCGTACATTCATGCACCCCCTTTGAAAACGCCCCTGAAGGAACAGCCTATCACATGAATCGGTTGGCAAAACCATTTGAAACAAAATGGTAGATCTACGTAGTGCGACCAATTGGATTTAAGCCGTTAGTCAATGTTGTACAGCCTTGTCAAAAAATGCTAAGTATTAGGTAGATAATTTCTCTTCTGTCACAAACTATGGCACATTTAAGTTCATACAGTAACTGCAATGACTGATGCAGTTTATTTGTGTGAATTAAAACTACCAAACTGAGCTCAAAACACTGTATAACGCTGCAAAAAGCGTGTAAAGATTCGAGGTTGGGTCTACTGCGATTACTAATTCGTATACAAACCTAAGCTTTCAAGGTAGCATTAACTGAATGGTATTATCATAGTTGCTTTAACACTGTATCATTTCGGTTCGGGTTACCTTTTATATTTTACATTTTATTACCTTTTATTTTATCTCTTTGGTCATATAATTTGATATGATACAAATAACATTTTTGATAAAATTATAGGTGTGTACAAACTAGAATAATCATGTTCTCCACCGAAAGTCCAAATCATATATGGGCACACTCATACGTGAAGAATGCAGGCAGATTACACCGCGCATGTTACAGCATGCAAGAAGGTCTCTCCGGCAACGTACACAAATGTGCATTGATGAAGGTGATCGTCATTTTGAACATTTATTTTCTTGATGAAATCCACCTCTTCAACAATTTATTATTGTGTTTACCCGTGAACTTAGCACATTTACAACTCCTTTGTCAATATAAGAAGTGAAACATAAGGTTTAAACATGTAACAAAACTGTTATATTTAATGTCGTCGATATGCAGCCCAAGAGAATGAAAGCTAACTATCAAGATACGATACAGATTATTATGGTAAACATGATGCACAATTATCTGCTTGTAATTGTTGTGGCCTTGGCTCACAGGAGAGCAAATAACAAAAATAAATAAATTAGTATACTAAAATACAGAAAATAAACACAAGGAGAAAGAAAAAAAATCAAATCACTTGATGCTTGTATTAGATTCGAACCTCTGAAGCTAACCTTTGCTTCACCAGATTCCGGCAGCTAACCCACTCAGCTAAATCGCTCTTTCTCTCGTTCTTTGGGAGAACACTCCTCTATCTCCTTGCAAGCATTATATCCATGAAGAGCCGCCTTTTTAAGGCTTTTTGCAGCTCCTTGGTTCTCATTCAGGCCTTTAATCATTAATGTTAGCTGCGTATAGTACCGAATAGAAGAGCAGAGCTATAATAACAATTTGTTTGCTAAAAGGGTCGATGTTTTCATATTGGACTATAAACTGCAGGTTGCATAGATAGAATACCTAGGGGCAGCTGATTCACCTGGTATACTGCGACTGACTAGCAACTCGCCCTCTTTAGTAGTGGCAGTCACAACAGTACGATGGGCGAGAGCAGACATCCTCTTCAGAACAACAGGTAATCTCATGTATCACTTTTGGATTGTGTAAAAACTGTAATACTTTGGTTGAAATGTGTTGATCCTTTAGTAATACAGACTCTTCCCTTTTAGTTCTGTTAGTAAAAACACTATAAATTTTTGAGCTGGGTTTTATATAGTTATATACATTCTGCCTTGTTGTAGGCTTTGCTCCCTATGTCGCACAGCATGTGCTAAAATTTAGTTTTCTCGGTCCTGTAGCTCTACCATCTGGTTTTCTTAAGTGTGTGACAATATACTAATCGGTATCTGTCTGTGGTTTAAAGAATGCCATCTACAACCATTCCCCCCAGTATACTCCGTGCTTTAACATTGAAGTCGAACTTATAAAGTCAATAAATATCATAATAATCTGGGAAGGATAGCGAAATAAAATAAATAATAAAATATTTAAAATCAGTGCACGTATTAAAAGGGGAAGCATTGGGAAAATTGTTGACTGTTAAAAGCGACAGAAAGACTAGACAGGCACAGCTTAGCTAATTAGGTAGCAGTCCAAGGTATAAAGGGTAAAACCGCTAAAGCCAGTTTCTCCTGTAAATAATGGGTGCAGTTGCACTGACCAGGAAGTGAAGGTCACTAGAAGCTTCATGACGCTCAGTTTTGGGGCGAAATTTTTAAGGGGAGCGAGAGGAAGTAAGGAGTTCTTTTCTTGCATCGCGCATTGATGAGCATACTCTCGCTGGGGCACTCTTGGAGTGCTGAACAACAGTCTCGTCGAGTTCAGGGTGCGAACTTGCAAGAGGGTCGAACGATCAGATGTAATTGTTAATCTTCGGTCTTGGAAAAGACACAGTAACATCGTAAGAATTTAAGTGATCGGAAAATCTTAAGTCTTATTTTAATGGTGAATAAAAAGTGTTAAAAGAAAGCGTTCGTGTTTCTATGTACACACACTCACGCAAACCCTAATTAAAGTCTCATGCGCAAGCAGCCGTGGCAAAGTAAAAATTAGGAGAAGAAAAGCAGCAATCGTGAGGCAAAGGTATTGCTTCAGCTGTTGGAGGACGTAGCGTGTCTGCGTCAACATATCTTTTACTGCTTGAAGTCCCTCTCCCTACTTATTATCCAGACTTCGAATTCATAAAACAGTAGTGAAATACATACTGTTCTTTAGCATACATATATGTACAGTCAGAACTCGTAATCGATTAAAACTTGTAGCACCACTGAATCCCTTTTAATTTTCAACCAACATTACCGGTGCACCGTGCACAAACTACGAGATTTAACTTGAAGACGTGGAATGAATTTCGGGATTACTGTGTGTGTGCATACTTTAATATCAGCCGTGTATTAAAGCTTTTTCCGAGGTCATTGTGTCAAAAATCAATAAGCATACGAATGTGCCTGCAATACACATTGCGCCTTTCTGTATTTGCCTGTTCTGACCTTCCTTAGTTGCACCAGCAAATATAAGGAAAACTTGGACACTTCAACTACCCAAACAAACATCACATACGTGAACCGAGAGTTATGTCTGAAACGGGGCTAGAAAACAGATTCAGGCCACTTCTCTCCCTCTCTCTCATTCCAATTCCCTCTCTATGCAGAATATACAAGTACGGGGAAAAACCCCGCATACAAGCTTGTTCCCAAGACTGTTTTTAATAGCTACCACAGTAAAACACGGTACTTGATGCATTAATCCCCAAATGTCGCATTTAGTCACACCGACCCGGCTTAAATCCCACTGCTGCCACCAAACACAACGTGCCGATGAACGAATAAAAAAGTTGTGCAAACTGATTATGCGGTTTTTTATTTTAAGTCGAATCTCGAAGGGCTTTGTTTGAAACGGTCCTTTGTCGTCGGTCTGTGATTGCGAGATAAGTCCACTGAAAATATAGTTTATAAAATCGCAGTGAACCCCAACATTTAGAGCTTGGTATTAAAGCAAGCTCAGAGCAGAACATTTTTTTGCTTTGATATTCAAAGCGTTTACTGTTTGATGCATATGCTCTAGTGGGAAGGAATTAAAAGTTTCCAAAGCAAACATTGGTGAAAAACGATGATACCTGTTATATTATTTATTTCTCAAACGCTGACACTGGGCAGTGTAGCATTCGATGTAAAATTAAATACTAAGGTTTCAGTGAATATGCATAGGTCATTCAATAATTAGTGGCAACATCCGTATTAACAAGAAAGAAAACATTTTTGAAATAGTCACGTTGTTGCTGTGCTCAGAAGTAATCTCCTCTCACATGAATAACCCGCCTTCACACTTCAGGGAGATGACGGATGCCATCCAAGAGTTTTGTTATACTACTCTTGGAACAGACTACTCTACTGCTGCTGTAATTGCCTGTCTGGTTCTAAAGCAAACTCCTTTAAGTAGTAATTTCGCGAAAAAGGTCAAAATCGTATAGGCTCATATCTGAGGAGTATGGAGGAAGCTCCAGTTCTATCTGCGAAATGAATTAACAGGAGCAGCAATCTGAGAACAAGTACTATCATGTAGCTAAATAGGATGAGAATTCACGAGATTTGGACGTTTACGACGCACAGTTGGTAGTAAATGGTGTTCCAGAATGTAACTGTAATATGCACCCTTTACATGTGGCAATCCACCAACAAAATCATAAGCCACTATGAACATGACTTTAATTGGATCCTGCTCTTGCCGATACTTTTTTGGCCTGGGAAATTATTGTGCCGCCATTCATTTGATTGTCTCTTCAATTTTGGTTGCTAGCATCGAACCCAGGTTTCATCTAAAGTTATGATACGTCGAAAGAAACGCTCGCCCTCACGTCCATAGTGTTCTAAATGCAATATCGCTGTTTCCGTTTTCTGCCACATGTTTTCCTCTTCAAGATTGTGTGGATCTGATCTTTAACCTATTCCTAAGTATGTGAAGAATAGTTCCAGGAGCAATTCCAACTTCCCTTGCTAGCTCAATACCAGTCCAACAACGTTGTTCTTCCAACAGTGCTCTAACGACGTTCACATGCTGATTGCAGTCTGCTAGCTCCACGTTTTTGCTTTCTCTACTACGTATAGTAAGTAGGGGAAGTATTGTATTCCACCCAAAAATTCGATACCGAGATTTCACCGGAAATACATGTTTTGAGAGCCCCTGAACCCAAAAAAAGCATTTTTGGAAACATGTCCGTGTGTGTGTCTGTGTGTCTGTCTATCTGCCTGTGTGTCTGTCTGTGAACAGCATAACTCAGAAACGAACAGTCGGATAAACACCAAACTTGGTATTTAGGTTCAGTATCTTCCAAGGATGCGACACGAAGGTTTTCAAGAAAATCCCCCCACCCCAGATTACCCTTTACATGGAACATTTTTCGAAAATTTTAATTTTCTCAAAAATGGCTCTAACGATTTTGATTAAAATATCATATGTTTAAGATATTTTTATGACAAATAAAATGTATATCTTGAGTTTTCTGGGAATGTCTGCAAAAGTATTCTTCATTGTGAACGACTTTTGCATAACTGGTAAACCATAAGTGATAGACAAAAGTTTACTACTCAAAAAATGTAGATCGCGTTAAAATACACAATTTATGTCATATACATTTTTGTTGTTGAGTGAACCATTTTCGAGATATTGCTTGTTATTCCCTTAAATTTTTCAATACTTATTTTTTTCAAATGGGAATTCGTTATTCATTTTATTTTGTCTTGGATATGCAAAGAGTATTAATCTATGGGAAAGGGAATAGTGTTGCACCTAGCAACCAGCTATTAAGTGATATGTATGTGCTTAAAGGCTACCGTATTTCCAAATTGCCCTTGTAAATATATTATCCCCTTACATCTACCAGAAAATTAGCAATAAGATAGATTCTGCTAATTTTTATCTCGATTAACATGAAGTAGATGGAGAATAAGCCTTTGTAAAAATAGTTTGTACAAGAGTAGAGAAAGTCATGTGAATGTAACACATCAGATTTTTTTATGAACATCTTCCCTACCTCTGCAAAATGTATACGCCCACCAAGCCACGCTTCAGTAAGGTAAGTCTCTCTACCACAAGCTTCCAGGAATGCTGCATGGCATTCTTGCCTGTTGCAATCTGAATTTTAATGAGGCATCTTTGTTCGTATTTACTAAAATGTTAAGCACTACAGAGATAGTCGACAAATTAAAGTAATTACAAATATCTTATACATAAGGTTACTGTCTTCAAACTCACAGATAATACTCGTCAGATGCTCTTCTTTCTCATCGCTATCATTTAAGGCAGTATTATTAACATTTAAATGATTTCAGTTAAATTATATAATATGTAAATTCAATAGCAGCCCACCTTGAAGCAATATTTGTATGTAATAATTTGTAAAATGTATGTAACAGTCAATGCATATGCTTATATTATTGCAAACATGATTAATAATGTTATGTGAATGTATTACGTAATTTAATAATGTAGGAGCTGTGAGAATAATAAGTTAAACGTTGCTAGCAATGAGGTAAGCTTGAGGCAATAATGAGCTTGAGAGTTAAATGTTACTTGTGATTCTTGAAAGCATTAATGTAATTTAGTGACAGTTTAAAAATAGCCAATCAACAACCAGAAAAAGCTTTAGTTAAATGCAGGTATTCTATTGGACTAGGAATAGCCAATCACAGACTTGAAATACAGACATTTACAATTTTAGACGGTTGAGATATATTCAGTTGCATGTGAACTGTGCTCAAAACTGGATGCGTTGCTTGTGCGTCTTCGAGAGATTTAATACGTATTCGTGTGAGACGAAAATAGTGTACGTGTTAAACAGTGTAATTAATTAAATAAAAGTATCTCAATATCAGTGAAGTGCTATTTAATTTGTGTCAAGGATTAATAAAACGAGGTGAATTAAAACTTAAAATCTGTGCAAGTCTACATTCTTGTCGCATCACGCCCTGCCAAGACATCCATGTTTCTAAAACAATAATACTGACGCAGCCGAGGCAAACATAAATATTAAATATTTAAAGAAACAGTTTAATTACAAGGTTATATATTTTTTGTAAAACTTGGGGCAAAGGCCACCTGAAAGTACATTTTTGGGGCGAAGGCTACCGGAAACAATTTACTATACGTGTGGTTGCAACTACTACAAGTTCGGATCCCCAATAGTTGAAATATAATACAACTCCTTCAAAACAAACCACCCATCTTCAAACTGACTTTTCATACTTAGCAGTAAACAACGTAAAGAACCATTCTTCTTCACAGTTTGCATCTTTTACCGCTGATAGAGCCACATACAAACATTGTTGCCACTAATTATTGGGTGACCCATGTATATGCTTTGAGGTTCATTGCAGAAGATAGATTAATAATAATTATGATATACCTTATGCTGATCACAATAAGTATCCTTTTGAAAATGGTTTCAAATTGCACAACACGGACTCTGGTTTTACGCAGGATGCCCAGACAACCTCAACTGTTCTTTATCATACAAGATGGATTGTTATTTTGAGTTCGAAATAAAATAAAAAATGATATGTTTTCCTATAAGTAGAATAACTAGCGGCACTCCGGTAGGGGTAAATTGATGCAACACTAAATGTTTCCGAAATTGTTAATGCTAAGTAAAATTAATTTAATATAAATTACGTTTCTTTTCCTATATTTTCCCAATTAAGCTTTTGTTTGGCTTGTGGTGTCTTGACCATATAAAACTCGGAGAGAAAGAAAACTTCACGGGGAGTTAATTGCAGTTATATCAAAGGAAATAGTAATTTATGGTTTAAGAGATTAAAGTAATATTTTAATATTGACCGAACCACTTAACATCGGAGGATTGCAGAAGTTGATGACTTTCGGAAACCTTCGGTGCAACATCTCCAGCATATTTGAAATTACTAATAGTTGAATTAATTATTTTAATGATAAACAAAATGGTGCGTGCGATGAAAATAAGTGAATGTTTGCTAATATAAATATCTATTTTGACTCTAACGAAACATTTTATTGACGATTAAATTTTTAAGAAAAACTTTAAAAACAAAATTTTTCACTAACTTTAATGTTTTAATTATATATATTAATTAATATTCCTCAAATTATAGCCAATAAGGAAAATCATTCTAAACATTTTTGTATACTTACAGGTTTGAGTGAATTAATTATTAATTATTTTTTCACACTACCCATGTAGGACAAGGTGGAATCAGACTACTGAAAAATTCAGTGTCATTACATGTCAAAGCAATTTGAGTTTTCCTTGTGTTTCACCGGAAAAAATGTGTCAGCTGGAGAATTTAATGTCCTACCGGCATGTTGCCATGGTAACTCAGTGGTTTGAGCAACCGAAGAAACCGGGAGATCCTTGGTTTAAATCCCGGCTATGACATTGAGTTTTTAAGTCGTCTTATAGGTTTGGACATTTCTCGACAAAAAGCTGAAGGGGGAAAAAAACATATGGATACCAGCTATGGCACGCCACTGCTGATCCACCAATCATGAGCCAATTCTGACTTTGGTGTGATCTATAAGTTGTGAAGTATCTGCCGTTTAGTTGCCAATCGTTAAGCTGCGCAGGGTGTTACCCTCTTGAAGATGGCAACCAAAGAGTTGATCGAAACGTTTGATGTAAATAGTTTTACCCGTAGACCACGGCCTTCCAGCCCGGAAGATTTTAATCTTTTATCGAATAATACTTATTCCAATTTTTGTTTAGAAATGTATACAGTATATCAGATTTAAAATTTATTTTCTCCCAAAATATTAGAATAATTAAACATTCATCTCTACAATGTATAAACATACTATTAGAGAGCTTAACTATAAAATCTTAATTTTTTCAAAACATAATTGCATAGTGTGGAGCAATTTTTTAACAATACAAGAAATAATGAAAATATGTATGACATATGGTGTACGCTCAGATCAAAAAAGCGTGCCGATATAATGAACTGTGTTTTAAATGGGTAAGTTCTAGCAACCCAAATTGACTGGGGATTTTCGCATAGACTTTTTTCCCGATGGCGGAAGCGCACCAGAGGCTAGGCTCAAGGAAGATTTAGATACCTTGAGAAAACACAATCAGTCCAGTTTTTTTAATTGTTCTTCCATAGGCTGGAAAGGTGGAAACAGAATGATATAGTATGTAAGTCGACATTGGAGTATATCGTCTCAAGAGAAGTTAATGCCTTGGGTTTTAGCGGGAAAATTGCAGTCACATGGAGAATTTCATAACGTGTTATATCGACATCCTAGCTCAGAATCGACATCGTAGCTCAGACGGCGGAACAGCTGTGCATGAAGCTGGAGATCGTGGTTCGATCCCTGCTATGGCGCTGAATTTGAAATTCTTATTTTACCGTACCATAGTTAATTCGGAGTTAATACTGTTTTAAATAAATTTTATTATCAGAGTTTTGCAAGAAAAGGAATATAAAGATTGTAGCCAACCCCTTTCAAGTAATGCGAAAAGACCTATTTTGCGACCTTTTTGTAATGCTTTTTCGCTTTACGTCGTTCATTTCCTATAACTTAGTTCCTTACCATGCTTGTTTGTAATATGTTGTAATTCAAAATCAATATGTCTATTGCTCTTTGTTTTGCGAACAAGTATTACCATAAGGAAATAAGATAAGAGTAACTATCCCATAATGACTAGCCTATTAATGGGTTATTCAAAGTAAAATACTTTTCTCTCTGCTGAAGGCTTTATTTATTAAACTGGGTTTTTTCACATGTCCTTTAATTTGCTTTGTATCCCGTTGATATGTTTTTGATGGTTTTGGTGCCATGCGGACTGCATTAAGCACTTATAATTAAATACGTCACCTGGTCCAATAACCCTGTGCGGCCGTTCGTGTAATTCTTTCAACAGTTTGACGCTGTTCTTGGAGATACCCACAGTTCTACAGAATTCACCGCGCTATAACCCTGCTCATTCAGGGCAACCATTTTTGTTCACATTATTTGTTCCTTTCAAATGACATATATAATAAAGAGGACCTTGTCAGTTTTACAAGGCAATTTCATCCAATCTCCCCACATAATGTTTTCTTACCCCCTCCCTCTTGCTTCCTTCGCTCCTGAGCCAGAAATAGACATCTGTTCGTTGGTTAGGGTTTGAGTCCCAGACTTTTGACATCAAACCAGTAAGAGAGGAACAGATCTGGAGAGTGTCCGGTGAGTTCCTTCTAGCCACTCGGGTAAAATTCTTCCTTTCCCAACTTTTTCAGCGCGAATTTGTTCAAACCAATAAGAGCTTAGTACAAGCGTGTAGATGTGGAACACAACTGTTAAGATTCTGCCAACATTAATTAAAGAAAAGCACTACAGGGGACCAAAAGCAACGGCACATTTTTTTTTCGTTTGGTTCGTCTGTCTTTTGTTCATCGGGCTGTACATAGACATTATACATTAAACTTTTATTGCTGGATTAAAATTTCAAATGAATCGGACTTACATTGAGATTTTAGAACGTTCACATTTGGATATCCTTAATATACCAGCGTTAATGGAACTCATTATTTCGACTAACATAAACAATAGGAACACGCGTTTTAAAACATATTGTAGGAATGCCATTGTTTCATTGTGTGCTCTCACAAATCATTTCTCATGTAGCACAAAGCGTTAAAGTGAGTGTCAGCTTAGCTTTTCCCTGCATCTCTGTGGTTTGTGGGATATGCAGATCTCAAACACTGCAACCATACCTCTCTCTAATCTCCGCAAACAAGCATGCGGCTCAAGTTGACACTTCAGCCATACATCTCCATCAAAAGGGTGGAAAGACTACCCTCTTGTAATATGGTATGGTGCTCGTGAGGCATTTCATACAATGCAGGTGTAAAACAGTAAAACAATGTTCCAAAAAAGTTCATTACATTCGAAACGCTATTTTATGAAACTGTTTAAATCACTTTTGATACACTGAGATGTACAGCTACGTGCAAAAGGGCTTGTTTTTTATATCCGGATGGTAGATGCAGTTTTTCTGTCAGTTAAGTTGCCACCCAGTTGTTAGAGCGCGGTTTGGGAAAATACAAGTTAGATATGAGAATGGATATTTTTGTTACGTTGTTGTAGGAGTTTGCACGACGTATGGGGCGTCAATTTTTAGTAGTTTGTATTGAAGGAGTTGTATTATATTTCAACCGTTGAGGAACCAAACTTGTAGTAGATGCAACCGCACGTATAGTAAACAGTTTCCGGTAGCCTTCGCCCCAAATGTACTTTCAGGTGGCCTTTGCACCAAGTTTAAAAACAATAGCCTAGTAATTTGATTGTTTCTTTAGATATTACATATTATGTTTGCCTCGGCTGCGTCAGTATTGTTGTTAGAGACATGGAAGTCTTGGCAAGGCGTGATGTGACCAGAATGTAGGCTTACACAGATTTTAAGTTTTAATTTACTCCTTTTCATTAATCCTTGACACAAATTAAACAGCACTTCACTGATATCGAGAGCTTAGAGATTCTTTTATTTAATACTTGCACATTTTAACACATATACTATTTTCGTCTCCCGCAAATACGTAATTAATTTCTCGAGGACACATCTCGCATCCAGTTACAAACACTGTCCGCAGGCAACTGACTAGATTTCAACCGTCTAAACTTGTAAATTTCTGTATTTCAAGTCTCTGATTGGCTACTCCCACTCCAATAGAATACCTGCATTTAACTAAATCTTTTTTTATTTGTTGATTAGCCATTTTCAAACTGTCACTAAAATTATATTATTGCTTCCAAGAATCATAAATAACATTTAAACTCTCAAACTCATTATTGCCTCAAAGTTACCTCATCGTTACCTGATTGTTAGCAACGTTTAACTTATTATTCTCACAGCTCCTACATTATTAAATTACATAATACATTCACATAACCTTATTGAACATGTTTGCAATGACTGTTACATACATTTTACAAATTATTACATACACATATTGCTTCAAGGCGGGCCGTAATTGAATTTACACATTATATAACCAGACTGAAGTCATTCGAGTGATAAAAATACTGCCTCAGCTGATGACGTAGGTATAGCGACAATAAAGTAATTATTGACAATCCCAAAATGAAACGTTTTCGCTACATTCATCTTCAATGTAGTTAATTTGCTGATAGGTGTGTTATTTGCTGCTTCAAAAATTCGGAAGAAATGAAGGCTGGCAATGCAAGAAGTAATACGTTATTGACATTTCAGAACTAAGTGAAACTTAACACTCCTATCTAGCAAGAGCTTTCAATATAACAGTACTTGCATTTGTAAAGCAAGTTAACGTAATAAAATGAAAGCAATGTACACTTGTACTTCTGTGCACTTTGATGTATTTTTAAGAGATTATGACTACGCCTTGTAATCTTGGGGACCAGTAACAAAAGTTGACTAGACAGCATAGGTACACAAATCTGTTCACTCCTATCAGGCAACAGCACGCAAACTCCATCAGGGTGAGACAAGTAATTTGAAAACGCAGCCTTTCATTCTAATGTTCACCAACATTACAAACCTAGATATCACCAATAAAACTTAAGCGCAGGTAATGTCAAGGTTGCATAGTGGCGGCAGCAACACGAGCTAATTATTATTGTTATACTAACAGTAATTAAAACTTTTCGGTTAGCTTACAGCAATATATGATTAAAAATAGTATACAGACCAGCGGCGTAGTGTCAGAAGAGCCAGGGCAGACAATGTCTAGCCTAAATTTTGTGATAAAAAAATTTTAACTGAATTTTTGGACTTATTATACTTGCGTCCTTTATTGAACATATCTATAATACATATAATAGATGCTACTTATAAATTTAAAAAGAGATGCTTCGTTCTTGCTGCAATAAGTTGTCCCTCTCGCATAGACTATGTATACTGATGTGCATAAGAAGTTTCCCATAATGGAACGCAGCTGTTTATGTTGGTACTGACAAATCTAGACCCACCCTCGGTCAGATTCGAGTATAATTCTAGTCACTGGAGTGGCGGAGTACTTTACCTCCCCCACGACATGACCGAACTACCAAAAGATAATATAACAAGCTATATTTGTCCAGGTTCTCAGTAGGTGTGCACCTTTAAGGCAATGCTTCGTTGAGCTTTAGACTAAAAATAAAGTGTAATATAATATAGATATACAAACGAAGGTTAATGACTTCCCTTTTAATACACTTAAACCTTGTATTTTCATGATACACTATAGTAGCTGAATGTCAGTTTTCTTATTGCCATTCAATGGCGGCAATAAATTTAACCTACGTCTACATGCCGTTGATGAAAACTCTCATATAAATAAGAGTTGTATATTTATATATCGTCTATTATATATGTCGCCCAGTGTGACACACATACATAATTCTTCACCCTTTCCTCTAGAAGGTCGAATTATGCTGTATTGGTTTAGCCCTTCTTTGTGTACCATTTCACACACACGGTATCCGGCATCTCCTTCATTTCACGTCGATTATAAAATTGTTCATTGGTTCGTTTTTTGTATCCATTGATTATTTTACAGACAACACAGGGAACTGATACCGGTGGGTGGATTCAAAGGTTGGTTACCTGAAGGTGCAAACCTTACGGAGGGAAAAATGCCATTGTGATCTACGGGAGTGGTAACTTTTTATTCACGTCAGAGTACCTATTCTACTTCTGCTAAAGCAAAATGTCAGCCATATGGGAATGGACGCTGGATTTACCTTTTTCCTCAGTTGACTTCTAGCATCTCTTGAATAGGAATTTTACTATAAAGACTACCTTCAGCATTACTGAGAATGCTGTTGCTCATAGTCCAACATTCTCAAGTTCGGTGTCATATGCCACTGACCAGGGTAGACATGTCTATAGAGAGTCGTCCTCCGTGGTGTAGTGGTTACCTCTAACGTCTAGTTCCCGAGGTCGCGCGTTCAAACCCGGCGGAGGGCGATGGATTTTTTTCGGGCGTAAAATCCTTAGAATGCCTTTCTTCAGAAGGGAAGTAATGCCGGTGATCCCGTGTCGTAGATTTACAGCACGTATAAGAACCACAAGCCTGATAAACAGGCCTCTGAGCAAAATCACCGGTCTTTCACGCCCAATATAGTACGGGACGCTAAGGGCCACAGCAGTTAAAGGGCGTCCATAAATAAAGCTCAATTTAATTTTCTTATATCTATAGATGACCACGTTTGTGTAAGAATAGCGCGTGTGTATCACCCACTGACACAATGTTATCTGAGTGTGTGAGTGCCCGTATTATTTGTCGTACTTTTATTAGCGTACCCTTTAATTTTGAAGCAGTGCATTAGTAAATTAAATATGACATGTTCTGGCGAGTTTAATACGGACGGTAGAACTGACCACGGTGTTCTGCTTTAATAAAGCAATGATTATCAACGTAAATTCGAAAAAGAAAGACATGCTTAAAATATGAAGTGTTTCGACATCCTTCACAGAAATACGGAAAAGTGCCAAGAAAGAGATTTTAATCCAAAGATCTTCATCGTTATTTGTGCAGTTTAAGAGCTATTGAGAGCCAAGGTCGCCATTCTGTAGCTGTAACAGAAGGTCGTATTTAAAACGCGGAAATGTTTTGTGTGATAGCAAGAACCAGGATAGATCCTTTTCTGAAGCCTTTCTGGGAAAATAAATTAAAATCGGAGGCATTATTGAGAATATTTATCAGCAGCAGTGCAGGTATGCACATCTATGTCTAGAGAAAATGTCTAACCAAAATGTATTCTTACACTATATTTCTGATATACGACTTCATTATGAGCACTAGGTGTTATTTATCTAAAAGATTGACAAGAGTAAAGTTGCACAGTAGCGGCTGTAACTGCGATGCCAGATGGCATGCTACTAAACATTTCAGTACTGGATCACACTTCTAAAATCTGTCACTTGTTTCCACTAGAGACCTAGATTTCTCCCGTGTTCTCGAAACTCGCCGAGGTCAGTCGAGCATTTCCGTAACACATCATCTTCTGTTAGGAGGGGACTCGGCACCGATCCAGAGTGGATGTTGTACCTATATCCCACGAAGGGTGTCCCCGGGAGAAAGGATGAGGCGAGAGGAGACTCGAAGGGATTCGAATACCCCGGCAGCCAGCCGAAAGCCAAGGGACGTAGAGGGTTACAAAGAGGATCCTTTTCCCCTGCCATGCTGTACCGAACACCATCGCCCACTCTTCCGACCCTCCAAAGAAACCAATGGGATGAAAGATGAATAAAATAAGAATGGAACGAAATGCAGGTACAAGAAATTCGGGGCTGAAACAACCACCCCAGCATTCGCCTGATAACCCAAATAAATCCCCGTAAAAAAAAACATGGAGCAAAGTGGATGGTCGTCAGGATTCGATGCCGGACCAAAGACGTTGCCGAAGGGCCATCCCGCTCTGTGTAACGCCTCCACTTTAGTGACTGGTGTTTTAAAAGCAGTTTAAAATCCGGGATCAACCTGAATTGCAGTTTTTCGTGTCGGCTCGTATAACTAAATTTAATTTGCTGTCAATCTGTGACTCAACTGTTTGGTACCTATTTTCGGTTTAAATTAATTTGAAGCTATATTGCTTATGGACATTTTATCAAATCATTTTGGTATTGATGAGATATATCATTAGAGTTGCGAGACGGTTGTCTCGCTTGGTGTGTCGGTTGCACCATTGCCATGAGTCAACTGTCACTGTGTAAGCCGATATTCTAAGCGATGATGAAAAGCCGATTTGTGTCAATGAAATGTCATGATGACGAAGGATTTTACAACACAGTTCTAATCACTTTCGGCATTAGAATAGCATCACTTTTTAAACTGATATGAATCTCTCCGGTTGTCAGTATTTAAAGATTTCGGCTTTCTCTTCTTGAGCAGATACTTCGTTACCCATCTGCCAATAGTGCCCGTCATGGCATCACTCCCTATTATCCGCATTAATGGATGATAAAAACTTTACTTTCAATTTTTTCGCGTATCTCTAGTTCCCCAAACTAGTATTGTTGCTCTTCAAAAATAGAGTACTGATAAATACTGAACAATGTGCTTGGAAATATTTAAGGAACACTCAAACGAAAATTAAAAGTTTTCATCTCACGAAGCTATTAACTCTCTATACTCACATTTAGGATATACAATGATAAAACGTGAAGTTTCTCTTATGTTTGAACAAAGAATAATGCTATAGAAAATGTAGATATACCAAGCAGATACATGTTTTGATAGAAATTAATATAACAGTTGGTGCTTGCAGTTATAAATATGTAGTGGTTTAAATTTGAATGACTATTAAAACATCATTTCTGAAGTATAGAAAAATTAATGAAATGAAGTAAAGTTACTAAGGCTGGTAAATAACTGAAACAAAAGCTTGTTACTGAGAAAAATATTTTTATCCATTATAATAACAATGAAACTTAAATGAAGAAATGGATGGAACATTAGCTGAATGACAAAGGAAAAACAAGCTGTTTATGTTGGATACAACATTATTAAAGATAATCTTTTATCCTCTTTTACTGGCGATTACCTATTGAGTTAAATGTTTTTATTCAGAATTTATTTATTAGAGATTAAAAGAAAGAAAAATATTCAACTATGCGTGTAAGCTTGGATAAATTGTAATTACTGACTTTTTAATGGCTTGAAGCCAGACGTGCCGACATATTCCAACAAAACTGAAAATTGCAGCTTGTAGTATCAAACAAATGAAAGTCGCGAATACCTCCCCCCTTTTTCACTCTCTACTTCCACTAGCGCCTTACTTTTTTTCTTCATGCGCCTCGGAACCGTCAAAAGTGTGGAAAACAAATGCCAGCTATTCCCACGGAGTCGGTTTCCGTTCTGAAAGAAGGTTAGGGGGTTAACGTGAAGAGGTAATTCTCCTCGCCTAAGTTTTTTTCCTCGCTTTCTCGGAGTTTCATTAGAACGTTTAATCTTCTCCCAGATCGTGCAGCAATTTCTCCAAGTCCGGTAACGATTTGTCAGGGTATTGACTTAGACATCTGCAGCAAAAGTAACGGATGGAAGATGTCCAGACTTTCTTTGGGGCAGGAGTGGCAGGACAAAGTTGAAGGGCGCAAGGCATAATGACAAACGGAGGAGATCTATAGGATACAATAGATCAATGTGATCCTGCTTTTAACTCCGAGTGTTCCAGTTTTAGAGTGGCTTAGAAAACAGCGCAAGTCCAAGAAAAACATTCCAGTCTAGACTGGAAAGGAGAATTAGTTATTAAAAATTCAAGACGCGGCCGGAATTTCAGCTACACATATATACGGTCTTCGGTCCGGACGAACTTGCCAATTGAACTACCGTGGCCACCTCCCTAAACTCAATGGTGAACTTCCCTCTGTACGTTCGGGAAGACAAGTGTGAGGCAGTATTTTTAACACTTGAATAATTTTAATTAAATTATATAATTTGTAAATTCAATAACAGCCCACCTTGAAGCAATATGTATGTAATAATTTGTAAAAATGTATATAACAGTCATTGCAAATACATATATTATTTTAAACATGTTTAATAATCTTATGTGAATGCATTACGTAATTTAATAATGCAAGAGGTGTGAGAGTAATAAGTTTAACGTTGCTAACAATGAGGTAACAATGAGTTAACCTTGAGGCAATAATGAGTTTGAGAGTTTAAATGTTACTAGTCATGATTAGAGCAACGATAATGTAAATTTTGTGACAGTTTAAAATTAGCCAATCAACAGCCAGAAAAAGCTATGGTAAAATGCAGATATTCTATTGGACTAGGATTAGCCAATCAGAGACTTGAGATACAGAAGTTTACGGGTTCGGACGGTTGAAATCTTGTTCAGTTGCCTGTAGAACTTGGTAGTGACCGGATGGAAGATGTGTTCTCTAAAGAAATATTACGTATTCGTGTGAAACGAAAATTAACTATACGTGATAACAAAGTACAAGTATTAGATTAAAAGAATCTCACAGCTCTTAATATCAGTGTAGTGCTATTTAATTTGTGCCAAGGATTAATAAAAAGAAGTGAATTTAAAACTTGAAATCTGTGTAAGCCTACATTCTTGTTGCACCACGCCCTGTTTAAGAGATACGTAACTCTAAAACAATACCGAAGCAGCCGAGGCAAACATAAACATAAATACTACCTATAGAAGCAGTTTAATAACAAAGTTAATACATATTTTTAGACTTGGAGCGTAACAACAAAAATACATCTTCAAAAATCGGCTTCTCATACGTAGCAGCATATTACGTAACAAACAATCTACTTCAAATGAACGCCCAAACCATGGTGCTTTTTACGTAAACCATCCACTTCAAATTTGACGTCCATACGTGGAGCTAAATAAATAAATGAACTTCAACGTAAAGACATATCTGCTTCAAGCAGGCATGCTTGATATTTAAGTTCACTTACTGAAAGGCATTAAGTGACTGAAACTGTATTTTACTATAAAATAAGAAACGTTTGTTTAAATCTAACTAATGTACATTTAACATTCAAAGAAAATAGTGATTTATTAAGGTAGAATTAAAGGGAAAGTAAAATAAAATGTAAAATGAGGAAGATAGAGTAAACAGCTACTGGTCCCGGGAGCCCCTCCACGATACGTACCTTTTACCATTACGCACTTAAACGCCCTGTTACATATACAAAATAAAGACGACAGCAAATTCATCATTTATTCTGATTCTAGGAGTTCAATAATGACGATAACAAACTCATAGACAACAGAATATCTAACACAAGACATAAAAGCACTATACCACACACTCAGTGACGGCTGTTGTATAAGAACACCATAGCATGTGAACACCTTAATTTTTTACACCTTGCAGATTTACTGGTTATTATTATTTTTTTCTTTGAATGCTGTTACACGATGCGGCAATTTAAAATCTACAGCGTTTAAATCTACCGCGCTTCTCCTCGAAACTCGGTGAGATACGATATAAGAGCCACGTGTACATCTTGACTTGTGCACGGTTTTAGGAGCTTTTGTGTATGCGCAACTGGTACGACATAATTAGCTTTACCGTTGAAAATATACATATGGGTCGTGCACACTTGAAGACGTGCACTGGCTCTTACCATCCATTTCTCAGTAACAAGTTTATGTCAATCCCACTAGATGGTGTCACTCTACTGCAGAGCTTTCATTTGTGTGAGAATGCAAGGGCGGGAAGTTGGGAACCCCGTTCGCTTTTCATTATGATATAAATTCCGCTAGATGATAACATGCTGAACAGTTATACAAAATCACTCACAGTACCGCAAAATTTAGATCTGATGTGAGTAGAGTTATAGTTATATGAATAGAAAAGCTTATGGATTTCTGTGTGAGTTATGGTATATTAAGTTATGATCTTAGATTGATAAAGACATTTGCGCGTTTGAAAAAATCTGATGTGTTACACTCACATGACTTTCTCTACTCTTGTACAAACTATTTTTACAGAAGCTTATTCTCAATATGTTTCATGTTAATCTTATTGCTAATTTTCTTGTAGATGCAAGGGGGAATTGATAGTATTTAAGCGATAGTCAAATCTTTTAAGATCTGGTTGCTATGTGGCGCATTCCATTCTCTTTGTATGTCAGATTGACTCATCATGAGAACGCCCTTGTCAGATCCCTGCAGGACTACTTACCCACACAATGTCGTTGCAGACCCTACCAGGTTCCCCGCATGGTGTGTGGACGCTCCCGGTAACGAAGGCCTTAACCAGCCAACAGCATAATGCTGACTGTAAGTACTCCTCCCTCCCCATGGGAATTCAAAACATTCAAACCATTTGGAACAAATGGCACCAGCGGAGCAGCGGATGGATGCTGCTCCTGAAACGGCAACTATAGGGATATATTAGGGCTGATACAAGCAGCACTACTTAGGCTCACCCTACCAGACTGGAGTGGAGTGGAGTGGATGCAGTATTGTTTTCCCTTAACGTGTACCGACAGTCCAGTGTAATGTGTATTTATATTTATTATGTTTTTGTGTGGACTATATGGAGGGACAACACATTTTATAAGAAATTATGCCGTTTTCCTACTTCAGAAAATGAGACTTGGTGAGTGCTAATAAATTAGTAATATTAATATCTGACTGAAGAAAAAGTGTAAATGGAGAGTAGTGAAAGCTTACACATTACTTCGTTGTTGCTCTAAACCGACTTAATTATATAGAAAACAACAGAAATCGATAACACAACCGTTTCTTTTGCCAGACAAGTTATGTATGTATGTATTTATTATTATTATTAGTATTATTATTATTATTATTGTTATTGTTGTTGTTGTTGTTGTTGGGAGCGGCTGCAGTTGTATCAATTTGTTCATATCCATAATCTAATGCAGTATATGCTATTTCACATTTTCAGGGATGTCTGAATCTACCATTTTGTGAACACCCAAAATGTATACTCACGAGCCGCCACTGCACACTTTTCAATCAAATGGAAGAGAAATAATACTCCCTGGATTCCCTCACATTGCGGAACAGCTAGTGATGAAAAAGTTGACCTTGCATCCAAGAAAAACACTATATGTGGAACTAACACTAGCCAGATTCCAGTGTGCCCCACCGAGATCTTATTCCAATCTTTAACAAGAGAATAAAAGATCAATGTATCAACAATATTTCGACCGAGAGCCTCCCTAGTCAACTTCGCACTACCATAGCAGAATCCAACTACGCGACACTCTCATTAGAAAGAAGAGATCAGGTTAAAATTACTCGTCTAAAATTGGGTCATACAAAATTAACACACTGCTACATATTTTCAGGAGATGAACCGCCAACGTGTGATACACATAAATGTCTTCTGATAGTAAAACACATAATCATGTATTGTCTGCAATATAATTCACTTAGAAAGAAAACCTGCCTACCAATTAACCTATCCACAGCACTAAATGAAAAGCAGTACATTTCAGCAGTAAAGAACTACCTTACGTTTCTGTATAGGATTTATTGCAATTCCCAATTTATATAAACCTCTATTTACTATATATGGAATTTGTGCCTAATTTTACAGCCCTCAACCGATGTATTCTAAAATGTTAATATGAAATACTGTTTCCTTCTCTGTATTGTAGACTTTTGTGTTTAATGTGGTCGCAATACATTTTGCTTAAAAATCGAGGGCATAGCTTCAAGTATGCGTTCCCCATATGGGACATTTTATTTCAAATTGTCCGAAACAGAAGGAAAATCGACCTTGCATTTTTTTAAATGAAACGTAACTTTTTGTATCTCGAGACAAGCCTGATACTTTGCCTTATGCACACTCTTAAAATTTAGAACATCATAGTTTTACAATTAATTGTTCAAATTTATCGTATCTTCCAAAAATGTCCAACTTCAAGTTGTTATAACTCTGAAATCTTCAAATCTAGTTATTTAAATCTAGCTTTATTTTGATTTTCTAAACCTTAATTTCATACTGATAAGTAAAAATGTTCTTAGCTTTATTTAAGTGAAGAAATTTCAATTTTTTCAAGTATAGGCGGTTACGAAATTAGGAAAAATAATTTTATTGTATATGGTGAGATTCCGTAATTTAAACACAATCAGACATATTCTACTGCACTGGTTACTGATAAGGTTTCGTCCAAAATAATTAAAGAAGTAAAACTACGCGGTCATTGTTGCTGTCGCAATTTTGTTTGGAACTGAAGGCCAAGCAAGCTGATGTATATGTTTAAACAATGAGGACGCTTACTAAGCAGTATGCAGTTCTGAGTATTGGTGATTATCGTGCATCAACCACGTAAATTGTTGCACTTATTCACTTTTTGTGTTATAACCATGAACACGCAACATAACCACTTTACCAACATTGCCGACTTGTATTAATGACACTGTGGATTATTTTCAATATAATATTTTAGTTTTATAAAAATCCAGAGAAGCTTAAAATAAGTAAAAGCTGTATATATATATTTCTATATATTATTATAAAAATAAAAAATAAATAAGTAAAACTTAACTTAAACAAAGCTTAAAATAAGTAAAACCTGTATGTATATTTTTGTGATTATTATAAAAATAATTAGTATATGTTGTAATAAAATGCGGACTTCTATCTACAAAATGAGAATTGGCACAATACTAAAATGAACGTTTCCGGAACTATGCGCACTTAAAATCGACAAAATGAATTAATACGAAACATTTATCGTTCAATAAAGTGACAACAGTTGGGTTTAGATGCTAATATTTGACAAATATGCTTTCCTTAGAATCGCTTATTAATAGAAAAAATTACAACGAAAACAAAGTATGCGAGGTAATTTGCTGTTCAATTTAACATGGAATGTTCCATATGTAGACAATAAAAAAAGTTCATTACAACATGTGTCCGGAAATACTTGCTTTCTGGCTTATGGCCTTCAAAACCGTAATATTCACGAGAAAGTATTTGTTACTGCTGGTAGTTTTCTTTACAGAATATGTTCAAAGTGTCCACCTCCAACTTGAATACAGGTCTCACATTGACGTCTTATGGTCGTGCAAACGAGGCGAGCCCAAATTTCAAGACTATTGCGTATTTCCTCACAACGTGACACAATTAGATTCTAGAGGGATTCCAATTCAGGCACCGGAGTCGAATACACCAACGCTTTTAAATGGTCCCACAAGTAGAAATCGACAAGGTTCAAATCAGGTGAGCGTGGTGGCCAAGGAATTGGGTTACCTCTACCTATCCATCGATCAGGAAACTTTCTGCCCATGTACCGGCGGGCGGTATGATTGAAGTATGCAGAAGCGCCATCTTGCTAGAAGTAAGCTTTTTGATGAATGCTCAGTGGAATGTCTTCATAGCACGAGGTATGATGTTTTTCAGGAAGTTTGTGTACGCCTGCCGCGTAAGTCAGTTTACAAGTATATGGAGTCCAGATAACCGATCGTCAATGATATCGACCCACATGTTGAGAGTGAACCGCACTTGGTGATGAGATGGAATAATTGCATGTGAGTTTTCATATACCTATATAAATGCTGATAGTGAAAATTTGTAATGCCATCTCTATAAATAATGCTAAGGCAGAAAAGTTCGTATTTGTAGCACACTGCTATAAACATTCACTTGCAACGCTAACCTTCCTGTACTGATAGGAGTCGTGTGCGCATAATCCAGAATCTCCTTCTCTACATCTGCAGTTGTACATCTTGGTCATCCCCACCCCCCAAAACTAAGATATATAAACTTCCCATGAGCGAACAGACGGCAATGGAGACGTTCAAATGTCTTCCGATATGGTACAAACGACGAGCCAGCACAGCATTTCACATGAAGTGCATTTCTGCCAGCTCCTGATTTGAGTACATGTCGCTCAGTCGAATGCTAAACACAACTTATTTCAATATCAGTGTGTCCTGTTAATAACCTCTGTCACGGCAACTATCTGCGGGAAGAAAAGCGTTCCGGTGAATATCACTGTTTTGAAAGCCGTAACTAAGAATCCAAGCATTACCGGACACATACTGTAATGGAACTTTTTTTACTGTTTATATATGGGGAATGCATACCTAAATTTATGCATTCTATTTTTGAAATACCCTGTATAACCACGAAGTTATGTGATCTTAAATAAAGAAAATAAAAAGTAATTAACATATGGTATATTAACCAAAACCGTTAAAGGTATTTTTGAGAAGATAAAAATATCCACAATTTTCCATAATGTTTGTTTGGGTTGGAGATTTTCTTGAATATTTTGTGTTGTATTTTTGAAAGTTACTGAACTTAAATACCAAGTTTATTATTTATCGAATATTTCGTTTCAGAGCTACGTTGTTCACGTGCACGCGCGCATCTCTTTCTAAACTTTTTTTGCGGGCCTCAAAACATGAATCTCGGAATTTTTGACAGGATACAATACACTTCCTCTTACCTACCATCTTTAGGTACGTCACAGAGAAGGTAAAACTATTTATTCTCGAAACAGAAATGATTTCCATGAACTGGTGTGTTTCCAACACCTGATTTTTGTGTAACCCTATATGAACGGAAAATGAGGTCAGAAAAAAAAGCACTTCGACCCTGGATCCTGCAACTACCAGAGGGGCACTGCGGACTACTGCGCTACCCCCAAACCCATTTTTCAACGTCATTACACGTTCTGTTCCTTTTTGCCTCTCGTATCGAAATATTTCGCTCTCATGCTTTCAGCGTTGCAAGAGAGCAAGCTACTACGTGGAATCAAACGAGGATATCACTAATATTACCACGGGTTTAAACGAACAGAAGTAATACAGTGCTGGATTTACAACTCCATAAACACGAACGCAACGAAAATGCATCAGGAGCTCAGTGTTACACGCTCCTAATGATAAAGGCTTTAACTTATTCCTGTGACTTCTAAAGGGTTACTGTGGTGCACAAAATGGAGAGATTAAAGGATTCGAAATTTTAAAGAATGAAAAATTAACACTGATAACAATATTCTAGTGATTTATAAGCTTCTACAATTTAACTTCAACGTAAAAGATACAATTTGAAGCAGTATTTTTAACACTTAACAAGATTTAAGTCTAATTATATAGTATAAAATATAATAACAGCCCGCCTTAAAACAATATGTGTATAAAATAACATATAAAATGTATGTAATAGCCATTGTATTAATGTTTATATTATTATGTACATGTTCAATAATCTTATGTGAATGTACTACGTAATTTAGTAATGTAGGAGCTCTGAGAATGTACGTCAAAAGTTGCTAACAATGAGGTAACTTTGAGGCAATAATGAATTGGAAAGTTTCATAATGCATAATAAATTCTTGGAGCAGCAATAATGTAATATTTTAAAAACAGTTTATAAATAGCCAATCAACAACCAGAAAAAAACTTAAGTTAAGTAAAAGTATTCTATTGGAGTAGGATTAGCCAATCAGAAACTGAAATAGAGCAAATTGTACAAATTCAGAAGGCAGTTGCTTGTAGACGGCGTTCCTAATCGAACGCGAGACGCTCTCAAGAAGTTTAATACGTATCCAGTGTGAGACAAAAATTCAATACGGCGAGAACATAATAAAGTTTACGTGTTTAAAAAGTGCAAGCAATTAATAAATAATCTCACAGCTCTCTATATCAGTGAAGTGTTATTTAAATCGTAAGGATTAATAAAAGGAGTGAAGGAAAAATTATCATCTGTGTAAGCCTACATTCTTCAGCCGCACCACATCTTGTTCAGAGATACATGTTTCTACAAATTAATTGTGACGCAAATCACAAAGTTAATATTTTTAAACTTGGGGCGAAGACTAACGGAAACTTTGTACTATACGTGGGGCAGTTATTTCATCAAGCTCGGCTCCCCAACAGTCGAAATACAATACAACACCTACTACAAACAAAACTCTACTCACAACTTTTCGAATGTACAATTTGCGTCGAAATGAGAATCATTTGCAAAAAGGTTTAATTGACGGTTTAATTAGTGGAATTTATAGTTTCAGGTACTGAATTTTATTGCATCTCCTATCCTGTAGTGCAGTTTTAACCAAGCAATAATTGAAAACCCAAACCCGCAAACAACGAACAAAAAGCTATGCACAAGTCATATAAAGTAATAAAATAAGACATATTGACTGAAACCTTGAAAGCCAAATCATGAGTTTGGAAGCGATGTAAGCAGCCGCAATGCAATGTGCTTCGGATTAATCAAAGTAAATGTTACATTTTCAACATGCTGTGTATATATTAAGTTTAAAAAAAATATTAGTATGTATTACTGTTTCTACCACGTACACAGTAGGCAGAGAAGGTATTGCATTCCACCCAAAAATTTGATACCGAGATTTCACGGAAAATACATATTTTGAGGCCCCCTGAATGCAGAAAAACATTTTTAGAAAAAGGTCCATGTGTGTCTGTATGTGTCTATGAACACCATAACTCAAAAATGAAAATTCGGATTAATACCAAACTTGATATTTAAGTTCAGTAACTTCCAACTGACCTTTAAATAGAACCTTTTCGAAATTTTTGATTTTCTAAAAAAAATCTTGATTAAAATACCACATATTAAAGATATTTACTTGAAATATTATATGTATATCTTGAATAGCCTTTAAAGCCCTCTTCATTCGTAAGGAATTTTGTATAATCTTGTATAACTGGTAAACGTTAAGCGATAGACGAAAACGTCGTACACAAAAAAGTGTAGACCTCTGTAAAACACACAATTTATTTCAAATAACTATCTTCGTGGCATTTCCGAGATTCCGTTATTAATGGTTCGATTTGTTCAATACGTAAGTCAGTCTTGTAGTCCTTTCGATATTCAGTTGTTTCTCGCAATGTCATGGGAAGAGCATGGATTTTAAGACCAATATATAGCATCACGTTTTAAACTTTTGAGCATCGCTATTCCCTTTATATCTATAACGAAATGTGTAATGCAAATGGGAAATATTTAATTAGATTAAAATGAAGTAGATGAGAAAGTAAACTTTGGTAAGAATAATTTGTAAACCCAGTAATCAGCACTATAGGGTAGAGAAGGTCATGTGAATGTAGCATCAAACTTTATTATGGGTGAATTATAATAACTCATTTAAAATACGACACATTCAAAAGGATACGAAATGGAGGGTAACAATTGTGTACTGTCTGAAAGCCTTTAAAGGCGTAGTTTCTCACTTGAGTTAGTTTTTAAACGAAGAATTTTTAGATAATTTCGAAAGCAATATGACTTATAAAGGAGGGCACATTGTACTCTTCAGCAGATTCTATATAAAAAGGAAAACAACTTATGTTTGAGAATGTTTTCTCTCGAGTACTTATTTTTATAAAACTATATTTAATATGAAATCCAAATTTACATATCCAAGCAGTTTTTCATGCTAAACAATTGATGCATTAAAATCATGTAGCTTTATCTACCAACAATAATTAGTTTCTCATAGCTATTTTTCAAAATAATTTTTTGTATCTATGTCTATATTTATAGGTCATTTTTTATCTACTTCTTATTAAATGTGATAAATGCTGGCCCAAATGGTTTCAATACGCATTGTGTTATAGCTGGACAAAATAAGGAGCTAGAACTACAGTCAAATATTTAAAAGTTGGGTCATTATATTCTGGCTTGATATCGAATACTCCTTGTACACCTCACGCGAAACAAAAGAACGGAAATATAGTTTCAGGGCGGTTATTGCATAAAATATTGGAAAATTCAAACTAACAACAGAAAATGTCTCGTAAAAAAATGCAGCATTCTCTATAGTTCACTAGATGAGGCTGTTTTCACAGGTTATTCAGAGGAAATATCCATGTGAGTATCTTGAATTTTAACATTTTAATAAAAATCTTAGCATTCATTTTGAGAAATTAAAAGTAAGAAAAATACTTTGATGTAAGAGGTAGTCTAGGAAGGGGGAATTTAATGAAAACATTTCGCTCTTGAAAGATTCTGGTTCTAAATCAAAGTTTGGTATTCATCCAAGTTTTCGCTTTTCAGTTTTGCTACTCATACACTCCTTTAGATTTTGTTTTATTCAGGGGACTTTTTTTGTGAACTTCCAGCAGAATTTTGGAATATCATTACTTCTTCACTTCCATAGGAAAGAGGTAGAGAAAGCAAACATATACTAGTACTCCATGTGGCTTTACGCCTCATTTGAATATCTAATTTTCTCACAGATTATGTATATTTCGGTTTTTCTATATTAACTTCTGAAAAGAAAAAAAGACAACCACCATTAAGCTTCAACCAAATAACCATAAGAAACATTTGATACATTCTAAGCCTAAATAATTAAGGAGGATTTGTCATTTACTTACTACAAAGATGAAGAAAACATGGACAGAATGTAGTTTTCAGCGACTTACCTGAAACAAAGAAAATAAGTGTAAGTACACATGTACATATAACGTTATAAATAATGAAATAATACGTCATAAAATTCAGCTCTAATAAATTTGATACCGACAAATTTGTGAAGTTTATGCAAAATCATATACGTTAATCTTACTACATTTTTAGAGATGAGCGTTTCCATTTAACGCCTTCAATTTGGATTCCCACGCTCTACTTTGAAGATACCCTGTGCTACAGTTGATTACTCACCTAGTGCACGTTAACCGTTAAAAAATATTGCAGGTAATATGTTATCATAAAATTAATAGCAAAAGACAAATACTATACTACGAAGATTTTGCACCCAAAGAATATAAAATGAACAAACATCACAATGAAGGTACAAATTATTTTTGGCGGAAAAATGGTGGACCATATCGATGGCTATTTCTTAAAAGATATTATCCGCCAAATCACTAATTTTTTAAAAATTGTTTTATAATTGTATGTCTGTAATATCAATTTGAAAATGGGAATTAATAGTGTTTATAGGAACAGAAAATATATTCGCCATGATTCACACAAAATATGTACAGTTTCATTAATATGGTTTTTAAGACGTTTTGTTGGATAGGATACGTCTTCATATTTTTATCTTATCATGCAAGAGACACTCATTGATCATAATAAATCAAACTAATTGTTGTAAAGGTTTTATCACTGTTCATAATTCCGTTGTATTTAAACAGTACTACCCATAATTATTATTCACCATAATATAATTATTACAAAATCCTGTATTGAAGTAAAGAAAAAAGTACATTATCTTATCTCCAATTGCTATAAATAGTAGCCGTAAGAAATATCTTACCATCATCACTTTCATCTTAAGAGCCAGAATTGTTACCTTATGAGCCACTTGGGAATCCAAAATATGATAATATGGATGGAACAGTTAAGCTAGAATGTAAACCGTCTTTTCTCTGCAACTTTTAAAGGGTCTCTTACGATGTTTTGCAGAATGTGCGTCTAGGTTTTCCGTATACATTTCGATGAATAATGTATTTCTCAAAAAATGGCAGGTAAGATGTTCTGCGGATTAGCCAACGATATCTATGTTTAGTTTAAGTGACTGTTTAATACATGTAACAACTAGCCAATGGAGTGTGACGAATGTATAAATTTCAACCAATCATATTCATCTATCAGCGTATTATTTCCAATACAATCTTGTTGATAGCAATTTTTTTTTCTGTAGGCTATTCTAGAGAACACAACAGCTGTTAAAACTGCTTATTTACTGATTAATGAGAAACCCAATTACTTTATAATCAACAAGCTGTGAGATAGTGGTAATCCTAGCATTTCCACAATTTCGTCGGCTTCACGTACAAATAATGGATCTACATTTACTTACACTGATTGTCAATTTCATAATTGTACTTTCAATTAATAAAAGATAATTTGAAAAGTATTAATATTTCCTCGTCTTTTCTATGTAGTTAGTTGAACAAGCTACACATAGATGTCATCACTGCTAACTATCCACAAGGCAGCGATATAACATGAGAGCGAATTCAAATGATATATCATACTGAAGTACAGGTCGATTTCTTCATCGTGAAAAGGCAAAAACACAGATGAGGAGAAGGTAGTCTAGGGTGGGGGAGAACAACTGACAGTATTCTCCTTGCGTAGAATTCGCTCCCATGTCACCTTATCTCCGTTGTGTACGCGCCTACTGCTCTGTTAAAAACGAACCAACACCCCTCCCAATAAATGGAAGCTGTCATGATAAGCTGTCATGACGAAAAAATCGAACTCTATCTATTTTTAAGCACGAATGTCTTAATTATTATAGTAAAGGCTGTTGCAGCATTTAATAATTTATTTATAAATATATATGTTAAATAATCCAATAAAATAGGTTGCGAGATTTAATCTCTTGAGATAATCTTGTATGATCCATAAGATTAAAGCTCTAGTAGCTTTACTTATGATAATTCAATAAAATTCCAGTAGGATTAAAAGTTTATTTCTTTTAGAACCATTAGAAATTATTTAATGGAATCAGCACAATAAATAATTGTCAAACTGTGTTTGGTAGATAGAGCTGTGGGAATTTAATGTAATTAAAAAACTTATTTTGGCTCTTATTTTTCAGTATTAAATGCATTAATTTCTTTAAACGGGAAAACAATGTAGGTATAACGAGAGGGTAATATTCTGCTTGATACACAAGTGGGGTCAAAGCTCCATTTTTAAATAAACAATTGAAACCATTTCATCAGTTTCATTACATTCAGTATATTAGATACAATTATTTGAAGTGGGTATGCTGTCTAATTTTAGACTATGTTTAAAACTGAGTATCGAACAGTAAGTAAATTAGGAGTAATTAACCACGAATGAAATGCGGTGTAAGATTATACGGTGAAAGGCGGTAAACGAATGGGTTTCTCGTTTGAGCCGAAAAACCATGGAAGATGAGGAACGTGCAAAAAGTTTTCATGGCGACAATCTTTTGTAATTGCGATGGTATCTTGATGATTGACTTCAAATAAAGAAACACTACAGCGAATGGCGGTTGCTTCGCTGGACTACTGCATAAACTACGAATTTCTATCAGGAGAAAAGACATAGAGAGCTGACTCGAGGTATGCGCCGCCTGCAAAGGAAGGTGTGAAGAAGTGTGGATTCAAGATTATTGACCATCCACCCTACAGTCCAGCCTCAGTGAGTGTTGTTTGTTCTCTAAGCTCAAGCCAGACTTTCGAGAAATGACATTTAAGTGTGGTGAAGAGGGGTAAAACTGATTTTATGCCAATCTTGCAGACATTTTGACGCAGTAATTTGTATCACAAATTATGTAAATGTAAAGAGTGATTATAGTGTGAATATGCATTATTGTGTGACATTGATTTGAGATGTTTGTTGATTGTAATTATTGTTGAGAAGTGGGTTTATACGGCCTTACTGAAACTGACAATAATAGCGTGCAATAATGTAGCGAGGGGGTGAGCTGTTTATCATTATTAGAGACGAGCAAATGACGTAATATTGGCGCGTTTTTCTTAGGAATTTGCGGGAACATTTTTCCCTAGAGCATACGTGTTCATAATTTTCATTGGATATAAATATAGACGCTAATGTTGGCGCGTTTTATTAACCAATAGCAGCTCCGTTATAATCTTTAGGCATATCGGGGTGTAGGAGTATAAAAAGGGCTAAGTCAGAGTCAAATTCGTCCAGTCCATCGGAAACATTTGTACATTACAGGTCGGCTCCAGTACATCGGAAACATTTGTGCATTACACGTCGCTGAGTTCAACAGAAACAGTCATGGTGAATACATAGCATAGTTCATCGATTCGCAGGTTACGCGTAGCAAAGTTATGAAAAATCTCAAGTGTCGTAAAGTTAATTACACAAAAAGTTAAAGTACGCGAATTAATAATGTGCAATAAATAAGCTATTATAACAGTTTCAGTTTGGCGAGTGTCACGATTAATAGGTGAAAGTGAATATTGTGTTAAGACAATAAAAAGTGTAAAACAAATTCTTTTATTAGTGTTATCTTTGGATAACAACTCCTTTCCGTTTACACACCTGTATAAGATAAGTGCTCGACCGAGAAATCATAGCTAGCCGGAGGACAGTGAACCCAAAATTAAACACAATAACAGGCGCTCAGTAAAAGATAACACGAAGTGATCGCGACAAATTCTCTTTCATACGTGCGGCAAATAAACAGTAGCATTCTTTCAAACAAACACTAATACCGCCACAAATTGGCTACCACAACGTGGAACTTAACAAAGAATACCGTCGCAATTTTCGACTATTTTTTCAGCAGCATAGAAACATTAATTCAAAGATAAGAAAAGCCTGTTGCAATAAAGGAAGACTACGTTGAAAACTGAAACCAAAAGTGGGCAGGGTATTAAGTTTGGTTGTTTATTTTGTTTGATTCTTATTTTGTTTGAAAAAGACAAATTGTATCTTCTAGCTAACATATACGTACTTTAAGATCAAGCAACGACTATTAGTCCCACATTTAAGGGACTAAACGTTAGTTCCAGAGTTATGAAACAATTACTGTAAAGTCCTTCAAGGAAAAAGAAGAATTCGTACCCCTGGGAAGTTGCACCCAGGATGCTCTGATAGCAGCTCCAAGAGTCGGCCCAATACTGTTTCTTAAAATGTATGCATGATTGCATAGCATAAACTACTTTGGAAATATATTATAAAATAAATCCTGTGGTGCTACAGTGCGTGAAGAGCCTGGGCCTGCCAACGTGACTGCCGGATTTACGCCCACTTGCTTACGGCAGAGGTAGGCGATCATCCATTGGATACAGGAAGGTGATGTGGCCAGCATCATACGCATCCCCAGCCGGAAAGCTGGCTCCTCACTTTTTTCATGATACTGAGTGGGCAACGGATTTATACCCAGGACTTACAACCCGCACCTCATTGGATGGGATGGAACCTGGGCGCATTCCGTGGCCAGGAACCATAGTACCACGCTCCAGCCCACTACGTCACGTCGCAGGACAGATATATATTATACAGTAGGTAACAACAAAGCAAAAAACATAAATGCTAACTATATTCATAATAAATAAGCAAACAATAAGAAATAATCCTAATTCCATCTCAACGTACGCCATTTCATGTCCAACCAAAGTGGTATTTCCTATTTGCTTATTCAATCCTGAGTTCTATTCCTAACAAATTAGGAGTTATTTTATATAAGCATTTAAATTCCGAAAAGAAAGAAAGAAAAAAAACAAACAACTTCTGAAGTCCAACTATATGGTTCATGCCATCTAATTCGTTAACATCAGACCTTAACAAACAAAATTATAACTCCAGCAGTGATAACATTGCAGGATGTTTGCGTAGGATATTGCAGAATCATGTAAATAATTCTAAGACCAGCAGTCGCAATGCGTATGTTTTTATGCGTCGATGAGGCACGTGTTGTCTGTGTATGTGAGTGTGCGTGGGTGAGAGCGAGAGAGAGATGATTCAAGCACCAATGGACGATATATTGAACACTAGGTCTACAAAGAGAGGAGAGCTATCGAAAGACTTCGTACATCATGCCTATCTATTCGACTATCTAAGCAGCTTAAGGGCTTTGAGAGAAAAAACATATTGGTCAACAATTTGTATCCTCTACTTCCACTATTTGCTTTACAGAAAGCAGGAAAACGATTTATACCTAGACGTGCTTTGTAAACCGCTACTTTCATCAGGATTTATACCCGCGAGAGAACAGCTGTACGTTGCTTTTATTTCTTACAACGCACGGGAGAAAAGGTTCATACAACAAAACAACCATGAACTTTGATTTACGCACACAAACTGCCGTTTTCCTCATCCTTTCAGAATTACTCCCCACATAATCTGAGAAATTACACCAGTGATTGCAAATATATAACGTAGCGGAACAGATTATCTGCCTCATTAATTACGTTTCGCTTAACTGAGAGAAAGCTTAAATTGTATTCAATTAAAAAATGCGATATGGTGATTAACTAGGAATACAGTGCCTTCGTTTTATGCCAAGACCACGGATCGCGCGAAGCGTGCTTCGCACTCGTCTCCTACACTGCGGGGTTTTCGTTTCGTAATTCCCGCGTTACTTACAAGTGTTCTTACAATGAGTACTAAGAAGACATTCTTGACTCGTCGGACATGCGGAATGTTCATAATTTCTGCTGTTATATTGCCCTTAAGTTCGTCTATGGTGTGGGGATTGTTCCTGTAAACTTTATTTTTTTAGCGTTTAGCTATCCGGTTGTTCTAAATTTATTGACCAAACATCTCACAGTGTCTCTACCCGAAACTGGATAACCAGGAAATTGCTGCTGAAATTGTCTACATATATGTCTACATGATTGAGTTTTCATGTATGTGTGAAATGTATCAATGTTCTTTATGAATAGACTCTGACATATAATTACTTTCTCTACTACGTATAGTAAGTAGGGAAAGTATTGCATTCCACCCAAAAAATTGATAGCGAGATTTCACCGGAAATACATGTTTAGAGGCGCCCTGAATAAAAATAAAAATTTTTAGAAACATGTCCGTGTGTGTTTTTTTCTGTCAATCTGTGAACAGCATAACTTAAAAACGAAAAGTCGGATAAATACCAAACTTGGTAATTGAGTTTAGTATCTTTCCAAGGATGCAAAACCAAGACTTACAAGAAAATCACCCCGTCCCAGACTACCCTTTGCTTGGAACATCTTTCGAAAATTCTGATTTTCTTCAAAAATTTCTAATGATTTGATTAAAATGTCATATGTTTAAGACTTTTTATGTCAAATAAAAATGTATATCTTGAATTTTCTGGGAGTTCCCAAAAGTCTTTTTCATTTGGAATGACTTTCGTATAACTGGTAAACCGTAAGAGATAACAAAATTTTACTACACAAAAAGTGTAGATCGTGTTAAAACTCACAGTTTATGTCATATACATTCTTTTTGTCGAGTTATCCATTTCCGAGATATTTCTTGTTATTTATTTGAATTTCTCAATACTTAAACATTCTCAAATGGGAATTCATTTTGGCTTTTTTATGTCCTGGATATGCAAAGAGAATGGAATGCTCCACATAGCAATCAGCTCTTAAAGGATTTGACTTTCGCTTAAATCCTACCATGTTCCCCTTGAAACTTGAATATTTATCTCGATTAACATGAACTAGATGGAGAATAAAGCGTTTGCAAAATGGTTTGTATAAGAGTAAAGAAAGTCATGTGAGTGCAACACATCAGATTTTTTTCATTATGGAGGACTGAATCTTCTAAAATGTATCTTCATCACTCTAGTTTCTGAGCAGTAAACTGGAATTTTGATTGTTTCATATAATTCTAATTGTCTCATTCAAACTTACGGTAAGTCTCGGACTGTACCATTGAGAAAGGATTGTTGTTGCTGCTACGTATGGAAAGTCAGTTTGAGGATGATGTATTGGAGGAGTTTTTGAGGATGATGTATTGAAGGAGTTTTATTATAGTTCAACTGTTGGGAGCCGAACTTGTAGTAGTTGCAACCGCACGTATAGTACCCGCTTTCCGGTAGCCTTCGCCCCAAATGCACTTTCAGGTGGCCTTTTCCCCAAGTTTTAAAAAAAATATATTAACCTTGTAATTTGGCTGTTTCTTTAAATATTATATATTTATGTTTGCCCCGGCTGCGTTAGTATTATTGCTAGAGACACATTTCTCATGGCAGGGTTGTGGTGCAACAAGAATGTAGGCTTACGCAGATTATAATTTTACTTCACTCCTTTTATTAATACCTGATACGATTAAAATAACACCTCACTGATATAGAGAGCTTTGAGATTCTTTTTATTAATTAATTACAGTTTTTAACACGTAAAGTATTTTTCGTTTCACACGAATACGTATTAAATCTCTCGAGGATGTGTGTTGCGTCCGGTTAGGAGCACTGTTTGCAGGCAACTGAATTGATTTAAACCGTCTAAAATTGTAAATTTCTGTATTTCAAGTCTCTGATTGGCTATTCATAATCCAATAGAATACCTTCATTTAACTAAACCTTTTTCTGATTGTTGATTGGCTATTTTTATAAACTGTCACTAAAATTACATTATTGCTTCCAAGAATCACAAGCAACATTTAAACTCTCAAACTCATTATTGCCTCGAGGTTACCTCATTGTTAGCTCATTGTTAGCAACTTTTGACCTATTTCTCACAGCTCCTACATTATTAAATTACGTAATACTTTCACATAACATTATTACACATGGATACAATAATACAAACATATGCAATGACTGTTACATACATTTTACAAATTATTACATACACATATTGCTTCAGGGCGGGCTGTTATTGAATTTACATATTATATAATTAGACTGAAATCATTTAAGTGTTAAAAATACTGCCTCACCATACACTACATTGAATTAAGTATCCATAAGCAGCACTGTATTCTAATTATTGACATTCAGTAACTTGTTCTATGATGCGGTGATAAGCTAAATGCTTGGATTATTGTTTCTTCTGTAAGCTGCAGTTCTATATTTATTTTATTTCTGTTGTTTGTGTAAGAATTTCTATCTTTAATAAGACATTTAGGATCCTCACATTTTCCCATTATAGCTCACAGTTTGCTCCTCATAATCCTGTTAAGATGTACATTTACCAGGTTCAATTCCATGATGTCTTTCTATTGCCTGATATGGTAATAAACACATCATGTACCTTGAGGAGATAGTGGAGACCGCCTATAAATTATGGCAGCCTTTAAATAAAGGTACTACTATTTCTTTCTTTGATACTTGATAATGTCAACATATATTTAAAATATGTAAAATTTTAATTTAAAAATAAATATGCTATATAATAAATTGGTATTTTCTGTTCGCCTTGCTTTCCTACTGTTTGTTTTAATTGGACAATTTTATGTGATACAGTAATTATCGACAGGAAGTTACATATAATTAAATAAAGAAATAATAGTAAAATAAATAAATGCAATACATAATTTCGGTATATTAAACCAATGTATAATATGTTTCAGTAGAACGATTTGTCCGAAGAGAAAGGTAATTAGCGAACCATGTTAAGCAAAGTCATTAGTAACAGCGTAAGGAACGAAATCATTAGCGTAAAGATTCGTGGAATGCAGTTAGGTTATACTTCAGTATGTTTCAAAAATTCTGAAAAAGAGAAAGGTAATGAAATTCGGAGAGTCGGGGAGCTACGGCTTAGTAAGTTCCACATACCAAACGTAGGAGTTTTGAGATTGGAGCGTATATGAAGTAACGAAGGTGAGGGAGTGATATGTAAGCGGAGCTTGAGTTAATATAAGGGCGTGCAAATCTAATCAGAGATGCATTCGTTCGTGTACACATTCTCACACTTCTTGAGAATTAGTCACTTAATCTGGTGACAACTCGTGTGTTATTTTGAGTACTCAGAGACGCGCTTGTGTGAGTAATATTTAGTGCCCATCGCGAGGGGTTTTGCCGTAAAGCATTCTAGTTTCTTTTATTGCGAAAACCGTTATTTCGAACCGTAAAATTGTTCCTGCAGATGTTAGCGGGTATAATAATTCAGTTGTTATAGTTTCGAAAGCTACAATTTGTAATCAGTTTCGTTCTTTATTTTGAAATGGTCGGCAACTCGCTTTAATAGCTGAAATATTAGATTATTATTAATAAATCACATTAATCTTCTCAGTCAATTTAACTGGTTTTATCCTTTCACACCCATCTCTTGAGAGAAAGATCTCATAGCAAACCTCAGTAGCAGCCATCAGCAGAATAAACAGCAGATATTGAAACAATGTGTCGTCCAACGTCCATTATCACATGGAATTAATACACATTGCGTAGGCAAAGACAGAAATCAGCTGTTTAAAAGAGCAAGTTCTATAAATTATACTAGACATGATATCGCACATTTTTAGTATGGGGCAATGAGAAACGAAATAAAGGTCACAGTTCTAGGTACATTCATTAAAATCTGGGAAACAGGGAATGTTTTGTAAATGATTACTGTAAAACAAATTCTTATGTGATAAATTGTGGGCCCTGATATGTACTTTCAAAATTGCAAAGGGATGGATGGAATCTAGTGTTGGTTAGACAAATGTGGACATCTTAGAGAATAAAATACACTATAACGTTCAAGGGGAATGGGTCACCTTTTCTGCTCCAAGTGCAATTTGCCAGTGAAATCCATATATCGACTTTTTTGGGTTACATGTGTCAAGTTACAAGCTTGAAATGATTGTAAATAGTCGATACATAGAACCTAAATAAAATGTTGAAGGTTAGAGATAATTGTAGGAAGTATTTTCTCAGTTATATTTTGTATCTTTTTTGTAAGAAGGAGAGTATGCAGCGCACAGAAAGACCTTAACATAGAAGTAACTTTTAACCTGTGAAGGACGTCAGAAAATTCACGACACACAAAAATAAGAAAACTTAATTAGCTGCTGAGGAGTGACAGTGCCAATCTATGGAGCCATCTGAAATTTTAATTGAGAAGTCGTATAAAAAAGAAAATAGGCAGAAGAAGTACGGACGCTATTAAACGACATCCTCGCGTTAACAAGAAAGGGGAGGCTAAAAAACGAGCATGGTAATAGTACGCCTTTCCTCGCCTAGCATGCAGTTCAATTTGCTGGGTAAAACCGCTGTCAGATCCAAATTGCTTTTAGGTCCATTTTGCTTGTCGTGTTCCATTTCATTACACACCAAACGTAGCAACGCGGCTTTGTGCTCGCGGAATGCCTTCCCTACAAAACACTGATTTACGCACAAAATTAAATTTACAGCATGAATATTAACGCGTCGTTTATTTCCTTCAAATGGAAGTTCTCGCAGTAATCGCTGCGTTATTGTTCAACCTTAATAGGCAATGTACATGTAAACTCTGTAGTTTAGGTCAGTAACATTCCATATTTCGACTTTTGGGGGATTACAAACCCAGGATCAAAACCATCAAGGTAAATCCAGCAGTTAATTTCATTAATCTATCATTTCCGAAAGCAGTACCAGCATTTTTACCACGTACTGCTGGAACCCCCCCCCCCTGAAATTGAACTCTATATAGAAGAACCACATTTATATGAATGGAAAAACACATAAGAGCTACCTGTAAATTCATAGCGGGTAGAGAAAATCTGGTAGTTACTACACATAAGATTGTATGTAACTTGTTTTAATTGCAGCATTTCCTGCACAAAAAATATTTATATTGGATAACTTACACTAATATCATAAAGAGAAGACATTGGTGTATATATGTGTGTGTGTGTGTGTGTGTGTGTGTGTGTTTGAGCGCAAAGAGAGGGTGGAATCCTGGAAACCACTCACTCACTTTTCATCATGTAATGCAGTGAATGACAGGAATCACAAAGCCTGGCAGTAGAATACGGGCACTATGAGGTCATAAAACAACGTGCTTGTAAAGAAGGCTTTGACTTTTCG
This sequence comes from Deroplatys truncata, assembly GCA_030765065.1. Taxonomy (NCBI): domain Eukaryota; kingdom Metazoa; phylum Arthropoda; class Insecta; order Mantodea; family Mantidae; genus Deroplatys; species Deroplatys truncata. Next base: position 116,464,842 of record CM060975.1, read on the forward strand.
TTCAGAACGCCATGTAGTATAAAATAATTATTGTTAAGCTACACTACGTGATCAAAAGTATCCGGACACATGGCTGAAAATGCTGTAAGTCAATATGGTGTTGGCCCACCCTTAGCCTTGATGACAGTGTTCACTCTCGCAGGCATACTTTCAGTCAGGTGCTCGAAGGTTTCTTGGGGAATGGCAGCCCATTCTTCACGGAGAGCGGAACTGAGGAGAGGTATCGATGTAGGTCGGTGAGGCCTGGCACGAAGTCGGCGTTCCAAAACATCCCAAATGTGTTTTATATGATTCAAGTTAGGACTCTGTGCAGGCCAGTCCATTACAGGGATGTTATTGTCGTGTAACCACTCCGCCACTGCCCGTGCAGTACGGACAGGTGCTCGATCGTGTTGAAAGATGCAATCGCCATCCCCGAATTGCTCTTCAACAGTGGGAAGCAAGAAGGTGCTTAAAATATCAATGTAGGTCTGCACTGTGATCGTGCCACGCAAAACAACAAGGGGTGCAAGCCCCCTCCAGGAAAAACACCACCACACCATAACACCACTGCCTCCGAATTTCACTGTTGGCACTACACACGCTAGCAGATGACGCTCACCGGGCATTCGCCATACCCACTCTCTCCCATCGGATCGCCACATTGTGTACCGTGATTCGTAACTCCACACAACGTTTTGCCACTGTTAAATCGTGTAATGTTGACGCTCCTTACACCAAGTGAGGCGTCGTTGGCATTTTCCTCCGTGATGTGTGGCATATGAGCAGCCGCTCGACCATGAAATCCAAGGTTTCTCACCTCACGCTGTCATAGTACTTGGAGTGGATCCTGATCCAGTTTGGAATTCCTGTGTGATGGTCTGGATAGATGTCTGCCTATTACTCTTTACAACCCTCTTCAAATGTCGGCGGTCTCTGTCAGTCAACAGACGAGGTCGGCCTGTACGCTTTTGTGTTGTTCATGTCCCTTCACGTTTCCACTTCACTATCACATCAGAAACAGTGGACCTAGGGATGTTTAGGAGTGTGGAAATCTCGCGTACAGACTTCTGACACAAGTGACACCCAATCACCTGATCACGTTCGAAGTCCGTGAGTTCCACGAATCGTCCCATTCTGCTGTTTTATGATGTCTAATGACTACTGAGGTCGCGGATAATGAGTACCAGACAGTAGGTGGCAGCACAATGCACTTAAGATGAAAAACTTATATTTCTGGAGGTGACCGGATACTTTTGATCACATAGTGTGTATAAAGTAGTAGTTATGATACACGGGGTAAAAGTAGGGTTTTATTTTGCGAGTAGGAACTTTTGCGAAACAAGGGCCGTAGGCTGAGTCAATGCTACAATCCCACAATCAATCCTACGCTTTTAGAAAATTGGAAAGAAAACTCTTACTTCGCTCGTTTTGTTTAAACTTGGACTAAAAGTTTCAGAACTTACTTTCCAACATCTTTGTAAAATATACCATTAGCTACTCCAAGATACAGGACTAGGGCCAGGAGTAATCGCGGAGGCGGACTTCACCGCGATGTACAAGATTTTTGTATCTGAAGCCTCCCGGGGAGGGAGCGTTGAGGAAGAGGAGACAGAGGGCGGTCGGACCAGAAGGCACAGGCAGCTGGGCGTTCACATGCCCCGAGGGAGACCACCCCCCATTCCGGGGACGAAAGCTTGTATAGAGCATCCTTTTCCCCCGCCATGCAACTCCGAGAACCCCGCCGGCAATTTCAACCAACAATAGACCACGTAGATGAAGGATGAAGTGAAATGAGTATTTAGGTGAAATGGAGGGACAGGAAATTCTGGGGATGTAATGAATCTTCCCAGCATTCGCCTAGCGACCCCGAAAATATCCGTGGGTTAGAAAGGTCGGCCGTTGGAATCGAAAGCACGAACTCCCGAATGTGAGCCACAGACTTATATTAGTAATTTTGAGCACATCTTACCACTTGGATTTTTCTATTATTTGGAAAACAACAACAAAGTCCATTTAAGGAGAGATTCGGGAACACGATTGGTTTGACATTCGCTGGCTACAGTGTTATTTTCGACTTGTATCCCATTACTAACGGAGGTCATCCGACGGTACGTGCTGGTGAACTGCAAAATGAGCCGATTTGTTTGCGTTTGTCACCCAAATATTGGTTCAGACTGTGATGTTATAACAAGCTGCTCTCTGTTTTAATTGATCGCTGCTAATGTGGACAGTTATGATGCTACATATGGCGTTGTAATTAATCATATGGATACATATGCACTAAACTTAATCGCATTTTATTTGTATAAGGATTCAACCTACATTGTGCTCAGCTCTTCACTGCAGCATCCCAAATAAAATCAACTAGTCTTACATAAACATCTCATCAGTAATGGAATCATACACTGTCTTGGTTTCTAACGCCGTTGTTCTTAACGTCACAGTCTCCTGAACAAATCGACGTAGCAGTGAATGAAACAGGAAACGTTTACAAAAATCTGATGTGATACATTCTGTAATAGTTTGTATTGAAGGAGTTATTTTATTGTTGTAGGAGATGTATTATATTTCAACTGTTGGGGAGCCAAACCTGAAGTGTGTTTGCAACCACACGTATGGTACCCGGTTTCCGGTAGCCTTCGCCCCAAATGTATTTTCAGTGGTCTTTGCCCCAAGTTTAAAAAATATTAACTTTGTAATTTGACTGTTTCTTTAAGTATTAAATATTTATGTTTGCCTCGGCTGCGTCAGTATTATTGTTAGAGACACGTTTCTCTTAGCAGGGTGTGATGCGACAAGAATGTAGGCTTACACAGATTATAATTTTACTTCACTCCTTTTATTAATGCTTGACACGATTTAAATATTAAATTAATATTAAATTCACTGATATAGAGAATTGTGAGATTCTTTTTATTAATTAATTGCAATTTATAACAGGTAAAACTATTTTTCGTCTCACACGAATACATATTAAATCTCTCGAGGACGCATCCTGCATCCGGTTACAATCACTGTCTGCAGGCAACTGAACTCTAAATTTGTAAAATTTTCTCCTTTTCAGTTTCTGATTGATTAATCCTACTCCAATAGAATATCTTCATTTAACTAAAGGTTTTTCTGCTTGTTTATGGGCTATTTTATAAACTGTCACTAAAATTACATTATTGCTTCCAAGAATGAGAATTAGTATTGTTAAAATCTCAAACTCATTATTGCCTCAAGGTTACCTCATTGTTAGCAACGTTTAACCTATTATTCTCACAGCTCCTACATTATTAAATTCCGTAATACATTCATATAACATTATTGAACATGTATACAATAGTATAAACATATACAATGACTAACATACACTTCTTATATATTGTTAAATACACAGCTTCAAGGCGGGCTGTTATTGAAATTACGTATTATATAACTAGACTGAAATTATTTAAGTGTTAAAAATACTGTCTCAATTCGCATGACTTTCTCTAACCTCTATCATTTATTAGTGGGTATACAAAGTAGATTACTAAAGTTTGTTTTTATATCTATTGCATTTTCATTCAAATAAACTTTGGAAGAAATAGCTACATTACACATTTCATTATAGATACCTATGGAAGAGGGACATTTAAATGTTTAAGAACTGGACGCTACTTTCTGGCCTTAAAATCCCATACTGTTTCCTTGCAATCGCAAGAAACAACTGAATGTTGACAGGACTTTAAAAGAATGGATAAGAATTGAATTCGAACGGAAATGGCTGATGCCACAAAAATTTTTGAAATAAACTGCATGTTTTAAAGAGATCTATATTTCCTGTGTAGTACGTTTTCACCTCGCTTAACGTAAATCACTTATACAAGATTATACAAAATTCCTTCCGAATGAAGAGGACTTCAAAGGATATTCTCAGTAAATTCAAGATGTACATTTTATTTGCCATGTAAATATATGCAATGTATGTAAGTTTAATTAAGTTAGCCATTTTTAGAAAATCAAAATTTTCGAAAAATATTCCATGTAAAGGGTAGTTTGGGCTCCGGGGATTTTGTTAGAAAACGTTGTGTCGCATTTTTGGAAGGTACAGAACTTAAATACTAAGTTTGATGTTAATCCGGCTTTTTCTTTTTGAGTTATGCTCACAGGTACATACACGGAGTATTTTCTAAAAATGCTTTTTTGTAATCAGACGGCCTCAAAACATATATTTCCGGTGAAATCTTGTTATGAAACTTTTTGTGATAAAGAAAGTAAAAATTATTGTGTAGTCATCTCTTTACTGGGTAGGAAATACTACAGCTCCGATTCTTAACCTTTGTGGAGTAGTTTAATTACTATGCGATGCATGAAATGTTGACAACTGAAAGCTCAAATGAGAGCTCAAGTGAAATCAGAGACAAAAGAGCTGAGTGACACCATTTATAGGGCATGGAAGAACATCGGAAGGAATCTTGTCCAAAATAATTACCCCAACATGGTTGTGAACTCGGTGAAGTATAAATATCGCGCTCATTACCTAACATCGATACCTCGGATACACAATTTACATCTTCATACCAAAACTTTCCTGTTATAATCTTTAACAAAACACCATCGCTTTGCTTTTAGTAGAAGGAAGGGGATCCAACTACGCGGTATGTTTTTAAAGTAAGTACCGTTTTAATATTTTGCAACTGTAGCGCTGCAGTCCGGTTTTCATCTAGCTCGATCACTGCCTCCATTCATTAGGAAGCCAGTGAACAATGTGCGCGATCGTCACTTTGTATTTTCCTGTTGTTAGAGCGTTTCGAAGTTTTCTAAACAATCGAACAGCCTGCCGACTATGAAGTCAGATAGTGGTTCATTTCTTGAGTGCGAGAAATGTTACACCAGCAAACATTCATCGCCAATATGAAGTAGGTTTACTTTGAAGGAGTAGTTGTATTGTAGTTCAACTGTTGGGGAGCCTAACTTGATGAAGTAACTGCCCCACGTTTAGGTACAAAGTTTCCGGTGGCCTTCGCCCCAAATTTACTTTCCGGGGCCTTCGCCCCAATGGTTAAGAATCAGCTTTGTGTTTTTATGTTTCTTAAAATATTATGTATATTTATGTTTGCCTCGGCTGCGTCAGTATTAATTTTGTAGAAACACGTTTCTCTTAACAGGGTGTGATACGGCTAAAGAATGTAGGCTTACACAAATTATAATTTTTACTTCACTCCATTTATTAATCCTTCACACGATTATATAACACTTCACTTATATAGAGAGCTGTGAGATTATTTATTAATTCCACTTTTAAACACGTAAACTTTATAATATTCTCGCCGTAATGAATTTTCGTCTCACACTGAATGCGTATTAAACTTCTCAAGGACGCGTTTAGCGTCCAGTTGTGTACGCTGTCTACTAATGACTGGCGTTTACCGCTTAAATTTGTACAATTTGCTGTATTTTAGTTTCTGAATGGCTAATTCTACTACAATAGAATACTTTTATTTAACTTAAGCTTTTTCTGGTTGTTGATTGGTTATTTATAAACTGTTTTAAAAATTACATTATTGTTGCTCCAAGTATTACTAGTAGCATTATTAAACTTTCCAATTCATTATTGCCTCAAGGTAACCTCATTGTTAGCAACTTTTGACGTATATTCTCAGAGCTCCTACATTATTAAATTACATAATACATTCACATAACATTATTAAACATGTACATAATAATATAAACATATACAATGACTGTAATATATTGTTACATACACATATTGCCTTAAGGCGGGCTATTATTGAATTTATATATTATATAATTAGACTGAAATCATTTAAGTGTTAAAAATACTGCCTCAAACAGCATGAGGTTTATGGGGGAAACAGTAATGAGTGACAATGCCCGACCACACACAGCCAAACAAACACAAGATATGTTCGCATCATTTGGTTGGTAACATTTCGACTGCCCTCCCTACAGTCCGAAGTCGACACCATGATATTTTCATCTGTTTCTTCATCTGAAGAAATTCCTTGGTAGAAAACATTTCAACGACGATTATGTTGTGAAACAAGGAGCGTAGACTTCATCACAGGCGGCATCATTCTTTGAAAAAAGGCGTACAAAAACTGGTTTCCCATTACGACAAGTTCCTTAATAACGGCGATAACTGTGTGGAGAAGTAGTGGAAGGTGGAAGTAAATGAATATAATAAATAATCGGAAAATAATGTTCTGTCATTTCTTAAAATAATATCGGTACTTGCTGTAAAAACACGCCTCGTATTAAGAGATAAGAGGATAAAAATATACAATCGTGTACACGACTTCCGTCGGAGTTGATATGTAGTAATTGGCAGCTGTAAACGTGAGCAGCGATTGACTAAGAAAAAAAATTGTTTTTAGAAATTTACCTGCGGCTACCTAAAACCTATGGTAAAGGCCATGAGAACAAATAAAATTCGAAATAACTCATTCTTCCATTTTAAAACTGTGTAGCCCAAATCCTTTTTCAGGTTGTTGATGGAAACTAACACGTGGTTTAATGTTGTTTAATATATTATCGACTGGAAGAAGACGCAGAAAAGCGCGAATGTCGGAGATGCAAAGAATGTTTGACATGGTGTACCAAAAGGAGTCAACTTATAAGAAATGAAATTGTTTAAGGTTAAAAACATCGTTCATACTATATATTTCATTAAAGATTAGAGAGAATTTGTGGAAATACAACATTTATCCTGATTTTAGATTTAAAACTATATTTTTATTGTTAGATAGCAATCTCCTAAACTGTGAAGTGTCACGTCACTGTTGTGAACACAGCAATTTTATAAAGCAAATATAATAGTATCTTATTTACATAGTGATAACTCAAAAACTAGAAGCGTTATTTCAGTTCTATAAGAGGTATGTTAAAGCGCACAGTTTCGCAATGGTGATAACGTGTGATTAATCTCCCTGTAAAAAAATTAAAGCAACTAGTTTTCTTTGTAAAACTCCAATTGAAATAATCTGTATTATGAAAATCAATCAGCGAGGAACCTTTTTCCTTGAAGATATAAATGGGAGAGTGAAGACTATGAAATACCCTAAAAAGTGTGAATTAACTTTTGGAAGATATCCCATAATACCGCATGTGTGTGAAATGCTATCGCTAGTTATATGCAACCATTTGTTTTCACACCGTTTCACCTTGCTCTTTGCGTGGCCTGTCACAGCAATCCGCAAATACAGAATTGTTGTTGCAATGCTCTTGTGTCTTTAGTCCTACCTTTACTGTCTACAACAATAGGGTGATTAAGTAATAAACGACTTTGTGAGAATGAAATAAAGTAAAACACGGGTTAGGCGAAATTATACCGTGTGGCACTTAAGCAGCGACTTAGCAGCATGCCCTCCCAAGACAGTAGAGAGGGGGAATACATGAATAGTTGAGTTAGCCCTCCCAAGGTTTCTAAGTTGCTGAACTAAGACGCAATTATTTCAGACTAAAATCACTTCTCGTATTATAGGTATTTCATCAAACATTAGAGATAGCTTATCAAAATACATGATTTATGCCGATTTTGCATATGACACAACGCTCTATTACATAAATCTAATATGAAATTATGTTAAATTTCAAAACTGAAAATTCTAGATAATCATAATAATCAATAAAGGTTAATAATAAAATAATTTAACACACTAAAAACAATTAAGACCTTTTACAAACTCATGATCATGAGCTGCTTTATTAAAGTTGGATAACGATTATGCAGAATAATTTAATTGGATGATTATACTGTTAATACCATATTTCTTTTTATACCACGGTTTCTTGGCAAACCCAACTATGGCTTCCTTGGTTGGATTAGTTAGCTTGCAGACTGCTTTACTCCTCCGTCTAAGCATCAGATCTATTAGCTTGCATTAATATTGTAGAGCTTAGAATTGAAATGTTGCATGTTATCTAACCTTTTGGATAATTTAAGGAAATTACATGACTACCTTTTTCCCCTAGCTGTAAGAGAGAATAAGTAGTCTATTATTACTTTCTCTACTACGTATAGTAAGTAGGGGAAGTATTGCATTCCACCCAAAAATTCGATACCGAGATTTCACCGGAAATACATGTTTTGAGACCTCCTGAATCCAAAAAAAGCATTTTTGGAAACATGTCCGTGTGTGTGTCTGTCTGTGTGTCTATGTGTCTGTGTGTCTGTCTATGTGTCTGTGTGTCTGTGAACAGCATAACTCAAAAACGAACAGTCGGATAAACACCAAACTTGGTATTTAGGTTCAGTATCTTCCAGAGATGCGACACGAAGGTTTTCAAGAAAATCCCCCCACCCCAGACTACCCTTTACATGGAACATTTTTCGAAAATTTTAATTTTCTCAAAAATGGCTCTAACGATTTTGATTAAAATATCATATGTTTAAGATAATGTCATGAGAAATGAAATGTATATCTCGAATTTTCTGGGAATGTCTCCAAAAGTATTCTTCATTGTGAACGACTTTTGCATAACTGGTAAACCATAAGAGATAGACAAAATTTTGCTACACAAAAAATGTAGATCTCGTTAAAATACACAACTTATGTCGTATACATTTCTTTTGTTGAGTGAACCGTTTTCGAGATATTGCTTGTTATTCCCTTAAATTTTCCAATACTTATACTTTTTCTCAAATTCGTTATTCATTTTTTTATGTCCTGGACTTGCAAAGAGAATGGAATGCGCCGCATAGCAACCAGCGTTAAAATATTTGACCATCGCTTAAAAGCTACCATATTCCCCTTGCATCTACAAGAAAATTAGCAATAAGATTGACATCTCGATATCTCGATTAACATAAAGCATATGGAGAATAGGTGTTTGTAAAAATAGATTGTACAAGAGTAGAGAAAGTCATCTGAGTGTAACACATCAGATTTTTTTTATATTGGATAAACAAGACTTCTGGAATATTTCTTGCAACTTCTTAAATTTGAATATTTCTAAAACAAACTTGACAACCCTTTAGTTTTGACTGTACTGCCATTCTATTAGGAATACCTCTCTTACATTACCAATAGGAATATCCAAAGGTAACATTAATGTTTCCCGAATGAGGTATTTCTTTCTATAATTAATTTTTCTTCTCTGCGTAGGATATCGTAAATTACAAACATAAAGTAAAATATGTAACAAATAAATTACATATTTTACGACACCGCGGCACCATAACAATGCGCAGAATGCAGTGACAGAAATAGGAGTGAGCTTCTGAGGGAAGTGGTGCAGGGGTACGATAAATATTATCGCGAATCATCTTTTCGACACTTTTTGGTATATCTATCTACACCTGGAACTGACAGAACAGTTCAGGTCTTTTACACGATCTGTATAGCTGAGAATACAAATACTTTAAACTACAGGGTGATCCATTTAAGTTGAAACTGTATATCTCCAAAACCAAGCGTTCTAGAAAGAAAAAATGACTTGAATAAAAGTTGCTTGATATTATGAGGAAACTAAATGCTATTACTCTTGTTTTGATTGGAGGATGTTATGATGTCATTTTAAGGTCAATTTTAATTTTTACTTTCTCTACTACGTATAGTAAGTAGGGGAAGTATTGCATTCCACCCAAAAATTCGATACCAAGATTTCACCGGAAATATATGTTTTGAGATCTCCTGAATCCAAAAAAAGCATTTTTGGAAACATGTCCGTGTGTGTGTCTGTGAACAGCATAACTCAAAAACGAACAGTCGGATAAGCACCAAACTTGGTATTTTGATTCAGTATCTTCCAGAGATGCGACACGAAGGTTTTCTAGAAAATCCCCCCACTCCAGACTACCCTTTACATGGAAAAGTTTTCGAAAATTTTAATTTTCTCAAAAATGGCTCTAACGATTTTGATGAAAATATCATATGTTTAAGATAATGTCATGAGAAATGAAATGTATATCTCGAATTTTCTGGGAATGTCTCCAAAAGTATTCTTCATTGTGAATGCCTTTTGCATAACTGGTAAACCATAAGAGATAGACAAAATTTTACTACACAAAAAATGTAGATCGCGTTAAAATACACAACCTATGTCATATACATTTCTTTTGTTGAGTGAACCGTTTTCGAGATATTGCTTGTTATTTCCTTAAACTTTCCAATACTATACTTTTTCTCAAATACGTTATTCATTTTTTTATGTCCTGACATGCAAAGAGAATGGAATGCGCCACATAGCAACCAGCGTTAAAATATTTGACTATCGCTTAAAAGCTACCATATTCCCCTTGCATCTACAAGAAAATTAGCAATAAGCTTAACATCTCGATTAACATGAAGCATATGGAGAATAGGCGTTTGTAAAATTAGATTGTACAAGAGTAGAGAAAGTCATGTGAGTGTAACACAAGATTTTTTAAAAGGGAATGTAGAAAATGGTGTAGAAAAAGCTGTTTTTTTGTGTTGAGGAATAAGGAAACAAAATAAAAACTGTTGGTTCCCAATTACGAGACGTAACTTGGCTCTCAAATGAACAATCCATCCAACCATTCATTGCACTCTTTGTGCACAGCCATTCAGAATTTTTGCTGTTATTTACGTTGGTGTCAGAACAATTGCAAAATGCTTTATACAAATGTTGTTTAGTTTTTTTATGAAAAGCGAGAAAACAACTAAAAAGGTCCATTAAAAATTAATCTGACCCTAAAATTACCTCATAACGTCCCCCAAATAAAACCCGACTAATGGCATTTGCTTTCACTTATAATATAAAACAGCTTTTATCACAGACATTTATTTCTACAACGCTTAGTTTTGGAGATATTGTACAGTCTCAACTTAAATGGTGCATCCTGTATGTGCAATAACAAATGTAACACTATGAACAAGTATTCCACATCCTTTATTCATACTGTATGCATAACGGAAACGACTACGCAGTTTAAAATTTTGTGTGAACGTTAGTAATTTTATAATATTTTTACTTTCTCTACCATTTACGAGTATCTGGTATACAGTAGGTAGAGAAGGTACACACAATTTACTCCAAATAAGTCTTTTTGTGGCAGAAACCATTTCTGAGATATCCGTTATTAATGGTTCCAATTGTTCATTTGCTAGTCATTTTCTTAAAGTCCTGTCAACATTCAGTTGTTTCTCGCGATTGCATGGAAACAGTATGGAATTTTAAGCCCAGCATATCGCGTCCAGTTCTAAACATTTGACTATCGCTGTTTCTTTTGTAATCAATAACGAAATGTGTAATGTAGCTATTTCTGTAAAGATTTATTGGATTAAAATGTAGTAGATAGAAACATAAGCCTTAGGAAAAATAGTTTGTATACCTTTAAACAACATAGAGGGTAGAGAATTTCTGTAACTTCAGAACTTTTTAATACAACTTGGAGCGTTGCTGGAATTGTAGCATCAGATTTTGCTTTATGTGTATGAAAAATGGATTGTAATGGGCATTTTGCTTGCAAAATAGTTAATTTTCTCATTTAAAATGCATAATTCAGAAATGATTTAACAAACAAGCACAACGCTTTGCAGGAGCAGTTACTTATGTAGACTTACGATGATGCGAAGAATTCAACAGCCTCACGTGAGTAGTTTAGGTTTTAGAAAATTCAGTATCGGTCTACTTATACGCAGAAATAAATACACAGTAGCTGCATACGGTACATTTCATGTGAAATCCAACGTCAAAAAACCTCGCATTTTTTGTTTGCGTTGTAATCTTTGCTCTTAATAAGGGGTGCTAAGGAAGACATATTTATGAAATATTAGCATCTAAAATCCAAACGTTGTCACGTTATTGAACGATAAATGTATCGTATTAATTCATTTTGTCGCATTTTAAGTGTACATAGCTCCAGAATCCTTTATTTCACAACATTGTACCAAACCTTATTTTGTAGATAAAGGTCTGCACTTCATTACAGCATGTATTAATTATTTTTATAATATTCACAAAGTCTATATATGGTTTTTACTTATTTTATGCGTCTCCGGATTTGTATAAAACTAAAATATTAGATTGACAATGATCCATAGTGAGACGTCGGCAATGTTTGTAATATGATTATGTTTGGATGTTTGTAGTTGTAACACAAAAGGTGAATGAACTCAGCGATTTATTTAGTTGATGCACGATCACCAAGCTCTCTGCTAATCTGTGAGGAAATACTCAGAACTGCATACCACTTCGTAAGCGTACTCATGGTTTAGCCATGCACAGCAGCTTGATTAACCTTCAGTTCAAAACAAACGTGCGAGAGCGACCACGAGTGCGTAAAATAATCTACTACTTTAATTATTTCAGACAAAACCTTATCAGCAACCATTACAGTAAAACCGGTGTGTTTGATTGTGTTTAAGTTACGGAATCTTACCATATATAATAAAATTAGTTTTCTTAATCCGTAGCCATCTACACTTACAAAAATAGGAATTTCTTTACTTAAATAAAAATAAGAATAACATGTTTACTTATCAGTATGAAATTAAGGTTTAGGGAATCAAAATAAAGATCGATTTAAATAATTAGAATTAAAGGCTTCAGAGTTATAATAGCTTGAATTTGGAAATTTTAGGAAGATAGGATAAATTTGAACAACTTTAATTGCAAAACTATGACGTTCTAAAGCTTAGGATCCTGCATGAAGTATGTATCTTGTATACCAATACAAAAATTTTAGTTTCGTTTAAAAAATGCAACGTTGATTTTCCTTGTATTTCGGACGATTTGAAATTATATATCCCATATGTTGAGGCAGTATTTTTAACACTTAAATAATTTCAGTCTAAATATATAATATGTAAATTAAATAACAGCCCGTCTTAAAGCAATATGTGTATGTAACAATATATAAAAATGTATGTAACAGTCATTGTATATGTTTGTATTATTGTATCCATGTGTAATAATGTTATGTGAATATATTACGTAATTTAATAATGTAGGAGCTGTGAGAATAATAGGTTAAAAGTTGCTAACAATGAGATAACAATGAGGTAACCTTGAGCCAATAATGAATTTGAAAGTTTAAATGCTACTAGTCATTATTGGAGCAACCATAATGTAAATTTTGAGACAGTTTAAAAATAGCCAAACAACAACCAGAAAAAGCTTTAGTTAAATGAAGGTATTGTATTGGATTAGGAATAGCCAATCAGAGACTTGAAATACAGAAATTTACTAGTTAAGGTGGTTGAAATCAGTTCAGTTGCCTGCAGACAGTGTTTGTAACCGGATGCAGGATGCGTCCTCCAGAGATTTAATATGTATTCGTGTGAGACGAAAAAATAGCTTTACGTGTTATAAACTGCAATTAATTAATAAAAAGAATCTCACAGCTCTCTATATCAGTGAAGTGTTATTTAAATCGTGTTAAGCATTAATAAAAGGAGTGAAGTAAAATTATAATCTGTGTAAGCCTACATTCTTGTCGCATAACACCCTGCTAAGAGAAACGTGTTTCTAACAATAATACTGACGCAGCCGAGGCAAGCATAAATATTTAATACTTAAAGAAACAGTCAAATTACAAAGTTAATATTTTTTAAACTTGGGGCAAAGGCCACCTGAAAGTACATTTGGGGCGAAGGCTACCGCAAACCGGGTACCATACGTGCGGTTGCAAACACACTTCAAGTTTGACTCCCCAACAGTTGAAATATAATACAACTCCTACAACAATAAAATAACTCCTTCAATACAACCTACTTCAAATTGGCGCCCAAAACGTGGGGCTAATTCAACATACTTCAAATTTGCTTCCATACGTGTGCCAAACAACGCAAAGACAATAAACTTTCTCAATGTTAAAATTGGATAGATTCAGCGTAATGTGAATTTTTATTATTGTTGGTCTTTTTAGTCTTTCGCAGGGAAGTGTAAATCTGCAGCTCTCTTCATTATAAGTAATGGCTATTTTTCATTGTCATTTGTTACGAATTTTCTCTTCCATCAAGCATTATTCTCTTTGTTTACTTCCTCTGGTCCGACGCACTCCTGGAGGCAGCTAATGGAGTAGTTCCTGAGGATGAGTGATGGGGAGCATAACTGGCAGCGATGAAGACAGATTGCTGCATTTACGTGCTGCTAAATATTTCATTAGTTTGGGATTATAGCGCTTCCTCCTTAGCACAACTACATGTACAAATCTGCTTATATCAATTTTAGATCAAAGTACAATAACATTAAAAATTACGTCGAAAATGATAAATCTTATCTATGTTTCGCCCTATGCTCTTGTTTAGGCTGGTATAGAAGACCCAATTTATGATTTTATTCGGCATTTAAAAGGTAACAAATATGTAATTTGCATCTATACAGTGTATATTAGGTTTAACCAATTCGTTCATTTGTTACATCACCAATATTTCTCTCCCAAGAGGACAGGCTGGACAGCCAGGAGAAAATGAAGTCATTTAAAAGGAAGCAATAATAGGGAAGAGAATGGTTCTCAGAACACCTCTGTTGCTGCGCATTTACTGTACACGGGTGCACCGACGTCACTAGCCTTCACAATGGGTGATACTGGTATGCAGGTTGTTTTCGTAGACGCACGCTATCTATAGAATGTATGCTATAATATCTGTGTGTTGTATTCACATGACTTTCCCTATTCACAATTTTCTAAAAACTATTTTACAAATTCTTATTCTTGTATCTATTTTTGTTAATCGAGATAAACATGCACATTTTACATTTCGTTGTAGGTATAAGAAGGCTAAAGATTTTTTTAAAATGCAGGTCGTCATGTGAGTAGTGGGATTGGTCTTCGAGCCAGGATCTGCAAAGGACTTTCACGCGCCTCTGTGGCCTGTCTGTCTGCATCCTGAAGGGATCCTGTGGTTCCTTCACTTCATCCCTTGCTCGTATTGGGGGGGGGGGGTTGGTAGCCGCAATAGTTCGCCCGCAGATCCCAGTGCGCGAGGCTTCCCTCTCTGTTGTATAGCCTGGCCTCCATGTGAAACGAAGGAGGAACCAGGAAGAATTCAACTCTGTGTAAACAGCTGGTCAACTACAATTATAGCCTATGCTTGGCCAACTTTGGCATCTGATGCAATTGTCAGTGCTTTACCAGCTTCACAGTTTTACTTTTGAGGTACATAATATTACGTTACGGTTTTTGATTAAATATAGGGTCCGTCAGAGGATCGGTGATTTTACATTATGTGTTTTCTCTTATAGCTCAATGAATAAAATGAAAACTGCATGCGCGTTCTGTTACCATTACAAGCTATTCAGTAAACATGGATCTGTGAATAGATCAACAACTGCTTTTGCAGTGAAGACTTTTTATAAAAACAACGTAGATATGAGGCCAATCTAAGCCAATTTCATTGTCCCATCTGCTCATTCCATAAAAATATGGGTTAAGAACTTTGAGGAACTGGTGCGATACTGAAGAGGCAGCCTTCAGGTAGCAGAAGGACCCAGCGTACACCAGAAAATATTTTTGGACTAACAGTTGTGGGGAAGAGAAGTGAAGCATTCTGCTGCAATGAACTTATTGCAGTGGACTGTAAGAAGAATATTGTACTTAGGTCTTCATTTTCATCTTACAAGCTTCAGGTAGTGCACAAACTAAAACCTTGGAGTTTTCTCTCATGAATAACATTTTGTGAAGAGATGTTAAATTACATGAATGAAGATGAAGAATTTAGTGATAAATTATGGATGCATGATGAATCACATTTTTATCTGTTGGCTTAGTAAACAAACAGAATTTCAGACATTGGTCTCGAAACAATCCTCTCCGGTTACACGAGAAACCATTGTACGGCGAGAAAGTAACCGTTTGGTGCACCGTCTCTTTTGGGATAATTGGCCCTTTATTTTAATGATGAGGGAAAAGCAACGACCGTGACATCAGCCAAGTACGTGAACATGGTTGAAACCTTTATTAATAATGAAATTACACGGCTTCCTTATGTTTCCTGGTTTCAGCAAGAAGGAGCCATTATTATGCTATCCAAATCGTTTGACTTTGAGGCGTGCCCACTAATACGGCACTAGCGATTAGCAGCAGTGCGGCGTTGCCTCATGCGGACAGTACACCTCGCCGCTGGTAAAACTCTAATTGCAATATCATGTGCGCACATGCGGATTTCATATTTCAGAAAAGCAACAAGTAGCTGGGATAAAAGGCGACGTTTTCCTCAAAAAGTACAAAAAAGAATTATATTTTTACATCCAATCGTTCGCCATTAATTTACAGTTATCTTTCGTGATGTTTAAACGGAATTTTATAGTTATAGTTATGCTTGTAATAGTAATAAATCCATTGCTGTCGTAGTTATTTTACACTGTTATGTCATATACATAATTATCACTTATTCATGTAAAATTCTCCATCTCCTAAATAAATTTAGAAATAGTTATCCCACGAGGTTTTCTAATACAGCTATAAACTCGTCATGAAAATCCTTTCAAAGCCCTCTGACGCAGGTCTAGAAAACCATACACGATGTTTTTAATAAACAACATCAAGTATGGTATTGTTCCACAGTAAAACTAATGTACACAATGTCGAGTCCTAGAACCAAGCAGTATCCGTTACATGAGAAGAAGTGTTGTGTTTTTTAAAACACTCAATACCTCGCTACTTGGAATGCCGTATAAAGAATAAGCCAAATGAGAGGTTTAAGCAAATAATCACCAACTGATTATTCAGGAAGCATTCAGGAACATTCTCCAGGAAGCATCAATAACGTAATTCGTTGCACCATTGTCGATAGCTCAAGCTTAAAGCATTGTTACAGCATTGTTAAAACATTAACAAAGCAAAAATACTGCTGGTGTACTTTTTACAGCGCGCTTAATGGAAAGTTAAGCGACTCAGTTGTGAATTCAATTACGGTGTAGCTACTCAGTTCTTACAGTGATAGGCTTTGTCCTACCGTTTATAAAGTTAACTGTTTTATGAAAATGTTGTTTAGTAAGTCCAGTAGCACCAGTGGAAATAGCATTAAGATTTAGTAATGTCGTCTTCAGGGTGTATAATTTCTTTAAAATGTAGGCCAACGAAAACAAAACAGCAAACACACGTGTGTAGGCAAACCATAAAGCATATGCCATTAGGTGTACCACTTAAATAACAAAAGACGCATAGAAGGCATGTTTTTTAATTCTCTATTTGTGTATTACATTTCCATTATTGTCTTTCGTCTTGTTTTCTGGTAGTTTTTAAGTGATCATTGCGATGGCGTTTATAACAAACGCGTAACTTTCTGGCGAAGCGAGGTGTGGCAACCGCGCGGTCCCTCCGTATTGGTTGTCACGAAACGTCAAGAGATTTGGACCGCACACTGCGTGGGTCTCCATGAATACCGTAAGGAGGCTTTTACCAAAACAAATCATCACCAAGATCCCCAGATTTAACCACGTGCGACTTCGTATAGGGATACTGAAGAGTTCTGTCTTTAAAGATTGCCCGCAAATCATTGATACACGAAAGATCAATATTCGTAATGAAATCTCCAATATTCCACTGGACATGTTGCGTCGCTGCGTGCAGAACTTGCGGCCGAGGTTTGGAAATTGTCTGCGAGTGAATGATCGTCACTTGAAATATGTTATTTTCAAGTAATAAATGGCATATTGTGTTAGTTAATAACCACGTACTATTCTTACAAAAGATGTTTCTTATATAGAATAAATGTAATTTAAAATCGCCCGTTCCTCTGTAGGACCTTGTACAAACACCAGGCATGACCAGACACCACTGAGGCCCCATTATGATCACAGGTACACTTATTTTCTATCTTCAAACGAATGCTCCTTATGCATAAATTAAACTTGCAGCACCTGTGTAAGGTATTACTCACCGGAGTAGTTCCTCAAGAGCACCTAAGAAGATTTCTCAACACAAAAGAAGTAAAGGGAAAAGGAGCTTCTCTTTTCCACAACAATAAGGAAAATTCCCCACTAATTAGCGCGACAAAGCCAAAGCTTCTCTTTACGACTCCTTAATTGTAGCCATTTCCTCCGTACCACCCCTTCTGTAATGGTGGAATCTATTGCATTTTACATGTGCCGAGCAAACTTTGGTGTAAGATTTTCTTAATTCCGGAGTCTGCATCGATAATTGGGCGTAAGACAAAGGCACTTCCTCTTGAAAGCAAAATAACAATAACAACAAAGCAAGAAAGTAAAATTTTTATGGAAAGCATTTAATTTTAATTATCACAGACAAAATGTTAATCAGTTGCAAATGAAGTGTGTAAAGAATTTTGAAGTTACTCGTCTCTCCCCAGCATCTTTTTACTTTTTTTGTCACTTACCTGTATTAAGCAAAGAAAGTATTTTATTCCACCTAAAAGTTCGATATGGGGATTCCACTGGAAATACATATTTCGATGACCCTCGAATCTAAAAACTATTTTAGATAAGGATCCGTGTGTCAGTGAATAGCATAACTTAAAAACAAAAAAGTTGGTTAAATACGTACAAAACTTAGTATTTTAAGTTCAGCATCTTCCAAGGATATGCCATAAGGATTTTTCGACCGACACGGGTAGCTGAATTCATTAAGGCACGGACTCGTGAATAGGAGATCTGCAGTTCAAATCCCGACTGTCCTGACTCCCCTCCTGGCTCCTCCCGTAGGAGGGTTCCGACCCCTTCAGCTGCTGTGGTGCGAGCGCTGCGGAACCTAGCACTGTGCTACTTCTGAAGTTACTAGAAGTACGCTGGGCCGAACATTCGGGATCCTACACTAAGGGGTAGTTCGTACGGGTCTGGACTCGGCGGGAAAAAATTGAGTTTTTATTTATTGACGCTCTTTAACTACTATGGTTCTTAGCGTCCCACTGTATATTGGGCGTGAAAGATCGGTAATTTTACTCAGAGGCCTCTTTATCAGACTTGAAGTTCTTTTACGTGTCGTACATCTACGACACGGGCCCACCGGCTTTACTTCCCTTCCGAAGGAAGCCATGCTAAGGATTTTTACGCCCGAAAAAAATCCATCGCACTCCGCCGGGTTTGAACCCGTGACCTTGGAAACTAGAGGCTAGCACGGTACCACCTGTCCACGGAGCACAACAGGCGCTGCGTACCCTTAGTACTCGTGGTACTTCTGAAATTACTAGAAGTGCTTCGGGATGAAGTCTGAACGGCTCCCCTCCTTCCATCAAGGAGCCGTTCAGATTGGGTTGGTCTCGGCGGGGCAATATTTCCCGATACCCAGTCCTCAATGTCCTCCGATACCGTAAGTACCGGAAAAATAAGTGGAAAGCCGGTATATGGTGCTAGTTTGCTTTCGGCCCTAGAGAGGTTCTTGGTCACCTTCCCCCTTGGGGTTTGACGCGCGTAAGTGACGTACAGTTGGGAGTATCACTCGGCAGACGCGTTACCCTGGGTCTTATGGGGGCCTCGGCTCTATTCAAGCTTGTCCTCTCTGAGTTTTTTTTTCCGTTTTCTTCAGTTGTCATAACTGGTACCGGGGAGGTACCATAAACTTAGGCTTGAAACTTATCCTTGACAAATTCCCTTTCCCAATCATCAATATCCACCGCCAGGCGTGCCGTATGCAATTAGAACGGGCACTGAGTACTTAAAAAACACGCAAATTTTAGGAAAATCCATAGACCCACATATGTAACAAACCTCCATACATTATAAGAACAAAAAGAAAACATTACGCGAGAATTTCAAATACTGAACTCTCGAGTATGAGTGAAAATTTCGTGGGAAGATGCCCAAAATGCATGAATAGAGAAGAAAAACATTTCCAACATCTGATATAAGGTATGTGATTATTATCATTGTATAATTGCAACTGTAACAATGAGAACGTGAGGCGGTTGTGGGATATAATCATTTCGGGGTAGACCGGGAGAGGTAGCCGGTGCGCGAACAGCCGCCACATTGTGAAGGAAAAACACTATTGTTCACTTAACCACTAAATAATTCTGTTAGTTATCAGGATTGTTCAGTAGTCACATTAAAACTCACATTTGTGAGTAATTACGCTTAATGCCTTGGTTCCGAGCGTTCTCAATAATATTCCGTTTCTTATGCATTCGTCCTACCACAAGATAGAATGTGATATATATTGTGACGTTAGGATATTACAGTAATGGTAAGAGTAGTAATCATGGGGATGAGCATTTAGGATATTGATATAATAGTAATTGTCCGTTGTAAACTTCTCAAATCCACAGCATGACACGTGAGAGCTTATTGCAACGGTTTATGTATGAGGCAGTTGAGTTTAGACTAAGATAAAACGGCTCGTCTGCTGTACCCTCGTAGGAGGCTTTCCATCTCATCGCAACATCAGCCCGCGCCGCTGTCTCCACCTGACGTTTCCACACAGTCGCTCTCCGCCAACCTACATCGGCGACTGATGTCACCAGGCGTGCTCGAGACAACTCGGAGGTCCTAATCTCCTAACCAACTGGCGGCATCGAACACACCATTTCTGCTCTCCAAATTGACAAACCGTCGACCGAAAATACATTCAAGGAACACCCTTAAGTTGCACGTCATAGAGAAGGCGTTCGCGGACATGCAGTCTTGCATCGCAGGCTATTTGAGAGCCATCTAACTATAAATCAATCAGCTCATCAACTTATAGCACAGCCAATCAACCGAAACTTGACTGTCAAGAACCTCCACTACACTCTCCAGATCAGTAAAAACAGTTGATTTACAAACACCGTCTTCCGTCCCTGCCGATCTCCACCAGTCATAAGCGCACACATTCCAGAAGCCTCCTTCGCCACCTCAACGCTACAACCAGCTACCCAGGAGAGCTCAACTTTCCAGTGCTGCATGTAAAAGGCTTAAAATTTTTAACCAATTCGTGTCTCTGATGAGGTCGTAAGTCAAACAAGGCGTGCACGCAATAATTGATATAACAAAGTTCACCGCCTACCTCCAAGCCGGTCAGGATCATGGTCTTGCCTAGGTCCTGACACCCACTCTCCTAAACAGCTCCTTTCCAGGTACTTGCTTTCCAATCCCCGAAGTATAGACGAGAGAGGATGTAGCTGCTCGGTGACATGAATCGGATTGGGTCGTAGTTACTAAGGAGAGGTCCAGTAGGACAAAGGTGGGGTAATAATAATTAATAATAAAAAGCATTAACTATTGATCATTCATATTTATGTTTCTAGTTTCCACAGCTAGGCTTCTTGTAGTTACCTAAAACCTCTCGCTAAATAATCCCAAATTAATTCGTTTATGGTTCTGCAGTAGAGTATCACGACGGGTTACTCTAAAAGATCTCAAGCAAATTCCGAATCCAAGTAACAGTTAAAGGCAGTAAAACTAAGGTGAACACTAAGGAAGACACATAAAAGGCAGTTGACATAGTAGATGTAACAAACGATATAAAAGGGAACTCTTAACTTCATCTGTCTGGATAAGCGAACTTGTGTGAAGTACTACTTTTTATTCTTTTTCAACTTGATTATTTTAGGTCCTGAAGCCCGGTTTCTACGTCAAAGAATTTATCTTACCATTTGGTTAGAGATCGTCCTGTGCTACTTTCCCCATCTATCGTGTAGTTTAATACTATTTTGGTAATCTGTTAGGATTCATTCAACAAATACCTAAACACATCGCAATGTGATTTAGAAAGACTAAAACAGCAGTTAATGAATAGAAGAAATGAGATTGTCTTAAATTAAGAGAAATATGGAATAGTCAAGACCTTTAAATACTTAGGTAAGTCACTAAAAATAGTAATATAATGAAAAAAATTAAAGAAAGGATGGTAATGGGTAATTATTGTCTATATGCCCTTACTAATGTAATGAAAACTAGATAAATAGGAAGGAAAGTAAAAATAAAAATATATAATACAGTTATTGAGCCAATAACTATCCGTGGCAGCGAGGCATTGACACAACAGGCTAAATCCGCTATGGCAGCATGGAAAGGAAAATTTTGAGAAAGATATATGGTCCTTTTAAAGGTAATGGTGACTGGCGCATAAGAAGAAACAAAGAAATAACAGAATTATATCAAGAACAGATATAGTAACGGATTTAAAAATCAGAAGATTGAATTGTATAGATCATGTAGTTAGGATGGAGGAAAATAGAATCCCTAAGTTAGTTATGAATGTAAAATTGGACTCCAGAAGGTGAAAAGGAAGACCAAAGTTAAGGTGGTGGATGCTGTATTAGAAGACTTAAGAATATTAGGAGTGAAAATATGTAGAAGGAAAGCAGATGATCTTTTGGAATGGTATATATATATATAGGTGGACCATATAAGTAGAGACTACATTATCTCCAAAACTAAGCATTGTAGAAAGAAACTTCTTTAATAGAGCTGCTTGGTATTATGTGGGAAAGTAAATACCAATTATTTGGAGGACCTTATGATAGTCATTATAGGGTCAATTTAATTTCTTTAAATTGGAACCTACAATTAGGGCCAATTAAATTGACCATCACAATGTTCTCCAAATAAAACACGACTGATGTCATTTACTTTCCCCAATAATAACAAGCAACTTTATTAAAGACGTTTCTTTCTATAACGCTTAGTTTTGGAGATAATGTACAGTCTCAACTTAAATGGTCCACCCTGTACCTATAATAACGGAGGCCAAGATCAAACTACAAGGACTGTAGACTGTAGACTGTAGACGAAGAGGAAAACGGCTATAAATAAGACCAATTAAGAATATGGTAAATAAAATCAGTGGGAGGAATACAGAAAACATGAAAAGAAGTTTTCTTGGTTGTATATTGCTTACCTCAGATAATGGAGCTAAATATATATTCGTCAATACATCAAAAGCAAAGCTGCCTGCCTTCTAGACGCGGAGTAAACAGGTTGGAAAATACAAACACCTAACGGGTAATGCTCTGCTTCTAAATATCCTCAAAATATCTTTCTCGTCAAGCTGGAATAACACCACTAACTTGCTTTTGTTATTTATACAACAAAAACCCCGAGTTTGTGGATATATGCTATGTGCAGAACTGTTTTTGCGATACTTCATCTAACGATGTGGTACAACAACATATTTTTATCTATACTCATATAAACATCAATTCCATGTATAAATGTATGTTTCCCTGAGCTAAAAACCATTACAAACACAGGTCAAATTGCTAAGCGGTAGTGAAGCATATATTATGGAGGATTTTATACGAGCCCTTAACACAGCACGTAATGATCACATACAATGGAAAATAAAGCTTATTTCGAAAATGTAGAGATTCAACAACGATAGTACTGAAGAAATAATCAGAAATAATTAGTTTATTGCTGTTTCAAACTCAAAAATATGCCTCAATTTTGGTAACGTTCATTATAAACACTCCCGCCCCCTTCCTCATTGGTCTACCAAAATTGTCCTTAACCCTTCAAATTCAACTATTCAGCTATGTGGAAGAAATGTACTGTGCTATATTACTTAAATACATTTTATGTGCCCCAATTTTGTACAACTACTATAGATATAAACTTAAAATCATTAGTAATTAAGGATTTTTAAGCAGTTGGCTTCAAGAAATTCACACTCATATCATTATTCAATAAAATGAATGTAAACATCAGCAGCCTTGAGTCAGTGACGGGAAGGTAAACACTATCTGGCGAGTGTTGTCTGCTAACACCAACAGACTTGTACGAGGGTAATGTCACTGCGTTAAGTCAGTAACAGTTCAACCTAATTTCCACTCGTCCTGGCTTTAATGTTTAAAAATTCCTAATGTTGCTGATTTCATATTCAGCCTTCAAGCTAATATCCGGTTTTCGAACATCATTTGTTTAAAAATCTGATGAATTACACACACACACACACACACACCTTATACGGGTCTTCAGATTTATACCGCCATTGCCGCCAGTCGATTCTCTGCTCACGACGTCAATACTTTGAAGCGAGGTGTCACCGATGCCTCTGGCAGAGAACTAACGAAAGATGAGTGGAAGGAGTGCATATCAGCAAGTTCGAGGTCATCTTAGTAAAATGGGATTTTTATCGCACCTTTCCAGTATTTACTTTTGGAACTCTTTCACTTCCGTTTCGTAAACTCGCAATTTGAACATGTATGCTCACAGGTAACTCAAATAATTGGAAAGTTTTTGTAGGACAGAGTGTCTCGGCTTAGCACTTAAACATGCAAATTCTATTATCGGTGGTCATTTCCATATAGCGTGCAAAGAACGCACAAAACGTCATAGTGAAAAGCAGTTCTGTACCGCCGCAGTACATCAACCTGTTGAACTCGGAAACGCATACAGCGATTTTATACCCAAGTTACTTTAATGTACTTTATAATTGTTTCGAAATGGTTTCCAAATAAGCAAAATAGGCTTAGTTGGCTACGGAAACACAAGTTGTTAATATCAAAAGTCAATTTTTGTTAGTACTGAGCTCAAACTAACGAAAAAAAATCAACTGCAAATCACAGTGCACAACATTGCAAGTTAATAAAGTTTAAGCATACATTAAAGAACGTTTTAGAAGCGCCCAACGCTACAGGGAAATTGAATATCTTTAATTAATTGTAAATTTTGAATGCAGGAATTTTGTCCTTGTCTCCTGCAACTTCCCAGTTATACAACATTCAATAAGTGTTTAAAAGGCCACCACAAGCTATTTACACGATGTTCAAGAATTTTGTAAGAATTTGTAAGTAGCACTATTTTGAGTACTCATATTATATGTGATATGATAAAGTTATTAGGGCATTTTTCAGAAAATAAAGCGATGTGATTTCCCCCATGAAAAGTGTTAATAAGTCAGTGACATTTCGTGAAAATGTTTGACTTAGATCCTTCAGATGTGTTGAACTTAAATAAGGTTTATCCTGTAAATGCCGAGCGGGATGGATCAGGCGGTAACGTCTGTGGCCCGTATTCGGAAGGTCGTTTGTTCGATCCCTTCGGCCGACCTTCCTGAACCACATATTTTTTTCGGGGGTTTCCCTGGATCGCTAGATGAATGCTGGGAATCTGAATACGTCCCCTAAATTCCCTATTCTTCCATTTTACTTCCGTTCTCATTTCACTTCACCTTTAATCTGCTTGGTGTGTTTCAGAGTCAAAATGTCGGCGGGAGTCAAGGCGTTGCGTGGCAGGGGAAAAGGATGCTCTATGTAACCTTTCGCCCCCGGAATGATGGCGGTCTCCAAGTCCCGGGCCCCCAAGTGGGATGTGCAAGCCTGCAGGATGAGAGGAGAGCCGGTTGCACCAGCTGCCATCCGGCGAGTTTTAATCTGTAAAAGGTAGGTCTTTATCGTACCTCTTGCTCTATCGTACCTCCTGGTCCGACCATCCTCTGTCTCCTATCACCTCACCCTTCCCTCCCGGGGACCCCTTCAGAGGCATAGGCACAAAATATTTTGTAGGTCGAGGTATTAAGTTTCCCTCAGCACCTAGTCCTACTCCTATCTTGTAAATACTTTCATGCGCGAAGGCGCGCCCCACCACACACATGCGCGCACAAACACACACACACACATACACACACCCCTTTTTATCATAAAAACGCTTTGCATTCATTCGTTCATTTAAGGTGTCTTAAAAACTCTGATATCTGATGAAAAGTCGATACAAAAATTTTGGGTGGAATGCACTATCTTCTCTACCTTAGTAAGCGGTACTGAAAGTAAAAAAATGTATTTTACATAAATTGATTTAAAACATCACTACAGGAAGCTATACAGCCAGTGTGGTTCAGTATGGGTGGGATATGAGGAGAGAATACAAAAACTAATGCGAACTTACGTAATAGAGCAGAATCAGTCAACGTGTGACGTGACACCATTTCTGAGATTCATGTGTGTAAAGAAAAAGGAAGGGCAAGGTTTATTTTGTGCAACCGCATACATATAAAATACCTCACCAGTAATAATTTTGTTCTTTTCCTCAGTCTCACCACCCTACTCATCTCACCGAGTTCCTAACTAAGAACCGGGAGCAAGAAACTTCCTAGCTGACGTCACAGAACATTTAGTTGGCTGACACTGTAACAGAGATTTCTCACGCCTGCTAAGTCACAAAAATTCTGAGGTACGAAGGCTGATCAAAAAGGACCGAGATTATTTTTTTCCTGTAGCTTCATTGATAGTTTCCTGTCTGTACCATGAATACTTGAAAAGAGCGAGGTTTTATTTATAGTGCCCATAGGCGGCTGTACTTTTGTATCGGTAGATTGGTAGTAATGCTCTGTTTAATAGATCCTGCTTGCATTTCGGTACCACGCTGACTGTAATGGAATGGTTTATCAGCACGCAGTTCCCCCTCATACTACTGTTACAGCAGCATACTACACCTCAGTATTGGCTAAACTGAGGAAGAACATTGCAAGGAAACGACCAGAACCTCATCGGACTGGGTGACGACTTCATCATGACAACGCGCGCCCTCACATCGCAAATTAAGTCACGCAGATTTTTCCTAAATGGAACATTACCTGTGTACCGCATCTGTGTTATAGTCCCGATCTTGTACCCTGTGATACTTTTATTCCCACCATTAAAAGCAAAGCTTTGGAGCATTCGATTTGGGAACTCTGAAGCAGCGCTCAAGAAAAGTGAGGCGATTCTCAAGAACCTCACAAATAATGGCAGGCACCATGTGTTCGAGATTGACAGGGACGATATAAAAAGTGCATTTAAGTAGGAGGGGGTTACTTTGATAAAGAACAGTAAACATTGAAATGGAGCAATAAACATCTTGAAAAACATTAGTCTCTCTTTGTTGATCAGCCCTCGTGAAAAACTGCACAAGAAAACCTAAATGAATTTGCAAGAGTTATCAACTATTATAACATTTATAATGAACGGAAACTAATATAATTATTGCATAACAAATTATTCAGAAAAATATAAATATTAATCTAACACAAGGAAGGAACACTGCATTTTACATAACCGTTATCGTAGCTGAGACATAGAATACCACGTGAGCGACCAGAGTTTGTAATAAAATTCAACGCGATATAAATTTCATAACTTCAGCAAAATATTGTTGACATGATCTCAAAAGTTGTTCTAGAAGACCTTTATAGTATGCATCACAAGGAAAATACAAAATTATTTCCAAGGAAATCTTAAAATTAAAATTTATCTATAGCTATCAAAGCAAAATACATACTGCTTATTGATTCTACCTTTCCAAAATACATATTGTGTTTTTCTATTACGAGGGTTTGGAGCCTCTGAAATAAAGCACAGAGGAGCAACAAGTTCAGGGCTATTTCATTTACAATGTTTATGCAGTTTGCGAGCCTGTCAATCAATTAGGGGTAAGCAGCAGTGCGTATTATCTCTGAGCAAGTATCGACTGATGCTGTTGTAGCGGGCATGCGATATTTACGTTTTTAAAAAGCCGAGGGTAGAGAAAAACAAATAATAACAGTAATGGCAAAGTATTGGAATGGCGCACTCTTTGTTTACAATGAGAAGATCAAACCGCCACGGGCCGAGGGTAAGTTAATTGAAGTTCTGGTTAACCAGAGGGTACAGTTTCCAGCAAAAAATGCATGAATGCCCGTCACACACACCTTTCCGCAGTTTATATCCCTCCGCAGACTCATAATGCGCATTTTCATATACAAGGGAAGTTATAGTTATTGTTTGTGTTTTAAATTTGCATTTACAATTATACATCATGCAATTTTATCTGCGTACTTTAATTAATACGATATTAACCTAATAAATGAAAATTTGAATACCTGAATGCATAACATAATGTGTAATTTACGACAATAACACTAATTATGATATGACAGTGAGGCTCACATGGATTTATAGCCTTCGTTACACCATGACCTCTATCCACTATGTTTATTACCGGGGTATACAAACTAGTCTTAATCAACCTTATTTTTCTGTCTACTAGATTTTAATCCAAATAAACATTTGCAGAAATAGCTACATTACATATTTCCTAACAATTCAAAAGGAATAGCGATAGTCAAATGTTTAAGAACTGGACGCTATATGCTGGCCATAAAATTCCATATTGTTGCCATGCAAGCCAAGTAAACTACTGAATTTTGAAGGTGCTTTAAGAAGTAATAAACCATTAGAATCTTTAGTAACGATTCAGGGAGCCTCAAAACATGTATTTCTGGTGCAATCTCGGTATCGAACTTTTGAGTGGATGCAGTACCTTCTCTACTTATCAGGTTCGTGCTAGAGAAAGTAAAAATGTTTTCAAAGTAGATATACATTTTATGGCAGATTTTGAAAATATGTATATTTGTATATTTAAAGCCAAAACCGTTTAAACTTCAAAGTTTTGAAGCAGATTCCTTCACTAGTTTAAAAACCTGATGTGATACATTCATATGACTTTCTCTATACTCTGCATTTATTACTGTGTATACAAACTATTCTTATTAAACCTTATTTTTTATCTATTACATTTTAATCCAAACAAAACTTTGCAGAAATAGCTACATTACAGATTTCGTTATACGAATGGACCATTTAAGTTGAGACTGTACAATATCCCCAAAACTAATTGTTGTAGAAAGAAATGTCTTCTATAAAAGTTGCTTGATATTATGGGGGAAAGTAAATGCGACCAGTCTTGTTTTGTTCGGAGGACCTTATGATGGTCATTTTAGGATCAAATTAAGTTTTTTTAAATGGGAACCTACATACTGTATGCTTTTTTCTCATTAGAAAACTTTTTATAAAAACTCTTTATTTTGTGATGAGGAATAAGAAAACAAAATAAAAAAATATTGGTTCACAATTACGAAATGTAACTTGACCCTTAGCCTTTCAGAATTTTTGTTGTTACTTACGTTGGTGTAAGAACATTTTCAAAGTGCTTTATACAAATGTTGCTTAGCTTTTTATGAGGAAGGAGAGAAGTTATGTATTGTGGAGAAGTAGAGCAAAGTAGTGAATTATAATAAAGTATTTGGAAAATAATATTCTGTTATTACTTTCTCTACTACCAATAGCAAGTAGGGGAAGTATTGTATTTCACCCAAAAATTCGATACCGAGTTTTCACTGGAAATAGTATTTAGAGGCTCGCTGAATTCCAAAAATCATTTTTAGAAAACGGTCCGTGTTTGTGTGTGTGTGTGTGTGTGTGTGTGTGTGTGTGTGTGTGTGTGTGTGTGGGTGGTTCGGTGTCTATGAACAGCATAACCCAAAAACGAAAAGTCGGATAAAGTCTTGGTATTCAGGTTCTGTATCTTTTAAAGATCCGACGCGAAGATTTTCAAGAAAATCCTCCACTTCCTTTACATGGAACATTTTTCGGAAATTTTGATTTTCTCAAAAACGGCTCTAACGATTTTGATTAAAATATGTTTAAGATATTTTATTTGCAAATGAAATGTGTATCTTGAATTTCTGGGAATGTTCCCAAAAGTCCTTCATTCTGAATGACTTTTTCATAGCTCTAAAACGTAAGAGATAGACAACATTTTTCTTCACAAAAAATGTGGATCTCGTTAAAACACACAATTTATGTCATACACATTCTTTTGTGGAGGAAACCGTTTCGGAGACATTCCTTGTTATTTGTTTGAATTTTCCAAAACTTAAACTTTTTCTCAAATGGGAATTCGTTATTCGTTTTTTATGTCATGGACAATGCAAAGAGACCATCACTTAATGCTAACCATATTCCCCTTGTACCTATAAATTCGCAATAAGATAATTTCTGCAAATGTTTATCTCAATTAACATGAAATAGATGGAAAATAAGCATTTGTAAAAATAGTTTGGCAAGAGTAGAGAAAGTCATTTGAATGTAACACATCATATATATATTTAAATTATCGGTGTTTACTTTAGCAGCCCTTGTATTTTCTTTGAACTATTATCCAAAATTCAATATGTCACAATTACAGAGTTTTAAAACATGATTCGTTGAATAAGATTACTGTAGTAAGGATTCAATTCTCTCCTCCTTTCTTTTGCACTTCTTTTAGCTTCCGAGAATGAGATTGTAATATCGCATAGGCGTTTCTGCCTGGAGAGCATAGATTTACACTGCATGAGAAAAAACCTCCTATGACTTAAAATACTCGCATTCTGTCCTTTATAGAGTTGAAGAGTATTAGTATAGCTGCTATAGCCCTTGGCAGTGGTTAACGAGAATTTCCGCTCAAAAGAAGCGGCATGCAAACACTCAACAAGAGAAAGAGGGGAAAATCCCAATTTGTTTTTGTCACACGCAGCGACCTCCATTTTCATTTTTATTTATTTCCGGTTTACACGTGGGTACAACTTCCCTACCCACCCCTTCATCCTGCAGAAGCGTATAATTGGAACAGAAGTGGGGTGGAGGGAAAATGAAACGAACAAACGGACTTTTTTGGCCCAAGAGTTTAGATGCGTGTGAACAGTTGACCAATTATATACGCGCTGTTTTTCATTAAAAATGAATTTTATGACACCCTTACCCATCTCCATTAATTTATTCCTTTCTGTCCTTTAGCGTCGCTTTGGCTTCAGATCAGGCAGGCACAATTACAGAAGCGTCACACTTGGCTGCGAGAGAACAGTAATTACTGCATTCATTCGTGCGTATACCTTGTGCTAAAAGCGCTCGTTTAACTTCAAAATAGGTCACTGTCAGGTGACTTCTTTAATACAAATTCATTTGTAGCAGAAGAATATAGCGTTAACGGGAATCTGGAATATTCAATTTCGTAAAAACTGCCTGCACTTTTAAATCATTGCGGGATATACCTCATATTAACCAGAGATTTAGAGGACACGCCTCAAATTCCTTTGTAATATAGCTAGGCGCAGAAATGATTGCCAATATAGTGCTTATTAGGATCTAGGAAAGAAGATGTGTTTATGGGAGGGAACACCTCGCCACTGTGACCAGTTTCATCTATTGTGGCTACACCCCCGGGAGGCAGGGATGAGGTGAAGGAACCTGCAGGTAGATAAGCTCACAGAAACGCTAAGAAGTCCCTAATATTTCCAGTTTGAACACCCGCGATTAATCCCGAAAGAGGACGACGAAGCGACCCCAACGGTCGGGATAACGCACCCTGGAAGACATCTTTCCAATGCGCATGCAACTTCGCCATCTGCCCGATACCGCCAGCACCAGACACACCTGAAATGTAAAAGGGAGATATGAAATGATAGAAAATGTGGGAAAGAAAAAATCGTGGTAGAATAATCGACCCCGACATTCGCCTAAGCGTCCAGGGGAAAACCGTGAAAAACCCTATGGTAAGAGTGGGCCGTCACCGGGAATCGAACCCGGGGCCTCCCGAATGCGGGCCACAGACGTTACCGGCTGAGACATCCCGCTCGGTCATAGGACTTATTTCAGCCTTTGTTCGCACGTCTCTACCTGCCAAACATGTGCTCACAACATTTAAACGCCCCGTAATATGCATAATTCGAGAAGTATGCTACAACAGCGGCTTGGTTTGTATTAAACTGTCAACAAAATCACTAGTTAGATTGGTTTTCATGAAATGAGAAGTACTGAAGTTGTGATTCTTAGTTGAGTCGCTGAGTTACGAGGTCGTGCCTTCCATTCCAGCTACTGCATAGAATTTCTGTGCCCATGACTGCAATCGACTGTAAGAAATCGTGTTGATCATGAAACTGGATGGGTATCTCAAGGTGTGACTTGTTAGAATGTGCACTAATGAACTTGAACTGATGATTCTTACTTTTAACCATTTTGTAAGAGACCTTATGTTGTTAACAATAACCCTTTACAATATTCTTGGACTTTGGATCATGATTTACTATACATACTTTGTTCACTGAAGATTATTCACTTCACATAAACACGTTCAGTAAACTATTTTGTCCGCGCACTCCACACTTCTTTGTCACCACACCCGCTGATTTGGAACGTGGAGTTGTTATCTGACGCTATTAATTTTACGAAATTAACACAAATGCTTCACTTGCAGCAGTTCCCGTCACGCAGACGAAATTCTCTTCTTACATCGTTACATTTCTTAATTTTTACTTTCTCTACTATGTATAGTAAGTAGGGGAAGTATTGTATTCCACCCAAAAATTCGATACCGAGATTTCACCGGAAATGTATATTTTGAGACCCCCTTAATCCAAAGAAACCATTTTTGGAAACACGTCCGTGTGTGTGTGTGTGTGTGTGTGTGTGTGTGTGTGTATCTGTGAACAGAATAATCAGAAACGAACATTCGGATAAACACCAAACTTGGTATTTAGGTTCAGTATTTTCCAAAGATGCGACACGAAGGTTTTCAAAAAATCCCCCATCCCAGATTACCCTTTACATGGAACAGTTTTCGAAAATTTTAATTTTCTCAAAAATTGCTCTTACGATTTTGATTAAAATATCATATCTTTAGATATTTCCATGAGAAATGAAATGTATAACTCGAATTTTCTGGGAATGTCTCCAAAAGTATTCTTCATTGTGAACGACTTTTGTATAACTGGTAAACCATAAGAGATAGACAAAAATTTACTACAAAAAATGTAGATCGCGTTAAAATACACAATTTATGTCTTATACATTTTATTTGTTGAGTGAACCATTTTCGAGATATTGCTTGTTATTCCCTTAAATTTTTCACTACTTTTTTTTCAAATGGGAATACGTTATTCATTTTTTTATGTCCTGGATATACAAAGAGAATGGAATACTCCACATAGCAACCAGCTCTTAAAAGATTTGATTATCGCTTAAATACTACCATATTCCCCTTACGCCTACAAGAAAATTAGCAATAAGGTTAACATCTCGATTAACATGAAGCATGTGGAAAATAAGCGCTTGTAAAATAGTTTGTACAAGAGTAGAGAAACTCATGTGAGTGTAACACATCAGATTTTTTCTTTGTTTTTTTTGTTTTTTCGTTTGTTTTTTTTTTTTTTTGGTGTGGATTATTTACACTAAGTAGCGCAGATTTGTTCGGTGAGCGAATTAACAGAACAGCGTGATTTCTCTTATAGGCATCAGCTTATATAGTATGCTAGTCTGTCGGTCCGTATTTTACGTTGAATTTACTTATTGGCTAGTTCATCACGCGATTTCTCAAACTGGAATTCTGGAGAGGATTTAGTTCTTCCCTATTGGCTTCTAATAAAGTCACATGATTTAAAACAAAGAGGAATTCCCTTCTTGAGAAAGATCTTGGTAATACCAGGAGAGTAGCAACTTATACCTATATAGCGCGCACTGTGAACAAAAGTTCTTTGTGATTTTTCGAAACTTTCCCCAGCCTTTTGTACGTGATGCAGTTGTCGTTCGTGAAACCAAGTGCATTGGAAAACTGCTTTGCGTCATCTACCAAAATTATCGCTAAAATATGTTAAACTTGCAATCAAACTAATGCTATTGCTCACACGATAACATAAAGAATATGGATAATACATTTAATTATTAGTAAAACGTAACGTATTATTGTTTCTGTACAGAAAACTGCCTCAATATATATTATGTGGAGAAGAGGATTAGTAGAGGAAGAGATAAGACTATCATCACAATTGCATCATTTTCGTTGCTTAAGAATTTTGAGGTCCGTTTTGCGCAAGAGGAGGATAAAACGTGCTATTACGAAGAACCAAATGACATGCATATTAGGATCTACTGGTTGACCAGAGGTACTGTCAAAACATGTCAATTTCATGGCTAAAGTACGTGAAGCCAGATCAAATTTTTTCAGCTAATCGCAGGCAATTTATATTTAAAATGTACATACGGCCAATGACCCATGTACTAAGTGTTTGTTAAGTTTAGCAATTTAAAACCGATAAAGATATCCATTCCATACATCCGTCTCTATGTATGTCGATGTTAAATACACTTATTTACTTATTATGTGTTACCATTAAATTAACTTCCAAAATATTGCTAACAAGAGAACATTTTCCCGCTATTCTCTAGTTTGACGGTCTTAAGGACATTTGAAGGCTTCAGTGACATTATTAAGAATTGATATTAATAAATCACTGAAGTTACTTCTAAAACATAAGTTAATACGTATTAATAATCAGATACTATTTGAAAGTCATGTAAGTACTATAATATTTCAATTGTGTGTGTGTGCACATGTATGAGTCGAAAAGGCAGCTGATTCTCCTTTAGAGGATACAGGTTCGATCATCATATGTTTCACACATTTTTCTTTCAGAATATAAATGTAGAGATAAACAAGCAGATTATTTTGTCTAAACCCAGTTTAGTAAGAAAACGAATATAATTGCCAGAAACTTGCTTTAGTTTTCTAATTTTTAAATAGAAAAAAAACGTTATTTGTTAAAAACGGTGGAAATAATAATGAAATACTTTTTACAAATTTGATTTTTAAACGAATGGGCATGAAGTACCCTAACAAGAACCGAACAAGAAGCTCTAGTTTGAGAGTTAGTTTACGTTTAGCTATCACAGAAAAATTGTGATTTCAACCTTACATGGATTTTTTAAGTGTTTTGTGAAGAGATTGCTGGGTCTCTCAGTTATAAAAATTTTTACTCATTTAAATACAACTTTAGGATATTTTAAAAAATTTTACGGAGCTTTCAGGTAAACCGTGTGCAGAACGATGAAAATGCTTCTTTTTTATAATCAACTTTTCTAATCCCGTCTGCACTTTACAAAATAAGTGCACAATAATAAAGCACGCAGAAAAATAATTGAACACATTTCATAGAGTTACAATCAATCAAAAACTAATGAATTATGCACAAAATTAACACGCATAGCCCAATTATTAATCTCATATAAAATGAATACTTCGTTTTAAATCTTTATTACCTATTCATTTTGAAAGTAATTAACAAGGATCATCAGAGCAACATTATCCATTTTAAGTGACATCGGCGAAGTTTGGCATCCAATTTTGGCAGGATTATTAAATTTGTGATTGGATGTAATTTTATTTAGGTGTATATTAAATGGTTATTTTTATTTATTTAAATGTTATGGTATTTATATTTGTATCATTTAATTTTATAAAATATTTAAGACGGTTAGCTTTAAGAATTACTTAATTTAGTTAAGTCATTCTGATTTAGGGTAAAGATAATAATTTAGAGATACGTATTCCGTTTCAAAAAGTGGGTTGGTTTAATAACAGTTATTGCATTAATGCTAAATAGTGGGAGATTTATTTTCTTTGGATTAGTCATATTTATAATAAACGAATATGTGTTGCATGTACTTACATTTCGAGTTTTTTATCAGAGACAATAAAAAGTGTTCAATTTGCCTCTTCGGCTTGGTTACCACCTGCAGTAACCGCTTCTACTACTGCTTCAACCAGCTCTTCAGCTTCAACTGTAGCTTATTTATTAGTTCAGTTTTAAAAGTCTTATCATAAATGATTATCAATATTATTGTTAATAATTTATGTTAAATACAGAAAATTGGGATTATATGCATATTTGAAATGAATAGTTTTGGGTTAGATTTCAATAGTAACGAGAGGAAAAGGTAGATACCGGAAGACATGGTCATAGCACACAAATAAAGCGAAAAAAAGACTAAGAACGGAAATGAAAAGATCCACAAAGTTGGAGAAAAAGAATAAAGATACATTTACACTGAAACTTAGACATAAAGATA
This sequence comes from Deroplatys truncata, assembly GCA_030765065.1. Lineage (NCBI taxonomy): Eukaryota > Metazoa > Arthropoda > Insecta > Mantodea > Mantidae > Deroplatys > Deroplatys truncata. The sequence continues at coordinate 116,500,274 of CM060975.1, forward strand.
ACGGAAGCATAGAGGGTTGTTTCATGTTATTTTAATGTACGCGTTCACATTAGCTGACAATGACAAAAATATGGCCGCAAACTTATAGCCTAAACAGAAGTTGTGAGCTCCAAGCGTTCATACTTATGTTTACACCAAGCATAAGAAAATAGCCAATCAGAGAGCGATTGTTTCTCCATACACCTCTACGTAATCATTCTGTCATATTGCATCAGATTTTCCGTCGCCCGCTACGCCTTTCTGTGAGAGATCACGTGTCAGGAATCACTGGGATATTTATAAAAATCTTATGTGATACATTCACATGATATCCTCTACCCTCTATCTTTATTAGTGGGTGTATGAACTATCCTTTCTAAATCTTCTTCTTTCATCTACTACATTTTAATCCAAATAAACCCTTGCAGAAATAGCTACATTACATTCTCGATTCCTTTCATTCCTTATCTAGCATAAAGTTAAGCGCAACAACTCTGAATAATGCAAAACTTAACAATTTAAAAGTATCGAAGGTTTACCTCAAAGCATTAGACATATACTTCGATACCACCGAGTATCGAGAGTATCGAGGTATCGACGGTATCGAGGTCCCATCACATATATAAAACTCAAGTGTTTCACGATCTTCCCGAGGTCGCAGGCTCAAACTCGGCGGAGGGCGATGGATTTTTTCGGGCGTAAAAATCCATAGTATGGCTTCCTTCGGAAGGAAAGTAAAGCCGGTGGTACCATGTCGTAGATTTACGGCACGTAAAAGAATCTCAAGCCTGATAAAGAGGTCTCTGAGCAATACTTCCGGTCATTCACGCTCAATATAGAATGCTAAGAACCATAGCAGTTAAAGAGTTCCATAAATAAAACTCAGATCTTTTTTTTCACGATCTCTTGCGATTGGCTACTGTTTATATTTCCGCTCGCCGTTGTGAACGACAACATATCACATTAGGTTTATGCCTACGTTTTACGCCATTATGTTAATTTTAATTGTGAATTAACCATAATACTCTAAAGTTTCTTCAAAGGAGGCTGTGCATATGCATTGCACACATATACAACAAAATGCAATCGACAAAGGAATATAATATTATAACCGTTTCCATGAAGAGTATTTGGCTACGTAAGTGCATGGTGTTAGAGTTAACAGTTAAAGTTATAACATAATGCAGTAAATAATTACTTATAGGCATAATCTTCCATTAAAAAGCAACCACAGAGACAAACAGAATACCTGAAAGATTTTGTGAAAGAGCACCAACGGACTGGTATGAACGATCCAATTTCAAAATCCAACGCTGCGAAACAATGCCATATAGCATCAGTGTAGAGGGAATTAGTCACATTTTTTAGTGAACAACTTTACTATCAAAATGCACAGCTTAAACAATAATGCGCCTTTTTGATCTTCAGTTCTAGTTTCTCACCAGTGTTCTAAGTCAATCTGTTTGGCTACTCATGGTGTTCCTGTACTGAAAGCTGAAAAAATGACCCGATTAATAAGAAACGTAAGTTCAAAAAGTTACTTAAAAGCAGAAGGTATTTTTTACCACTTGGATTTGTCAATGCCCGCACTGCAGCACTTAGACTAAGTGCATCAAAGTCTCAAGAGGAGATTAATTACTCGGAAGAATAAAAGCTTGGTACGTTAGGACGCTATCGTCAGTGAAAAAATATTTTTTGCAATATTCTACGAACAAAGGTCAAATTTTTTATATTGTTCATCTTGGGGGGAGGGGGTAAAGGAGCGTTCTCGATAGCAATACCGAAAGCAACTAAAGCAGTATTTTTAAGATGTTCATTGTGCCCCATGGTTGAAGTAGATTTAAACACTTTCACTTTTAAAAATATTGTTTATTTTTTGTCACTACAAAAACTTGTTTCAAAAATTTAAATACATCATTTTTCTCATTATTCATAAAGACAAGAGTTTAAAGGTCTACTTTTTACTTTCTCTGTCACGTACATAATAGGTAGAGAAGGTGTTGAGATTCCACCGGAAATACACGTTTTGAGGCCCCTGAGGAAAAAAAAGCATTTTTAGAAAACCGTCTGTGTGTATCTGTGTGTCTGTGAACAGCACAACTAAAAAACAAAAAGTCGGATAAATATCACATTTGGTATTTAGATTCAGTACTTTCCAGAGATACGACAGGATGATTTCCAAGAAAATCCTCCACCCTAACTACCCTTTAGTGGAACATTTTTCGAAATTTTCAATTTTTTAAAAAATGGCTAACGATTTTGATTTAAATATGACATATTAAGGACATTTACATGATAACATGTAACTCTTGAATTTTCTGGTAATAGTCTGTAAAGTTCTCTTCATTCGGTAGGAATTTTGTATAATCTTGCATAACTGGAAACGTTAAGCGATAAACGAAAACGTACCAACAAAAAAGTAGATCTCTTTAAAACACACAATTTACTTCAAATAAAATTTTCTGTGGCATAAACCGTTTCTGAGATATTCGTTATTAAAGATTCGAATTGTTCAATGCTTGTTTTTTTAGTCTCACCATTTTCAGTTATTTCTCGCGATTGCATGGAAACAGTATCGAATTTTAAAGCCAGCATATAGCGTCGCTATTCTCTTCATATCTATAACGTAATGTGTAATACAGCTGTTTCTGCAAAGGTTTATTTGGATTAAAATGTAGTAGATAGAAAAATAAGCTTTAGCCAGAATAGTTTTGTATACTCTCTAATAAAGATAGAGAGTAAAGTCATGCGAATGTATCATAAGATCTTTTATTTCGTATTCAGAGTTAAAAAGCTTAATACGAGACAAGTTTGCTGTAATTTTAGTTGTAAAACCAGAATCGATTCTATTTATTTTCTTGGCAAACACGACATATATGGAATCAATAAAAACGCCCCTCCACTGCGCATGAAAAACAAGATGTTTTTGAATTATCTGCTTAAAGCATTCAGTATTAAGCTGCTGGTAAGTCATAATCAATAGACAGAAACTTACTGTATAAAAACTTTTAAGAGTTTATTATAATTTGCTCCTTTCCTTACTTGAATCGTTTCCGAAGTATTCGCTGTTGTCTTAAATCTTTCACATTGAAGTCTGTTTTGGTGTGCAAGCTGTGTTCAGCCAAGACAAAAAGTATCTGTTAATACATTCACATGACTTTCTCTACTCTACCCCACAAACACACAGACGTACACACGGACCTTTTTCTAAAAATGATTTTTTTTTAAATTCAGGGGCCCTTAAAACATGTATTTCCGGTGAAATCTCCGTGTCGAATTTTTTGGTGAAATGCGGTACCCTTCTCTACTTACCATGTGCATGGTAGAGAAAGTAATAAATGAGGAACAGCCAGAGAGGGGGTTCGATTCCAAAAGTATCGGAAGCATTCCTGACGCTGCATTTACAATACACGATTTAATACCAACCTGGATTACAACCATCTCAAGTTTGGCGCCTAAACGTGGGGCAAGAATAGGCGAGAATAGCTGAAAAGAAGAGATCAACGAACATCATAGAACTACCAGAATCGACGAAACTACAAGACTTCACTTCAGAGAACTTCAAAATCATCAACATCATCCAAGGACAGCAACTATTCTTTCAGGAGTACGGATCACGCAGTCAACAATTCAACTAGAATCTACGAGGGAACATCAGAATAGAAAGGTTTACTAAATCAGCCAGAACAAAAGGTCAGAAAATTTCAATAATATATGTATATAATTGTAAAGATAGTTAAAAAAATATGTTATTAAAATAATTTCATGTTGTTAAGAAGTGGTAAATTAAAATTGAGCAATTCCAAACCAAATATAACAAAAGAAAATGTACAAAATAAAATGGAAACTGAGGCAGTATTTTAGGACCTAAATAAAATACTTTTGTTATTTATAATAATTAAATTCATATTGAAACAATATGTATGTAATAATTATTTAAATTGTATGTAACAGTCATTGCAAATGCTTAGTTTTATTGTAAACATATTTTATTAATGTTATATGAATACTTTATATATTCTAATAATGCAAGAACTCTGAGAATAATACGTTTTAGGTTGCTAACAATGAGTAATGAGGTAATTGTGGCAATAATGTGTTTAGAGTTTTGAAATGTACTGGTCATGATTAGAGCGACGATGACGTAGTTTCAGTGACAGTTTTTAAAAATAGCCAATCAACAGCAAAGAAAAGTTTTAAGTTAAACTGCAGAAATTCTATAGGACTACCAATCAAAGACTTGCAATACCGAAGCAATGGGTTTTGACCGTTGAAGTTATTCAGTTCCTGGCAATACGTGGTAGTATGTAAATGCAAAAATGTGTCCTCTACGGGCGTTTAGTAAAAACAGATATATGCGCTAGTGAAAGTGTAAAAGTTTTCTCACAGTTCTTTTAAAAGTGTAGTGGTTTATAAATATGTGCAAGAAGTTAAAAATAAAAGTGAAAATTTAAAAGTTTAATTCTGTGACGTCTACAATAATTGTCATTACCACACCCTGCATAAGAATCCTGACTCTAAAGACTGACGCAGCCGAGGCATATTCAAACCGTAATATTACGTAAGCATTAAATACAAACCGACGCTCAAAGCAACTATTAATACATAACAACTCTTCAAGTTTGCGTAAACATTTATTACGCAACATTACGTAACAGCAGCTAAACATCTTCAAGTTAGCGCACATACGTGGGGCTAACTCAACGAGTAGCTAAAAATAATACGTGAGCCAACTCCGGAACCAACTATCTTCTTCAAATTGGCTCCCATACGTGGGGCAAACTCCTCCAAACAACTCTGAAACAAACCACCTTCTTCAAAACGGAAAACAATGAAAATATGCAAGTAGGAGAGGATAGGTCAGCCATTACAGATTACAAAGTAACTTTACAATCAGAGCTAGAGGAAACAAATAAGTTAGATGTAGAAGAACAGTTATCTGTAAATTCATAGGTAGGCATAGAAAGAAATAGCGGTAGTATGCAAGGTCAATCACCTTTACATATGTTAGTGTAGGGAACAACAAAAGAAAGAAACCCTCACACATCTAGGAAACAAGAGCAAGAAAACTTCTCACAGTAACAAGTAATGTGCATTCTAAAAGCATTATCTGAAATCAATAATAAGATAACTGAAGCTTATACCGAGATGAAAAAGGAAACCAATAAGTTAAGTGAAATGAGAGTAGAAATTAATAATAAGCTAACAAACCAGTTCAGAGTTAAGTAATAAGATAACTGAATTTAATAGTAAAATAACTGAAACTAATACAGAGCTGAGAAAGGAAACTAATAATAAGCTAACTGAAACCAGTACAGAGCTGAGAGTAGAATTAAGTAATAAGATAACTGAAACTAATACAGATGTGAGAAAAGAGTTAAATAATAAGCTGAATGAAACTAGAACACAGTTAAATAAACTACAAAAAACTAGTCAGGAAAACTGAAGAAATGGAAAATACAAATGCAGATATTGTGCAAATACAAACAGATTTAACAGAGGAAATAAGTAAAATGCATGAGATGGCTAAAACAAATGCAGATGCAATTAAATAATCAAATACAGGGCTAGGACAAGCATGTCAAAGATAGACGAAATTAAAGATAAAGTACAGGAGAGTTGCAAAGAAATAGGTAAATTTAGAAATAATTTTGAAAATTTAAGTACCAGTGTACCAAAGGTTAATGCAAACGTAATTAGTTCTGTAAATGCTAATCAAATACATGACAATAATACAAGTGCAGAAAGAAGTGTATCACCTTTGTTAACTAACAACACAAGAAACGCTACTGCTTTTTCCATAGCATCAGCCTCTCAAACACAAAACAATAATGATGACACACATGTGCATGTACCAAATCAGATGTCAAACTATTATTCTGTGCTTAATGAATTACCATTACCTTATTTTAATGCTTTCTGAAGTCCAGTGCAATTTATTCATGATCTAGTAGAATATTTTAAATTTAAAAATGTGCCTGAAGCATTAAAAATGATACTTGTTAGAAAATGCTTGGATAACAAAACCTTAGAATGGTTACATATACTAGCAGACAGTGAAATGAATTTTGAAACATTTAGAGTTTCATTTATGAATACGTTTTGGAATAAAACTGTGCAACATAAGATTAGGGAAAGTCTAAAATGTCTGCGGCATAAGAAGAAAAACAAAAGAAAGTAACTGGAGCATAAAAGGGGAAAGCAATGTAGTTTAAAAATGTATAAAAATATCTTTACTAAATGTAACCAATTGTCAATATAACAAAAGAGTTTAGGTAAAAAGATGTATAGAAGAAAATTCATTGTTAGTAAGAAAAACATAATAAATCTGAATAGCAACTGCATTTATATTGTATAAGATATAAATTTTTAGAAAATTGTAAAGTTGTAAAGAAAGAGTAACAAGTGTTAATATACCTAATTAAGTGTTAAATGTCTAGCACATAGGATATTTAATAGTAGCTGTGTTAGTGAATAAACAAACTTTACCCAGGTCATTGAACACCAGATCATTGACCTTACATCAGGTCGTTGATCTTAAAAGTGCCAAACGTGTGGCAGAAAAGATAAATTTTTCTGCTACACGAGTGTAGTGAAAAACCGTGTTACATAAAAAGTGACAGTGAAAAATATCAAGTGTTATAATAAAAAAGTTAATGTTTCTTTCCTTCAGGAGACTTTCAGAAAATATTTAAAAAAAATCTGATGTGTTACACTCACATGACTTTCTCTACTCTTGTACAAACTATTTTTACAAACGCTTATTCTCCAACTACTTCATGTTAATTGAGATAAACATTTGCACAGTCTATCTTATTGCTAATTTTCATGTAGTTGTAAGGGGATTATATATTTACAAGGGCAGTATAGAAATACAGTAGCCTTTAAGCACATACATATCTCTTTATAGCTGGTTGCTAGGTGCAGCACCATTCCCTTTGCCCCAGATTAATACTCTTTGCATATCCAAGACAAAAAAATGAATAACGAATTCCCATTTGAGAAAATAAGTATTGAAAAATTTAAGGCAATAACAAGCAATATCTCGAAAATGGTTCACTCAACAAAAAAATGTATATGTATATTGTGTATTTTAACGCGATCTACATTGTTTGTGTAGTAAAATTTTGTCTATCTCTTATGGTTTACCAGTTATGCAAAAGTCGTTCAGAATGAAGAATACTTTTGGAGACATTCCCAGAAAATTCAAGATATATATTTATTTGTCATGAAAATATCTTAAACATATGATATTTTAATCACAATCGTTAGAGCCATTTTTGAGAAAATTAAAATTTTCGAAAAATCTTCCATGTAAAGGGTACTCTGGGGTGGGGGGATTTTCTTGAAAACCTTCGTGTCGCATCTCTGGAAGATACTAAACCTAAATACCAAGTTTGGTGTCTATCCGACTGTTCGTTTCTGAGTTATGCTGTTCAAAGACAGACACACACACGGACATGTTTCCAAAAATGATTGTTTTGGATTCAGGGGGTCTCAAAACATATATATCCGGTGAAATCTCAGTATCTAATTTTTGGGTGGAATACAATACTTCCCCTACTTACAATACGTAGTAGAGAAAGTAAAAAGACAAAACAAAAAGAGCATAATTTTCAAATATTTCTAAATGGGGGAAATTTGAAGCAGTATTTTTAACATTTAAACCATTTCAGAGTAATTATATAATATAAAATGCAATAACAGCCCGCCTTAAAGCAATATGTAAATACTACAATATATATAAAGCATTCATTTAAATAAATTTTTGGTTCATTGGATATATTTTTCTCTCATCTGAATTAAATTCGTGAAAAAGTAAGATTGCATCAGGCATTTTGCTGTTTATCATCTCATTCATTTAAATAAATTCTTGGTTCATTGGATATATTTTTCTCTCATCTGAATTCAATTCATGAAAAAGTAAGATTTAAGTAATGGAGCATTGTATATGCTTATATTATTGTGTACATGTATAATAATGTTATGTGAATGTATTAGGTAATTTAATAATGTAGGAGCTGTGAGAATAGAAGCCGAAAGTTTCTAACAATGAGGCAACTTTGAGGCAATAATGAATTGAAAAGTTTAATAATGTTACTAATAATGCTTGGAACCATAATTTAATTTTTAAAAACAGTCTATAATTAGCCAATCAACAACCAGAAAATCTGAAGGTTAAACAAAAGTATTCTATTGGAGTAAAATTAACCAATGAGAGACTTGAAATAGAGAAATTTACAAACTTAAGCGGTAAACGCCAGTCGCTAGAAGGCAACGTACCTCAGCAGTTTGTTCGCTCGGTACGTATTTAGTGTGAGACGTATGAAATTCATTACGGCGAGAATATTATAAAGTTTACATGTTAAAAGGAACTGCTCAGGTACGTTGCCTTCTAGCGACTGGCGTTTACCGCTTAAATTAATAAATTTCTCTATTTCAAGTCTCTGATTGGTTAATTTTACTCGAATAGAATGCTTTTATTTAACTTAAGCTTTTTCTAGTTGTTGATTGGCTAATTATAAACTGTTTTTTAAAATTATATTATTGTTCCAAGAATTATTAGCAGCATTATTAAACTTTCTAATTCATTATTGCCTCAAGGTTACCTCATTGTTAGCAAATTTCGGCTTCTATTCTCGCAGCTCCTACATTATTAAATTACCTAATACATTCACATAACAATATATATGTACACAATAATATAAACATATACAATGACTGTAATATACACGTTATATATATATATATATATATATATATATATATTGTAGTATTCACATATTGCTTTAAGGTGGGCTGTTATTATATTTTATATTATATCATTAGACTGAAATCATTTAAGTGTTAAAACTACTGCCTCAACATTCACAAATTCATATTATGGCGCAATGCTGGATCAGTTTCACCAGGAATTGTTAAATAAATGACCCTGTTTGGTGAATAAAAATGTTCTTTTTTACCAGGCTAACGCACCCGCACACAAGTCAGCCATTGCCATCGCAAAATTGTGGAATTGGGCGACGAACCAGCATATTCTCCAGATTTAGCTCCGAGCGACACATCATGGCAGAAACAACCTCATATTTTGCAGACTTCGAAAAATCATATTTTTGGAAGGGTTAAAAAAATTGGAGAAACGTTGGACAACGTGTATTGAATTGAAACAAGACCATGTTGAGAAATAAAATTTATTTTTTGGAAAAAATTGTTATTTTGTTTAAAAAGTCACCTACTTATCAATCCGCTCTCGTATGCTGTGCTTTTTGCCATTGTCTCTCATTTCATGTTATTTAATCTTAAACATGCGGCTTTCAATGAGCCTTGAACATGCAATAACATAGATAGTGTAGTTTTGGAAGCTATACCCAGTCAAGTCAATACACTTGAGGCCTACACTGGAACCGCTAGTGTAAACTCAATGTCTTGCAACATCTTCTTTTATCGCTTTTTCTCACCCGCAGAAGTCTTATTTGCATGGCTTCCCTTTACACTGGAGGGAATGGACCTCCACTCCAGCAGTATTGCTTCCGCTGATACCGACCAATACAATTCCACACACAACATATGCAATATTTCCTTGCTGTTTGCTGGAGTGTTGCAATAGTGGGCTTTTCTTCTCGGAAATACCATAACCAAAAGGTGTATGTTACAAGAATATTCTGAAGGAAAAGTTTACCCAACAAAAACAGTTCTCAGAGCAACACCGAACTAAACGAATGTCGTCTAAACAATATAAAATTCTAGATACCAAAATAAAAAGCCTTTTTTAACACATTCGTATTACTGTGCGATATGTTTAAAACAATCTGACGTAAAACATTCACATGACTTTTCTACCAATAACAAATTCACGTATATCCATTATATATTATACTATCTCCTAAAAACTGCTTTTTCAGCCCATGTTGTTTTACTCAGATACACACATTTGTACTTAGGTATAATTTTAAATGAACGTAAACATTTTTAGGCAGCGTGGCGTAAACGTAGAGCTTTTAACACAGTGAACACGAGCTAAAGTCTTTAACATTATCCCACTAGCGCGATAATCTCCACTGTGACAAACTTTGGTTTCAAATCCAATCACATGGCAATTACCCTTTGTATTTCACACGTTTAATAACTTGGCTTGGTTTCATTAGGTTTCAATTTTCATTACGTCTTTTCATATGATTAATTTCTCATGGCGCTCCCATTATCTGTTCATAATAGAAATCGTCATACTTCAATTCATGTAATTCGTTCCTATGCGTTGTATTGGCAGCATTCTTCTTTCTTTGATATAAAACGTTATGTTTTTCATCTAATCGTATAAATATTAAATGGCGGAAATTATGAATTCAAAAGAAACTGAAATGGAAGACCCAGGTGAAATTATAAAAGCAGTAGAAAGAATAACACTAGAAGTACTTTGACCAAAAAATCCAGAAAACTATATGATATAGCATTTAATCTCGTAATTGGCTGTGTAAAGCAAAACATGTTGAAAATAATTTCACTGAAAATAACCGCTACCGGATCAACAAAACATCTGACCTATCGCTTTTTAACATCATTTCTCTTGTTTCAAAAACCGCGTTCTAAACTTTATCTCTATTATTTTCAGGAATCAGTATAATAATATTATTGATATTTTAGAAATACGAGCGCTGTATAAGAAATAGTATATGCCACAAAGTGGTTTTATTTTGCTCATAGGATGGCGAAACGAAGACCGTAGGCCTATTTTTAGCCCTTGTATCATAATATACTATTATATGCTTATTCGTGGAAACAAATTCTTTTTTGTTCTTGTTAGCTCTACAAAACTATCTATTGGTGCTATATAGTTGTACTGATAGTGATTATGGGCCGGTTATAATGAACCGATAAACATATTTACCGGATTTTTTGGCGATTGGTATTTTAAGATCTTGAATTGCACTACTCGGAAGATATTTTTGCCGATAGTTTTCGGCTGTTGAAGTAGCCGATACGCCGATTATCCGACAAATCAAAAGACTTCAGTTCAGAACTGACACAGCTTTATTACTAACAATGGTAATCATGCTATAATTGTATTTATCGGACAATGACGAGGAAATAATTGCTTCTGCATAACAGGAGAAAACCTAAGATCATAAGACAGAGAGAAAATCATTTCCAAACATTGAACGAAAACGAAATTTATGAGTTTGCTTTATAAAGCACTAGTTGGCTTGCCCGATGTTACACGGGTAACTTCTTAACCTCGAAGGACGTTTTAATTAATTTTGTATACCTCCCGCCGTTCTTAATGAAATCACTGTACAATTATCTAGAGGATATTGTACTAATTCTCCCCTTTATTCCTGATAAAGGTTGAAAAATTGGATTTTCACGCAAGCGGAACGTCTAACTTTCTTAACCTCTCCCCTGACAGTCTTCGCAAGATGTTCTTTTATAAATCCAAAGTGATCGTATTCTAATATACAGAATTTGCAAACTCTTATCAGTATTTTAGTAACTCTACCGATTACTACACCTCCCTTCCTCTACGTCAGTACAAGATGCGTAATTCCGATCGATAATGGCTGCGCTAGCGGTGGGAACATGTTCGATTACGTCTGTTTTTACATCACAACGGCTGGATATCGTCATCATGCTCCAAGACATCTGATTGGCAGCTTGACGGAATACGACGACAGCAGCGCCAACAGTTCAGCGGCAGGCCTGGTGGTCTCCCTGGAGATCAAGAGACATCAGTGCACATTTACGTATCGGCGAGGCAATCAGTTCGTCGCAGCCAGACGGCGTAAGCATTATTCACGGCAATTTCGCCCATTTTCTAAATTACTATACATTAGGTTTCGATGAGTAGATTTCTAAATTTAACCTTCATGCTGTTTATTATAATGTAGTATCATCCGGAAGGGATAGATTTAGCCATTCCTTCATAATGCATTTCATTTTCTCTAAATGAAAATATTTGGGAGACAGAAAACTCATATAATTTTCTTGTACTTTACTTTGTTACTCGGAAAGAATTTGCAAAATTGGATTTAAAATTGTATTACTAAAGCCAGTCATCGTATAAGGATCAGTAAAAGGTAATTAATTGTGAATTTTACGAGAAGAGTTTTACAGTTTTAAAAGATTATCTGGCATTCTTCACGTTACTGCTGATAATAAAATGTTCTACAGAATTTGTTTGTTAATGAGTTACTTAGAAAGCCTTGTATTATACCTTAGTTACTTCCGATCTTACGTCCTCTGGGCTTACATGATATAATGTTTCAATACTATAATAAACTACAAACCCATGGTAGCACAGCATAGCAGTTAAGAAGATGGTTTGCTACGTTATTTTTTTACTACGCTTTGGGCGTCAATTTGAAGTAGGTTGTATTGAAGGAGTTGTATTATATTTCAACTGTTGGGAGCCGAACCTGTAGTAGTTGCAATCCGCACGTATAGTAAACAGTTTCTGGTAACCTTCGCCCCAATTTTTAAAACAATATTATCTTTGTAATTAAACTGTTTCTTTAAATATTTAATATTTATGTTTGCCTCGGCTGCGTCAGTATTATTGTTAGAGACACGTTTCTTTTAGCAGGATTGTGGTGCGACTGAAGAATGTAGGCTTACACAGATTATAATTACACTAAAATTACATTATTGCTTCTCCAAGAATCGCAAGTAACATTATTAAACTCTCAAACTCATTATTGCCTCAAGGTTACCTCACTGTTACCTCATTGTTAGCAACTTTTAACTTATTAATTCTCACAGCTCCTACAGTATTAAATTACATAATGCATTCACATAACATTATTGAACATGCTTACAATAGTATACACATATACAGTGACTGTAATATACACTTTTTATATATTGTTAAATACACAAATTACTTTAAGGCGGGCTGTTATTGAATTTATATATTATATAATTAGACTGAAATCATTTAAGTGTTAAAAATACTGCCTCACAGTTCATAATTTATGAACCGAAATTATAACCTATTTTATAGTCCATGTCGTCACAAAGACTTGGGCTTCTCAATGCTGAAAAAATTATAAAAATCAGTTGAATGGTTCTTATTACATATATAATAATATTTTCTCTTTATAATATTATTAAAGAAGAGATTTCGGTTTGGCAGAAAGACCATAAGAAAACTAGAAATGCAACAGGCATAGTCCCAACACAGAGGTACGGTTATGTGAACTCTGACGCGATTGTCTCCCAGCATTTTTTCCCGTCCAGGTTACCGCATCAGACTCTATTCTCATGCAATCTTATATACGAGGTTTAAAAGTCTTTTGCAGTCGTCACGAGAAGTTTTTTGAGTCTTGTTTGGCTTCCTCACTTCATTTTATTCTAAAACGATGGCAAAAGAAACTACGTGATAAACACTTTCATTTTGTTTGTTGTTGCCTGTTTCGTAAGGCAATTCTCGTTTGCTTTCTAGTTGAATTCTCTAATTCAGAACAGCAAACTTAACAAGTCACAGGTTATCCTAGAGGATTACTATCCAGAAGAAGCTGTGTGATTGTAGAATGAGATAGTTGCTAATCGGCCAGAAAAGTTTATTTCCCAGTGCAGTTATTGTTCCACACTTTCGACTACCATTTGCACTGGCTTTGCCATGCTGTGGATCGTAGCTTGAGTATAAAAATACTTGTGTGTTTCCAGAGACATCTTACGTGCTAGGCCCTTTCTATTATTCTGAGTACTTACACACACTAGCAAAAATACTAAAGTAGCATTTGCAAAACCAAGGTAGGAAAGGATTAACGTTTGTACAAATAAAAGCTAAATTTATTTGCAGCTGGACAACAATTAAATACCAACGTATCCTGAATTTTCGCTGAACTTATAAGCAGTTAACCAATACACTTGAATCAAGTCTGTCCTTGTTTCTTTTGGCCTTCTTGTGCATTGTAAATACATGAATCTTTCAATAGTAACTCCCTCTAAACCTTTCGCACGCTAAGGGCACATCACACGACGTATTATATAAATTTAGAACTTTACTTGCAAAAGATGCAAGAGTAAAATTTTGAACTAAGCCGAAAAAACGTGTATGGACGCGCGGCTTCTTAAAGCCCCAAGCTATGCTAACTTCTCCAGCGCCTTGTCGTCCTCCGTGGACTAGTGGTACCATACTAGCCCCTAGTTCCCAAGGTCGCGGGTTCAAACCCGGCGTAAAAATCCTTAGCATGGCTTCCTTCGGAAGGGAAGTAAAGCCGGTGGTCCCGTGTCGTAGATTTACGGCACGTAAAAGAACCTCAAACCTGATAAAGAGCCTCTGAGCAAATTACCGGTCTTTCACGCCCAATATAGAATGGGACGCTAAGAATCATAGTAGTTAAAGAGCGTCCGTAAATAAAACTCAATTTTTCTCCAGCGCCGATCGAGTCCCAACTGAACTACTACTCTTCGTCGGTCACTACCCAGGCGGAATCCTGCGGAGAAAACCACGTGACCAGCTACGTCATCTTCGAAAGCACCATCTGGCGAGCTACCTGGTTAACGTTTATAGTGGCAGATCTCAGCTAGGAGTCACTGCGGGTTGCCTACTCCAACTTGCAGGCGATCATGCAGTAAAGTAGAGCATGAAGGCGAAATATAACTTTATATAATTGCTGGCAAGATGACCATCGAAAGATAGGAGGGGAGCCCAATATGGCTCAAACTTCAAGAATCTCCCCTCCACAGGCTAAACTTTATTTGGAAAAGTTTTCGGCATTTTTTTTTAAAAAATCCCTAATGATTTTTATTAAATATCATATGTTTAAGATACTTGCTTGACAAAACACATATATTGGATTTTCGTTCTTGTTCCTGATAGCCTCTGAAGTCTTCTTCATTCTAGTGACTTTTGTATTTGGTAAACCGTATTACACAAAAAGGGCACAATTTATGTAGATAACATTTCTTTGTGGCGGTAACCACTTCCAACATATTCTTTGTTATTTCATTGAATTTTCCAATAAATTCCTTCAAGTGTTACATTGCTATTCGTCTTTTCTCGTGGTCATCCAAGGAGTATTGAATATCAAAGCTATCGCATAGCGACCCGCTTTTTAAAAATATGTCTATCGCGTACTGTATCTTTCTTATACCTTTGTAAAAGTGTAATGAAAGTTTGTTTCTACTAATAAGAAGTATATAGAAGAATACCTTTCTGGGAATAGTTTATGGAAGAGCGTTTAGAGAAAGTCATGTGAATGTAACACATATTTTGTTTACAAGGAGAAATACCAGTAAGTTGGGGAATTTAATGTTGTGTCAGATTATTCTCATGGTAGCTCAGTTGGTTAGTGCAACCGGACGAAAACTAAAAGATCTACGGTTCAAATCCCGGGTTTGACATTGAATTTTTCAATCTCATTCTACCTTTCCTACCTTGTCCACACACGGCTTGTGTCAAAGAACAATTAATTGTTATTTATTGACCCAATAGTTGGTTAAACTATGAAGCCTGGGACGTAAAGTACCTACTTACAACATTGTAAGTCGTTATTGGGGTATTCATCTCAAAATACGTTTGAGACTCCTTGTGGCGCACCGGGAAAAATGCGAGTCAGTTGGGGAATTTAATGTCGTTCAGGTACGTTGCCATGGTAGCTCGGTCGGTTAGAGCAACTGCGCGAAACCCGGAAGATCGTGGTTCAAATCTCGGCTATGGCACTGAATTTTTCAGTCTGATTCTATCTTTCCAACATATATTTTTACTTTTTCTACTACATATAGCAAGTAGGGGAAGTATTGTATTCCACCCAAAAATTCAATACCGCGATTTCACCGGAAATACATGTTTAGAGGCCCCAAAATCGAAATAAAGCATTTTTGGAAACATGTCCATGTGTGTGTGTCTGTCTCTGTGAGTCTGTTAACACCAACACTCAAAAACGAAAAGTTGGGTAAATACCAAACTTGGTATTTAGGTTCAATATCTTCCAAAGATGCGACACGAAGATTTTCATTAAAATCTCTCCACCTCAAACTACCCTTTACATGGAACATTTATCGAAATTTTGTATTTTCTAAAAATATCTCTAACGGTTTTGATTAAAATACCATATATGACAGATATTAACTGAGAAATAAAATGTAAATCTTGAATTTTCGAGGAATAACCTGTGAGGTCCTCTTCATTCGGAAGGAATTTGGTATAATCTTGTGTAACTGGTAAACTTTAAGCGATAGACAAAAACGTACTATACAAAGATGTAGATCTCTTTAAAACACACAATTTATTTCAAATAAGTATTTTTTGTGGCATAAGCCGTTTCTGAGATGTTATTAAAGGTCCGAATTATTCATTTCTTGGTCATTCTCATAAAGTCCTTTCAACAATTCAGTTGTCTCTTACGATTCATGGAAACAGTGTGGAGTTTTAAGGCCATCTTAAACATTTGACTGTCGCTGTTATATTTGTATCTATAACGAAATGTGTATGTAGCTATTTATGCAAATCTTTATTTGAAATAAAATGTAGTAGATAGAAAAATAAGATTGAGAAAGAATAATTTGTACACCAACTATGTCTGGTCTGGTAGACTGTCTACCCAAACTATAGAGCGTAGAGAAAGTCATGTGATTGTATCACAACAGATTTTTAGTTATGCTATTCTAATCTCACTCTTACAGACCCTTTTTTATTAAGATATCTTTTATAGGTTCAGTGGACCCCAAAGCCCGTATTGTTTTATCATATCTCAATACTGAATTTTTAGATGGAATGCAATATCTCCAAATACACGTAAGTGGCAAACAGAAAAAAATGTATCCTTGTCAAGGCAGCGTTATCTCGAAACCAAAAAAAAATCATTACTTAAACATGGATATAAATAATCACAGAAAAGTAGTTGAATGAGATGAATTTGTTGTGTTCATAGGTGCTAAGAAGAGTACACTTTTGCTGTTATGGAAAAGGAAAAGCTCATAAAAGAAATTATGAAAAATTAAAGAGTTATACCTTGATTTAATAGGAAGTTATCAATACCAGCATTGAGTGTCCTAACTTGCGCGTACTTACAGCCGTAATGCTATAAAGTAGCATTTCAAAACAGTGTGTGTGTTTCCTGTATGCGGTTGAATTGTGTAACATCCCTTATGACTGCTTACTTAACATACAATTTCATGTTTAAATCATCATATAGAAGTTTGTTTTGAACAGCAGTGAGAATCTGTTAATGCGCAGAGTGACCATCGTCAGCTGAAATACCGTTCGCATAGCACGGTTAGCCACTTTCATTACATTTCGAGTTTGAAAACGTTCCTGCTTGCGGCAACCTCGCCGCATTGCAGAGTAAAATAATTACTCCATCTGCAGGATGCACCAAAATGCCTTAATGAAATTGTATCTCTTGCTAACGTAGTAACGCTTGTACACACTAAAATAGTGAGTTTTTTTAGTGAAGTACTAACAACTTCCGAGTTAGCCGTCGCACATTTGTTATATGTTGAGTGTTCCTGTAAACAGTTCGACTACATAGAAGCTACTGTCAAAGTATTTGAGCTGTTTAGTTGGTACATTCCTGTTTACATTATTATTACTGTATTTATTTTACGTCGCTTTAACTATTTGGTCATATCGCGACGGATCTGTTAGTGGATAACTCTTAGATCGATGTGTAGCCTTCTAGGTCTCATCCCTTTAACCACCCGCTTCGTCACATGTTCACAGAGACCCTAGTGCAGAGCAACTGGATCTTCTGCTTCGTGCCGTCCAGTTGGCATCAGGGTGCCATCCAGTCTACCTGTTTTCATTGTCTATGGATAGATTACATAGCATTCGTTATTACCTCCTATTTTTCAGTTTTACTATTGTTTTAAACTTAAGGCGAATCTTTTGGTCGTGGTATTAAATATCCAATCCGTTATTTACCTTGGTAACTGAGAAAAATCCCGCAGACGTTACCACCTAAGCCATCCCATTCGGTTGCTGTTTATATTTGTGGTATCTACAAGGTTTGTTTTCAATGTTAGTATCGTTTTAATACTTTGCCGCTGCAGCGCTGCAACCACGACTTTGAGCATGCGCGATCATTTCCTTCATTCATTAGGAAGCCAGATGCAGCTGTGGCTGATCGTCGCTTTGTGTTTCCCTGTTGTTACAGAATTTCGAAATGTTCAAAACAGTTGAACGACCTGTGAAGCCATTCAGCACTCGTGTTTTGAATGCCAGAAGTGCTACGCCAGCAAACATTCATTGCAAACTGTGTGAGGTTTATGGAAAATAATGAGGTACAACGCCCAGGTACACACAACCAAAACACTCAAGATTTAATCAATCATTGTTTTGGAACAATTCGACCAGTCTCTCTACAGTCCGGATTTGGCACCAAGCGATTTTCATCTGTTTCTTCATTTGAAGAAATTCCTTAGTGGATAACATTTCAACGAAGATGATGATGTGAAACAAGAAGTGCAGGCTTGGCTTTCATCACAGGTGGCATCATTCTTTGACGAAGGCATGCAAAAACTGGTTTTCCATTACAAATCTCTGAACAACGACAGTGACTATGTGGAGAAGTAATGTAATTGTAACGTAATAAATCATAAGGTGTTTGGAAAGTAATGCTATGTTAATTTTTAAGAAATATGATTGGTACTACTCTAAAACACCCTCATATTAATATATACCGAACGAGGCGAGACTTGCATTCGTGAGGTCCCGGGTTCAATTCTCGTGTCCTTGGGTTTTTCCTACGTTTTCTCTGCTTGATAGGCGAATTATGGGGTGGATTATACATTGCCGCGAGTTTTCCTGGCCCCATTCCCTATCGTTTCATTTCCTTATCATACTTTAGGGATGTGGCACAGGCAGGCGAGGTATATGGTGGTATGGCTTTTGGTGTGTGATGCACCGTAAGAGAGACCTTTCCATAAGAAGAGGTAAACCTGTGTGGGAGGTTCCACCGGCGTCAGGTTCCAATACATGAAAGTGTTAGGGACCCTGTGTGGCGCCACGGATCTGGTCGCATTGTGTCCTTCGCATCACTTCTTCCTCTGAGGGTTTCAAAAAATACAATAGGCCTTCATGTGGGCTTAGGTACCGAAATAATCCTCTAACAACTATAAGCATCTATTAACCCATTGCAATCGCATAAAAGAAGATTGTGTGCCATGAAGCGTAAATACACACATACACACACAACCACGCACCTTATGCTAAAAAGTGTCTTTTTGGTTTCAGTGACCTCAAAATATGCATTTACGGTGAAGTCTCGGTATAGAATTTTTGGGCGGAATGTAATACTTCCTACACCTACTAGGTATATGACAAAGTAAAAATTATTGTTGAGTTGGACAATGCAATTGTGCACTAACTTCCGTTTACATCATCACTGCAGTTTCAGGCGGCATTCTACTGCCCTGTTTTAAGTTCACAATTGCAAATTATTTGCACATGAATATATAATTATTGCGTAATATCTTCACTTTTCATCACTTATAATAACCATGTTTAAATATATAACTAAATATGACCCTGTAGAACCGTCGTAAAACCCTGTTTTACGCAACATCTTCACGAAAAAATATTTTTAATGGCAACACACTGTAAAACTGAAATACATTATACTTTTTACTCTCAAAGAGGACGCATTTACTACACATTATTTTAATAATCTGTCAATACGAATGATGCATGGAGTTGTTCTAGAAATGTTTTAAAATGACAAATTGGCTTCCCACGATTCTTTCCCGATGCACCTCTGAAATATTTGAGATCGCGTGAGTTACGGTTAATACACGTCACTGTTTGGTCAAATAATAAAGGCAAACGCTCCAGTCACATCCCTCCCTACTATGTACGCGCCCGCTCAGAAATTTGGTAAAGTGCCTCCCAACGCTGTAGTAACGGCATAAATGGAAACGAGTGTACCATTGCACCTTCACTCTCGAAAAAATAGTTATATTTTAAGTAGCTTTAAACATGTAAATATTTTCTCATATATTATTAAATAAATGGAGGATAAAGGAATATTTGCTTCACAGTCTTAGGTAAGACATTTCTAATAAAAAATCTGAAACTATGAATCTTAATGTTATACGTGATATTAACTGAAATAAATTTACGTTGCATAATTTTTCTATTTCTTTAATTATTTTTGTATAAAATAGACAATTGCTCTTACTTTCAACAACAATTGATTAAAATATTTTACTAAACTGAAGCAAACTTATTAAATTGTGGTAAATCAAACCACAATTAATCACGATTTTGGTTTCAGTAGCAGGGTTATATTTTGCTTTAGTAATTTATTATGTGTTTTCCGAAGTTGACAATAAACTGATTTTTTAAAGTTTTGTAATAGAAAAACATAATAATAGTAGTAACAACAATAATAATGTTTAACCCCTTAATGCCTCAATTAAGTTCCTACTGAAGGAAGAAACCATAACCCAGATCTTGAGCTTAGTATAGGGTCATATATAACACAACCAGCGGGATGGCATCAGGTGGTAACGCATTTGGGAGGTCTTGGGTTCGATTCCCGTGGCCGACCTTTCAAACCCATAGGTTTTTTCGGGAGTATCCCTGGGTCGTAGGCAAATTCTGGAAAGGATCATTACATCCTCCGAATTTCCTGTCTCTCCATTTCATCTCTACTCTCATTTCACTTCATCTCTCATCCGCTTGGTTTAGTTCAGGGTTGCATATGTCGGAGAGAGGTCTCCGTCTGTGCATGGCAGGGGAAAAGGATGCTCTGTGTAAACATTTGTCCCCTGGACTGCGAGCGGTAACCGGGTCCCGGGCCCCCGAGGGGATGTGTAAGCCCACAGTGGAGGAGGGGCCCGGCTGCATCAGCCAAAACTCGGGGAGTTCACATCTGTAAATGATAGGGACCCTGGCCTCCGACTGTTTTGCCTCCGGGTCGGCCGCCGTCTGTCTCCTCTAACCTCATGCCTCCCTCCCGGGGAAGCCCCGTCAGGAGCATAGGCACAAAAGATCTGCATGGAGGTGCTAAGTCACCCTCCGCTTCTAGTCCTATCCTACACATATCAGAAGTAAGCCGTTTCACGGTGTTTTGGTAGAATTAGTTCTCTTACTTGTTTTTAATAGCGTTTAACACCCGTTCTTGACATAAGACAAGGGTGCAAAACGTTTCTTCCTTGGATGAATTAGTTACTGTTTTTAAAATAGGAATTTATGCTATTATTCAATCCACACATGAAAACATAAGGAGAGCTTAAACTGGTAAACAGGTCCTTATCTTCTCAGATAGTCAGGCTGCACTTAAGCCTTAAGTTAATGAAGCCCTTATGGCATAATGGGTCATTTTGTCGCCTTACCCCACATCAGTTTTGTGTTATGAAGCATTTCCTCTTCACTCACTCACACGCTGGTTGCAATGGCATTGGAGTTTGGACGACCCATGACCTCATGACGTTCATATGACGAATAATGCGTGAGTGTAAATCCGCCCTCCCCTATTTCGCTTTAAGGCTGGGCATCCTGTTCTAAGTAATCATAAGGTAACGTCAAGACTGGTTTTAAACTGCCTAAACATGCCTCTATGCCGGATCATAGTGGCATAGAGGCCAATGAAATAGCTGATGAACTTGCAAGACAAGGAGTAGCTTCACAATTTATTGGGCCAAAGGAACATATGGATGTTTAGTAAGAGGTTATTAAGAACTGGTCCTAAGTAGATCATAAAACCTGGCTTAAATCTCGAGGTAACAAACATGAACTACTTATTAGAAAACCATATAAGAACAGAGCAGAAAGCTTGCTTAAATGTAACAAACTTCAGTCGAGAACAATTATTTCATTTCTCCTTTGAAAAAGGATCTCAACACGACAGGACTGTTTCAGGGAAACTTAGATTGCAGATCGTGCAAGAAAGAAACTGATACAGCCCAGCACATTATATTATACTCCTGTGAGACCTTGACAAAGTGTGCAAGCATAATGAAATGGCTTTAAAACGATACAGGTAGCACAGTAAGTATAAAGCTCAAGTACGTCCGGAGCAATGACGAAAATCTGTATCAAACAAGACAAGACAAGATCGGTCCTAGGGAATCAAACCCGTGACCTTTCGAATTTGAGCCTTCGCGTTACCGCACAGCCATCTCGTTCGCTTACTGTGAGAAAACACTACCGTCTAGCTGCGCAATATAGCTGCACGATCGTAAATAATATGTTCTAAACTGAACTAACGGTTGTGCACTTGCTATACTATGGAATAGACGAATAGACTTTATCAATAAATTATCGCACTGCAGAGCAATTGTTTTAAATGTAATTAAAACAATCCGCCTGTCTTTTTAACCCTGTCCTCCCTCACGCTACAAATAAATTCCTGCATGTGGAGATAGCTTTCTTCTTCGTTTCTCAGGAACATCAGCATGGTTCGAAAATAACTGAGGGTGGTTAAAGCAAGAAAATCTGTAGTCGTTTGAGTACGTCCTACATTTTTTTCTTCCAAGAAAGGAGCAAGTTGAAGTGCGCGACGAGCATCGCAGCAAAGAGGGATTAGTCGAAGCTCAAAGATAAGTTGGATTTACAGCTGAAGGTATTCATGAGATGTAACGAAACCAGGCTGAATAACTCCTCTAGCTTTCTCAGGGGCAGAAAACCTCTGTCGTACACCAGTAGAGACTAGGATACAGACTTTATAATGACATGCAGTCACAAATTGCTTCTTTTAATTCACTAAATAGCTAGTTTCGGCAATCATTTAATTACTCGGCTCTTAGATATTTTCTATTATTATTATGGCGAGTTATTTTGTAATCCAGAATAGTGGAAACGGGCAAATGTGAGGCGAGGTTTGAAAGTAATACCGTTTTAATAGTTTGTCACTGCAGCGCTATAGTCGCGATTTTGAGCATGTGCAATCACTTCTTCCATTCATTAAGACGTCCACGCAGCTATAAGCGATTGTAACTTTGTGTTTTCCTGTTGTTAGAGCGTTTCGAAATGTTAAAAATAATCCAACGACCCGCCGACTGTGAAGTTAGGTCAGTGATTCGTTTTTTGAATACGAGAAATGTTCCGCCAGCAAACGTCATCGACAATTGTGTGAGGAAACAGTAAGAGTGATGGAATGGTAAGGAAATAGATTAGAGTTTAACGAAGGTCGTGAAAATGTCCATGATGAGCCGCTCTACGCTCCGACCGTCTGTGATCACGGGTGATTTGGCGCAAGTTGTGAAAGAAAACATTGGCAGCAAGCGATTTTCAACTGTTTCTTCATCTGAAAAAAATTCTTGGTGGAAAATATTTCAATGAGATAATGGTGATGTAAAATAAGAAGTGCAGACTTAGCATCCACCTCAGCCGGCATCATTCTTTGACGGAGTCATGCAAAAACTGATTTCCCGTCACGTCAAGCGCCTGAATAACGGTGGTGAGTTGACTATTGGTGTAACATTATGAATATAAATTTCCATAGCTAATCTAGTATCTAGCAAAATTGTATGGGTTGTTCAGCATAAGTATTTCAAATTAGGGCATTTCGTCTCGGACACACTGTAGTGCGAAACAAAATATCATAATTGCAGAAATAAACGAACTTGTGAACAAATTTAGATTGTTTGACACTTTCAAAAATGTCAGATATTTTTAAACGTAACTGATGATAATCATATAAAACTGAATACATGCTATTATGTCAGTAATTAATGTACGT
Source organism: Deroplatys truncata (assembly GCA_030765065.1). NCBI lineage: Eukaryota > Metazoa > Arthropoda > Insecta > Mantodea > Mantidae > Deroplatys > Deroplatys truncata. The sequence goes on from CM060975.1 coordinate 116,523,877, forward strand.
AAGGTTAATTTGAAATATAACAATTTTGACGCTACCTAACCGGACTAGGAGGGGGTTGTGCTAATGACGGTCCGAGTGCTGAGAAACCCTGCCACAGTTAACATTCACTGCCTAGTCTCTCAGTATCAGTTGTAGTTTTGTTGCCACTTCACTTTTGGCAGTGAAATATGCAAAATATCCTGATATCTTCAGCCGTCCTTGCTTCGTTGACTTTCGTATTGTTAAAAAGCGGCTGTTGATTATACTCTTCTAAATTTTGATACAGAAATTAAGAGTCGAAAGTGACATGTGAAATTAAATTAATGTAAAATCAAACCAGAACTGTAATTCAAGGAGATAGACAATACTTATTATAGTTATAAAGTTATATGCTATTGTGTTACAATTTTTAAATGTTGAATTACTAGGAAGTATTGTGTTAAAAGATTTGAAATGCTTTCAAAGAAGCTTTGTTATAAATTAATTTGTTTTGTATGAAAGAAATAAGTCAAAGACAATGAATGGCGTCAAAAGGAAAAATACGTTATGCTAAATGAACGAAAACAATTCTTTCATAGAAAGAAAACCTTTGGACTAAGAAAAGTCCAAATAGGCATATAAAAGAGAAATTTAAAATGTAAATGTATAAAATAGGTAATTAGTATTGTTAACCGCTATTTTTATTCAATGTAAAAATGTTCAGTGCAAATAATTTGTAAATAAGTTAAAGATTTATTTCGCTAAACATAGCAACCAAGTGTTAAAGTAGATAACTTTTAATTTTTTTATATACTCTTGCAAAAATTTTGGAGAACGACATTTTAGGATAGTTCAAAGGAGCTAGTTTAATATGTAATTGTTAATGATCACCGAATATATAACAAAGAATATTGTTATCACATTACTCATATAAAATCAACTGTTGAACTTAAAAAATGGAGTAGGTAAAAAAGGTAACTACTGTATTAGTAAAATTTCACATTTCTTTAAAAAAGAAATAAACAGTTTTATTTAAAAAGAATCTTAATTTACATTGTACTTAATTGCCTTATCTTCTTAAAACACGTAAGAAAAGCCCTAGTCGATTAAAGGAATTTCATGATCACCGAAGAGATGATATGTGTTTCAAAAACATAAAATTTCTCGGACAAATATCATTACATTAAAATAAAACTTCCACTGAAATATTACAACGAAACAACAGCTAGAAGAAATAATCACTAAAGTTGTACACCGCCAAAACTTACAAACTTGCCACAGCTGGCGGATACCTTACTACCAAAGCATTTACCAAAGCGGAAATTTTAAATAGCGTATATACGAGGTGCATGAGAAAGTAAGTTTCCCGATTTTGTTTCCTTTAAAGTACACGTATTTAGCCGGAAAAATTCGCATGCGTAACAGATCTATGACGTATCAATCATATGCCGGCCAGACAGTTCCCGCCTAGTGCCAGTAGCGCGGCAGCAGTAGCCCAAAATGACGGCTCGGTCTTATTCGTTCTCCCACCGCCTGCGAGGTCAGTGATAAAGTTCCTTACTGAAAAAAAAGGAAAGAAAACAGCGCCGATCGAAATTCATCGTCAGCTCTATCAGGTTTAGGGCCGAACATCATGAGCAAACAGATGGTGCATCGCGGTGTAGGCAGTTTTCCAAAGGTCGCCAAAGTGCCTATGATGAAGAGCACAGTGGGCGACTGCAGCGGTATCATGACGATGACGACGAGTTCCTCGACAGGATCGTCACGGGCGATGAGAGTGGATTTCGCACTTTACCCCGAAAACCTAGCAGCAGTCAATGCTTTGGCATCACAGTGGATCTCCGGTCAAGAGGCAATTCAAACAGACTCTTTCGGTACAGAAAGTAATGTGCACGGTGCAGGAAGGGCATTCTGCTCATTGACTTCCTGCCAAGAGGTGAAACAGTGAACGCTGACCGTTACTGTGAAACACTGCGGGAATTGCGACCTGCCATTCAAAACGAGAGGCGTGGAATGCTTACTGCAGGTGTTGTTCTGCTTCATGATAATGCTTGCGCACAGCAAGTGTTCTGCAGGAGTTCGGTTGGGAGCTGTTTGATCATCCACTATACAGGCCTGATCTTGCTCCCAGCGATTTTCATCTTTTCTTGCAGCTTAAGAAATCCCTGTCCTCCGGTCAGCGCTTTGCCAACGACGAAAAGCTGAAGACGACTGTCGCAGGCTGGTTCCAGTTACAGGCGGCAGACTTCTATGACACAGGAACACAAAAGTTGATCTCACGATATGACAAGAATCTCAATTCTTGTGGTGGCTACGTCGAAAAATAGCTCAAACATTGCTGTATCTGTTGCCAATCAAGTTTTTCATGTACTATGTTTTATTTGTTTAAAAAAAATGCGGAAACCTACTTTCTGTATGCGCATCGTTCATGTTGCAGAGCACGAGGCGATAAGATCAAGAAGTAGAGAGGTACCCAAGTCAACGAAGGAGCAGCTGACACACATCCCAACTAATCCTTCCATTAATTTCATGCTTCAGCCTAACCCAGAATTTAAATAATAAGTTTCAATAATAAAGCCTTCGAGATTAGGCAGTTAAGGAATACCAATTGTCGTGTGGACAATAGTGCTATCGCTTTCTACTTTCCTTGTTTCAACTTAAAGCAAATGCACTATAAATTAATCTTTTGTAAATTAAAATCTGTATACAAAGTAATATAAAGGTTGCCTATATTCCGCAAATAAACTTGAGCAATACAATAAAAAAAGAATGTTCTTATTTTTCACCACCATTTGTATTATTTTTTAAGATCACTAAAATGCAAGAAAGAAATAAGCATCTCCGTCTAGGTAAATTAGCACAAGAGCTCCATTGATGTGCTTAAGAGCGTAAGCAAGAAGAAAAGTCTAAATAACTGCGACAATTATCGTAAAGCGGAAAACAATTAAATGATTTAGACATTATATTTTCTACTGGAGTGCCAATTATTTAGCAAATACGCTACTAGTTTACGTCAAAGTCACAACAATCGCAAGAAGTGCTTTGTATCTCTTTATGTAGTAGAACAGGGGAAGATAGAAGAAATGCATCAAAGTAAACGACAGAGCTCTGTACCTAGTTTATTCATGTCAACAAAAGCATCAAGGACGTCAGCAGGAAGAAGAAAGAAAAAGGCATTTCACTTATTACTTCTCCCAAGCCGCCATTACTCTACTCACTTTCTTTTCTCTCCGCTCGGCGTCACTGCGGTGGAAACAAATGCAGTATCAAGGTTTCTGGAAGCCAAAACACCGATGAATAGAGGACACCACGTTCTCTCACAATGCTTTGTAAGCTATATGTGTAAACAATCTCAGTAGAGAGATTTAAGTGATACGCCTTTCGAATAAAAGCTACAACAGACAATGAATAAGGCTTACTTTTGTTACAAAAGCTGAGTTTTGGAGATTATTTTTTATTCATGGAGCGCTTTCTTAACTTTAGAATGTATGAGCTGAAGATTACAAAAAGAAAGAATGAGCAAAAATAACTCTCTTTAAATTGCGAACACATATAACTCTCAAGCCGTTGCTTTGTGAGGGAAAAAACTGTCCATAGACAGAGTCAATTCAAACACGTCGTTTTTAAAACCGCACATTTTCGACAATAAAACCTCGTATCTGTAGAAAAGCTATATGCTGTTAAAATCCCTAAATATACGCCTTATATCTGAAGGATTTAGGGTGAAAAAAAGAAAAGCTACCCATCCATAAGAAGACAGATTTATGAAAAACCAAATGTCACAGATTAAATTAAAGCTAAATAATGTATTCCACTTTATGACTTAACTTAATCTAAAAGGTAATTTACAGTACGTGGGGTTTAAGTGGAAACTTAACATTTTAACGCTACCTGACCGGTCTAGGCGAGGGGGATGCGCTAATGACGTCCCGAGTGCTAAGAAATCCTACAATTCAGCTCCGAGATGACGAAGAGGAAACAACGCAGAGTCGCCGAGCCTGCTACGGCAGGGATCTTCTCTTCTGCCCCGGCTTCTGCCGTGGGAATTTCGCCGCAGCCGCCTCAGCCCGGGCCGTCCTACGCCTCGACCGCACCAGCAGTCGCAACCTCACTCACCGGCATTCATGCTGCCGACTCTGAATACTGCCCAGCCACCGCAAAGCCAGCCTGTGCCTCAAAGGAGGTACAGTGCGGTCGTCAGAGGGGTCCCTCATCACCGCAGCTCACCAGCAGTGGCCTTCAACCTTGAAGGCCACAAGGATCATCGGAGCACAGGGACCCACGTCGCTCGTCAGGATGGAGTTTGCAGGCCCTGGCGACTACGAAGCGGCCTTGAGGGCGGGCCTGCCCTTGTTAGGGCGGTGCTTACGCATCGAGGCCAGCCGAGTGGTACGCCAGGCTCCGTGCAGGCGCTGCTGTGCCTACCGGCACATCGAGACGTCCTGCACAGCACAACCGCAACGTGTAAGGAGCACGATCTTTGCCCCCGCCGCCGCTACTGTGCCACATGTGGAGGGTCAACACATTTCACCGGCCAAGCGCTCTGCCCCGTGCATCCCTGCAGGAAGGCACCGCCGAAGACACCAGCACCAACATCGCAGTCATCAGCACCTCCACAGACACCGAAACCAGAAACATCACCAGCGCCGACACCAGCATCTTCAACGCCGTCATCGAGGAAATCCAGGGTCTGCGCGACGCCGTTCAGGATCTCCACGCGGAGGTCCTGGACATTGGTGTGCGTATCGCGGCTCTGGACGACTTCCATCACCACCACCGCCGAGAAGCTCCAGAAATTGCAAACCGCCATCACTGCTGGTACTACCCAGCAACAGACCACCACCGCTGACCTGATGTCCAAACTACACGTCATCACTGCACGGCTGCAGAACCTGGAGGCCAGCTTCGAGGAAGGAAGACCATCAGCATCATCACACATTCCACAACCACCAGAGAAGTCGCCACTGGTCATCTCTGAGAGCCAGCAACGAATTCTTGCTCAATGCCGGGCGCTTGTGCAAGACAAGACCAAACGACGACGGCATCCAGGAGTAAGTCCATCTTCATAACCATACCTTTCTAATATCTCCTCTCAACCCCTTTTCTATTCCCACTTCCTAACCTCTAGACTGCAGCCAGGGCAATTTGTCATGTCTGTAGCCTAGGACCGCACTTTACGCCGCTCCCGCCCATTGGGTGGCAGCACAAAATTTTTCGTTTAACTAACAGGGTGCTATGCGGGACCGTGCTACCTTCCTTTCAAAACCCACGACCTAACCAGTGGAGGAGTTTTTATTGGGTATGCGGACGCTCGGTGAGTCCCATACTCTCAGTCCCGACTCCCATCGGGGCTGAGGTCAGTGATTAAATCATTTTCTCTTCCACTCGAAAAAAAACCCTTCGCTGCCTGGTCTTTTAGTACAGTTGTATTTGTTGTCAGTTGAACTTTCAGCAGTGAAATATGGAAAATATTCTGATATCTTCGGCTGTCCTTGCTCCGCTGGCTTTCGCATTGTTACAAATTACTGAGTTTTATTTGTGGACGCTCTTTAACTACCATGGTCCTTAGCGTCTCATTCTATATTGGACGTGAAAAACCGGTAATTTTGCTCAGAGATCTCTTTTTCAAGCCTGAGGTTCTTCTACGTGCCGTAAATTTACGACACGGGACCACCGACTTTACTTCCCTTCTGAAGGAAGCCATGATAAGGAATTTTACGCCAAAAAAAATTCATCGCCCTCATCGGGCTTGACCTCGGAAACTAGAGGTTGTCATAGTAGCCCTAGACCACGGAGGACGACGCATTGTTACAAGCGGGTGTTGTTTGTTCTCTTCTAAATTTCATGTTTCAACCAAACCTAGATTTTAAATGGTAAGGTTTTGAGATTAGGCAGTGGCAGAGATAACACTATATTAGGCATATAGTGTTATCCCTTTCTACTTTCCATGTTTCCAGTTAAAGCAAATGCACTATAGTTACAACAAAAAGCGGTTGCAGTCTTTGCACTAATAAAAATAATCTACATCCAACGTCTCCATGTTAGTATCTAACAGAATGATGAATTCCTTTTCCCGCCAGATGTAAGAGCAACTGGTTCTCTTCTAGTTTTTAATTGAAACTTTACAGTCTGAGAAATTTTAAATGCCCTGTACGATATCCTCTCTTCCTCCTTACAGTAGAAGGTTTTAATAGAAAAACAAACATCCTCTTACGATGCTTGAAGTATTGAAGGGGTTTTTAATATGCGTTGTGTAAAGTGTGACTGTATAGTGGGAAACCTGGAGGTAGCGACGAAATGAGGAAAGCAAAATTCGGCATTTAAAACGCGAAAAGAATGGTGTTAAGTGAACAAGTGAAATGTATAGTGGAGCTGATTTAAGAGTGAAGAAAGATTACTGTCCAAATTTATCAATAAAAGAAAAGAAACCCGCTGTTACATTGAATGATAAGAAACTGCTTGCCAAAAAGTGTGTTGTTAAGAACAATGAATGGAAACAGGTTCATGTAATCATATCAAATAATAGACTATATTAATACACATGGTTTATGTGTGGAAACGAGAGAAAAGCGGAAAAGAGGAGGAGGCTGATGAAGGACCTGCTCTTGGCAGAAAAAAGTTATTGATTTATAGATAGCAGCTCTTCCTGGGTCTACCAACTGATTGTAAAATAGCTGATATTTTGGTAAAATCCTTCCGTCGAATGTTCGTGAAATCCATTGCGACTTTTCCTGGCAGAACAAATGCCTATTGAGAGTTAAAATTTAATTCTGATATTAACCACACAATTAATGAAAGCATTTCTAACATTGTGATTGCAGATGACGAAATTCTGAGCATAAACACGGATTAATTTTAAGAAATGGAGAAGTAAGACCTTAACCTAAAAACTCTTCTGACAATGTTAGGTAATCCTAGTTCTTCCATTTTGGTGTTCTGAGCTTGTATAATCTAGACGCGTGTGACGAAAGCATAGCCTTATTATGCTAGTATTATAAAATACCTTAAGGAAATGTCCAAGAAAATACAAATATTTCCTGTAATAATTGCAATCTAAGAGTCAAAACTTTCGAAAGTTATACTATTTATATCTACGAAGTGTGTTTTCAAAGTAACAATATTTTTTTTGAAAAATAACACAACTTTATTTTCCAAATACTTTATCATCCATTATCTTACACCTTACACTACTTCTACACATAGTCACCGCCATTAAACAGCGACTTGTCGTAACGGGATACCAGTTTTATATGCCATCGTCAAAGAATGATGCCTCCTGCATTGAAAGCCAAGTGTGCACTTCTTGTTTCATAACATCATCGTTATTGAGTTGCATTCTACCAAGGAATTTCTTCAGATCAAAATTGTTTGGTACCAAATCCGAACTGTAGGGAGGGTGGTCGAATTGTTCCCAGTCATATGATATGATCGAATCTTGACATTGTTTGGCTGTGTGTGGCCACTTCCTCACAAATCTATCACTCATTATTGTTTCCTTCATAAACCTCACACAATTGGTGATGAATGTTTGCTGGCGTAACATTTCTCGCTTTGAGTAAAGGAATCAGTCGGCGGGTCGTTCTATTATTTTGAACATTTTGGGAACACTTTAACAACAGGAAAACGCAAAGTGACGATCACTCACAGCTACGTCTGGCTTTCTAATGAATGGAGAAAGTTATCACACATGCTCAAAATCGCGACTGCAACGGCAAAATATTAAAACGGTACACACTTCTAAGAAATATCCTATTTATGTGAATTGAAAATCAGAAACAGTATAACTTTATTCATATTACCATGCATTATAAACATTTAAGGTAGTTAAATGCGCCTTATTTTAGAAATAAGTGCAAGATATTTTTAAAGGATTTGGTGTTAAAATTATTTATATTTATTAACTATGAAAATCTATTGTCATTGTTTGCTGAAAAAGGAGAGATTTTTTAATTTGTTGTTGCTAGTAACTGCTTCACTTAGAAGCTTTTAATCAAAAAGGATGTATGAGATGCTACAAGGAATTTATAATTCAGCTCGGCTAAAAGCCAGATGCCTTCCACAATTTACCGTTTTTACACTATCCTTTTTCTTTCTTTTTTTCTTTCTCTCTTTTGTTCTTGAAGTTTTAACGCTCTTTAACTTCGTAGGTCACATCGGACGATGAATGAAATGAGTGAAATGATGCTCAAACGAGTGCGGAGCCGCTAGAGCTTAGTTACTCGACATTCGTCGTTTTACTTTCTCTACTACGTATAGTAAGTAGGGGAAGTATTGTATTCCACTCAAAAATTCGATACCGAGATTTCACCGGAAATATATGTTTTGAGATCCCTTGAATCCAAAAAAATGCATTTTAAGAAAAAATGTCAGTGTGTCTGTGTGTGTGGATGTGTGTTTGTGAACAGCATAACTCAAAAAATAAACGTCGGATAAATACCTAGCTTAGGTTCAGATCCTTCAAAGATGCGACACGAAGATTTTCAAAAAAATTCCCCTACCACAGGCTATCCTGTCCATGGGAACTTTTTCGAAAATTTTGATTTTCTAAAAAATGGCTCTAATGATGTTTATTAAAATATCACATATTTAAGATATTTTCATGATAAATAAAATGTATATCTTGAATTTTCTTGAATGTCCCCAAAAACCCTTTTAATTCCCAATGACTTTTGCATAACTTATAAACCGTAAGAGATAAAGTTTTTCAACACAAAAAATGTAGATCTCTTTAAAACACACAATGTATATGTTTACATTTCCGAGATATTCCTTGTTATTTGATTGAATATTCCAACAGTTATACTTTTTCTCAAATGGGAATTCGTTATTCGTTTTTTTTATGTTCTGGACATGCAAAGAGAATGGAATGGTCCACATAGCAACCAGCTCTTAAAATATTTGACTATCGCTTAAAGCCTAGCAATTCCCCTTGCATATACAAGAAAATTAGCAATAAGATTGATTCTGGAAATGTTTATCTCAACTAATATGAAGGAAACCGAGAATAAGCGTTTGTAAAACTAGTTTGTACAAGAGTAGAAAAAGTAATGTGAGTGTAATAATTTTAGTATAAGGGAAAACCCGGGAAAAACCCGTATTCGGGTAAGTCAACCTAACCGATATTCGAACTCGAGACCTCTTGAATGTGAGGCAGACACGCTACCTCCACATCAGGAGATCGGTTTCCTCTATCCTGTATACGCATAAAACTGTAATAAAAATTTCTGGTAATTTTAGATATTGGATGAATTATTATAACATGCATAATGGGCTGATTGAAATAATTCAATATTGTTTATTACACTTAACATTCGCACGGCACTCTGAATATTAAAGTACTCTGATATTGCTGACAGCCAAAATGTGTATTTATTGCCATTTTCAAATCATACGTGTTACGGTCGCATCTGACATTTATACGGACTACATCGAACTACTTAAGGATTATATCTAGAACATTTTAACTGTTAGTAACCACTTATAATTAAGAATAGCTACTCTGGATTCTTGAATGATTTATCTTGAATGTTTTGGAATATCTACAAATCCAAGTTGTGTCTAAGCATAGTCTGATAAGGGAAATAGTCTAAGAAAGAGTCTAAGGAAAGTCTATGAGTGTACATGTAGTCGGCAGGCAGAGATGTTATTGGATTGCAACTCTGTTACAACATAAAGACAGACTGAGATGTCTGGACGACGAGACGATACTTTATGATGTTTCAAACAATTAGGCTCAGTTATTAGGATACCGAATTGTAAAGCTGCTCGATTTTAATTACCTTCTACTGGGAATGTATGAATGAGTTAAAGCAATGTATTTTGTAGATTTTAGATCATTTATGGTATATCCTCGTGTTGAGCAGAAGTACCTAGTTTAGTTAAAGGTTCACGCATGATACAGAAGTAAGACCTTGACAAGTGACAGTTTGTAGAGTGACGCTCGGAAGAGGTATAGTCCAGGCTCACGAACTTTAACTTGCCGATAATTAATTAAATCTTACACGTTGAGGCAGTATTTTTATCACTTAAATAATATCAGTCTAATTATATAATATAAAATATAATAACAGCCCGCCTTAAAGTAATATACGTATGTAATAATATATAAAATGTATGTAAAGGTCTTGTATTATGTTTATATTATTATGTACATATATAATAATGTTATGTGAATATATTAAGTAATTTAACAATGTAGGAGCTGTGAGAATAAAAGCCGAAAGTTGCTCACAATGAGGTAACTATGAGGCAACAATAAGTTAGAAAGTTTAATAAAGGCTACTAGAAATTCTTGGAACAATAATGTAATATTTAAAACAGTTTATAAATAGCCAAAGATAAACTAGAAGAAGCTTAAGTTAAATAAAAGTATTCTATTGGAGTAGAATCAGCCAATCAGAGACATGAAAATAGTAAAAGTATAAATTTAAGCGGTAGAAGCCAGACGCTACTAGACAGCGTATCCAGGCAGACGCTAGAAAGCAGCGTTCCCGAGCATATCGCTCGGTACGTATTCAGTGTGAGACAAAAAATTTCATTACGGCGCAAATAACGTAAAGTTTGCATGTTAAATAGTACAAGTAACAATAATCTCACAGCTCTACAGTATGATATATCAGTGAAGTGTTATTTAATCGTGCAAAAGATTAATAAAACGAAATTAAATACCATTATAATTTGTGTAAGCCTTCATTCTTTAGCCGCACCAAACCCTGCTAAGAGATACGTGTTTCTACAAATTACTACTAATGAGGCAGCCGAGGCAAACTTATATATATATATATATATATATATATATATATATATATAATATGTAAATAAAAATTAAAAATAAAAAGTTGATTTTTAAACGTGGGGGCGAAGGCCACGTGCGTGGTTTAAACAACTTCAAGTTTTGGCTCCCCAACAGTGGAACTACGATACAATACACCTCCTTCAACGTGGGCGCAACCAAAACATTCTGTGTTAAGGTTGCACAAGGGTACTGCTCAGACTGTAATATATTTAAGGCATATTTACTGTATCAAAACACTTGCATGAGAATTAAGATTGGCCATTACAGCACCGCATAAGTAATTTTCTTTCATAATGCCAATATAGTATTCATTTTTAGTAATTGAATGGAGTACTAAAACTTGCAATGTGATTATGAACATGTTTTATATTTTTGTAAATTCTTAAATATCTAATGGTGAAAGCATTTTTATTTACATTATTTGCAACATTATTTCAAAGGACAGAAATATTTTTTCATGTTATACAAGTCAATCTTATAGAATAAATTTAATTTCATGTGAGGAATTTTCTCGTTCTGGTACTTAACAACATTATCGTCTTCCACTCCTTAATTTTAGTCTGGATAGAAAATCCGAGTGTAGAAGGGCTAGATAGAAAGTGAAACTACTGGTAGCGTAAGGAATACGAAACTACACAAATCTAAATACTTAAAACAGAGCGAGATTTTGGGTTTTAAATATTACTTCTATAATTTAAATCTGATGAGACTTTATCATTCTCAAAAGCATCAACAACATCCATATGGCCACTTCTTTCAACTACTTCACTGTCAATTAAAATAGTCGTTTTAAAATATATAAACCCAATTTATTTAATGGAGAACCTTAATTCAATTATTCTTTCGGGCTTCAAACGAACGCGTTGCAATTTTGTTATTAGACAGGAATTAAATCCAGAAACCCTTTGTTTTTTTGGAATATAGGATACATAAAATAGATTCATTCCTTGGAAAAACGCTATTTTTCTTTCTTGACACTAGAATGTTCATCCTTTTTAGTTGTATGTAAAGCAAATGCACATTATAAGCAGATTAAAATCATTAATGTGCTATCACCGTGAAGCCGGGCTATGATGACTCGATGCGACAAGTAGTTGCCACCTTTTCTCCTTATCTCCGATATCTGCTGTTGATTCTACTGCCGGCTGCTCCAGTGGTAGAGCTATGGGCATTTTCCCTCAGGGTATGCGCGGATGTATTGTGAAGGACAACACCAGTTTTAAATTGACTGAGAAGTTCATTGTGAAGTAGTAGTTGTGGTGGTATTTATTAAGTATTTAGTATTACATTAATTGCATAACACAGTCACATGGGTCATAAGACCGTACATGCTCTCTAGAAAAATACCTGGTCTGTATACGTGACTTGCAGTATCAACCAGAAAACAATTATTTTTTTATAGTCACCGCACTATATACATACATATAAAATTGAAAAAACACTCTGAATCACACACTCAAACACACACACACACACACACAGTCGCGCACAAGTACTCAAGCACCACATATGTTTAAAGAAAAATTACATAAACACCTTATCTCTTAGTACACGTACTTCCATTAAGTATGTGCCCAAGCTTGACCAGTTTTGGCTGTTTAGAATCATGTCCCAGCATGCTGTCCTCCGTCTGTTGGAAGCCAAAAATACTTCCGGTAATAGTTTTTTTCCTAATACCCTCCGTCTGCACGCATGCTGCCAAAATATGCGTCCAGTCTTCTTGTTCCCCGCATAATGGGCAAATCCTCCTGCCATCGTCATCAACAATCTTGCGAGCTTTCCACCCTCCCAACCTAAGCCATGCTATTCCAGTCCTCTGTTTTATACCTAATTCCAAAATATATGTTTGCTTACCCCATCTAGTTTTTATTTCATTTTGTAGCTCCAATGTTGATCTTTGTCTACATTCAGATTCTATTTTCTGCCTGTTTATATCGCATAGTCGTCTATTGGCCTTTCTTATGGCACTCTGTTATTTTCATTACTCCTTTGCCAGATATCATTTAAGCCAATTTTTGATAATTCGCGTTGCAACCCCGCCGCCCACCATTTTGGATGCTCTATGTTGTTCATTTGATGACGATAACATATTGCTCTCAGAGTTGTTTGATCACCTTTAATTATTCGCAGCCAGTACCTAACTACGTTTAGTTTAGGAAATACAGCATCTTCCCAGCATCCTACCTCCCGAAGAACTCCGTAGTTTGAAGTACCCCTCCCCAACCCTAGAATGCGCTTCCAGAAATTGCATTGTATTTTATTTACATTATCCACCCTCTCCCATCCCCACACTTCACTGCCGTATAGTAATGAGTAATATTTGAAACGATTTGCCGACCGTTTGAAATGAAGAAATATGCTGACTCCGAATTAAGCACTCGAAGCCAAAACAATGGAATTATTCTATTTGCTAACTTCTGCAGGGTCAATTTTACGGTTTGAAATAACTGTTTTCGCAATAAAAAAAACTTGACGCGTAACTCGTCGTGAGCCGCTAAAATGACCGGCAGGATCCCTCGCGGCAGCAGCAAAATCCTACTCATACAAGCGCGTCACTAAACTCTTAAAATATCTTACGAGTCAGAACCACTGATAGTACCAGAGAGAGTAATTAATGTGTGCACACAACTGTGAGCATGAATCTAAGCACCAGTCACGTCTTCTTGCTGCTTAAGCCACGTCTACATTAGAATTACTCGCACCAACTATCTTATTCGTTGCCAAATCTCAAAATTCTAAGTATCCGAAGATGACACTGCTACTTTGTTACCAAGGGGCCTAGCTAAATTATCGGAATGTAAGTGCCTTTCTCTTTTCACAGAACTCTGCCTACGTGCAATGTAAGCGTACTGAACTTACCTCTAAACTGCGTTCCCAGAAATCCTTAAAGTTTAAACTAATGCGTTCGCCATTCTTGGCCGATACTAATGACTTTCGCTACCATGGCCTCCTAATTATCTTCGTCATATCAACTCGAACTTGTTACATTATACATGATTTAACATACGGAAATTATTTATTGCAATTATTTCTATATCTTACTGTTATTTCTTTATTTGACGATTTATATGCTGCCGTCAGTAATTCCGGTATCAACCGTAACTTCCAATTTCATCTTCCCTATTTATCAACATTTCCTTTGTATATTTAACAAAATATGTAATGTAGCTATTTCTGCAAAAGTTTATTTGAATTAAAAATTTAGTACGATTAGTTTGTGTACCCAATAATAAACGATAGAGGGTGGAGAAATTCATGTGAATGTATTACATCATATTTTTCTTATTATAATTCTTTCATTTGTACAGCCCTCTTTTGACTTCTGTGGTCATGTCGGAGGCTTTGTCATGAGAAACAATGGTGGTGATATTACTGAATGAACTGTAGATTTTCTTAATGCTGATTCAATCAGCACGCTCATACTTTCAAACTCTGTGAGGAATAAAGAATGATTTGATTAAAGAAAAATTTCCCGCTCCAGTCGGGAATCTAATCCAGAAGCCCTGTGTTCAGAAGCCAGAGTGCTATCACAGAATCGCAGAGGAAAGTCCTATGAGACGTTTGTTTCTTGAATAAGTCTTTTGTTTCTCGCTTCTGATATTTCCATTACAACATTCATCGATGAAAGGGATTTCACAGAAGCATTTAATATATACGGTTTATCATTCTGGGATCTCAAATATATACAATTTTAATACAGGGTGATTTATGAAGAACTGACACATTTCTTTCTTTAATTATTCTGTTCGAAATTCACTCAATGCCCAAACTTTAGCACCAAATTAAGCAGAATGTTCTGGAGTTTCGATTGCCAGTCACTAGATGTGCAGATGTTCATGTTTTATTCGTAATTGTTAGTTTTATTGTCGGCAAGTGTTTTTAAGATTTTGTTCTTGTCAACGTGAAAATGGAGTACACATTAAATGAACGACTCTTCCTTGTAAAGCAATACTGGATTACGAATTCAATTACAGCTACTCAAAGGGCATACCAGAGAGAATTTGGTATTCGGAATCCTCCCCAAAGAAATACAATACTGGGACTGGTAAACAAATTGGAAGAAAAACTGGATATCTGGTGAGTGGAAAAGGCAAAACTCGTTCATCTAGGCTTCCCACGGTTGTTGTTAATGTAAGAGCACGACTGGTTCAGTCACTCAAACAACCATTAAGATGTTTGTCGCTGGAGATAGGGTACAGCTACTCAATGTGTCAGAGAGCTGTGAAAAGTGCAGGCCTAAAAGTCATATAGGATTACGGTTGTCCATCAGTTACAGGGACCAGATAAGTGTAGATGACTGAATTATTGTCGTTGGTTTCAGGCGTTCATCGTGCAAAATTCAGCCATATTGCCCATCACATGATTCACAGATTAAGCATGGCTCCATTTATCCGGCTCTTGGGCCAGCGAAAGTATACATGTTATTCATGAAGCACCTATGCACCCGGTTAAAAGGAGTTTGGTGCGCAATATCCGCACAGAGAATAGTGGGACCAATTTTTGTTGAAAACAAAGAGAACACTGCAGAGTACGGATGAATTTTCATGGAGTTAGCTGAGCAACTAGACGATATAGAGCTTAGTCAAGGATATTTTCAGCAGGACGACGCTACATGCCATACATCAAATGAATCCTTGGCACTAATTGCAAGTGACAATTTCGAATAACCTGTGGCCACCGAGATCTCCGGATTAGACATCACCGGGCTTTTTTCTATGGGGTTACTTAAAAGATAGAGTTTATACCACACGTTCCCAGACATTGGACGATCTGAAGCACAACATTACACAGGAGATTCAAGCTATTGACAATAGCTGGTGGTCAGTAACATGGAACGACGTGTTGAGTTGTGCATTATACAGGATGGAGGACATTTTCAACACTTGCTATAGAGGTAAATAATCTCCCAGAATTCTCTGCATTTTAGGCATAATAAGCTGTCGCTAGCATAAGTCGTTTTGAAACATTAAAGAAATAAAGTGTCAGTTCTTCATAAATCACCATGTACAAACGTTGCCATCTTTGAGAAACTCACAACGGTGTAACTAGGCGGACCTCGATACCTCGACACTCTAGATGGTCGATGGTATGTCTAATACTTTGAGATAAACCTTTTTCTCGATACTTTGAAATTTTTAAGTTTTGCGTTATTGAAAGATGTTGCGCTTAACTTTATGCTAAGTAAAGGTGTAGACTTCACGTTATCCCTCGCACCGAAGAGTTGCTGGAGTATAGTTCTTGATAAGCCTTGACTGCGTTTCCTTTTGGTGAATCAATGTAGCATTCCATACGCTCTTGTCTAAATGAAAACATGCAAAACAACGGATCAAGGAATAGAGGTACTCGTGTAACATACGTTAAGTGACTTCTGAATCAAACTTCATTCATCAAATACTTGTTCTTTCCTTCCATCTGTTAGTTTGTGTTTACGCAAGTAAAATTCGGGTCACGAGCGTAGCTTGTAGGTATACCGTACGAGTAATTTCTATAATATGGATAGAAAATCCTTTAAAAGAAAGTTTTGAGCACAAAATGTAGTTAAATAAAATGGAAGCAAAAATATTATTATTAATATTATTATTATTATTATTATTAGTCTTTACAAACAATATAGGATATATAACTTGTGGCATTATCAAGATAATTTTTTTTACCAATTGGAGAAGGTCAAACAGGAAGAATTTCGGAATTACTATACAATATAAAATTGATTACATACGTTTATACACAGAAAACTACTAATAAGAACATAATTGAGTTAACGAGCTATTGCGTTTACGGTTATAGAGTATCGTGTATCGCGAAATAGTAGTATCATCCCGTCACTAGGTATAACCAAAATTTCATCCATGTTAAGGATTGCTTCTGGGGGAAGAATTCTATAACAATCTTTGTATTAAAACCTTAAGGATTGCTGGATATGAATACAAAATTTGGTAGCCAACCTACTTTTCATATTAGTCTCTCTCTCTCTCTTTCTCTTTCTCTCTAGTATACACACAAAAACTCATACGCGAATATGTTTATAAATCTGCCCTCTTCTTGGATTCATTGTATGCAAAACTTGCATCTATGAAGAAGTATCGATATTTTGTTTGTATTTATTAATTTAGTACTAAGTCAATTATACCATGGAGTCTATAGAACTGACCCTGATCATTTGTCCCGTGGACGTCCGATGATACATTCATTTGTTACAAATTTTCTCTTCTCTTTACTCTACATTCAATATCATCCTATTTAGAGGATTAAATATATCATTGTTAGCTTTTGTTGACTGACCATTTCCATTTTATTCTGACACTCAAAAGAAATTCCCCTAATTGCCTTATGTGAGACTGATCCGTGAATATTCTCTTAATCACTACAAATCTATTACTTCTAAGCCATTTCTCCCCGATTAGTTTTTGCCTGCATTCATCGGCTCATGTGTATTCCATCTACACAGACTAACATATACTTTGCATTATATTGCTCCTAATGTTTCTTAGTTTCTATATCCTAGACGGAACTATGCAATGGCTTCCCTCTCCTTTCTATTACATATACCTACGAGGGTATTCCCAGAATTGCCCGATCTGATGTATAGATAGTGGTTGATGTTTCAAACAAATAACTGTTCTGAAGCTTGGTGATGCTACGTCGTTTAGTAATTGTTTGGCAGCCATCAATAGTGAACGCTCCCAGCAAATTTACAATCTTTCATTTGAAAGATCTTTGTCCAACTAATATTAAAGCTGAGCTATATTCTACTCGGGGAGCTTGCTCCTTCCTTTACAATAGTAAAATATTGGGTGACAGAGTTTAAGCGAGGCCGTACGAGTTGCCAAGACGAACATAGCAGTGGTCGACCAAATGAGGTGACCACGCCAGAAATTGTGAGGAAAATCCACAAAATGGTATTGGATGACCGTCGGCTGAGTGCGCGAGCTAGCAGACATCGTAAGCATTTCAATAAGTGCTGCACATCGCATACTGACTGAAAATTTAGACATGAGAAAGCTATGCGCAAGGTGGGTGCCGCGTTTACTCACAATTGAACAAAAGCAGCATCGCGAAGATGTTTCAGTCGAGTGTTTGGCGATGTTTTGCTGGAATAAAGTAGAGTTTTTGTGTCGATCCATAACCATGGATGAAATAAGGGTCCATCACTTCACACCTGAGACGAAGGAACAGTAAAAACAGTGGATTGAAAGGGCAGAATCGGCTCCAAGGAAGGTGAGACAGTTCCATTTGCAAGCAAGGTCATGTCGTCAGTTTTATGGAATATGTGTGGAATTATTTACATTGATTTTCTTCAAAAAGGAAAAGCAATCAATGGCGAGTGTTATACAAACCTATTGTAGAATTTTAATGATTAAATCAAGCAAAAACGGCCATATTTATCGGAAAAGAAACTTTTGTTTCATCAAGACAATAACACCAGTTTACACATCCATTATCGCTGTGGCCAAAATCAATGAATTAAAGTTGAAATTGCTTCCTCATGCACCCTATTCGCCAGACTTAGCCCCCTCTGATTATTTTGTTTCCAAAGTTGAAGAAATGGCTTGGTGGTAAAAGATTTGCCAACAGTGAAGAGGTGGAGTTTGTAGTTGATGGCTATTTTGCAGAACTCGACGGTTCTCACTATAAACAGGATATCGAAGCTATTGAACATCGCTGGGAAAAGTGTATCAAGCTGAAAGGAGACTATGTAGAGAAATAAAGATGTTTTTTCCCAAATTTTTTGTTTTCTCTTTGTTAGACCGGTACTTCTGGGGCAGCCCTTTTACCTAATTCCTTTTCTTGACTCTATCTTAATCTATGTTATTATTATTATTATAAAGAGAGAAGATCTGTATGCGAGTATGGATGGGGGTGTCTATAATGTAATCTCAAATACTACTAAACCGATTTTGATAATTCTTTCACCGTTGAAAAGTGTAAATCTATGTGAACGGACTATAGCTATAAAACACCGTCTAATTTATTTCATAAATTACTAAAAGATTAAAAAGTATCTCCACAGTGCTTTTACTGGCATACGTTCACTTATAACTATAAAAGAACATACGTGCGAAGAAGGCTTGGACTTTAGTTGAGAACGCCATGGAGTAGAAAATGGTAGTTGTTACTCCATAAAATATGCATATTGTCACGACCCTACATTAATTTAACAACTTTTTACTTTCTCTACTACGTATAGTAAGTAGGGGAAGTATTGTATTACACCCAAAAATTCGATACCGAGATTTCACCTGAAATATATGTCTTGAGACCCTCTGAATCTAATAAAAGCATTTTTGAAAACATGTCCGTGTGTGTGTGTGTGTGTGTGTGTGTGTGTGTGTGTGTGTGTGTGTGTGTGTGTCTGTCTGTGAACAGCATAACTCAGAAACGAACAGTCGGATAAACACCAAACTTGGTATTTAGGTTCAGTATTTCCAAAGATGCGATACGAAGGTTTTCAAGAAAATCCCCCCACACCAGATTACCCTTTACATGGAACATTTATCGAAAATTTTAATTTTCTCAAAAATGGCTCTAACGATTTTGACTAAAATATCATATGTTTAAGATATTTTCATGACAAATGAAATGTATATCTCGAATTTTCTGGGAACGTCTCCAAAAGTATTCTTCATTGTGAACAACTTTCGCATAACTGGTAAACCATAAAAGATAGACAAAACTTTACTACATAAAAATGTAGATCGCGTTAAAATACACAATTTATATCATATACATTTTTTTTTTTGTTGAGTGAACCATTTTCGAGATATTGCTTGCTATTCTCTTAAATTTTCCAATACTTTTTCTCAAATGGGAATTCGTTATTCAGTTTTTTATGTCCTGGACATACAAAGAGAATGGAATGCACCACATAGCAACCAGCTCTTAAAAAATTTGACTATCGCTCAAAGCCTACCATACCCCCTTCACCTACAAGAAAATTAGCAATAAGATTAACATCTCGATTAACATGAAGCATATGGAGAATAAGCGTTTGTAAAAATAGTTTGTACAAGACTAGAGAAAGTCATGTGAGTGTAACACATCAGATTTTTTACTGAACTTTCTTTACTTTAGGTAATGGCACATAGGGGAACATATACTCGCTTGGCGTGCAAAACTACGGAAGTGAACTCGAGAGGATAACCGCGATTATTATGCAGAAACACAAACAAAGAGGTTATTTCAATTTTGACAATTTTAATAACACAAAACCTCTTACCTTACAAATCACATGTTAAATCCTTTACAAGAACATCCTCAACCCAACAACCTCCTCGCCACGAGGCAGATGCCCGGAGCACTTTACACTACTAAAGTCCCATAGCTAAAGAGAGAGAATCAAGCAATTCCATGATTTTTATAATTAATCATCCCCACCACAACTTCTAATTAATACGCCACACCAAGCTACTCGACTATTCTGGATATTTCCAGCTCTTTCTAGAACAACTACAATGCTGCAACATTAAGCTGATACTTCCGGGACAGGCCCACCAAACTAAATCTACATGTGCTCGTTACAATACGAGTATATAAATAGAATTCTGCTTATAACGCTACGATACGCATGCGACACCAAAGATAAAGTACAGAGGTCTAAAGTTTTACCTACTGCAATTATCTAACAAGTTACTCGACCATTCCGGTCGATGATTGTTCCACCGCCAAAATAGGATACGCTACGCAGAATTTCCATAACCTGGAAAGGGAGAGGTTAAGGAAGTCAGACGTTTCGCTCATCTTTCACAATTTTTTCGTGCATATTAGGGGATTTGTTCGTCCTTTATTAGAAATAAGTGATTTTGTATGAAAATAAACTTATAAGAGGTAAAGGGGAGGATTCACTATATAAATATTATAGATCATTATACGATAGTTTTATATCGTAATTATTGACAGCAAGATATAAATAATTAAATAAAAAAATAATAAGATAGATAAATAATTACTACATATAATTTCTGTATATTAAATCAATATATTTGTCCAGAGAAAAAGGAATTAGCGAGTAATGTTATGGAAGACATTACTAACAACGAGTAGAAAACTCATTAGCCTAAAGATTCCTGGATTGCAGTTAGGGTTGAACTCATTACGTAAGCAGGAATTCTGTAAATTAGAAAGGGAATGAAATTGTGAGATTCGAGCAAGGCATGAATAGAAACAGTGTCATATATGTCGCAAGAGGTTGCGGGTTCAAACCCGGCGGAAGGAAATGGATTTTTTCAGGGGTAAAAATCCTTAGCATGGCTTACTTCGGAAGGGATGTAAAGCCGATAGTCCCGTGTCGTAGGTTTACGGCACATAAAAGAGCCTCAAGCCTGATAAAGAGGCCTCTGAGCAAAATTACCGTACTTTCACGCCCAATTTGGAATCGGATGCTAAGAACCACAGCAGCTAAAGAGCGTCCATAAATAAAATTCGCGTATACGTAGAGTTTTAGGATTGGACTGCCTAAGTGGGAACGTTGGTAGGAGTAGTGATAGGCGGAGCGTAAGTTAGGAAAAGAGCATGCATTCTAAATCAAAGTTACTTACTTATTTAATCTTGTGACTTACTCGTGGGACGACTCTTATGATCTTTAGTTTCATTTTTATGTTGTGTAGCCCAGATTTAGCAACTGTTGCGAGAGATCTTTCCGAGTAACCTTATGCGACTTACGGCAACTCACAATTGCTTCATTATTATTATTATTATTATTATTATTATTATTATTATTATTATTATTATAGAAATAATTTAATTCTTTAATTCAACAGTCGGCGACTCTCCTCAAACCAGAATACTTTAGTCAACATTACAATTTATCAGCTAACTAAACTGGTGTTATCCTTTCACACTACACTCACGCATTCCCTGAGACAATAACTCATGGCTATACCACTGTAGCAGCCGGCAGACTAGACAACCATAACGAGCTAGGAGATGACGTCTTCGTAAAACTCCACAATAAATCAGGTAACATTATACATTATCTAAATGGATGTAACTTCGAGATAGCAGCATCAACATTTAAACCAAACTGTACGGCTTCAAAAATTTCGCACCCACAAACGGCTTCAAATTTCATAAAGAACGGGGCAAATAAATGAAATTAATTCGTCATTCGAGTTTAAAAGACTTCTCGTACAACACCATGCAGCCAACTAGTCATTTTATAAAAAGTCGTTTATATGAGCACATATACGAGTATGAAGTCTCGATATTGAGTTTCAAGATGGAATGCAGCACCTGATCTAGTTAAGTGCAGAGAAAATGAAAAGACATCACACGCCTTGTACTAGTAATTACATTTGTTAATTACCGATTACTTATGTTAAGTTTACATAAGACAAAATTTGAGCCAAATCTCAATTACAGTGGGTTGCATCTCGATGTTTACCCTGCTGCACAATAGGGGATGGGGAAGGCCATAGTTACATCCTAAGTGAATGAGCGCTAGTTATGTTTATCTAGCGTTGTGATCGCATTAGCGGTAAGGGTTATTATGATTAAGATAAGAGCTACATAGTTTCGCCATGTCATCCAGTTAACTTCCACATCACATTCCCCTTAGGGAAGAGACTGTGGTCTTGGGCCCTTGTGCCTTATTACAACCTCAAAGTTAATATCGGTGGTTT
Organism: Deroplatys truncata; assembly: GCA_030765065.1. Classification (NCBI taxonomy): domain Eukaryota; kingdom Metazoa; phylum Arthropoda; class Insecta; order Mantodea; family Mantidae; genus Deroplatys; species Deroplatys truncata. The sequence goes on from CM060975.1 coordinate 116,546,248, forward strand.
CTTATAATAGTTCTCGCTTAGTAAAGCTTAATGAGATATTTGCTGAAGAAATGTGACTGTAGTCATAAACTTCCTTTTAACATCTGTCTCCAATGCTTCGTACATAGGGCAGAAGAAGAAAAAAAATACATGGGCTGTATATTAAAGTTTAGCCACGCATGTGCATTGGGGCTTTCAGGGAGCAGTTCGCAGTTTGCCGCTAGTTGAAATAGATATTTTCTTTACGTATTGAAAGCCAGTTTGAAGAAGAAGTATTAAAGGAGTTATATTTTATTTCAACTGTTGGGGAGCCGAACTTGAAATTCGTTGCAATCGCACGTATAGTACCCGGTTTCCGGTAGCCTTCGCCCCAAGTTTAGAAATATTAGCTTTGTAATTTGACTGTTTCTTTAGATATTATATTTACGTTTGCCTCGGTTGCGTCAGTATTATTGTTAGAGACATGTTTCTCTTGGTAGGGTTGTGGTGCGACTGAAAAATGCAGGCTTACACAGATTTTAAGTTTTAATGCACTCCTTTTTATTAATCCTTTACACAAATTAAATAGCACTTCACTGATATAGAGAGCTGTGAGATTATTTTATTTAATACTTGCACTTTATAAACTATTTTCGTCTCACACGAATACGTATTTAATTTCTCGACGACACATCTCGCGTCTGGTTATGAGCACTGTCTAGAAGCAACACGTCTGGTTATAAGCACTGTTTGGAGGCAACTGAACTGTTTTCCATCTCTTAAATTTGTAAATTTGTGTATTATTTCAAGTCTCTGATTGGCTAATCCTAGTTCAATAGAATACCTAGATTTAACTAAAGCTTTTTCTGGTGTTGATTGGCTATTTTTAAACTGTCTCACAATTTACATTATTTCTGCTCTAATAATGACTAGTAGCATTTAAACTTCCTTACTCATTATTACCTCAAGGTTACCTCATTGTTAGCAACTTTAAACCTATTTCTCACAGCTCCTACATTATTAAATTACGTAATATATTCACATAACATTATTATACATGGATACAATAATATAAACATTCAAAATGACTGTAATATACGCTTTTTATATAATGTTATATACACATATTGCTTTAAGGCGGGCTGTTATTGAATTTACATTTTTATATAATTAGACTGAAATTATTCAAGTGTTAAAAATACTGCCTCATAGTTAGCACCAGAGGACAATGGGGTAACTAGATAACCTATAGAAAATGTAGTTTTAATCTGGCCTTAAAATTCCACAATGCTTCTATGGAATCGCAAGAAACAACTGAATGTCGTCAGGCCTTTAAAGGAATGGCTTAAGTATTGAGCTATTCGAACCATTAATAACGGATATCTCGAAAATGGCTGATGCCACAATAAAACGATATTGGAATAAATTTTGAGTTTTGAAGTTACCTACATTTCTTGTGTAGTACGTTTTCGTCTATCGGTTAACGTTTACCAGTTATACAAGATTATACAGAATTGAACAGCAGTTTAAATGAACTGTTGCCTTTCAAACTTTAGATTACTACTCTGGCGTAAACGGATGCAAGTAAACAACGTTAACTAAAATCTGATCTAAAACAATAATCATTTTTCACTTTAAAATGAATCTTCAAGGGTTATTTAACAAACCGTATTTTGCCACGTGGAACACGCTGCATTTGGGTTTTATTCTTTGTGGATAATTATCTACAGTAAGAACAGAAGTTCCGTTTTGACTTCTGCTACTTGCTTTTGATCCTTTTATGCCTGCTACCATCTGGTGATCGGTTTTGACAGACGTATACCAATTATATCTGAGCTGTGTAACCTTGTAGGGAGAGAAGGAAGCTAAAGTGCGCGTACGCACACACACACAATATGCGCTACGGCTGCAGGACAAAACCTTCCCCATACACCTCTTTTCACTGTAATACAATTTTTCAACTTGTTACTGAACGGTAATAGACTAGTAAAGCAGCTCCTCCCCATTCATGGCTCTACCTCCATCCCCTACTTACTAGTCGTCCTCCGTGGTGTAGTGGTTACCATCCTAGCGTCTAGTTCCCGAGGTCGTGGGTTCAAACCCGGCGGAGGGCATAAAAATCATTAACATGGCTTCCTTCGGAAGAGAAGTAAAGCTTGTGGTCCCGTGTCGTAGATTTACGGCACGTAAAAGAACCTCAAACCTAATAAAGAGGTCTCTGGCCGAAATTACCGGTCTTTCACGCCTAATATATAATAGGACGCTAACAACCACAGCAGTTAAAGAGCGCCCATAAATAAAGTAAAAACAAACCCTTACCTACTTCTAACAACCCAAGTTGAGTGGGAGCTTTCGCAAAGCCTTTTTTCGCGATGGGGGATGTGCACCAGAGGCTAAGATACAAGGCACTTTAGATTCGTTGAGAAAACATAATCAATCCAGTTTTATTAATTGCTTCTCCATGGGCTGGAAAGATAGAATCAGAATGAAAAAGTATGTAAGTCGAAGTTGGGGTATGTTAGCTCAAGAGAAATTGAGAATGACCTGTATTTTACCGGGAAAATTGGAGACACATGGAGAATTACATGGAGTGTTGTCATATCGACATCGTAGTTTAGACGGTGGTGCAGAGGTATACGAAGCTGAAGATTGGTGGTTCGAATCCCAACTATTGCATTGCATTTCTTTATTCTGATTCTACCTTTCCATAGTTAATTATGAATTAGTTGTATCTTAAATATTTATCATCACAGTTATGAAAAAAAATTAATATAAACAAGGTTGCCAACCATTTTAAAGTAATGCAAAAATGCTGTTTTGTCACTTTTTTGTATTTGTTTTTCGTTTTACATGGTTCATTTCGTATTACTCAATTCCTTACTATACTTGTTTGTGATATATTATATTTCGATTTCAGTATTTCTGTTGCACTTGCTGCTTTGTAAAGAGTTATCAGAAGGTAATAATAGTAATAAGAAGAAGAAAGAAGAAGAACTACCCCATAATGCTCTAACCTATTAAATGAATTATTCAGAATAAAACACTCTTTCTCTCTCCTGAAAGGTTTATTTGTTACACTGTTTCTTTTTTCGCGTGTCCTTTAATTTAGCTTTGTATTCCGGTGTGATATGTTTATGATGCTTCTATTGTCATGTGAAGCGCATTATACATTTATAATTAAATACGCCAACTGGTTTGCCGTAACCCCATTCGTGGTATTTCTTCCACCAGTTTGATACTGTTCTTTGAGATACTCCATAGCTCCGAGCCCTCGCTGCGCTATAACCTTGCTCATTAAGGGCAATAATTTTGTTTGTTGTCCATATACTTTTTTCCGTTCAATATATTTATATATATAATATATAATAACGAGGACATTTTTACAAGGAAATTTCATTCCAACCACTCCATATAATGTTTGTCTTACTTCCTCCCCTCAGCTTCCTTCTCTCCTGAGCCAAAAATCCACGTATGTTAGGAATTGTGTGCCACACTTCTCACAACAAACCAATTAGAGACGGACAGATCTGGTGAGTATCTGGCGAGTGTTTACTAGCCACTCAGGTAACATACTGCCGTTTCCCAACACTTTCACCGCTCTCTCTCTCTCTCTCTCTGTTCAAACCAATAGGAGATTAGCACAACCATATAGATGTGGAACATAACTGTTAAGAGGATTCTGCCAACATTACACGAGAAAAAAATATTATAGGAAACCAAAAGCATCTGAACCTTTTTTTTTGTACCGGACTGTACATTAAGTTCAGGGCTTTATAGTTAACTAGTTAACGACTAATAGCACAATCAGTGTTAATTCTCCTTCTTATATAGTGTGTGTAGGCTGTAGTTGGAAGGGTAGAATCAGACTGAAAAATTCAATGACATATTAGGGAATTGAACTACAGATCTTCGGTTCTAACCAATGAACAACCATGGCAGCATGGCACACTTTCAGTCTGATTCTACCTTTCCAACTTCAGCTTACATTAATGAATCCTTCCTCTTCTTTGACTAACCGATATTATAGATTAAAAACTGAAACAAATTATTCCATCGGAATATCGCCCTATTACTTTTTGTTTTCCTTCTTTGATCAAAATAAAAATACCAGTAATTAAATGTAAAACACTTTTTGTCAGTGTAGAGGTGTTAGTGGTATATCTCCTTTTTGGTTTGACTCGTTGGTGTTTTGTCTTGGTCGTCTCACATGTTTGTTGTAGGAATTCCTTTGCCCGTCCGCATGTAGGAGATAATGGGAGATACAGAACAGAGCCCGCTCGGCGAATTGAAGAGCCCTTAACTACCACCAAGTCGCTTTGACATTTTACCGGAGAAATGCTACTCCTCTCATGAGAGACATTTCCCCAAAGTGCTTCTTCTCTGGCTCTCATCAGGTCCCTCTTTCCATGACAACAAAAACAGCTCAAGTGTGTGTGACCTGCGGTTTTCATATTTACGAAATTAAATTTCCTTTCGCGCGCGTGCGATGCTTCTGTGTAGCAGTGTTCTTTGTCAATCCGTTCAGTAATTTCGTTACACATCTGCGAAGTTCTCAGCGCAATGGCAAATAAAATTTTCTAATATGATACATTCACATGACTTTCTCTACTCTCTATCGTTTATTAGTAGGTATACACATTATTATTACGAAGGTTTATTTTCATATGTATTCCATTTTAATCGAAATAAATCTTTCCTCAAATAGCTACATTACACATTTCGTTATAGATACAAATGGAAGAGCGACAGTTAAACGTTTAAGAGCTGGATGTTATACGCTGGTCTTAAAATTCCATACTCTTTCCATGCGATCACCAAAAAACAACTAAAAATCGATGAAACTTATAAAGAATGACAAGGTATTGAACAAATCGAATCATTAATAATGGCTGATGCAAAAAAAACTTATTTGAAATAAATTGTGTATTTCAAAGAGATCTCCGTTTATTGTGTACTACGTTTTCGTCTATTGCTTAATGCTTATCACTTATACAAGTTTATACAAAATTCCTTCCGAATGAAGAGGACTGCATAGACTATTCCCAGAAAATTCAAGATATAAATTTTATTTGTCTTGTAAATATCTTTAGTATACGGTTTTGTAATTAAAATCTTTAAGGGCCATTCTTCAGGAAATCAAAATTTACGAAAAATGCTCTATATGAAGGGTAGTTTGCGGTGGAAGGATTTTCTTGAAAATTTTCGCGTCGAATCTTTGGAAGGTATGAACTTTAATAGCAGTTTGGCAGGAGGGGTGACCCAATCCTTTATCAAAATCTATTTTGATTTTTTGGTCATCCTGAAGTTGACATCTCAATTTTACCAGGATTCGATATACTTTTACACGTTATCTCTGGTAAAAGAGGAAAAATGAAGCTTTTGGAAACAATGGAATGATTTGAGCTATATCAGCCATTGGTTTTCTAGGATTTGTTGTATGATGTGTTTATAAGACTTTTCGTTTTTGAGTTGTTCTGTTCACAGACACACAATTACGCCTTTTTCTAAAAATCCTTTTTTTATTAAGGGGCTCAAACATGTATTTCCGGGGAAATCTTGGTATAAAATTTTTGGGTGGAATGCAACACCTTCTCTACCTACTAGGTACGTGGTAACGAAAGTAACAAACAACTAATGTGTATTGCTCACACTTAAATTCTGTGGTTTACAAAAACCTAGGGACTTTAAACATTGGTTTAAAAATCTTCGCATAAAAGCCAATTAAAAGAGCCAGAATAAATTCTATCCGGTTTTTGGAACGCAATATACATCATGATTGCTACTCAAATTAACTGATATTTTTAGTGACGTAATGAGTCCTTAAAATTTGTTAATATAAGTCTCGCTTCTGTGACAGAACAATAATCATTGATTGAGCTCAAAGTGGTTAACTATGAAACCTGGGACTTTAAACATTTACAAATTTCAATTTAGGCACAAGAGAGATACAGTGTGCCAGTGACAGCTAGAGTTTTAAAAGGCAGTTCATTATGTAGTGACTTTAAAATTCAATGTTCTTTGCATAACCTCGAGAAAGAAACAAATAGCGACTTAGCAATTGAAGAAGTTTAAACTATTTGACATTTCAAACTATTAACACAGAATATCTCCGAAATTGTTAATGTAAAACAACATTTGATATAAATTGTGTGTCCTAACAAGATCTAAATTTTAACGTAGTTAAACTTTATCTATCACTTACGGTTTATCTGCAAATCATACAAAAAACATTCAGAATAAAGAGGACTTAACAGGCTATTCGCATAAAATTTAAGACTCACATTTTATTTGTCATGAACATATCTTAAACATGCATTTTATTCAAAGCCCTCACTATCATTTTGAAGAAAATAAACATTAACGAAAGATCTTTCATATAAATTGAGCTTGGGATTTTCTTGAAAACTTTTATGTCGCATCCCTAGAAAAATCTGACTTTGCGTTTTTGAGTTATGCTGTAATAGACAAATAGACAGACTAAAAGACGCACCATATACAGAACCTTTTTCAACTTTTTTTTTTGGGGGGGGGGTTCAGGTACTATCAAAACGCGTATTTCCAGAGAAATCTCGCATCGATTTTTTCAGTGGAATGTAACACTTCCTCTACTCACTATAGGCAAGTAGTAGGTTAAGTGAAAATCTGATGTGATACGTTTGTATGAGTTTCTCTACCCTATAGGTTTATTAATGGGATACAAATTAATCTTACTAAAGCTTACTTGTATATCTACTTAGTTTTAATCCAAAAAAACTTTTGCAGAAATAGCTTCATTACACATTTCGTTACAGATACAAAGGGAACAGCGATAGTCAAATGTTTATGCTGGCCTTAAAATTCCATTCTGTTTTCATGCAATCGCGAGAAACAACTGAATGTTGACAGTACTTTAAAAGAATGGCTAAGTATTGAACAATTCGGACCATTAATAACGGATATCTCGGAAATAGCTAATGCCACAAAGGCTTATTTTAAATAAATTGTGTGTTTTAAAGACATATACAAGTTTTGTGAGGTACGTTTTCGTTTGTCGCTTAACGTTTACCACTTATACAAAATCTTCCATGTAAAGGGTAGTTTGGGATGGGGGATTTTCTTGAACATATTTCGTATCGCATCTTTGGAAGGTACTGAATTTAAATACCAAGTTTGGTGTTGAATCGACTTTTCGGTTTTGAATTCACACTCACACACACACACACACACACACACACACACACTCACACACACGAACCTTTTCCTAAAAATGTTTTTTTTTGCATTCATGGTGCCTCAAAACGTGTATTTCCAGTGAAATTTGGATATTGAATTTTTGGGAATGCCTTCTCTATCTACGAGGTACGTGGTATAAAAAGTAAAAATTGACCTAATAAGCGAGACTAGTACCTGCTATCTCATTTGTATTTAAACATCAAGGAGATATGATGTACAATGTTGGTAGTGCTTTTGCAGCTGACGTAAATGTATATGTACTCAGTATGCACGTTATGGCATACATTATGATCTGTAGAAAACAAAACTGCTTAATTATAGAAAAACGAGGCGAATAAATAAGAAAATAAAAATAAGGAATCTGTACGATACTGTTCTATCCCATATTTCACCTAAACTTGCCTTACTCATTCCGTAGACGAATTACACTGCGCAAACTTCTTTTATACTGAAATAAGTTTCCAAATATTAAAATGACATTACAGTTTTTCATGCCACTCCTTAGCGGATGACATTTATGTACCTTCCATTCCGTTATATGCACAGATGAATTGCTTTTTTTACTACTTAATTCTTAAAACATTCAAGGATAATTACATAATTTAATTAACTTCTAAATCAAGGCTTTCTCTTAAGCTGATTAAGAACTTTGTTGGGTGCGGTGTTAGCCAGTAGCGTTATTTCATGAAGCTAGGCGTGATAATATAAACACAAAACAGAAACTCTCTCAATAATAAAAGTAGCGCATGCTTCGGGACTTGCCTCATTCAATCACCGAAATGGAATTGTGCAGCATTTGCTTAGGCATCAACCAATTTGTGAGCAGGCTTCAATATGTCAACAATCCTACCCTGACGCACACGTTCTTTTTAGTCACTTTATTGGGATGCTTGCTTATTCATGAGGGAAGAATGGTGCAGTCAGAAACGTAAATAGAGCTGTTGAAAACGTAATTCACCAAAGAAGGAAAGCTTTTCTAGTCTTGAGTTAGCGAGATGCGATATTTTATGTTCGGTGTGAGCTGATTCGTCACGTTTGGGACTCTTTCGAGTCGTGTTTTTGTAGTAAGTACCGATAATTTTTTAAAAAATAACAGAATAACATTCTCCAAATAGACAGATAGACAGACAAATATTCTCCAAATACTTTATTATCATTATTTTATACCTTACACCACTTTTCCATAGTCACCGGTGTCATTCAGGTATTTGTCGTAAAGGGAAACCAGTTTTTATATAGCTTCGTCAAAGAAGGTATGATGAAAGACAAATCTGTACTTCTTGTTTCACATCATCGTCGTTAACATCTTTCCACCAAGAAATTTCTTCAGATGAAGAAACAGATGAAAATCGCTTGGTACCAAATACGGACTGTAGAGAGGGTGGTCAATTTGTTCCCAACCAAATGATGATCAGAGCTTCAGTTTGTTTGGCTGTGTGTGGCTAGGCATTGTCACTATTTATTGTATCCCTATAAACCTCCCACAATTGGCGATGGATGTTTGTTGGAGTAACATTTTTTGCATTCAAAAAACCGATCTGACTTCACTGTCGGCGGGTCGTTCGATTGTTAGAGGGCAGCAAACTCAAGATCAAGTGTTTTCAAGATTTTTCAACAGAATGCAGACCAATTACATCACAAGAGAGAAGAAAGAAGCATGATGAGTGACCAACAGACAACACAGAGGGCAGCAACAGCTTTAAGTTCCAAGGTTTCCCAACAGAGGGCAGAAATAACATTTAATGAAAAGCTTCATGGGGAGAGGGGAGAGGGAGATCCGTCAGTCGGATGCTCAGCTGAAGATGAGAGAAACATCTCTCGAAAGCGCTCTTGCCATAACACCTAGCGCACATATGTGATGTGAATTTACATTTTCCGACTCAAAAAACTTTAAATGTTACATAACATCACTATAAATAATACTTCTGGTTTATCATAAAAAGTAGAGAAGGTATTGGATTACCCTAAAAAATTCGATACCGACTTTTCACCGCATGTTTTGCTGTCTCTGAGCCCAAAATATTTAGAAAAAGTTCCTGTGTGTTATCTATGTGTATGTCTGTGAACAGCATAACTCAAAAAACAAAAGTGGAATAAGCATCAAACTTGATATTTAGATTCAGTACCTTCCAAAGGTGTGGCACAAATATCTTCAAGCAAATTTCCTCCTCAAACTATCCTTTGTATAGAACATAGTTTCGAAATGTTTTAATTTCTAAACAATGGCTCTAACGATTTTGATTAAAACACCTACTGTATATTAAATATATTTACAGGACACATAAAATTTATGTATTGAATTTTCTGGGAATAGCCTATGAAGTCCTCTTCCTTAGGAAGGAATTTTGTGTAATCTTGTTTAACTGCTAAATGTCAAGTGATAGACGAAAACGTATTACACAAAAATTGTAGAGCTCTTTAAAACACGCAGTTTATGTCTAATAACTTTTTGTGGCATAAGCCATTTCTGAGATATCCGATATTAATGATTCGAATTGTTCATTATTTTGAAGTCTGTTAACATGCAGTTGTTTCTCGCGATTGCATGGAAACGGTATGGGATTTTAAGGCATCGCATAGCGTCCAGTTCTTAAACATTTGGCTACCGCTATTCTCTTTGTCTCTATAATGAAATTTGAAATGTAGCTATTTCTGCACAGGTTTATTTGGATTAAAATGAAGTAAATAGAAAAATAAGTTTTAGCAAGATTAGTTTGTATATCCACTAATAAGCGTTAGAGAAAGGCATGTCAGTGTGTCACATTAGAGTTTTTGTACTATGTTCAAGTTCTATAACTATATGCATACGTACATCCGTTTGTGTTACTGCTTGTCCAAATATATGATACGCACCAAGCAACTATTTCCTCTTCTTGCTTTTGGAACGATGGCTGGGTGGACAACGATGAACTCAAGACGAGCGTTATCAACTGGTTCAAGTCCCAGGCGGCAGATTCTATGCCGAGGGGCTAAAGAAGCTGGTGCAGCGTTACAGCAAGTGTATAGATGTGAACGGCGATTATGTGGAAAAGTAAAGTATATATGTAGGCACATGTTACTGTCAATAAAAACCTTGTCTCATGAGCGATGTTATTATTATGACCAAACGCACCATAGTTTTGGAATACGTCCCTTATTTTCTTCTCCATTTCTCTATTATTTTATTTAACTAAAAGTGGTGATAACCCACAACCCTATCTCAAACCCATATTGACATATGTACTTCCTTTCCCATCTTGAAACACAAAAAAATTTAAATGTATGCTGTATTGTTTCACCATTACCCATAATTCCTCGCTGTCTACTCTGTTGTAAGCTTTATCATGGTCTAGGAATAGTAAATAAGGTTTAAGATTATATTGACTTATTTTCTCTAAAATCTGTTTCGCGGTAAAAATGGCAAAAATAGTTAGTCTCCCTTTCCTAAATCCGTTTTGTTCTGCGTTAATCATTTTTCCTGCTATTGGCTGTAATTTCTTTTTTAAAATTACTGGAATAGGTTTATCTGCTGTGACCAAGAGATACATTCCTCTGTAATTCCCACATTCATTTTTATCTCCTTTTTACATATGTTAATCATTTTAGCCACCTTCCATTCCTCTGGCAATTTTCCTTCCCTCTATATTGCATTAAGGAGTTATCATAGCCATAATTCCAATGGTCTTCCTCCATATTTCTACAATTCCATGTTTTAGTTACACATTCCAGGATCTTTGCAGTTTTTTGTATCTTTTAGGATTTATTCCAATTCATTCATTGTTATTTGGTTAAGTTCGTTTAGCAAGATGTTTTGGGTACCATTTCGGTTTTACTATCTACTAAGAGAATGCTATAATACTGTATCCATTGCTCTTCTGCTCTTCATCCTTTCTCTATCATTATTCTCTTCTGTCAATCCTCTTAAAGTCCACCAAAGTGTTTAGTGCCAGTAACATCTCTTTCTAATCTAGCTACAAACTGGTTTCAAATTTGTAGTTTTTAAAATTTTAAATAGGTATTCTAGATTACAAATAATAAAAAAGTAAAAGATATATAAAGGAACTTAAATCGTTTTAAATAATGGAAAATAATAATAAAATAATAACGCATGCTTGGACAGATTTTTTGGGCCTACATAAATTAAATACTTATTAACTTTAAATACATTTTTGGAGATGTTTTCAAATCTGATTCATCTTTCCAAATGTTAGCCTATACATGCCCCATACTAAAGAGCAACCATTAACGGACATAAATTATTATTTCCTTACATACTTACGTAAGTTCCCGGTTTTAGCACTAATGTTTATCTTAATTTTGACCCAAAAAGTATCAGATAAAAAGCATGATGTGCACAAATAAATCAATAAGACGTTAGAGTATGACTTCTGCTTTGATCATATAGCTGACTAGGTAACTCTTAAGAACTTTTTTTCTAATGGAGTTCAGAGATAAAAATGTTTCCAAACCTATTAGCATTATTCAAATTTATCCTTAGAACAAACCCAAGGTTTTGTGCTCAAAATATATCTGCAGCGTTTAGAAAAACTTGGTATTGAACATTTTCAATGCACTGCTTTATCCTTTATAAATGAGTAAGTAATTATAATATCGCACTTTATTAATTGTATTTCCTATTTGGTTTTGTAGTGAATGCCAAGCAATTTCCGGCCAATTTGCTATCGTGCTCAACGTATATATATTTTTTATCATTTTTAGTCATTACTTTTGGCTGCTATAAAAGTAACTTCCTTATCTCTACCGTTACACTGTATTACACGGGAGGGAATGTAATTATGCTGGGAAAGCAGTTAAGCGAGAGGGCTGCTATCTGGCGGCCGGAGAAAGAGAGTAATGGTGAAGGCTGTGAAAGAACAATACAAAACCGTGTGCGCGTGAGTGTTTTCTGTGAGGTCGGCTCGGGAATCGCTTCGCTTGCACTCTGCCCCAGCCAGCGGCCCTTTTTAATGGATAGGTAGATAATTAAAAGTGCAGCCAAGATCCTTTTTTTTAGGAGGGTAAAATGAAAAATCCCCTAGACAGTGGTGCGCAACTGCGTCACATTTTTCCCCAACTCATTTTTTGTTAACTGAGACTTTGACGCTTTAGAGTAGCACATGATAAGGCTTTGTAGTACTTTCATGCGTGAATTCAGTCAGCTGGAAATACTGCTACTATGATGTGAAAAAAAAACATATTTTTCCGATTCACCAGCCCTCCGTAAATAAAATGTGAACTTAGCCAACAGCCGTGCGCAAAGACTGCGAAAAGTCCTAAAACAAATATTAATCAAAGAACAACTTTTACGGGAGTATGAATACTGATTTGCTGCAACCGGATTGTATATCATTTATATGTTCAAATGACCATTTTCGTTACTGTTATTAATATCATCATTCTTAATGATTTCTAATTCTCTTCCGAGTATAAGTATTTCGATTTCGCGCAAACTTTTTCATCGATCTTCAAGTAGGATTACCACCTGAACATCGGATGTTTGAGGAATTTAGTCAACACCTTCAAGTATGAAGTAATTTTGTGAAAAATTTGTGGTTGTAAAATAAATTCAGGTGTACAAATCGGGATGGTATGTAGGCCTGGATTGTTTCTATTACGGAATTTAATAGTAGATCATGATAAAAGTGTTAAAAGTAGAGTTTTATTTTGCAATCCTACAAGCAACTCTTAGCATGTGTGGCATATACTATTTTAGATAGCCCACGAATTTGTAAAATATCAATAAAATAGTATTATATTTGTTCCTGAGACTAAGAGAAATCAGGTTGAGAACGAGATTAACTCATGTGTATAGCGAAATTCTTTAAACATGGGAAATGATGTTAAAAAGAGATCAACTCTCGTATGGAGCGATATATCAGATGTTTTGTTAAGTCGCCAGCAGTCATTTTCAGTGAAATTATTTTCAACGTGTTTTGCCTTACGCCAGGCAATGAAGCGCTGAAAGGCTCTATGATATTGGTTTCTGGATTTTTTGTGTAAGCACTTCTGGCGTTATTTTTTACGCTGCTTCTACAATTTCACCTGACTCTTCCATTTCAATTTCTTTGGAATTCACAATTTCCGCCATCTGAAATTTATATAAGCTATAGTAAATAAAAGAATAATGTTTTAGATCAAAGAAACATTTGTCATTATATGGTATAGGTTAAATCTACAACGAATTGCGATGAATTGAAGTATCACGATTTGTACTGTGAACAGATAATGGGAGAGCCATGATAAATTAATCATGTAAACAGACATAATGAAAAGTAAAACCTAATGAAGCCAAATCAAATTATTAAACATGTGCAAATACAAAGGATAAAGGATTATTGCCATGTGATTGGACTTCAAACTAATGTTGGTCACAATGAAGTGGTATAAAAATCTTATCGCACCAGTGCGATAATGTAAAAATTTTAGCTCGTGTGCGCTGTTTAAAAGTTGTAAACAGCATCTTGTAATTCGTACCCGTACGAATACGTTAAGCATTTGAAGTTCACTCCGAATATACCAAACACATTTCATCAAAATGCTGAAGAGTGGCTGTGAAATGATGGACACAAATTTAATATTGATTATGATATAATTATTTTAGGTGATTGTAACAAACATAATGTTTGCCTGAGATAATTTGATTAAAATTAAACACAATGTAAATTATGGTGGTAATATCGCATATGCTAGAAATATTTACTATTTAGAATGGCCTAACCATCTAAGACCTATTGGATGCTTATAACAGGATGAGAACCAAGAATAGTTGTGTTTGAAATGGTATTGAAAAGTTTTAGAGATGTCCATTTTATGGGTGACTGTTAAAATTCGCTTTAACTATTTAAATAATTTAGGTAGTTATTTAATTTTGTATACTGAATAAATGTTATTACACGATGTAACATAGTATTAATAGGTATAACATTTGATTTCTGCTCCTTTTTTATCATGTGCATAATTTAAATATATAAGAAGAAACAGACACTATAAAGGAGTTATATTAAAATAATAAAAATAATAATAATAATAATAATAATAATAATAATAATAATAATAATAATAATAATAATAATAATAATAATAATAATAATAATAATAATAATGTAATCATAAATGGGTGTGATCTTCAAAGACTACACCATTATGTCCACCTATTCTTTTTAAGCTTAATTTGTGGTTCAATAATGTCAAAGTCATTATCAGTATCCATCTTATTACTTTACCACGTTAAAACATATGTATTGGTTTGTTATACTCCACTGAGGGAGCAGTGGAATATTGTTTCAAAAGGAAAGCAATTTCTGTTTATTTTACAGTAACATTTACTTCAGTCCCTGTATACCAAAAATTGTTAGAAAGCGTACCATGTATCAGAAAAAAGTCTTCTTGAAAAACGGAAATCATTGATGTTTAATATTAATTTAGTAATGTGCTTCCTCTTTTCAAATTGAGTATTTCTTTTGATTTGCTATTTTAAATTAGCATAACGTCTTATTTTGGGAATATAGGAGTACAATATCACTTTCTAAATAAAGCACTTCAAAACCATCTACCTTAGTTTAAAAACTTTAAAAAATAAATAAATAAACATCAACGCGCAGGTTTATTCATTCATATTAAAAAATATGGATTGTATGTCGATACAGTAGCATGATATTTATTCGGGGAATTTTGATTTTATAGGCTCAAAATGTGAAATGTAAAATGCATAGGTTAGAGCACGTAACTTTTCACAGGCTGTCCTCTTGTATAGTAATAACAGTTAAACCGGCTGGAAGAGGTGTACGGCTATTAAGCGCCGTGCTCTGTATGCATCATGTCAAACTCTTACGTCACACGGGTAACAAATAACTGCTTGATTATTCCAGTCGGCTCTTCAAACCCAATGACGTTGGTTCTACACTCTATATTCATCCGAGAAAGAAAGCGAGGAGCAAGGTGCTCATATAGAACAGTAAACACAGAGAACATAATATGTCATCAAGAACAAGTAGCATGTTTTAATTAGTGCAAGCAGTTTTTAGGAACTGACTTAGAATATTTTAAATACTTTATACCAGGTGGCCCAACCGACCGTATTTGACGTGTGCATATAACCCTTAGTGCGTTAAAAGAGTTGCGGAACTCAATGGGCAATTCCAAGTAAACACAGGTCAGTGAGGAATTGGCGCATTAGCGCCCTAAAAACACACCACCACTACTCCAGCGGTTCTGATACGTCTATATGGATACACGGAGACGATTGGAACATCATATCAATCAATAGGGGAAAAATTTGGAACGCCTATTATTACTCGAGGTCAGCATAACAGTACCGTAGATGATGATGATGATGATTATTATTATTATTATTATTATTATTATTATTATTATTATAGCAAGCGAAAAAATAACAGTGACATACTGCGTTTTCTCATGTTTGTTGTCCGTAATATTAAGAAAACAACGTAAATACAATTTAGAAAT
Source organism: Deroplatys truncata (assembly GCA_030765065.1). Taxonomy (NCBI): domain Eukaryota; kingdom Metazoa; phylum Arthropoda; class Insecta; order Mantodea; family Mantidae; genus Deroplatys; species Deroplatys truncata. Next base: position 116,561,863 of record CM060975.1, read on the forward strand.
AGATATGGGTTGATACGGATAGGTCAAATAAACTTAATTGTTTGCCAGTCTAAAAAGTGGTGTATTTTCTCGAAAATAAAGCCTATGTAACTGAAGTGGAAAATATTCCTAGCCCTTTTCGGTCTATTTTGTCTATCATCACGTACAGTACACTCTAGTGCAAGGGTCTGTTTTGTCTATCATAATGGACTGTATACTCTATTGTAAGTCTGGGAAGTGCCTCCCAATGAGCACAACCGCTCATCGTCCTTGCTCATAAACAAGAGCAGTAGAACAAATCTGGCCACGTAGCTCAGTCGGTACTGCCGGCCTGCTGCGCGAGGAGTCCCAGGTTTGAGTCCCGGCTGGCGGTAGGAATTTTTCTCCAACTAAGATTATTCCCTATCCCCCCAGGTGGTACGTAGTTAATGGCAGGGTATAAATGGAAGAAAGAAGAAGAAAAAAAGGAAGCTCGCTCACACTAATTCACCAGTTCCCCACTGACCTATGTTTACTTGGAATTACATCGTTGAGGTCTGAAACTCTCTTAACGTACGAAGAGAGAGATATACACATTTGAAATACGGCACGGTTGGGTCACCTGGTAACAAATTCTAGCTGACGCTGTGGCCGAGTGATTAGACTGCTCACCTCCCACCAAAGCGGCCCGGATTCGATCCCAGAGATGTGAGATTTGTGGTGGACTAAGCGGCGCCTGGGCGGGTTTTCCCCAGGTTCTCCGGTTTTTCCCGCCGTTCATTCCACCAATTGCTCCATCATCACCTTTTCTTTCGTCCATTTCGCCTTCATTTCCCATCATTTTCATTCCTCATTCTCGTACCTGGCTACGGGCCTATCCACCGTTTTGGATTCTTCTTGGGAACGGTTGTAAGTCTTAGGGGGTGTAAGCCCTACATACGCGGTAAGCCGACTAAATACGTCAGTAAATACATACAATTCTGACTTTCATCACATGACTTTTTCTATTCTCTCTTCAACAAAACTATTGTTATAAAACTTAAATATTCCTGTGTCTACTTCTTGTTAATCCAGATAAATTGCAGTCGGCTGAAGCTATATTCAAGTTTTTTATAAAGCGGATTGTTATGCCATGGCTTTGAAATTTCATACTCTTAGCATGACGACGAGAGAAAACAATAGCGATTTTCGACTTGAAAAAAAAGTATAATTATTTGAAAATTCAAACAAATAGCAAAGAATATCTGGAAATGGTTAACGCCACAAAAAGTATCATCCGACATAAATTATGTGCTTTAATGAGATCTACATTTTTGCGCAGTAAGATTATCTATCTCTTACGGTTTATAAATTTTACAAAATTCATTCAGAATGAAGAGGACTTCATAGGCTATTCCCAGGAAATTCAAAGATAAAGATTTTCGTTGCCTGTAAGTAATTTGAACATGTGTTATTTTAATCAAAACTGCTAGAGCCATTTTTAGAAAACAATTTTTTCCATTTAAGGGATAATTTGGGGTAGGGGATTTTCTTAATAATCTGTGCCGCAACCTTAGAGAATATTGAATTTAAATACTAACTTTGGTATTTAACCAAATTTTAGTTTTTAAATTATGGTGTTCACAGACACAGGATACACAAGCGTTTTCTGAAAATGTGTTTTTTATATACAAGGGACCTTGAAACTATGTTTCCAATGAAATCTGGGCATGAATGTTTGGTTGGAATGAAATGCTTCCTCTACTCACAAAGGGTAAGCAGTACAGAATGTAAAATAATATGTCTAAGAGCAAACACTCTGCAATAGGTCCTTAAAATTTAACTGACCTTTTCTACTTTCTTTCGTATTTTAAATATTTGATCAACATTTTTGTTTTCTAAACATAACCAATATACATACAAGTCGGTCGCAATATGAAGGAGGAGGGCGCCACAGTTTTTTGTTGACAATCAAGTCCAGGGATCAGAGGGGACTGAGGGACAAGGCGATAGGGCAATATACAGTCGCACAATGAAAAAAGTACTAGATTTGCAGTATTCCTTGTAAATGCAACTTGGAACTGCGGATATTTCCTTTATCTTACTGTCCTTTCAATGAATAATTTAGTTTCTCTTCTAAACATGCGCACTCATATCGTAGCCGACTAGTACGTGCGTATTGTTACTGTTGTTAAAGAGTAAACAGTTAATTAACAGCAGAGTTAGCTTAATCCAAGGAAAAAGTAATAATTTACACTATATGCCTGCACACTTTAATTTGCTTTCAGATTTATATACTTAGTATGCTTTGTACGTTATAAATGAAGTATTACTGTATTCATTTATTACTGAACCACCACATTTTTAAAGCTTTACTTATGTAACATCTAATTTGAACAAATATTGCTTAAAATCGAACGAACAACCTTCATCCCAGTGTCTAGAGAAAACCATTTGAGCCCCTGCTAGTATACGCAACCCACAAACCATAAAGTGCAAGGGCCTTTGCACCGCATCCCAAAGCACATGGACATAAAATGTTTGCTAGCCTAAATATTTCTTTAGGCATGATGAAGGGGATTGATGTGATTCACTTATTATATAGGGACTTAATGGACAATGCAATTGAATTTCATAGTAGAAAGTACACAAATAATTTTCAAAGTACAATGCGAAAAATATTTTGTCCGACAAGGGTAAACCTTCTATCTTTCTTTTAATTTTTGCGGTGAAGTTCAGAATATTTTCTCGATAAAGTAGATAAGTGACCTGTTCAATTTTTCTCCACCCAACTGGTAATAAACATACGTGTGGTGTGTATTATTACTAGAGCTGCGACATCGAAGCCGCTACTACGTGTAGGAAAACGTATGAAATTGGAAGGTAAGATTGTAGCGATAAGCGCTGACATTGACCCCGCGCGGTTTGATTTCTTTTATCTATGGACGCTCTTTAACTGCTGTGGTCCTTAGCGTCCCATTCTATATTGAACGTGAAATACCGGTAATTTTGCTCAGAGGCCTCTTTATCAGGCTTGAGGTTCTTTTACGTGCCGCAAATCTACGACACCGGACCACCGACTTTACTTCCCTGCCAAGCTAAGGATTTTTTTGCCTGAAAAAATCCATCGTCCTCCGCGGGTTTGAAACCGTGACCTCGGGAACTAGAGCTGGTAACCACTACACCATGGAGGACGAACAGTCTATACAAGAAGAATTACTAAAGTCTCGAGAACATCTACATTAATTATGTAACATTATTTATAACATATATAGCTGGCTTATATGTCAGAATGTCTTTATTAAATCATTAATTCAAAACGCAACGTCACAATGTGCACATGGATAAGATTCCATGTCAATTTATTGCAATGAATTACAACCCGCAACTTTGTATCTTGTAGTTTCTATAACGAATATCGGTAGAAATAAATACCGCGCATAGCCCTTCACTATACGTGTGATTTGTTGGAGGTGACTTGCTGTAGCAGTTTATCCTCACATTTTGCAATACAACGCTTGTATGTTTCTGTGTTGAAATGTCTTCGCACATCACTCGACCTAATATTCGCAGAAGGAATTGTGTTATTGCACCGTTAGCAGTAAAGCTTTTAATTAATAATAGAGAAAACAATTTCCCTGTACTCCAATATATAGCTTTGCAGCGTTGTAGGCTTTCTTACCCTTTCCTTTGGCATTTCGTCTACATAAACACTGTGCGGCGATACGCTTGACTCAACTGTACAGGTAATCCTCTAGTTGTAAGCAGTCGATTACAGAATGCCTCTAAGCAAACATAACGTCTCCGATGTCGCAGACCCAGTTGTAACATAAGTGAGGTATCATAAGAATAATTTCGATGCGCGTTATTTCCCCAACCAAAGCTTTGCAAGCCCACGATATCTATAGTAAATTTAGATAAATATTCTAGAGGTATGTTCTGAAAGAGCAAGGTGCTTATCTTAATAATACCAATTTAAGTTAGCGTACCGGAAAACTAAAGCGGGTTTTACATGGGGTCAAGTGCATGACTCAAGGTTAAGCAAGTATTTCACTTACAAACAAACACTCAGGAGAGTCAGATAAGAATCTCACATATCCGTTATGAAATAGTTTTAGAAAGCCACAAGAAATATTTACATTCCTTGCTTTCCTCTCGAGGACCGCCGCATAGTGTGATTTTTACCACTAATTTGGACACTGCCATGAGGATATAACTACAAGAAAAACGAAAGAACTTCGTGTTCACTTTGGATGAAGAACGCTATTGCAATCACGTCTATTCTGTAACTTTACACCAAAATGTATGTTTAAACGCTGTTTTGTGACTTTTGGAACACCAGAAACTAACCCATAATTAACTACTAAATAGTATTACTATTTAGTAATATATAGAGGGAGCGCTCATATGTAGATCCCAATTGCGGTGAGTTACCGTTCCCAGATTTACAATCAGTTCCATAGATATCATCTTCGGTTTCATCAGTGCGAATATTGAAAGTGTAGTAAACGTAAATATGCCAATATTCTCTGATGATTTTTATTATTTTACGCACTTGTTCTGCAGTTCTATTTTTACTTTCTCTACTACGTATAGTAAGTAGGGGAAGTATTGCATTCCACCCAAAAATTCGATACCGAGATTTCGCCGGAAATACATGTTTTGAGACCTCCTGAATCCAAAAAAAAGCATTTTTGGAAACATGTCCGTGTGTGCGTCTGTGTGTGTGTGTCTGTGTGTGTGTCTGTGAACAGCATAACTCAAAAACGAACAGTCGGATAAGCACCAAACTTGGTATTTAGATTCAGTATCTTCTAGAGATGCGACACGAAGGTTTTCAAGAAAATCCCTCCACCCCAGACTACCCTTTACATGGAACATTTTTCAAAATTTTAATTTTCTCAAAAATGGCTCTAACGATTTTGATGAAAATATCATATGTTTAAGATAATGTCATGAGAAATGAAATGTATATCTCGAATTTTCTGGGAATGTCTCCAAAAGTGTTCTTCATTGTGAACGACTTTTGCATAACTGGTAAACCATAAGAGATAGACAAAATTTTACTACACAAAGAATGTAGATCGCGTTAAAATACACAACTTATGTCATATACATTTCTTTTGTAGAGTGAACCGTTTTCGAGATATTGCTTGTTATTTCCTTAAATTTTCCAATACTTATACTTTTTCTCAAATGCGTTATTCATTTTTTTATGTCCTGGACATGCAAAGAGAATGGAATGCGGCACATAGCAACCAGCGTTAAAATATTTGACTATCGCTTAAACTACCATATTTCCCTTGCATCTACAAGAAAATTACCAATAAGATTGACATCTCGATATCTCGATAACATGAAGCATACGGAGAATAGGCGTTTGTAAAATTAGATTGTACAAGAGTAGAGAAAGTCATGTGAGTGTAACACATCAGATTTTCTTATTCGTAAAGGGAGCATGTACCTACGCTTCCGATTCAATATCGTAACAGGTATTTCTGTCACGTAGAATAAATTCGTTTTTACTCAGAGTCGTACTCTCTCTCTCTCTCTCTCTCACTCTCTTTCTCTCTCTCTATACTGATTACTCTCCTCTTTGTAGGACTTTTATCCATAAAAATTACAAGCCAATGCCTTGGACCAGTAATCCAGAATGGGTGATCAGCCCAATGCCCAGAAAGGGATGATAGGAAAATTTGCGGATCAAATTATCCAACCCAGCACTCGCCTAGCGCCTGAGTAAAACCATAAAAGAGCTTTCGATCAGATTTGAACCTGGTACCTCCCGAAGGAGAGTCGCTCAAGTTACCGCGACGCTCCACAATCATATTCACAATAAATAAAACAAACGGTTGGCAGATTGGATAGCTTGCCTACCATTAATCGATGACGTATAATGCATGGCAATTTTGTGATGTTCCAGAATAACGATTTGCAAATGGCATGACGCGTACTGTAATTCTTTGTGAGTTACACAGTTCTGTATAGTTATACATTTAGCAATGCTGCATCCAACAGTAGTAGAAAATTCAACATTTTTATCTGCCTCTCCTGAATGTTTACTTGTTAGTGTGAACGTAAGACAAATAGCTAACAGCTATGCACGACTCCTTCTATGACCAGTACGGCTCGCTCTCTCTCTCTCTCTCTCTCTCTCTCTCTCTCTCTCTCTCTTGTATACAGTCTGCGACCAGATTTGGTCAAGTGTTGTATATTATACCTAGGTAATCCCACGAGAGGTTACGAATTTATCTGATGAAACTCGTAATTTGGAGGGAAATTTATTAAGACTATTCCGTGAATAACACGTAAGAGATTATATAAATAATAATTGCTTTCTTACTACTGTTGTTTAAAATCAAACCACCATTGTATCAGATGGCAGATCACGGGTGCTAAATGAATGAACAATCGAATGTGTTACGGAATACTAAACAACAGCAATGAGGAAATATTTAACCTCAAAATTAATATAAGGCTAAAATTACAACACAATTTTTTTCAATATCATTTATTTGAAAATTGACACTATTTGAATTTGTGTTGAAAGTTAAACAATCTGCCGGTTTTCGATAATAAAAACTGAAGTAGGTGTTGAAGTAGTAAGATTTCGTTATTTCTCCAGGAGTAATGGATGACGTAGCCTGTACTGATACTTTTACGATTCTGTAACGATCTGACGTTTCACCTGACAAAATCACACCCTAGCAAGCATATTATAAAATAAACGACCGTGATTTGACGATATCCGAGGCATTGCTAAAAGTTATTGGTCAATATCAAATATGCGCCATATGAATGGAATAGTCAATATAACATCCTTGTCTTTGGTTTTTACCATGGTATAAGTACAGAGCCGTGTGTAAAATTACCTTTGGGGGCGCACTACAAGGCAAGCAGTAAGTTGTAGAGGCAGTCATGCACTTGACTCGTGGGGAACCCGACATTTTCATTTCCAAACTTAAGCCATTGCGAATTCCTTGAAATTTGGGATTCAAGCTGTATATCTAAAATTTATTGCATTTTTACAGGAAAAGATTTCCATTATGAAAAATAGTTACTTTCAATTTTATTTTAAGTCCGTGTTTATTAAAAGTAAATCAATGATCATGTAGAGTAGGGATGGTATGAATTCTTCTTACACAGATCATATTGTCTTTATCGTAAATAAAGAAACGGATGAGAAATTACGAACTCTTTATGGTACACTGACTTCCGTTTATGCCATCCCCGCAGCTTTGTGAGGCATTCTACTGGGATTCATAGGTGACTATGTATAGCAAAGAGGAGGTGCATGTCTCTGTTTACCTTTTCATGCATGCAGTGGCGTCCTGTTTTACGTGCACAATTCTAGATTATTCTCATATGAGTATACGACTTTGAGCAATAACTTTACTCATCATCTCTTACATAATTATAATAACCATGTTTAAATATGCAGCTAAATAAAACCCTGTTTTGCACAATTCTCCATGAAAAGGATATTTTCACTTCCGTTTTACTCTCAAATAGGTTATATTTACTAGACGTTATTTTAATAATCCGTCCAAACCCCATTCTTGTCCAATATCTGATTTAGCCGCTTAGGCACCGAATCACTCGTCGCCCTCTGGGAACTCTGTCATATGGATATATATATATATATATATATATATATATATATTGTAGCGTATGTGTGCGCATTGTCGCGTCGGACACGCTATTGCTGTGTAGCAATGACATTGTTGAACTAATAATTTTGATTGGGAGTTTGAATTCCGTCCGACGTGGCATTTCTCTCCCCTCCTCCTCAGCCTGGTGGCGTCACTAGTAGCGTCAGTCTTGTGTGTGTCTTCAGGCCGTGTGGATGTGTATGTAAGAGTGCGTGTGTTTCTCGTATGAGTGTGGGGCATATCCTCCAATGTTTGTCTGTAACCTTTTTGTGTACGATGTAGCGGCACCATGTCAATTTTAATAAACCACAGGTAAGCTGTTAAATGTGTATTTATGTTTGAATATCCCACGTCTGCTTTAGATTTGTGCAGCTAAGTTCCTGGTTCTCTCTCTGCCTCTGAGTCTGCGTCCCCCGGAGTAACTAAATTTAATATCTAGCTGTAACACCCTTTGGCCTCACCCCGGTGTATAACAATATATATACACATTTAGAGTCAGGGTACTTGCAGCATCTAAGCGATTAGAATAATGGAGATTGGACAGATTATTAAAACACTTTCTAGTAAATACGTCCTCTTTAGCAGTAAAAAATATAATTTACTACAATGTTAGATTATATTGTCAAAAAGAATACTTTTTGCATGGAGAAATGTGCAAAACAGTGTTTTATTTAGTTGCCTATTTAGATTGGACAGAAGATTCCAATAATGTTTAGTAAATGTGTCCTATTTGAGATTAAAATGTATAATATGTTTCAGTTGCCATTAAATCCTTTTCAACATTAAATTAAATTTAGTTTTATTTATGGACGCTCTTTAACTGCTGTGGTCCTTAGCGTCCCATTCTATATTGGGCGTGAAAGACCGGTAATTTTGCTCAGAGGCCTCTTTATCAGGTTTGAGGTTCTTTTACTTGCCGTAAATTTACGACACGGACCACCGGCTTTACTTCCCTTCCGAAGGAAGCCATACTAAGGATTTTACGCCCGAAAAAATGCATTGGCCTCCGCCGGGTTTGAACCCGCGGCCTTGGGAACTAGAGGATAGTATGGTAACCACTACACCATGGAGGACGACAAAATCCTTTTCGTGGAAATATTGTGCAAAACATGGATTTATTTAGTTATATATTATTTTAACATGGTTATGATAAGTAATGATGAGCAAAGCCATTGCTCAAAGTTAGAAGTCTCGAGTTATTTAAATTCTACCGTATAATCTGTCTCAACCAACAACGATCCTCTTGTAAACACATGGGAGGGAATTGAGGGAGAGAAAAGAGACGTGAGACGGAACGCTCTTAGGCCGCTGATCGGTATATTCTTACGTGAACAATTTAGAACTAAGCACATAAAATGACATAATTGCGCGAAAAGCTAAAATGATAGACGCAACTCCTATACATACCTGTGAAGGCCAGTGGAATGCCTTCCAAAGCTGCGAGGAGGCATAAATGGAAGCTAGTGCACCACGACCTTCGGGATAGCGGTTGACGACGTATTTGTTTTCTGCCGTAGATATTGAACTGCTCACCAATTCTTCATGCCTAATGTAGAGGCAAAATTGCTATTCCGAAGAAATAAAACCGATTTGGTGATGTTGGTTAACAGTTTCGTTGAGAATAAAAGAATCAAAAACATTCATTGAACGATCTACTAAAAGACACACGTGGTGATTGGGTGATCGTAAATTTGATTAGCGAATCAGAATGCATTAAATTTGAAATGTATAATGCATCTAGATACGGATTATACGCCAGAGGAGACAATCCACTCCACAATATACAGATCGCATGAGTGGGTCACTATCCCACACAAACATAGTTAGGAGCGTGCGATCACAGATCGATCACGGATTAAACTCAGAGGCAATTGCACAATTGGTTAGTTTGTGTACAGGCAAGCGTCAGGGATACATGATAAACATTACGCACCAGTTAACTGAGGTTAAAACATAAATGTTTAACAATGAGTAATAATTAAATTACTGTGTAAATAAACGCATTAAACAGGCATCTTTGTTGCATGTGTGCTCATAAAAAAATGTCTAATGAAAATCCAATGAAAATATCCAGGTGCCCCATTGTACTATAATGTAGGAGAATTACAAGGTGGTTTAAATATGAACGAGAATGATTTATTTTTAGAAAATACTGTAATCAAAGCTGACCAGTTTTACATGTTATCCTTCAAAGTAGACCCCACTGGCTTCTATACATTTACCACAAGCGTTTTGGCAACTGTTTTATTTCCTTTTCTCAAAAGCCTTTTGGTTGAGTGCGCAACCATTCCTGAAAAAAATGCAATCACTGCGTTGTTGTCCTCAAATTGCACTCTCTCCAAGTACTTTTAAGTCTCCCAAATAAAAAGAAATCACTTCGGGCTATATCTAGAATGTAATGTGGGTGGAGGAGGTCCCACTTTAGCTTTCTGGTGGTTTCCGTGTTTTTCTGGTAGTGTGAGGTCTTGTATTTCTTGAAGGAAATAAAATCCGATTTCCTTCTGTTTTCCTCTTGGACCGAAGCTTATTCTTTACTTCTCCCAACAAAATGTTGGAGTAATATCCTATTATTCTTTAATTATCCCGATTATGCGGCCTGTTCTCTTCTCTTTTCCTTCCCTCTCTGAAGGTTTTACACCATTCGAGCACGCGAGTTCTCCTCAAAATGTTTTTCGAGCCTCTGAAAAATTTTCAATGGTTGGACCCCTTCTGAAGTAACAAATTTGACCATAATGAGTTATTCCACGCTAACCGATACTTTCTGTTCACTCATCTTTCTTGTAGAGCTTAGACACGACTGAACACGCTTACAACTATCTGAGCCGGAAGGGAGAGAAGCAACTTCCCCCTTCCTTGGTCAGTGACGTGCTGGGTGGGGTTTTACGCTCGTAAAAAAATTAGTCCCGTTCATATTTAAACCACCCTGTGTTTTATATGACAGGGGATATTGTGGCAACACTGTCTCAATCCTAAATCTGGAGATAAAAGCTCTCAATGGATGGCTTCTGAATTTTCAAACACAACAAACTGCATCACAATTTACACAAACTCTGATGGCTGAAAAGCACTTCCATCTTAGTGTAAAGGGTAAAGTTGATCATGCAGCAACAGTTATCTTAGGTAAAATTAAACAAAGGGTTTTTTATGTTTTACATTTTCCCTTCGTTTATCTTAAAAACGATATTAAAAAGAATACTTTCTTCTTTCAAGTGAAGAACAGTCGGTTGAGCTGTTATTAATTCAACGGAGGTTATAAAGATCATTGTAAGGTCGAATGTTTTGTTTGATGGAAGCCCATACTACTTTTTCCATCATATTCTGAATCCACCTACTTATAAAATACTAGCTGTGTTACCCTCCCCCCCAGTAATCTCCAAGTAAGGGGTTGAAATTAAAATAAGATAAGGGGTGGTTTTCAAAGTTCCGAGTATCCAACAACTTTCACTCAGAAAAGCATAAGTGTTCGCGTTTTGTCCAGATTGGTCAAATGGTGGAACTATGTAAGTAAGGCTTGAAAATATGAATAGGAGAATTTTCTGTAGTTTCATATAGCTCAAGTTCAGAAATTTGTGCCCTGATTGGCCAAGCAGTATAGCCCTGTCTATAAGGAGTTGAAAATAAAATTAAGGGTCGCTTTTGAGCATTTCGAAGTGGTTTGAATAGTTTTTGAAGTTGTAAGTAACCTATGAATTTTTCCAAAAGAGATTAGCAGTGCATGTTTCTACATAAGGGCCTGCAAATAGGGTAGCAATGTTTGAGGGTTGTAAGATACCTTAAATTTTTCATTGGATTCTATAGTATAATTGTACAAACTTTTGTCTAGATAAGCAAATTGATCAGTATGTTAGGTTGAAAATTAGGACAGTGTAGGCTTTTTGTGTTGCTTATCAAACGCTCGGAAGTTGAGAAAAAATCCTTTTCGAGTGTCTGACGAGGCCCAATATAACATTTTGGAACATTGTAACCCAAAAATTGTGGGTTTTATTTGTCGTTTTATTTTTGGCATTTTCCGACGTTAACTTTTGACTGTAGCTTTTCTTACTGGTGTCTGTTTTAGCTCTTTAAGGACTTTTTTGGCAACTTCACCTTCTTTGACTACATATTTCTGCTCTTTCCCAATTCGAACTGTCAACAGTGATTTATACAGATTAAGGCTATTAAAAATATTACTGAAGAAAGACTAATTTTATTCATAAAGTTTTTCGCACTTTCATACCACCAGAATTTTGTTTTTTAATAAACAAAATGCTTAACTCTATTTTAAAAAATAATATTTGAGTGGTACATGATAAATTACGTGAATCTCTTTCTCTCTCTCTCTCTCTCTCTCTCTCTCTCTCTCTCTCTACAAAATGTATATGAAGAGTCCAATACATAACAGAAATTGAGAGAATATGGCACACATTCCCCTTTAACACTGACCAATGTAATGATGTTTAATGTCAAGCACTATATCATTTATAATTAAAACTAAAATTAATAAAACTATTCATTTATTTTCATCATATTTTTACCACCTTTTTCCAATAATCAGGTCCTTTTTAGGATACGTTTAGGTCTTTTTACAGGAACTTTTAGGCCTTCAACCTCTGAGTTTTATTCATTTTTGCCAGAATTTAAAACCCATATGTACAAAGTTTTGTCAAAAATACTCGTTGATAACAAAGTTCAGCGAAATCTAAATCTGAGGGAAGTTTGAGGTGTGAATAAGATTTTCAACTTCTCCCAACAATAACTGAATTTTAGATCTCCTCATTTACCCCCTTGAGCAGGAAGTCATTAAAAAGTTACCCTGTTCGCAATAAATTGTCATAGTTACTCTGATGTTCGTATTAAAAAAGGTAACAAATACGAAAATTCTCCTGGCCCCCTCCACTTTTACAGCTGTTGGAATTATTTTATAGCCTATGTTCGTCTTGAAGAGCAATGCTTAAGATTACAAATGGTTGATCGCTTAGAGATTACGCTCCTCCACAAACATACGTTTTCTTTTTATAATATTAATATTATCGATTTTAAAATATTGCATTACATTCAAATGTTACCTCACTATACAGGACATACCCCTGAACTGTTGCTACACAGAGTTTGCCTATGTTTGCAGTTATTCGGCGATGGCAAGATATGGAACTCTCAATTTAGTGTATTTCTGTTTGTCCAGGAACATTGGCTGCGGTATCTGAACTCCCAGACTTTAATTATGAAGCACTGGAATCTGTGTGTCGAACATCCGGTTTGGACACAAGGTAACCAGGAAATTATTCTGCCTGTCGGTCGGTGGGGAGAGAGAGAGAGTCTGTGTTCGATTTTCGATAATGTAGAGTTACACAAAAAAGTTATTGTGGCTTACTATGCCTTTGGACCAAACAATCTCAATACTGTTCTGCTTGTTTTACTTAAACTAACGGGAATACAAATTAAGCCACACTGAAACTACGGCTTTGCTGTATAATTGCGGCTATGAGATTGGCTTTGTGCATTCACGTAATTCAATCATGAACTGTAGAAGGGCTTAAGTCCAGCTTTTAGTTAAGGCTTTCTATTGGTAGTGAATACGTTAATACGCATTATTTTAACTGAAGTTTAATCCTAACCAACTTTTCTGTAGTGCTGTGGTAATATTGTTGCCGGTGGAAGTAGACCATGGTTTCATCCGTGGTACCGACACAAGACTGACACAGTGTTTTGCACTGGTTGGGCTCAACTGAACTGAATTATTTAACCTGTTCACTTTAGTGATGAACATTTAGTTCATGAGTGCTGAAAGTGAATGCTTCTCCCCTATGAAGTGTGAACTAATCATGGCATGGCGTTCGCTGCTGTTATTGCTGAGCAGTTAGCCGCCGTGAATATAGGCATTACGGAGCGTAAATTTCTCATACGATTAGTTCCTTGGCAGGCCACTAAGCATGGATCTTTCTGCTATAATTATACGTATTTATAAACGTAAATATTTGCTTTATCACAAAAATTCCGGAAATAACTAATGTAAAAAGGACATATTGGAAATAGTAGAAGACAGAATATTAAAATGGTACGGCCATATGAAAAGAATGGGAAACATAGAATACTAAGAATGGTGTTAGAATGGGAAGCTGAAGGAAACAGAACACGGGGAAGACCAAGAGACCAGTGGATGGATGGGGTCCGAAGAAGCATGACGTCTAGAGGACTACAGATAAAGATGCAAAGGATAGGGATTTATGAAGAAATAAAATTATGCATAGCTTTTAGAAAAACTACTGTATGATAGATAATTCCTAAATAAATATATTATTTATTTGCATCTGCAGAGCAAATAAAAGAAATGTAAAAGTTTGAAGCAGTATTTCATATCTTAGAGGCATAATTTAGAGTCTCAGCGAGGCTAACTACGAGTTTCTATGAATTTAGATAAGCCAAACTTTGAACGCCCTTGAGGTGTGGTCATCACCGGCTATACAGTGAAACGCCACGCTCTACATAGCGTCATACCACTGGGTTCGAATCAAAACATTGCGCGAGGGTCAAAAACTGTATTAACTGGCGAGAAACGATGAGTTTGCGCTCTATTATTCTGTTGACTTCAGCAAAATGCAATCCTTTCCAAGATGTGAAAGAGATAAGTGACCATGAATACTTTTGCTACACGAGTAACTAAATAACTGAATGCTGGGTACGTGTTTTTATAGTCATCGCCCTTATTCAGGCACTTGTCGTAACGGGAAACTAGTTAACAATGATGCCACCTGCAATGAAAGCCAAACTTCTTGTTTCACATCATCGTCGTTTAAATTTTTTTACACTAAGAGATTTCTTTAGATGAATAAACAGATGCTAAATCCGGACTGTAGCGACGGTGGTTGAATTGTTCCCAACCAATTAAGTCATTAAATATAATAAACGAGACAGAAGTAATTGACCTGATTACCTACAACGCATCTAAAATGCTAGATTACCACCACAGCATGCATATTCGGACCATTTGGAAGACTTATAAATAGTAGAAGCAACAACCGCATTCAGAGCTGGAACACTTCATCACCATTATAATCATAATTTTTACTTTCTCTACTACGTATAGTAAGTAGGGGAAGTACTGCATTCCACTCAAAAAATTTGATACCAAGATTTCACCGGAAATACATGTTTTGAGGCCTCCTGAATCCAAAAAAAGTATTTTTGGAAACATGTCTGTGTGTGTCTGAGAACAGCATAACTCAGAAACGAACAATCGGATAAACACCAAACTTGGTATTTAGGTTCAGTATCTTCCAGAAATGTGAACGTAGGTTTTCAAGAAAATCCCCCATCCCAATTTACCCTTTACAAGGAACATTTTTCGAAAATTTTTATTTTCTCAAAAATGGCTGTAACGATTTTTATTAAAATATCATATGATTAAGATATTTTATGACAAATAAAACGTATATTTTGAATTTTCTGGGAATGTCTCCAAAAGTATTCTTCATTGTGAACCACTTTTGCATAACTGGTAAACCATAAGAGATAAACAAAGTTTTACTACACACAAATGTAGATCGCGTTAAAATACACAATTTATGTCATATACTTTTTTTTGTTGAGTGAACCATTTTCGAGATATTGCTTGTTATTCCCTTAAATTTTCCAATACTTATACTTTTTCTCTAATGGGAATTCGTTATTCATTTTTTTTGTCCTGTTAATGCAAAGAGAATGGAATACTCCACATAGCAACCAGCTCTTAAAATATTTGACTATCGCTTAAAGCCTACCAATTCCCTTTGCATCTACAAGAAAATTAGTAATAAGATTAACATCATGCTAATCGAGATATCGAGAAGCATATGGAGAATAAGCCTTCGTATAAATAGTTTGTACAAGAGTAGAGAAAGTCATGTGAGTGTAACACATCAGATTTTTACTTTATCTATTACCTACAGTAGGTAGAGAAACGATTGCGTTCAAGCGAGTAGCATAAGTAAGAAAACCATACTTGATATCTAAATTCATATCTTTCAAAGATGGGACACAAAGATTTTTAAAAAATGCCCGTATCCCAAACTATCCTTTGTATGGAACATTTTTTCGAAATGCTTTTCTTCTCAAAAATGGCTCTAAAGATTTTCATTAAAATACCAATGTGTTAAAGATATTTATGTGCATTTCAAATGAATTTTCCGAGAATAGCCTATGAAGTTCACCTCATTTTTAAGGATTTTTATGTATCTTATGTATCTGGTAAAAGTTAAGTGATAGACGAAAGCGAACTACATAAGAAGCGTAAATCTCTCTAACACCAACTTATTGCGAGTAACTATGGTATAAACCGTTTTCGAGATATCCGTTATTAATCATTCAAATTCTTCAGTACCTTTGTCATTTTTTAAACTGGTAAACTTAAGCGATAGACGTAAACGTATTAGACAACAAATGTACATCTCTCTAAAACACAGAATTTTTTCACGCAACCTTTTTATTGTATCCCGCCCGACATATCCGTTATTAATAGTTCAAATTGTTCAATACGTTTGTCAATTCTATAAGGTTCTGTCGATATTCAAGTGTTTCTCGTAATTGCATGGAAAGAATGTGGAATTTTAAGGCCAGATATAGCGTACAGTTCTTAAAAATTGAACTATCGATATTTCCTTTGAAACTATAATGAAATGTGTAATATAGCTATTTTTGCAAAGGTTTAGCTCGATTAAACTGAAGCATATATAGCTTGTCCCAACGTTAAAAGACAATAAGAGGTAAATGGGGTAGCTATATCTCTATTTAACGCATTACATATTGCCGTTAGCTTCATCCTTTTCAACTCTCGCCTTGTTGCTAAGTTGCTAATAACTAACATGGTGCAAATTTTTTAGTTGTTCTAAATTTCAGCTTTTAATAAATCCTATGCAGAATATTTTTCTCTGTCAAATTATGTGCTTTTTAGAGCCCTTTTAGATTTCTGGACACATATTTTAAAAGAAAACGGCTTTTCCAGGAAAATTACTATATTTTCTGTTTCATGCTTATCATGTAGCAACTATTAAACTAAACGGTAGAAAGCAACAAAAGTTCTTTTTTCTCAGCTTGAGTAAACTGGTGTGCTGAAACCTGCTCAATTTGAATTCTATATATTTAATAACACGAGCATTATAATTTTTTAAATTAAATATTTCCAGGAAATGCTATTCCTATGCAGTAAAAAAACAGCCAGTGAGAAAGTTTTTTGGCACTGTGTTTACAACGGAGACCAAGCGAGAGAAAATGTTGAGGAGGGTGAGAGACAGTTTTAAGGCAGGTTTTAAACCGGAATCCTGTAAAGTCTTGTATTCATTGTGTATAACAAAGGTAATCTATCTATTCAGCTAACAGACCAGGCGCTAGGCAGAAAACAGTATAGGTTATTACCAGCTTTAAGGTATTATCTACTTTTATAAGGAGTGGGACACTGAAGTGTTACTTAGGTTATCTATTTAATATTTTACCAAAGTATTTATGGTTATGGAGGGAGAAGCTAGGAAGAGACGAAATGTTGGTAAACTAAAAAGAAACACAAAACAATAATGAGTGTTAGAAAGTCAGTAAAACAAACAGCTAAGACTACTAACACTAATGTACAGGATAAAAAATAGGAACGAATGAACGGACCTTTAAATATCCATAAAAAAGAATGCAAAAAAGGATGGGGAAACAAAAACACGCCAGGTAACACAATATAATGGAACAGCGAAAGTGGATTGTGGCGTATCGTTCGTTATTTGCTGTTTGAAAACATTCTACCTACGTTGAACATGATTTTTTCAAGGATAAACATAATGATGCCCTACCAAATTATAGCTTTTAAAGATTTATATGTCCATATTTTTTGATAATATATAGTCTTATCCATGTAAAATCGTATTTTTAAGTACTAAAAATACAAAGAGGAGGCAAAGTGCGGGTGAAAATTAAATGTCTAACAATGTCCTGAAATAGCAGTGCAGATATTTCACTATCTGGTTATGTATTATTCACAAGAGGACATTAGATTGGTAGATTGATCGCAGACGGGAGCCAAAGTTGCGAGCTACATACAATACATGTGGCAACAGTGCGCCCCAATTAACCTGTAATGTCTTTTAAACGTGAGACGCGATATAGAAAATTAAGGTTCGTAAGAAAGTCTGTCTACCCACCAATAAACGATCGAGGGTAGAGAAAGTCATCTGAATGTAAGGCATAGGATTTTTTATATTTGTTCACGAATAAACAATGACAGTCAATTCCTGCACTTTTCAGAAGAGTAACTAGCTTGATATGCAAATCCGCCACTGCAAATCTCGCTCAATCCCTTTGTTTGAGGGTGGCACATGTCTTGCCTCGCTTGCCAACAAGAGCGTTCCTTAGCCAAGTCTTTTAAACGCCACAGTGAGACAGGAAACTTCCAAGTGCATTTGTAACTTTGTAATGTGCTATTCCCCAGTTGCAGCAATTACAAGTAGGTTATTCAAATGAACTGTGTTGGTTGGAACATGCACGGTGAACTTGCTACAACCCCTAAACTCCTCTTCCATAACACGTTCATGTAAATTCTCTTGATTTACCTCACATGCGAGGTTGCCTTCACCCGAGAAAAAATTACATAGATAATAGTATGAACTGGATATGTTACATTCACATGTCTTTCTCAATCCACTATCGTTTATTTTATACAGCTTGTTTAAAATATTCTTACGAAAGCTTATTTTTATATCTAATTAATTGTTAGCCAGGATAAACCTTTGCAGATCAATTTCATTACACATTTATTTGTAGATACAAGGGAGATATAGGAAACCGTATCGATGGTCAGATGTTAAAAAGCGAGCCGCTGTATGCTGGCCTATAAACAACCGAAGAGCGACAGCACTTAAAAATGATAAAAGTATTCAAAATTTAAACCAAAAATAACGAAACTCTCGGAAATGGATGATGTCACAAAACTACTATTTAAAACTAAATTGTGTTTTTTGAAAACGTCCAGATTTTTTGTACAGTGCTATTTTTCTGTCTCTTAACGTTTACCAGTTATACAAAATTACTTCCGAATAAAGAGAAATTCACAAGCTATTCCCAGAAAACTCAGGGTATAATTTTATCTGTCATATAAATAGCTTAAATATATGTTATTTAAATAACCTTTCGAACATTTTTGAGAAAATAAAAATTTGAAAACTTTGCAGTGTAAAGGGTAGTTTGGTAGAAAGAAATTTCTTCGTGTCGAATCTTTGTAAGATACTTGCTTAAATACCAAGTATTTATTGAATATTTCGTTTTAGAATTAAGCTGTTCATAGGCACATACATACAGATATGTTTTTAAAACTTCTTTCTTTATTCAAGTGACCTCGAAATACATATTTTCGGTAAAATATTGAGATCTAATTTTGGGTGGAATACAATACTTCTCTACTTACACTTAAGTACGTAGTAGAGCGCGTAAAAACAGCTTTTTACGTGAACGTTCGTCATGAACGTTTTGTGAAAATGTTAATCATAATCCAGCATAAAGGTTGTAAAATTTGAAATAACTCTTGTGCAGTAACGTACAAAATTCTTCTTACTGCATTTCACCTTACCCTATATTCACGCTTCTGTATATGATTGACCTAATTTAAATCACTGGAAATAAAAGCCGCCGCCACATCATTTCATCGTCGTCCTTTCGTCCTATATAGGTTTCGCATACCCTTTGCACCTCTTTCAATGTCTTCTAGTACTGCGGATATTGCATTCTAATATTTTAGGAATCCGGCATTCTGTCAATTTGACTTATTCATTTTGCATTTTGTACATTGCTAAACTACAGCTGACGCTTTCTATTACAATTTTTCTCCTTTAGTAACTTCAGGTTAGTTTATTTTTTAATTTATTTGAGTTTTTTTGTTAGCAGTTAAATCTGTGTAATAATATTTCATAAATTAATAACAATAGGCTGAATAAATAGCAAATTTGGAATACACGTCCTGGTATATGTAAGATACCAGGACAGAGTATTAGGGATATAATTTTATTTGTTTTAGTAACTTCAGACTATGCAATCTAACATAGGTATCTAAAAACTAAACTCAGCTGCTTTGATTCCTTTTATCTCTCTTTGGTTTACCTATGTTTCACGATTATACACTGCATTTCTTTCTTGTTCTAAAATTCAGTTTCCGTATAGTTGTTTTTATTACATGGCAATTGTTTACTAAGGCACTAAGATTTACGTATAAGTTCGTAGTATTTATAAACTTGCCCATGTAAGTACAAATGTCGCACATAGACTGGCTGGTAGTGCTTCGTCACATGTGCCAGTTCTTGATATCACTGACTTAATCTTCAACTTCTGCACATGAATCACTTGGATCATATTGGCCCACTTTGAGGCGAATGTTTCATTTATTCCTGTGCTTTACCTTATGACATTCTCATAAAAACGCTACGAACTTTTGCATCAGCATAATAGTGGAGTTTCACTATCCACTTTCCCTCTAACTGCATCATTAACTTTTAACTCTATTATTTTATGCTTTCCACCTATAGTGTAAATCTCTACGGCTGAAATTAATGATAAGGTGTAAAATAATTGAATGTGCTAGAACATTCAGAATGAGAAAGCATATAACGTTCACATTGAAAGTAGTGAAGTAAGCGATAAGATACCCCTGTGGAGCCTTGATACAAAGGAAAAGAAACTTAAAGAGTTTTCTATGATCAACAATGTGAACATGTCCATAGAGGAATATGAAGATAAACTAATGAAAAATGAAGTAACGGATCAAATAATATACTTATAATGAAGCTTTTAAGATCCTTTAAGCAAACTATTTTTACAGACTAGACTAAAACAAGAAGGAAAATACGATATTCTTATATTCCTATATTGGACTATGTTTGCTCCATAGCAGCGTTGAGCAGAACCGCTCTGAAGGTGCTAGAATGACCTCTACACGTTTATGTACCATGAACAAGGCAAAGAAATGGTGCATCCATCGCACTTTCGGGACAGATATACTAACGCCCCTGCTGGGAATTAATGCTGTGCTATTCTGAAGAACACAGCAAAGTTTTGCACCCTGCCCTATCCTACCATTTTCATAAATTAACACGAGTCGTGCGATAACCCAAGTTGTTTTTACCTCTGTTTTCTTGACTACAGAGGTAGACGACACTAAAAATTTTGTGCACCTCAGCGGTGTACAGAATTCAGAATACAATCTGTTGCCGAGATAAGCAAGTCTTATTGCTTTGCATGCATGTGGAGCGTACATGGCTTTCCGGAGCGCATTCGCAATTCCGCTAATTCACTTACTAGCGCCAGTGCATATATTTCTGCTTTTCACGGTTTATTTTTGTAGTGGGGGACAGTTAATTTTGTTACTGCTTTTCATGAAGCCGCAGAAACTCTTTTTCCCGAATCTTCAAGTACACCTTTGTGTCTGTCTGCGTTATTACATTGACAGGCAGGGGCGTGAGCATAAAATTATTCAAAACACGTTGAACTACTACTCCCCCTCGGCATTTTTTCGCTTTTGTAGTTATAGCAGACAGAACATGAAGCCTTATAACCTGCTTTCCTAACGTAAAGAGTAAAGCAGTGGATCAGAAATATTTTACTTCTAGGCGCACTAGAAGAGTTATTCCAGGCAATTAGGATTTTTTAAGACTAACACAGATGTCACGGTAATACACTTTATTCACTTTCTATGCATTATGATTTTCTACACGGGATGTAGAAACGAAAATTGGGGTTTTTAACTTTTGTTTTTCTTTGCGGTATAATAGTAGACTATGACAGAAGGGAAGCAGGGTTTTATTTTGCGAGTAGGATTGCAAAATAAAACCAATTTTAACACATGTGCCACATACTATTTTTTGGACAGCGCTCGAATTTGTAAAATATCAATAATAGTGTATTGATTTCTAAAACTAACATAGATCAGGTTTAGAACGTGTTCTTGAAACAAAGAAAATTACGTTAAAAATCTAATGTATTACACTCACATGAGTTTCTCTACTCTTGTACAAACTATTTTTACAAACTCTTATTCTCCATCTGTTTCATATTAATCGAGATAAACATTTGCAGAAACGATCTTTTGACATGCAAAGAGAATTACATTTTACACAGCGACCAGTTCTAAAAATATTTGACTATCGCTTAAGGCCTACTATGTTCCCCTTGTTTTGTATTTGCAAGGGCAATATAACCTCTTAATAGCTGGTTGCTATGTGAAGCACCGTTCTCTTTGCCACAGATTAATACTCTTTGTACATCCAAGACAAAAAATGAATAGCGAATTCCCATTTGAGAAAATAAGTATTGAAAAATTTAAGGGAATAACAAGCAATATCTCGAAAATGGTTCACGCAATAAAAAATGTATATGACATAAATTGTGTATTTTAACGCAATCTACATTGTTTTGTGTAGTAACATTTTGTCTATCTCTTATGGTTTACCAGTTATGCAAAAGTCGTTCACAAAGAAGAATACTTTTGGAGACATTTTTAGAAAATTCGAGATATACGTTTTATTTGTCATTAAAATATCTTAAACATGTAATATTTTAATAAAAATCGTTATAGACATTTTTGAGAAAATTAAAATTTTCGAAAAATGTTCCATGTAAAGGGTAATCTGGGGTGGGGGGATTATCTTGAAAACCTTCGTGTCGCATCTCGGGAAGATACTGAACCTAAATATCAAGTTTGGTGTTTATCCGACTTTTCGTTTCTGAGTTATGCTGTTCACAGACAGACAAATACACACACAGACACACACACGGACATGGTTCCAAAAATGCTTTTTTTCGATTCAGGGAGTCTCAAAACATATATTTCCGGTGAAATCTCGGTATCGAATTTTTGGGTGGAATACAATACTTCCCCTACTTACTATACGTAGTACAGAAAGTAAAAACCGAGATGTCAGATGTTTTGATGTTTTATTGATTCGCTAGTAGTCATTTTCAGTGAAATTATTTTAACCGTGTTTTGTCTTACACCAGGCAATGAAGCGATTAAATGCTATATCATATTGCTTTCTTGAATTTTTGGTTGTTATTCTTTCTGCTGCTTCTATAATTGCACTTGCATTTCAGTTTCTTCTGAGTTAAAAATTTCTGCCATTTAATCTTCATGTATGTTAAATAAATGAGTAGCGTTTTACAACAAAGAAAACTACCAATATAGCATATGGCTTAACTCTATAACGAATTGTGATAAATTGAAGTATGCCGATTTGTATTGTGAGCGACATGAGAAATTAATCGCATAAAAAACATAATGAAAGTAAACCCTAATAAAATCAAGTCTAATTATTAAAGAGGTGCAAATACAAAGGGTGCTAGTGCGATAATCTAAAGCTTCTAGCTCGTGTGCTCTGTATTAGAAGTGCTATTTTTAGGCCATCTAGTTTAAAAAGTATAATTTGCAATCATAACAAATTGAATACTAATTGTAGAAGTTTGAATTCCGCATGTTCACATTTTGTTTTACTTCGCTTGTAGCAATGGTAACAAATAAAAATACATTTTAACTGATCTTCAAAAACGTTTTGTATCTTGCAATTCACGAAGCATAATTCAGTAGTTACAGTTCAACGGGCGCAAAGGCGAGGATTTGGTTTAATGCCCCTTCTGGTAACTTTATTCGTAGATGGTACAATCAGATACAAATGACGGAGTTTCTCTGTAAAGTAAAGAACACCGGAGGTATCAAACATAAGTAGAGCTTACACTGGGAAACAGATCCTTATTTCCCCAGATAGTCTGGCTGCACTTAAGTCTAAGTAGTCATAAAATAACGTCAGGACTGGTTTTAAAATTTATGATTGACAGAAGTAATACTAAACTGTGATGATATGTTCATTATATAATACGGTGAGCCGGTTCATTTTTAACTCACATCACATCTGCGCTTACGTTTTTACTAACAAGCGCTTTCTCTCATCCTCAACTGAAGACCGACTGATCAATCACCGTATTACATAATGGTTTTAAACTGCCTAGACATGCTCACAAGTTTAGCAGAACATACTGAAGTTCAACTCATTTGGGTGCAGGGTCATAGTGGCAAAGCTGGAAATGAAAGAGCTGATGAACTTGCAAGACAAGGAGCAGCTTCATAATTTATTAGATCAGAGCCGGCTCTAGGAATATCTCGATGTTTGGTAAGAGAGACTATCAAGAACCGGTCCAAAGTAGAACATCATAAAACCTGGCTTAAAACTTCAGGAAACAAGCATGGTAAACTATTTATTAGAAAACCATATAAGAAAAGAACTGAGAGCCCACTTAAATGTAAAAACTTCAGCTGAGAACAATTATTGCATTTCTCACAGGAAAAATCATCTTAACACGATTGGCTTGCAGGAGATATATTGCTTTTGGGAAAATGTTTTTAGAACCAGAAGAATTTGAAACCATATCTGTTACGAGAATGTATTCCTTGGTAGAGGGTGAATTGGCTTTAAAACGATACACGTAGACAATAAGCTCAAGGCTGAAGTCTGTCCGCAGCAATGACGGAAGTCTGTATCGAACTAGACAAGGCAATACCGCATGTATCAGATGAGATGTGTGTGGGGGAGGGGCCCTCAAAATGGCTATCACTCTCACTTATAAAAAATTGAGGGGCAGATTAGTCGAGAACTAGCAAT
This sequence comes from Deroplatys truncata, assembly GCA_030765065.1. Taxonomy (NCBI): domain Eukaryota; kingdom Metazoa; phylum Arthropoda; class Insecta; order Mantodea; family Mantidae; genus Deroplatys; species Deroplatys truncata. Next base: position 116,586,074 of record CM060975.1, read on the forward strand.
TCCTGCAATGGTAGTGGAAAGTTAAGAAAACGTGCCACCGTTACTTGCAGATCTACCTGAATTGAGAAGGAGCATTACTGAACATATGATCAGTTACAGACCGAACGAGGTGGCATCGCAGTAATGTCTGCGAATCAATTTCGGGAGGTCCAGAGATCAAATCTCCGGGACCGACCAACCTGACCGAATAATTTTTTACTGTTTTCCTCTGTCACTAGATGAATGCTGGGTTGGATAAATTTGATCCCCGAAATTTCTTATCATCCCTTTTATCACTACATTTAATTTCCTTCTTCTTCACCGCCATACCAGGCATTGGCTGATCACTCATCCTGGATATGCTATGATCCAAAGCTTGCTTACTCCTCGACAGGCTACTGACAAGGCATTGACTGTTGTTTTGCGAGTTGATTGACGTTTAGTTTGTTCTATTTGTTCTAATAGATTTTAATTATCATAATTTAAAGATTTTGTGTTCACCATATGAATCTGACAAGAAAACATTTATTGGCTATGGCTTTTTACGATTTCAAGTTGCCATTAACACCTACACAATATGAAGGTAGGCTTAGAAATGCATTTGGCGAAGAAGCCCCATCTAAGGCAACAATTTATAATTGATGCCACAAATTCAAAAGAGATCGATTTTTTCTTTATGATGAATTTCGTTTAGGACATCCAAAAACTGTTGTTACTGATGAATATATTGCCGTTGTTTGGCATTGGTACGAGTCAAATAAAAAGATATTGCATCAACAGTTAGACGTAAAAAAACTTTGTTGATGGATTCCACATAAACCGACTCCCGATCAAAAACAACAATGCATTGATTGGTGCAGAAAAACTCTGGAAAAAATCCAAAGCAGCACTTCAAATTTGGTTGGGAATATCTTTACTGTGTTGACTCTTGGATTTATTGTTACGATTCTGAAGAAAAGTCAATCGGCTCAATGAGTATTTTCAAGAGGACCTAGGCCATAAAAAGTCTGAAGAATTCGCAGTGCTGTTAACAACATACTTGCTATTTTAGCGGCCCATATTGCTATTATAGCATTAGAAGATAGATGTACCGTTACTACCGATTAGTTCCCAAATGTATGTTTACCACAAAGTTTTGAAACAGTTCGTAAAAAACACCCAAAACGAAAAATGATGTCACATCATGACAAGTCATCGTCGTCTACTCGTACAGCAAAACTGAGTATCATCGGATGAGGCAGTGGAACATTATAAAAGACTGGTTTGAAGTGTCTCGGGATGGGTGGTGTAATCATGCTCGCGCACCTCATATCCTTGGGGTTCTCAATGGAGAAATCATACTGGCGTTTGCTATGGCTAAGCGCACACATAAAAACGAAGCTACACGGATATCTCTCCTTACATTAATGAATGTGACATTGTGACAGTACTTTTGGTCACTGATAAATATGATACAGTAATTTGTATCACAAATTATTTAAATGTAAAGAGTGATTATAGTGTGAATATGCATTATTATGTGACATTGATTTGAGATGTTTGTTGATTGTAATTATTGTTGGGAAGTAAGTTTATACTGCCTTACTGAAACTGACAATAATAGCATGCAATAATGCAGCGAGGGGGTGAGCTGTTTATCATTATTGGAAACGAGGAACTTACGTAATGTTGGCGCGTTTTCCTTTAGAATCTTCTGGAACATTTCCCTAGAGCATATGTATTCATAATTTTCATTGGATATTAAAATAGACGCTAATGTTGGCGCGTTTTATTAGCCAATTGCAGCTCAGTTATAATCTTTAGGCATATCGGGGTGTATGAGTATAAAAGAGCTAGGTTAGAGGTAGAGTCCGTCACTTCATCAAAATTCTTTGTACACTACACGCCTTCAGTCCTTCAGTTCGTCGAAAATATTTGTATGATACACGTCGCCTTCAGTCCAGCAGAAATATTACACGTCGGCTATCGATTCGCAAGTTACGCGTATAAGAGTTATGAAAAATCTCAAGTATGGTAAAGTTAATTATACAAAAGTTTGAAGTACGTGAATTAAAGGTGATCAGTAAGAAGTTGTTATAACAGTTTCAGTTTGGCGAGTGTCTAGATCAATGTGTAAATGTGATAGTGACTGTGTTTCGACAATAAAAGTGTAAAACAAATTCCTTCATCAGTGTTATCTTTGGATAAAACCTGTACACAACCTGTATAAAGAGAAGTGCTCGACCCAAAAAGATCATAGCTAGCCGGAGGACAGTGAAACAAAATTAAATAAAAATAAAAGTAACATTCTTTCAAACAAAAACTAATACTGCCGCAAATTGCTAACACCAGATGGAGCTACAAACCTAACAAAGAATCACGTCACAAAATGGCTTCACCACATGAAGTAAACACACATACACAAATAACATTATAAATTTACCATCGCAAATTGGCTCCCAAATGTGGGGCTCAATAAATAAATAAATATAACATAAATACCGCCGCAAATATTAAAATATAAACAACAGCCACAGTGGTAAATAACCCCGAAGTATGTATGACATTATGATATTGAAACGTTTATGAAGATAATATTATTAAGCATAATTGCTTTCTTATATTTTAATGTGTATGTTATCTTATAAGGTTATTACAAGTTTCGTTGAGGCTGTTGGAAGCTAGAATTGTGCACGCAGTTACGTTTTCAGAACGGGGTTGTAGGTATTAGTCGAAGCATACGAAGGACATGTCCTTGAGTGTTATTGTATTTTTAAACTAGGGGAGAGAAGGGAACTTTCCCCTGCAAATGAACGATGCTTCAGCAGCCGTTGCAGATACAAAAATTGGAAAGTTAGCCAAGTGATAGCTAGTAGCAAATAGCAGCTTTATAGGAAAATTTAAAGGGTTTCTGAAGAGGCAATATAGGCAATGATATTTAAATGTCCAGGTTTTTAAAATATTTGTGTGTAGGAAGTAGCGTACCCATAATAAAGTTAGTTCTTAAGTGTTCATCAGTCTGTGCAGATCGCAAGTGTATCTATTAGTGATAGGGGAGTGACATAACCGTAAATAGTGTAGAAAGCACAGAAATTATACTTTATTTGTAATGATATTAACACTGCGAATTCGCAGATAATATTTTTATGCACATGTTACTGTTACTGTTAAATAACGACAGCATCTATACGTGTACAAAAATCACAGGTTCAAGACCAAGTTTATATATTAGCAATACTGTGAAAAGTGATTAAGAATTGCTCGAGTGTGCATTAAAGATTGGGCATTCTTCAGAACTTCCTTCCTGTGTTTTAAATTATGTTACCAGATACATCTTCCTTACCCGTTTCCGTCCCTGCCAAGTTACACATGCTCAACCAATGTATAACTCAGCTAGCCAAGGCAATAATAGAACCCGAAACTAATAATTGTCTACAATAATAACTAATTAACTGTGCAACGTAAATAAACAATAAATTAGGCGCCAGATAACAACGCAGCAGCAAACCACAACAAGTTTCGAACCTCAACGTGGTATGTTAACAAAGAAATACCGCCACAAATTTTGGCCCCCGAACGTGAGGCTATCATCAACAGTAATACTACCACAATTTTTATCTACAAATGGGGAAAGTGATTGTCTACTGCTCCAGAGGTAAATTTTACGACGCAAATACGTAACACCAACGGATCGCCAAGGTTACATATCTGTGTTGTGTTGGGTTTGGATGTTACGAGATCGTCTAGGTGTATTATGGCAGCTTGATGGCACATTAAATAGCTAGCAGAATAAAGCTATCCTCGAAAGCATAATGCTTCCTTCTGTAAGAACTAGATATTCCGATGGAACAATAGAATTCCAGCAGGATAACCACCCTGTCCGCACAAGTCAGCAAGGTACAAACTGGTTCTAGCAAAGGTAAGATATCACAGTGATTGAAGTAGGAGTGGTATTGTAGTTCAACTGTTGGGGAGCCGAACTTGAAGTAGTTGCAACTGCACGTATGGTAAAAAGTTTCCGGTAGCCTTTGCCCCAAATGCTTAAAAGAATATTAACTTTGTAAGTTTGACTGTTTCTTTAAATATTATATATTTATGTTTGCCTCGGCTGCGTCAGTATTTATATTGTTTTTAGAGACATGAATGTCTTAGCAGGGAGTGGTGCGGCTGAAGAATGTAGGCCTACACAGATTGTAATTTTACTTCACTCCTTTTATTAATGCTTGACACTATTTAAATAACACTTCACTGATATAGAGAGAGAGCTATGAGATTTTTTTATTAATTACTTGCACATTTTAACACGTAAACTATTTTTGTCTCACACAAAATACGTATTAAATTTCTCGAGGATGCATCTAGCGTCCGGTTAGGAACGCTGTCTATAAGCAACTGGCAACTGAATTTGTAAATTTGGCTCCATTTTAGTTTCTGATTGGCTAATCCTAGTCCAATAGAATACCTTCATTTAGCTAAAGCTTTTTCTGTTTGTTGATTGGCTATTTTATAAACTGTCACAAAAATTACATTCTTGTTGCTCCAAGAATTACCAGTATCATTTAAACTGTCTAATTCATTATTGCCTCAAGGTTACCTCATTGTTAGCAAGTTTTAACCTATTTTTCTAACAGCTCCTACATTATCAAATTACGTAATACATTCACATAACATTATTGAACATGTATAATAATATAAACATATATAATGACTGTAATATACACTTTTATATATATTGTTACATACACATATTACTTTAAGGCGGGCTGTTATTATATTTTATATTATATAATTTGACTGAAATCATTTAAGTGTTAAAAATACTGCCTCATGATTGATTATCCTCCTTGCTCATCAGATTCCATTCCTCTTGAAAATGTGTGGACAGAGATGAATAAAGTTTTAAGGTTATATTGGCCTGCAAGATAATGCAAGAAAAGAGGTTTTGTGGAATCATGTACAGGATGCTTGGGAGGAAGTATCCTCTGGAGGTATCTGATATTATCCATGTCCCATTGAAAGAGGGCAGTAATAGAAACAGAACGTTTACATACCAAAAATTAAGTTAATTCCTATTTTTATTTGCTTGCTTTTTTATCTAGGAATATAATATTTGCCTATTTCATACTTAGTTTGAAAATGAAAAGGAGTGTTTAGGGTTTTTATGTGTGAGCATGAATCACATAAGCCTTAGCAAATGTAAATTATATTATAATGTAGCAATAAACACTGTGTTTATGTGCACAAAGCGTTAACAACGGCTGCGGATACGAATTTTGGTAGGCCTCGTTGCTAATTACTTTCTTATAACGAATCGGTTGTCAGCGCATATTCAGTATCTGGGACTCAGTATGAAAGGTGACAATAGAATGAAGCTAAAGGTATGCGTCCCGAGGCACCATTGTTAACCGGCCGCGGAAACAATTTGAACTTCGACAAATATACGCTTTGAGAGTCTGTTCATTTTTTTTTTTGTTTTTTTGTTTTTGTCTTAGGCTGTACATATGATTAGCATTAAACAACTGAGTAATTTTTATTCTAATTCTGCAGATATACAAGTATGTAGTGGGGTTTCTAAAACCCAAAAGAGTTTAGTACTCCTTATGTAAGAAAGTTATGCTGTGGGTTGCAATCAAGATTAGCAGTGTGTGCTAAATAAATAATATACATAGAAAGAGAAAATTCTGTTCAGTGTAGCATCAGAAACTACTCAAAGGTATTTAACAACGGAGCAGACTATTTTTCTTCGTGACTACATACTACATTCATTTCTTAAATTTCTGACCTCAGTATGGCAAATCTTTATATTTACCGGTTTCGCCCTATTTCGTTGAATATTGACATCAGAGGTTTCCGTAAACATTTCACTTCTGGAAAAGGTGGAGCTATTATTAAATAACTAGCAGTCCAAACGGAAGGTACAAAGCCTGAATATTTCCTCTAATGTGATTTATAACAAAAAATTACTCCCTTTTCAAACGATTCCTTCCCCCCGAAAGATACTTTCTTTCAGGCTATAAAATACTTCCGCAAATGAGAGGTCTATTGGGGAGAAGGAAGGTTATAGAAATCAGAAATATCCTCCGATATTCATACAAATTTCCGTGAATATCAAGGATGATCTTCCGTTATTACTTTTTCAAAAAGTCTTACGGTATGACATGTTTAAAGATTAAAGGGGAGGGTCCACCGCAAGTCTCATAGATAATTGTAAAATGATTTCATAAACAATACGGGGGTAAATTGAATTTATTCAACTATTGTTGGAAGTATTATTACAATTCAGAACTCATTTCAAAAGCTATTTTAACAAAAGTTGTTAAAACGCGTGTTCCCACTTCAGGGAAAAAAACGATTTTATAGAAATGCGTGTATGAAATCTAGTGGAAAATATCTAGTTAAAAATCGCGATAATATTTAAAATGTTACTCCTAACTCCTTAATTAATATCCTGTATTTTGTTTCAAATTTCAAAGCATTTCTTACTCAAAATACTACTTAAACTGTTAAATACACTGCTGTTAATTAAAATAAATAGAAAAATGGGGTAAACCATTGAGGATAAACGGTAGAGGAAGTTATCTTTTTAAATGCATAGTGTTAATCAAAATACACCTTGTTATATTAAGTTATAGTAAAACAAAATATGCTTATTGACCAATTTCCCTTCCAAGCGCATCATGCGTTTAAAACATTTTCTTCTTCACAATGGAGCTCTGAAAGCAAATCTGATGTATTACATCCACATGCCTTTCTCCACCCTCAATCGCGTATTAGCGGATATACAAATTATTCTTACGAAAGTTTATTTTTCTATCTACTTCATTTTAATCGAGATAAACCTTTCCGGAAATAGCTACGTTACACATTTCGTTATAAAATACAAGGAGAATAGGAGATAGTCAAATGTTTTAGAACTGGATGTTATATGCTGACCCCAATATTCCATATTGTTTCCATGCAATCGCGAGAAACGATTGAAAATCGACGGGACTTGAAAAGAATGACAAAGTATTTAACAAATCGAACCATTAATAACAGATACCTCAGAAATTGAGATGCCACAAAAAGAGTTATTTGAAATAAAGGGTGTGTTTACACTTTTTGGGTAATACGTTTTGGTCTACCACTTAAGGTTTACCAGTTATACAAAATTAAAGAAAATTCTTTGCGAATGAAGAGGACTTCACAGGCTATTTCCAGAAAATTCCAGATAAGCATTTTACTTGTCATGTAAGTATATTTAATATATGGTACTTTAATGAACATTTTTATAAAATAAAAAATTTCGAAAAATGTTCCAAGTGAAGGGTTATTTGGATGGAAGGATTTTATTGAAAATCTTCGTGTCGCATTTTTGGAAAGTGCTGTACCTAAATACCAAGTTTTGTAGTTCTCCAACTTTTCGTTTTTGGATAATGCTATTCACAGATACACAGAGAGAGAGCGAGATCTTTTTCTAAGGGTGCTTTTTTGGATTCAGGAGGTCTCAAAACATACCTACATTTACGGTGAAATCTCTATAACGTATTTTTGGGGTAGAATGCAATACATTCTCTACCTATCATGTAGGTGCGTGGTAGAGAAAGTAACAATATCGGCATTTATTTTTCTGGAACGGATATATTGATATTTGATAATAGCCTTATAAATAATCAATTACCATAAGCATAAATACTTCCCTAAAATTTATTTTTTACGAACATTTTCAATTTACCACGATCGTATTCAGTCACATTAAAACGCATATAAGAAGTTCTTCAAATTAACTAAAGGACTGCATTAGGAACTGCCACAGAGGTATAAAGCAGGGTAGAAGCTCCATGCATTAACAAAATTGAAGACATGCAGACATCCGCGACGTAAAAACAGAGTACCTATATGAAGTCTTGAATGCACATGATACAGTGGATCTAAGTGAATTAAATGGGTGAAAGCATTGCAGCAATCTTATAAAGGAAAAAGCAATAAGTAGGAAACAAAGGTTTTTGTTTCTGTGAGGAACAGAGAAGGGAAAGTTATTACGAGTTTGCCAAGAGAAATGAAGGAGAAGTCATATTGCGTCAGGTGATCAGTCACAGAAAGCTGCTGTGTGTAATGTCCTGAACAACTGCTGAAATTCTACAAGTAACCGTCTGCCTTCACTTGAACAAACAAATGAAAATGAAGAATCTGCAAGAGACCATAACAAACGTTGCGTTCGAGACCAAGGTAAAAACTCGTGAACTATTTTTATTTGCTCTACCACGTACATAGGTAGAAAAATTATTGCATTCCATCAAAAAATTCGATATCGAGATTTCACCGGAAATACTGTTTTGAGGCCCCCTGATCCCAAATATAGCCTTTTTGGAAACATCTCAGTGTATGCGTGTGTGTGTATTGTGTGTTTGTGTCTGTGAACAGCATAACTCGAACAATATTATACAAAATTCCTTCCGAATATAGAGGTCTTCACAGGCTATTTCCAGAAAATTTAAGATATACATTTTATGTGTCATGTAAATACCTTTAATATATGGTATTTTAATCAAAATGTTAGAAGTATTTTTAGAAAATAAATATTTCGAAAAATATTCCATGCAAAGGGTAGTTAGGGTGGGGGATTTTCTTAAAAACCTTTGTGTCGCGTCTTTGGAAGGTACTAAATCTCATATATACCCAGTCTGGTAATTATCCGAATTTTCGTGTATAAGTTATGGTGTTCACCATACATAAGACACACACACACACACACACACACACACACACACACACAAACGGGCCTTCTTCTAAAATATGTTTTTGGTTTCAGCAGGCTTCAAAATATATATTTCCGGTGGAATCTTGATATCGAATTTTTGGACGGAATGCAATACCTTGTCTACGTACCATGTACGTGTCAGAAAAAGTAAAAATAGTTCCATTTACATAACTTTCTCTACCCACTATGGTTTATTTCTACATATTTTTCACAAATTATTCTTATAAGCCTTCTTTTCCTTTTACTTCATGCTATTCAAGACAAATATTTGCAGAAATATAATTATTACAAATTTCGATGTAGGTAAAGGATAATACAGGAGGCTAAATCAATAGTCAAATCTTTAAAAAGTGGTCGCTAAATTCTATCTTTGTATGAATTCGCGAGAAACAAATGAAAGTCAACTCAGAATTTAAAAATATATGAAGTAATAGAAAACTCAAACTAATAACGAATATCTCCTAAATGGTTAATGTGACAAAATTTTACTTCACAGACTACGTACTTAATGACTTCTATATTTTTAGTGTAATAATATAAGTTTTTGTTTAGTACAATTTAAATACTTAATAGCAGAATTAAGGATAAGGTGGCGCGGTAGCCGAATGGTTACACCGTTCTCCTCCCAACAAGGCTACGCGGGTTCGATCCCAGGGACTCGCATGTGGAATTTGTGGTGGACGAAGCGGCCTCTGGGCGGGTTTTCTCCGAGTCTCCGGTGCCCCCCCCCGTTCATTCCAATTTCACCAACATCTTTCCTTTCAATCATTTCGCCTTCATTTCATATCATCTACTTCCCTTACTTTCATACTTGTGTAGGATCTCGCGTTCCGGGTTCTTCTTCTCTGCTCATGTTCGTCTACTCCTCTACAGGCCTCTGACCCTAGGCACGGTTTTAAGTCCTGCGGGCGGAAGCCCTACATACGAGGAGGGTAAGCCGTCTAAGTAAGCAAATAAATTAAGGATGATGAACGGGACTAATTTAAAGAACGAAGTTTATTGAGATGCAATATCCAATTGTCTGTCATAAATACTTTTAATTCAAATTATATATAAACACTTTCATATTTTAAACTAGTATTAATTTATTTGGGTGTAGAATACCTTCGCCTACTCACCCCCCTTGCCCGCTCTCGCTAACTCTCTTTCTGGGGTTCACAAAGCATGGTTTAGAGAACCACTGAACCTTCAACTCCAAAATGCGGAAGTCGGAAAGAGTATTGAAAGCTGGAATCTACTTCTAAGGTCAATGCAAGGACTATGAAATTGTCCATAAACAAACCAGCGTGCAATTTGAAGTTCTTGGAATGAAACACCCCCTTAACGAGGGGTGCGGTAATGAGTGTTTTACGTGCCTTCTTTCCTTCATCTCTCGTGAGATATTGATACATTATGATAATTAATGTGTAGGACAAGGTTGGAAAAGCACTGCTTCGGGACAGCAGCCTGGCTCCAGGTGATTAGCATGGGACTTAACTTCCCGAAATTTGCGCTTGAATACCGCCACATTCATAGCGACAGCACAGAATTACGTAAAAGAATACTAATATTGTCACAAGGACAAGAGCTAAAACACCTGGAGGATACAACTGCAGTCTTGGCAAGGCCATCTGCAGCCACATTTTCTGGCAGGCCGAAGTATCCTGAGGCCCATATGAAGGAAACGCTGATGTCAGCATCTGCGAGCGAGCAAAGGAAACTCCAATTCCAATGGAAGAGGACAAATGAATGATAACGGAAAGGTGAAGCAATTTTGTAGCTGGTTACCTGGCACGAACCGGGTCGTATAGACCATAGTGTGTAACGTGTGGAGTGAATATTAATCAGCTAATTTACAATGCTTTTGATTTCCTTGTAATGGCTACTATTCTAAACGATGTCGTGGTGGAAACGTTATCGGCACATCTAGGATCTAATGTTTCTCACTGCTCAAGCTTCTTATTTTTACATAACAGGAAGTTATTCTTGTAACGTAAACTGGCGTTCATCCTTACATTTTTGTGTGTGTTTTAGATAAAACTCATACGTTTTAGGAATAACATAGGGGAGGGAAAGATAAGGTAAGGTTGGAATGAAACGAATGGTGTGGATGGTATACGCTACCGCTATTGCACTCAAGGATTGTCGGTGTAGAAATACTCTTTGTCCTGCAGAGCTCATGACAGGGCTGAAGTAAGCACCTGGAGAAAGGCATACGCAGGAACCAGCCTGCCTGCCACTGAAGACGATCCAGGGTGAGGGTCTTAAATCTGTTAAGGGTCAAGATTGCTGTTTTATTAACATTAGTTTATGTGGCCCCTGGTGATCCGGGTCTGAGTGATCTTGATGGGGTATTTTCCTTAAGAGGAATGCCATTTTCTCAAAGGTGGCTGAGCTTTGGTGAACGTAGCTCTTTGACTACTAAGCTATGCTTGTATCGGCGTTGAAAGTGGAAGAAGCCAGTGTGGTTGGCAAAGCTATGCTGATGCTACTGATAATCACGATGTATTCTTTGAGCAGCTAATATGCTAGAGACTGAGTTTTCTATTACATCAGTCTGAGGGAAATTTCGAATTAATGTTGAAGATTGCAAGGATGTGCAGGTAGTTCTGCCAGCCTACCCTGAGGGTGCACGTAACTAGTGGTGAAGCAAGCAAGTGAACTTGGAATTGCTTTTCAAGACACTATTCTTTTTTTATAGGGGAGACCCCACACACGGGGTGACAGTCATGTTCAGAGTCTGCATCGTCCCCCATCCACATGCAGACAAAGGGGGAGGTGTTAATAGTAGAGAACGTGCAAAAACATGCATAGAAAATTAAAAATGAAGAGGAAAAGATCGGGTTCCGCATAAGCAACGTTGTTAGCCTTAGTGAATCTACTCATGCTGACATCAAGGCATACGAGCGTGTCTGGATGATGTACCCGGCGGCAATCTTGACATGGCCTCACTGATGCCCGAGTGTTAGAAGCGCGCAAAGAGCAGTGGTTAAGGCCGAGCAATGCATTTAAGTATGTGCGCAATGACGTGGTGGGTTACTAACATGCATGACCAAAGCTGGATGGTGAGACGGGACGTTACCGTCACGTATAACTAAGTTCCGGTGTCTTAACTAAGCTAGACAGGAACTGGAACACTCTGAGTTACGTCAGGAGCCAGCTGAAGTCATCCATCCCGTATCCTAACGTCATTGTTGGGGATAATACCGTTCTCACATGTCACTACATGGGATATAAACGTCAGAGTGAACGCGTGAATTGTGGAAGGTGGACGTTAACAGCTCCGTTATTTCACCTCTCTTTTTCCGAGTTCTGCACACTAAGCTAACTTAAAATCAGACGCGAAAACTTACCTAAGTTAAATATGAGCTGCAAATTTCCTAGCGTTGTGAATAATCGGGCTTTCAGCCAGGTGTAAAGTTAGAAACAAAATTTTTCTATCTTCAGAAATTAAATTTACTTTTATTTATGAACGCTCTTAACTACTGTGGCCCTTAGCGTCCCATTCTATATTGGGTGTGAAAGACCGAACATTTTGCTCAGAGGTCTCTTTATCAGGCTTGAGGTTATTTTACGTGCCGTAAATCTACAATACGTTTCCCAACCTCAGGGTAACGGAATGATGTAAATTAGGAGTCCTACAGATTTATACAGAATTTATACTAATTTGCATCATTCAGCTACCATTGAAATGGGAACGATATAAGTTCCCGAAACGTTGTTTCTAAACAACTTTACACCTGGATGTAAGAAAGCTTACAATATTGCCGTAGATATCTCACCGTGATGTTGAATATCATCACCCATGTTGAAAAACGTGACTGATATTAAACCCAATAAAGAACATTAGTGACTTGATTGGTTAAGTTGGAATGTTAATGCACAAAGGATTATTTATGCCACATTTGCATTGTGTTGTTCGTATAATATAATTTAGGAAACTGTCGCGGTATCGTTCGTGTCATCTTATTTGCTGAGCGCCTGTTATTGTTTTACTATTTTTAATTTTGAGTTCTTTGTCCTCCGGCTAGCTATTATTACCCAGTCGAGCAAATCTCTTGAACAGGGTGTGTAAACGGAAAGGAGTTGTTACTAAAATATAACACTGATAAAAGAATTTGTTTTTACACTTTTATTGCCGTCACTCTTTATTCATTTCACACAATTACTCTTGATACACACCCGACTGAAACTGTTGTATTTTCGAATGTAACTATTCTCACTTATTTGCCGCACATTATTAATTCGCGTATTTCACATCTTTTAACTAACTTTACGACGCGAGAGATTCTGTAGAACTGCGCGACGTGTAACCCGTGAATGATTCTCTTAAACTGCGCGACGTTTGCCTTGTGAATTATTCTGTAGAACTGTGCGACGTTTAACCCGTGTATGATTCTGTTGAACTGGGCGACGTGTAACCGTGGATGATTCTGTTGAACTGAGCAATACTTGTCTCTGGCTTTAGCTTTTTATGCTCCCTCACCCCGATATGCCTAAACATTAAAACAGAGCTGCTATTGGTTAATAAAGCGCGCCAACATTAGCGTCTATTTTTATATCTAATCAAAATTACGAATACATATGCTCTAGGGAAAATATTCCCTCCATTTGTACAGAAAAGCGCGCTACTCTGACGTCATTTGTTTGTCTCTTCTTAATTGATAAACAACTCATCCCCTCGTTTCATTGTTACCCGCTCCTATTGTCAGTTTCAGTGAGCCGTGTAAACTTATTTCCTAACAATGCTTATAATTAACAAACATCTCAAATCATTGTCATACAATAATGCTAATTTACACTACAATCACTCTGGCATTCACAGTGTTGTGATATAAAATACTGCCTCAAAAGCTAGTGTGTAAATCCACTCTTATTTTTATACAAGATTGTGCATGTACAAATTATATATGTTTTCAACATATATTTAACGCACTTCATCTATCATAAGATCAGATAGGGAGACCTAGTGGTGTGTAAGTGTAACCGTGAGCACTCGAACGTATCGATATGTGCCTGTGTTACACACATTTCTGCCTGGACTAATCAGAATTTTAATCTGTATTGCAATATTTTCGCGTCATTATCGATATGTATGAACGTTCCATTAACTGAACACCTACAAGTCGCACACAGAACCTATGAATTCCATTATTGATGCTAATTGGTTTCATTATGTTTCAGCTAAACAGATATGAATGTATTATAGGCAACCCATAAAACCGTTTCACACAAATGCTCTTTGTCTTCTATTAGAAAAGTGTAATTTAATTTGCATTGATGGGGACAGAATTCTGTTGAATAATTGGTCATAAATCGCTTCGATGAGCAAGCTATTACACTCGTGCTATCGGAAACAATTCACCAAACGTGGGATGCTTCTTTATTTTGCTCTTTTGTTTATGTATTAGTTCCGTTTATTTTAGTTGTCCCAGGGGCAACAGCTGTATCACCCGGAAAATTCCATAAATAAGGCAGCAACATCAACTGCTTCTTTGGTCGAAAACCTGACGGATATAGTTAGTAAACTTTTCCAGGTAAACTGAAGCAACAAATACGAGCAAAACGGCTTGGAGGTTGAATTCTAATTGCATACATAACAATTACCATGCATTAAGTGTAATAAAATGCATGGAGTTCATTCAAAAATGCCTTTAATAAGGTACCAAATCCTGCAAATACTACAGTAGAAGAGGTCAAAATTCTATGTTCTTTCCGAATTAAGTCACAGGACACTAGATCGTGGGATTCCCTTCTATTACACATTTCGTCAGGACACAAAGAGAACAATGATAGTTAAATGTTTAAGAACTGGACTCGAAATTCCATACTGTTTACTATGGAATTCTATAATCGCAAAAACCAACTGAAAATAGATGGGACTTAACAATAATGACAAATGTATTGTACAAATCAACCATTAATAACGGATGTCTCGGAAATGGCTTATGCCACAAAAAAGCTATTTAAAACAAATTGTGTATTTAAAGTGATGTGCATTTTTTGTTAAGTAGATTTTCCTCTATCGCTTAACCTTTACCGGTTATACACGATTAAACAAAATTCCTTCTGAATAAAGAGGGCTTCACAGGCTATTACCAGAAAACTCAAAATATACATTTTATTTGTCACATAAACATCTTTAATATATGGTATTTTAATCGAAATTGTTTGTCATTTTTAGAAAATCAAAAGATGTTCCATGTAAAGAGCAGTTTGGGATGGAGGATGTGTTTTAAAATCTTCGTGTCGTATCTTTGGAAGGTACTGAACATAAATACCAAGTTTGGTATTCATCCAACTTTTCGTTTTTGAGTTATGTTCACCGACACACGCACACACAGAGAGACGGACCTTTCTCTGAAAGTGCTGTTTATATTCAGGGGTCCAAAGCGTGTATTTGCAGCGAAATCTCGGTATCGAATTTTTGGGTGGAATACAATACCTTCTCTACCTACTGTGTACGTGGTAGAGAAAGTAAAAAGGGAGTTTTTGTTCCATTGGGAACCTAATAAAAACTTTGTACAGTGGGCTTGGCTTACCTTATCCTGTTGATAAAGCTGCTACGCTATAGAACATGTAATAAATAATTTAGTACAGAAAGGCCGTTGTCTAACTTCATAAATTCAGATGAAGATCATTTATAACATAAGTAACAAAATTAATTTAATATTATGTTAGGTATACAAACAAAAGAAGATGACAGCAACATTAGAAACTTTTATTTCACAAGCGAGATATCAACTGCAATTTAAGTTATACTTCTGAAACTGATAATATGTAATAGGAGCTATATAACTGCAAATAATATTGCAGTGTAGGGTGTTATGTATGTGAAGGAAGAAGAATTAATCCACTAATTTTAAAGGAACGTTATATATGTTGCAGATGGTGCAAAATTCCTAACGTAACGTATGTATGAGTGCGGCTATGTATGTATACTGGAGAGAGAGTGCAGACGAGATATTGTTGCTACGAATAAAGGGTATGTTTTGAATTTTCTGTAAACAGCCTGCCAGGACACTTGATTCACGTTCGTGTTTATAAACTCAGAAACCATAAACTCAAAAAAGAAGAATAACTGTTTAGAGAAAAAGTGTAGAAGTTCATTCAAACATTCAACGTTGCCTCATAGAATTAACCTTTTCGAAATATCCACTGTCATGCATTTAATTTTTAACACATTAAAGTTTAATTTAGTGTGGCATCTATTTAAATGTTTGAAAAACTGAATTTTCTGTTTGTTTTTATGCATTTTTGTTTCTATAAACACGGCAATTGTCAAACAGGTGACCATAGCTTTAAAACTATGAAGTAAATAAGTTCATGGTTAAAAAAATTATAGAAAAATAATTTTTATATGAATAGTGTAGTTCAGGTAGTTTGACTTAAATGGATAGAGAAACGTCTATGTTAAACATTAGATTTTATTTATGCACTACGTACATTTTCTCTGAAGATACATATTCCATAGAGTTTGCTGTGGTATTATTGGATTGGATTCGTTGGTACGGGTTAAAACACGTTGGGTGCTATTTGGTGTGGTATTGTTGGGTTGCTGAGTTAGTTGTGGGTGCGGGGACATGTGTTTTGGTTTAGGTTCTTATCTCCTCATGAGTTCGTTCCCCTTTCAGTGATGAACAGGATGTTGGACCGGGGAAGGATTCTTATATCAGGTTTGCAAGCAAAGAAGATGCAGGCAGCCAGTAGACGACCTTCGGTTGGTGGTCCTTTATTCTCGTGGTGACACACTTTCCCTCCGTCCCACAGGCAAGACACAAACCAATTGCTACAGTTGTGATAATTTCTTGAGTCACTGTCACCTATACTACGTCCCGATAATGAATTGTCGCTCCTCGCTATAAGACGCCAATTTGTATAATTATTACTTACTCTCTTGCACGGTGCTATACGTGAAGTTTGGTAATGTAGCCTTGTTGACCACTACGTCGGAAATGTAACACTTAGCGTTTTAACACAATACCGGTCGGAACGAGAGTGTTCCCTCGTCTTCGCAGCTCCTATCTCGTTCTGTCTAGGATCGTTTCACGCCCATTTTCTAGGCGACTTGGTTTGGTCCCCTAAGCACGTGACTTATCACGTCGATTATTTGCTGCTTTCTTTTCCACGCTTAATTTTTATTTGCGGTTTCCTACCAAGACTAATACGAATTGCTATTTTAAATTTCGGGAATATTTCATGGCTTGTCGCTCATTTCTAGCGTTGGTTTTTCCGCTCTAGTGAATTCGGAGACCGATTAAGCAAGTACGTCTTGGTGCCTCTAAGTCGCGTCGGAATGTTCTGTCTTTGTTCAGAAAGCCACATGTTCAGCAGAATTCTAAAAGTCAGAAGACCTTTCCGGTGTGTCTCGTTATAGCCTCCGGCACTTTTAACAACTACTTGTTCCTGGTCTACCCTTCCACAAACTTTAGCTCTTTTGAAATTTCATTCCTTATGCTACAAGTATGATTAATTTTATGTGTATTTATTCTATTTATGTATTAATTATATTTATTATATATGTATATATATAAGTAATTATCAGGCGCGTGCTTCTGCTTCAAGTTCAAAATGTTACAGTTGATAAAAGCTTCGATACCCTCTTTTTTCAACTGTCATTTTTTTTTCTTAAAGAGCTACTGAACATAAATACGCACAAGGAAGTAGTGAGGATTATGCTAAATTCTCACCTCTGAGCTATGTTTTGATCCTGACTCGGGCCTGTGTTGCGCCCAGCGCTCTAAATAGCAATGTGCGAATTCGTAGATGATCCCTGTGAAAACCAAAGCTAATAAAAGTGTCCTTAGTAAGTTATATTCGCGTCATTTTGATTTCTCAACTACTTGAAAGGGAATGTTGAAAAAAACAAAGAAAAACTTTACTAATTTATGTACTGACCATGAATTAGCAATTCTCTACGTATTCAGGATTTTCTTGAAGTTTTTGTTATTTTCAAGCTGTTGCACATTTTATTTTGAAATTTATTACAATTTCAATTGATTATTGTGATATTTAAGGAGAATAGGTATTTGTTTTAGGTTTTACTGAACCCAAAAAATGCTGTTTTAGAAAAATATATAACCCGAAACTAAACGTGGAATACATATCAAATTTTATACTTGGGTTTGAAATCCGTTAAGTAAGCCAGGCGAAGAAATTCAAGAACATTCCACATATCACGAGGTAGTTTTATATGAAAAATAAGTTTGTTCATTTTCTCCAAGGCTGCTCTAAAATATTGAATTTGAAATATTCTTATGAAGGGTAAATCATACACCTTGTCAACATGCTCCAGCGACCCTAACAACCCGATTCTTGTACTGTTGCTCCCTTGCATAAAAATTGACATTAAGAATAGGCGCTGAAGGCTTCATTTTCAGTTGTTCCTGTTTAGTTTTGTGTACTCTCATGTTAAATAGAAATTCCAAAATAATAATCATTGAAATATTAAATTTAATTAAAATTTCTTAGCGTGCAACAGAGCTTCGCGGCGGTATGTGTGACTCGCATTCGGAAGGTTTCGGATTCAATACCCAATGTGTCGGCCACTCTGACCTTAGGTTCCTTCCGCAATTTTCCCTGGTAGGCAAATGCTGGAATGGATTATATGATATAATAGTTGAGACTGTACAATATTTCCAAAACTAAGCATTGTAGAAAGAAGTGTCATTAATAAAGGTTGCTTGATATTATGGGGGAAAGTAAATACCATTAGTCGTGTTTTGTTTGGAGGAAGTTATGAATGCTGTTGCCTCGTTAGAAAATGGTTCATAAAAAGCTGTTTGTTTTGTAATGAGGAATAAGGGAACAAAATAAAAAATGTTGGTTGCAATTACGAAACATAACTTGATCCTCAATTAATGACCATCCATAGATGGTCCATCCATTCATTGCGCTCACAGCCATTCAGAATTTTCGTTGTTATTTATATTGTGTAAGAACAATTGCAAAGTGCTTTATACAAATGTTGTTTAGTTTTTTATAAAGGGTGAGAAAACAGCATAAAAAAGGTAGGTTCCCATTTTAAAAAATATTAAATTGACGCTAACATGACCATCACAACTTCCTTCAAATAAAACACGACTAATGGAATTTACTTTGCCCCATAATATCGAGCAACTTGTATTAAAAACATTTCTTTCTACAACACTTAGTTTTGAAGATATTGTTCATTCTCAACTTAAATGGTCCATCTTGTATAATGACGCAAATTTTCCTGTAATTTCATCTGATTATGTTTCAGGGTCGAAATCAGGCGAGTGGAAGGCGGGGACAAGCGTTTCGCAGTGGAGTTTACTTTGATAGATTGTCTGCCCTGGCTACGGTGTGTGACAAGTCCTCCGAGATTCTTCTACCTGGAGAGCGGCATACTGACGTGCGTAAAGTGTGGCCCATAATGCAACAGTTTCAACCACTTGCATTTTTCGAATATAATTCTAGCCACTAGATTGACGGGGTACTTTACCTCACCCAATGTAGGCCGAACTGTTGAAGGTTAACATTAGAATCTAAACTTTGTATTTTCGTGCTACACTACCGCTTTCTTAATATATGTTGTGTTTAAAGTTTAACGTCTTTTAACCTGGTAGGTCATATCGGTGATGAATTTATGTAAGGAGTGAAATGATGCTCAAATGAGCCCGGAGTCCACAGAGCTTAGTTACTCAACATCCGTCTTCTCTGGATAAGAAAACTTCCCGGAAAAACCATTAACCATGGAGCTTATGCTAACCAAGATTCCAACTTGGAACTTTTTGAAATTCTTAATGTCGTTTAGTAGCGGCAACAATATAACCTTCACGTCCATGTCGCTGATGAAAGCTCTCATATATGTAAATGTCATGGCTATCGTTCAGTTTAACAATACATGCAAATAATTCTTCACCACTTCCTCTAGAAGGCTGAATTATATTTTAGTTGATTTAGCCTTTCCTTGTGTACCAATCGTGGTGAAACTCATTCATAGAGGTGGTATCCTAACCACCAATCCATTCACATGATTATAAACATCGTTCATTGATAAGTTTCCATGCCCCTGAATTGTCCTTCAGACCAGGCACATAGAGAACTGATAGCGGCTGGGTGGTGTCAAAAACCGATACCCGAAGGTGGAAACCTTACGAAGAGAAACAGACTATGGCAATCTAGGGGAATGGGCCATGTCCCGCACAGGCCAGGATGTCGTCGTTTCTAATGCTCCCCATATGGCCTATGCCATTCGGGGTTACCTCATTTCACCATCTGAGGTTGAGGCACCAAGCGATAGGAATCTATTGCCTCCGATGCAGGGAATGAGAGGACCTACAGCTTTTACCGTGGGCTGCAAACCACGTTGGGCCTTAAGAATACTTCACATTAGCAAGTCACCAATGCGGACAGGAGTCGAACACGTTAGAATGTAATATCTGTAGACGTTAGGGTCCCCGCGTGCGGCCAAGTCTACCGCCTCGACTCTGGTCGCCTTCTGTGTCCTTTGCTTCACCTCTACCTCCTGGAGGCTTCCAGAAGCACAATAGGTGACTGTAGCTTAAGTGCCGAAATCCTCCTCCACTTCCTGATAACATAACCATGTGATTTAAGTAGCGATCTAAAATATTTTGTTAGAATTAGTGTAAGTATGTGTCTGAAAGGCTGTTTTGAAAAGATACACCGAAAATACCAGATAAGGCGCAGTGCAGATTGCAAGTATCTTTAAGCTAACCCCTAAGATTCATTTTTAAGTTTCCTAAATAAAATCGCGCTTCGTATTTCCTTTGATGAGAAAAGGCAATAAATAACTATAGATCCACTTAAACATTCAGATGTGTTGTTGGGTTTAAAACCAGTGTTACTGATCTCGGCTAAGAGAAGCTGGAGTATAATAATTTTGTTCTTTTAATTATCAAATTTATTTTCTCTAGGTTCATTCTCTGCAATAATAAATTAAAAAAATATTTACTGCGGGAAGCGCAAATATGTATGCATTTTTGTGTCATATACGGTTCTAACTGCCCTTTATTCGTTTGTTGTTTTCTTTTTGGCCTGTCTCCGGAAACATTCCCGATGCCAATTCTGTCAAAACAGAAAATAATAAAAAAAAACATAAAAATCGCCGGAATGTATTGACTTGTAATGGATCCACATTGAAACGGCTTCATTTAGACAGATTATTTATGGTTATTTCATAGCAACTAGAGCATGGGAAGGGGGCTCGCTCGACTTTGTTTTGTTTTACTGTTCGTTATTTTATTACCACGCGATGAAAGCCGCCGGGGCAGGGTTATACATGCGAAAGCGAAATCGGTTTTCTGTTTTCGTTTTTCCGGCACTCGCACGCGCGCACGAACACACGCACATACACACTGTCATCATCAGCGCTGCCAAGTTTTTGCCCTGGGACAAAAATGTAAAACGGGTAGCGGTTTCCAGGCTTCCTGCTGAGTTTCAGAGCCTTTTGCATCTTCGCAGTATAATAATATTATACTTCTTGCTACCTCGGATTGTCTGGGATGAAGGATCTAGAAGATGAAGAAAATACCAGCAAATTTCATCGCAGCTGGCGATTCCTAATGCTAATAAAAATAATTTTAGTCAGCTTGTAACAAAATACGGGATGTTTAAACTAGTATATTCTAATTACGCAGTGTTGTAACATACTATAAGAAATTATAACACTCCAGGACTACCAATTTTAATTTTCATGCAGCTTTAATGGTCATTAAATCTTTCTACAGTGATTCCACTTTAAAAATCTGATGTGTTACACTCACACGACTTTCTCTACTCTTGTACAAACTATTTTTACAAACGCTTATGCTTCATATGCTTCATATTAATCGAGATATCGAGATGTTAATCTTATTGCTAATTTTCTTGTAGATGCAAGGGGAATATGGTAGGTTTTAAGCGATAGTCAAATCTTTTAACCGCTGGTTGCTATGTGGCGCATTCCAATCTCTTTGCATGTCCAGGACATAAAATAAAAAAATCTGATGTGTTACACTCACATAACTTTCTCTACTCTTGTACAACCTAATTTTACAAACGCCTATTCTCCATATGCTTCATGTTAATCGAGATATCGAGATGTCAATCTTATTGGTAATTTTCTTGTAGATGCAAGGAAAATATGGTAGCTTTTAAGCGATAGTCAAATATTTTAGCGCTGGTTGCTATGTGACGCATTCCATTCTCTTTGGATGTCCAGGACATAAAAAAAATGAATAACGCATTTGAGAAAAGTATAAGTATTGGAAAATTTAAGGAAATAACAAGCAATATCTCGAAAACGGTTCACTCAACAAAAGAAATGTATATAACATAAGTTGTGTATTTTAACGCGATCTACATTTTTTGTGTAGTAAAATTTTGTCTATCTCTTATGGTTTACCAGTTATGCAAAAGTCGTTCACAATGAAGAATACTTTTGGAGACATTCCCAGAAAATTCGAGATATACATTTCATTTCTCATGACATTACCCTAAACATATGATATTTTCATCAAAATCGTTAGAGCCATTTTTGAGAAAATTAAAATTTTCGAAAAATCTTCCATGTAAAGGGTAGTCTGGGGTGGGGGGATTTTCTTGAAAACCTTCGTGTCGCATCTCTGGAAGATATTGAACCTAAATGCCAAGTTTGGTGCTTATCCGATTTTTGAGTTATGCTGTTCACAGACACACACACAGACATGTTTCCAAAAATGCTTTTTTTGGATTCAGGAGGTCTCAAAACGTGTATTTCCGGTGAAATCTCGGTATCGAATTTTTGGGTGGAATGCAATACTTCCCCTACTTACTATACGTAGTAGAGAAAGTAAAAAAATCTGATGTGTTACACTCACATGACTTTCTCTACTCTTGTACAATCTATTTTTACAAACGTCTATTCTCCATATGCTTCATATTAATCGAGATATCGAGATGTCAATCTTATTTGTAATTTTCTTGTAGATGCAAGGGGAATATGGTAGCTTTTAAGCGATAGTCAAATATTTTATCGCTGGTTGCTATGTGGCGCATTCCATTCTCTTTGCATGTCCAGGACATAAAAAAATGAATAACGAATTTGAGAAAAAGTATAAGTATTGGAAAATTTAAGGAAATAACAAGCAATATCTCGAAAACGGTTCACTCAACAAAAAAAATGTATATGATATAAGTTGTGTATTTTAACGCGATCTACATTTTTTGTGTAGTAAAATTTTGTCTTATCTCTTATGGTTTACCAGTTATGCAAAAGTCGTTCAAAATGAAGAATACTTTCGGAGACATTCCCAGAAATTTCGAGATATACATTTCATTTCTCATGACATTATCTTAAACATATGATATTTTGATAAAAATCGTTAGAGCCATTTTTGAGAAAATTAAAATTTTCGAAAAATGTTCCATGTAAAGGGTAGTCTGGGGTGGGGGGATTTTCTTGAAAATCTTCGTGTCGCATCTCTGGAAGATACTGAACGTAAATACCAAGTTTGGTGTTTATCCGACTGTTAGTTTTTGAGTTATGCTGTTCACACAGACACACAGACACTCACACACACACACACACACACACACACACACACACACACACACAGACACACACACGGACATGTTTCCAAAAATGCTTTTTTTGGATTCAGGAGGTCTCAAAACATGTATTTCCGGTGAAATCTCGGTATCGAATTTTTGGGTGGAATGCAATACTTCCCCTACTTACTATACGTAGTAGAGAAAGTAAAAATGAATAACGAATTTGAGAAAAAGTATAAGTATTGGAAAATTTAAGGGAATAACAAGCAATATCTCGAAAATGATTCGCTCAACAACAAAAATGCATATGACATAAATTGTGTATTTTAACGCGATCTACATTTTTTGTGTGGTAAAATTTTGTCTATCTCTTAAGGTTCATCAGTTATGCTAAAGTCGATCACAATGAAGAATACTTTTGGAGACATTTCCAAAAATTCGAGATATACATTTCATTTGTCATGAAAATATGATATTTTAATCAAAATCGTTAGAGCCATTTTCGAGAAAATTAAAATTTTCGAAAAATGTTCCATGTAAAAGGTAATTGGGTGGGGGGATTTTCTTGGAAACTTTCGTGTCCCATCTCTGGACGATATTGAACCTAAATACCAATTTTGGTGCTTATCTGACTGTTCGTTTCTGAGTTATGCTGTTCACAAGCACACACACGGACATGTTTCTAAAAATGCTTTTTTTGGATTCAGGGGGTCTCAAAACATGTATTTCCGGTGAAAACTCGGTATCCAATTTTTGTGTGGAATACAATACTTCCCCTACTTACTATACGTAGTGGAGAACGTATACATTTCTAACAGACGAATTAACTCAGAGAAAAATCGAATTATTAATATTCAGAAGAAACATGATATTAGAGCTTACGTGTTCTGGTATTATTTAGGACCGCTAATTTTATTAGTTTTGCAATTTTTGTGAAAACTGCATTTATTTTTAGAGCAGAAAGCAAATGTGGAAAACTGATAGTATTATCAGATGTAACTCAAAATAACTTTGAGTTATTGAGTGGAAACTCTCAGATAGTTTATGCATACCGATTACATTCTTAATACTAACTTTTTATTCCTTTATATGGATTAGGCCTTTAGATTTATAAATAGTACTTGCCGTGGTAATCTCGAAGGTTCCATCCTTTGCAAGTATTCCTTCCATTTACACTGGTGCAAACCGCACCAAAAAAAATCTTCGGCGGATTTTGTATCGTTTTCTGGGGTCTTTTGAGGAGTGTCCTTCACCTTACCTATCGCATAGCGTGATGGCTTGATAACACAGTTATAAGGGGGGAAAGAGGGAGGATTTTGTAGTAAATTATTGGATAAAAATATTTCAGGAAGTGGGAAAGACGGTCTGCATACTCGTCAGAAAGTGGGCACTTCCAGTCAAACATCCGCAGATGATGATATTCGTTTACTAGATGCAATTTACTCTTTTGTTATAATTAACTGACCATGTTTACAAACTATAGATGAATGTTTATATGTATATGGTTTACCGAATATGTCATACATATTGTATCAATAAAATTGGTTTATGTTTTGACTATAATCCTGTTGTATACTATGTACAGCAATATGTTAGTAAAGATGTATTAACCAATTGTAGTTTGAATTAGAGGGATAACGTGCTGCTTTATTTATTTATTATTTAGTTGAGTTTGCTTCTATGCAGCAACAAGCATTGATACCACTATGAGAATACAGTTCTGTTTATTTTTTTGTTATAAAGTATTGCTATGTATTTAATGAATACCATTCAAGCTTTAATTTGAAAATCTTCTCGCACTGCACATTCTACATTTCGCTAACCTAGACGCTCATCAAGTTTTCCCCTTAGCTTTTAACGCTTTCAAAGGCGTGTCCTGCACTAGCTGATAAGAGGTCTGTATGACAAACTGAATGCACTCACTCTACCTCTTTCCTTTTTAGCCAATACGATGGAGAGCGTAAACATATATTTCGTTTCTACGCCATTTTGTAACCTTTGTTGTGGTTATTGGTGCAACTATTTAGCAGAGGGACCGGCACATCCTTGCACCGTGACCTAAAGCAACCAGTGAAATGGCCATGGCTTCGCAAGGCCACGTACAACGATAAATAACGTGACATAGACGCGAGGTGCAGTGAGATTTTCTTTGGCGCTCTTTGTACCTTTTAATTTCTTCTGCAATATTTTCTTCCTCTAATTCTTCTTTTATATCTATATTCTGAAGTCGATCTTTCGTAGTTATTCCTAATAAGGACCTTAAACATCTCATTTTAGATGCCTCCAATCTTGATTTTTCCTTGCTTTTTATTACCTACGTTTCAATGTGCGTATTTTAACATGGGCTTAGATACTATCCTACACAGTCTCAATTTTCTACCTTCCTATCAGTTACTGATATTATTGCAGCCAAATATTTAAAGGTAGATATCTGCTCAATTATTTGTTCTCGAATTACAATCTTGACCCGAAAAGTTCTTTACCCATTAGGGCCACTGCCTTTGCCTTTACTCTCGAAATTTCTATATTGTATTCTTTTATTATCTCATTCAGATTAAACACTGATTTATGCGTGGACTAACTTTACGTATTATTAATTATGTGTGAAATTGTCTGGATTTAGCTGGATATACGTAAGCAATTAAGAGTCTGAATAGGTGAAGATGGGTCTATTACACGCTCTTCGACATCTACTCGGAGAAGAGAGAAAAAGCAGAGAGAATTATTAGAACAAAGGAAAACAAAATTTATACGATTTGCTGATATTAGCACGAGAAAACGCAAGTAAAATAATTGGAGAATGAGGAGAATTGAGAATGGTGATCATACATATAAGAGAAATGCAAACAATGAAAACAAAGTACTCTTGAAGGAAAAACAAGAATATGCTCTTGAAAATTCAAAATGAGGTAGTGGAAGAAGTGGACAGCCTTTGGTACACGGAGTGAACATAAATGTTATAAGGAAATCAAAAATAGAGAAAAAGAAACCTTTAACCTTTCAAAAAAGAACTAAGAGCGAGATTGGCGAAGTATGGCTCTAAATACTAACTTTTCTTAATTGTGTAACGCCCTTTTAGCTTCTTGGACACACCCCAAAAGTTACTATATGTTTGTTTTTAAACCGAGTCGGTAGATTACTGACAGATGGCCTTAGTTGCATAGTCTCCTTCCTGTACCACCTATTTTATTACTATTGACCACTTTTCGTTTAAAATGGAATATTAAAACTGTATTGCCATAAATTACTATTTGATACATTCAGGATCTCCTCGACTTTTTGTCATGTTTACATGCTCTACTATGTATAGTAAATAGGGGAAGTATTGCATTCCATCCAAAAATTCGATACTTACATTTCACTGGAAATGCATGTATTGAGGACTGCTGAATAAACAAAAACAAAATTTTTAGAAAAAGGTGTGTGTGTGTGTGTGTGTTTCCGTGAATAGCATAACTGAAAAACGAAAGCTCGGATAAACATAAAGAATAGTACTTGATTTCAATATCTTCCAAAGATACGACACGAAGGTTTTCAAGAAAATTCCCCATCCAAAACTACCGTTTACATGCAAGATTTTTCGAACCTTTTTATTTTCTAAAAATGGCTCTAACGATTTTGATTAAAATACCATATTTTAAAGATATTTTCATGACAAATGAAATTTATGTCTTGAAATTTCTGGGAATAGCCTCTGAAGTCCTCTTCATTCGGAAGGAATTTTATATGATCTTCTGTAACTGGAAAACGTGAAGCGATATACGAAAACGTACTACATAAAAAATTCAAATCTCTTTGCAAACACAGAATTTATTTCAAGTACGTTTTTTGTGGTATAAGCCATTTCTAAGATTTCCGTTATTAATGGTTCTAATTGTTCATTACTTAGTCATTCTTTTAAAGTTCCTGTCAACATTCAGTTGTTTCTCACGTTTGCATGGAAACAGTATGGAATTTTAAGGCCAGCTTTTAGCGTTCGACTATCACTGTTCCGTTTGTATCTGTAACGAAATGTGTAATGTGTAATTCCTGCAAAGGTTTATTTAGATAAAAATGTAGTAGATATAAATAAGTTTTAGTAAGTATACTTTGTACACGCGGAATAAGCGACAGAAGGTAGAGAAATCATGTGAATGTATCACATAACATTTTTAAGATATTGCATATTTTATTTTGAAATTTTCGAATTTTCATTTGATTACCATATTATTTAGCGAGAATATATGTTTTAAGGTCCCCTGAACCCAGAAATGCTGTTTTAGAAAAAAGAAATTTAAACGTTGAATAAATATAAAATTGTATACACGAGTTTGAAATCCTTTAAGGGAACCAGGCGATTTTCAAGAACCTTCCACATATCATGAGGTAGTTTTATATGATAAATAGCTTAATTCTTTATTTTTTCTAAAGTTATCCTAAAATATTTAATTTGTAATATTCATTTGATGCAGTAATTTGTATCACAAATTACTTAAATGTAAATAATGATTGTAATATGAATATGCATTTTTATGTGACATTGATTTCAGATGTTTATTAATTGTAATTATTATTTGGAAATAAGTTTATACGGCTTTACTGAAACTGTCAATAATAGCGCGCAATAATGCAGCGAGGGGGTGAGCTGTTTATCATTATTGGAAACGAGGAAGTTACGTAATGTTGGCGCGTTTTCGGTAGAAACTTCTGGAATGTTTCCTCCCTAAAGCATATGTATTCATAATTTTAATTGGATATTAAGATAGACGCTAATGTTGGCGCGTTTTATTAGCCAATAGCAGTTCAGTTATAATCTTTAGGCGTATCTGGATGCAGGATTATAAATAGGGTAGGTTAGAGGTAGCTTCATGCTCAGTTCATCAAAAATCTGTGTACACTACACGTCGTCTTCAGTCAGTCAGTTCGTCATACATCGGATATAGATTCACAAGTTACGCGCAGCAGAATTATGAAAGATCTAAAATATGGTAAAGTTAATTATACAAAAGGTTGAAGTACGTTGATTAAAAGTGATCAGTAAGAAGTTATTATAACAGTTTCAGTTTGGCGAGTATCTAGATCAATATGTAAAAGTGATAGTGAACGTGTTCGACAATAAAAATTATAAAACAAATTTCTTCATCAGTGTTCTTTTTGGATAAAAGATTCCTTTCCGTTTACACAACCCTGATCAAGACACATGTTCGACCCAAGATAAGATAAGATAATAGATAGCCGGAGGACAATAAACAAAACTTAAAATTCTTTCAAACACTGATACTAGGTACTACCACAAATTGCTAACACTAGATGGAGCTACAAACCGAACAAATGAATGACGTCACAAGATGGCTTCAACACTGATGTAAACAAACATTTGTAAGTAATACCGTTACAAATTGGCTACCACAACGTGGGGCTACAATAATGTTAAATAAATACAACATTAATACCGTCGCAAAGTGGCTCCCATACGTGGGGCAGTTAAAATTATGTAACCAAACAAAACAAAAGCAACACAACATAAGATCTTCAAGTTCTAATAATTTACGTAAAAACATATTAGGTAAGCAACAAATGTTATTACACATTAGATGGATAAACATATATCTTAACAGCATACTGCAGCGGGCGTAACAATGTGAGCTTTGTATTGCCTCTCATTTGCCAGAAAATGGTGCTGAAGACTTTGGGAGCGTGGAACTATTAGTTGTTCATTGATTATACGCAGTCATTGCGATGCTAGACAGACAGACAGGCAGCCCTGATGCATAATCGTCTACCTGAACCATCCATATTTATTTATAATTCTTTTTTCTGTGGAAGAGCTTAGGGTCGTGGTACTAAACATCCGATCCAGTACTTTTTTGGCAACTGAAGGAAATAAAAACAAAAACAGGTTCCGCCAATAGGGCGGTGCACAGGACTTGAACCCACGACTTCTCGAATGTGAGCCATCTCCTCGCTCCGTAATAGCAACTTTGATGTCCCCTGTAATGGAATACTAACTAAAATGAAACAAACATAAGCCTTTAAAGAGGAGCAGGTAATAAAGGCAATACTTTGGAAACAAGTTTACGGCGCCGAGAGAACAAAGCCATCCAGAAATAACGGTGTAACGAGGAACAAGAAATTGGATGACCGTGCATTGCAATAAACACAATTTTCGTGGTACATGTCACGTTACCTGGTGAGTGCAGGCTTAAAGACAACGGCACAATACTCCCGCGTAAGAGAGCTGAGAAATAGAGAAAAACGATACTCCACTGCGCTACTCTAAGTGCTTAAGTAATGCTGAAAACAAAAAAACAGAATTTTCAGAAAAGATCTTCCTTAGGAATGCTTAAAGCACAAGACTAGAATCTCATTCCAAACGTAAAAATCTGAGCTCTTACATTCACATGATTTTCTCTATCCCTTCAACAAATTATTCTTACAAAAAATTACTCTTCTATCTACTTCATGTTAATACCGATAAATATTTGTAGAAATTGCGTTATTGCATATTTCCGTATAGGTACAAAGGAAATAAAGGAACACCGTAGGCTTAAGCAATAGCGAAATCTTTCAAGAACGGATCGCGATGTGATGGCTTTCAAATTGCGTTCTCTTTGCACAACTACGGGAGAGAGAGGGAGAGAGAGAGAGAGAGAGAAACAAAAAATTTGATGTGTTACACTCACATGACTTTCTCTAACTATTTTTACAAACGCTTATTCTCCATCTACTTCATGTTAATCGAGATAAACATTTGCAGACTCTATCTTATTGCTAGTTTTCTTGTAGATGTAAGGGGAATATTTACAAAGGCAACATAGAAATACAGTAATCTTTAAGCATAGACATTACTCTTAATAGTTGGTTACTATGTGTAGCACCATTTGCCACAGATTAATACTCTTTGCATATCAAGACAAAAAATGAATAACGAATTTCCATTTGAGAGAATAAGTATTGAAAAATTTAAGGGAATAAACAATAACAAGCAATATCTCGAAAATGGTTCACTCAACAAAAAAAAATGTATATGACATAAATTGTGTATTTTAACGCGATCTACATTTTTTGTGTAGTAAAATTTTGTCTATCTCTTATGGTTTACCAGTTATGCAAAATTCGTTCACAGTGAAGAATACTTTTGGAGACATTCCCAGAAAATGCAAGATATACAGTTTGTCATGAAAATATCTTAAACATATGATATTTTAATCAAAATCATTAGAGCCATTTTTGAGAAAATTAAAATTTTCGAAAAATGTTCCATGTAAAGGGTGATCTGGGGTGGGGGGATTTTCTTGAAAACCTTCGTGTCGCATCTCTGGAAGATACTGAACCTAAATACCAAGTTTGGTGTTTATCCGACTCTTCGTTTCTGAGTTATGCTGTTCACAGACACACACACACACACACACGGACATGTATGCTTTTTTTGGATTCAGGGGGTCTCAAAACATATATTTCCGGTGAAATCTCGTAATCGAATTTTTGGGTGCAATACAATACTTCCCCTATTTACTATACATAGTAGAGAAAGTAAAAAAGACGAAGAAAAACGTATAAAGCATTTTACAAATCAAACCGATAATGAGAAATACCTTAGGAATAATAAAAGCCACAAAAACTTTTATTTGACATAAATCGCATGCTTTAACGAGATATACTTTTTTTTTGTGGTGCAGTTAGGGTTTGTCTCTCTCTTCGTTTACCAATTATACAAAATTCATTCAGAATTGATTACTCCACAGGCATTCAACTCAAAGTTTGATAACGTGTTCAGCCAAAATACGTGTTTTAATACTCCCTAAACCCAAAAATGCTGTTATAGAAGGAGGTCGGTCGGTCAAGTTTGATATTTAACCACATTTTTGTTTTTGAGCAACGCTGTCCACACGTATAACAATACGTATAACAAGTGCAAATCTAAAGGACAATTAATTGGTTAAAACCCGAAAACATCTACACCCCCTCAAGAATGTATTCGTCTACTCTTTAAAAAATTCTAGCAGCCAAATTAATGGAGTGAAAAATACAATGTTTTTGTACATAAAGAGCTAATAATACAGTATACGTGTTTTGGCACTTTTTCAAGTCGTTCAGTTTATCAGTTTTACAAATTTTTTAAGCATATGCCAAAATTGCAATTCTTTTGTACGTAGTGTTTTCAAAATTATCTTAGAGAGATTTTGCTTGTGTATTACTTGATTTTTCCGTAAAAAATAGGATTTTATTTGACCGTGGAATAAAATGTCAAAGTTGGGAATTTTCAATGTTTTTCCTTAATTCATTTCCCGTTCTCGTTTTACGACTTCACGAATTTATTTCTCCACCAGTTTAAGTCACATGTCGATGAAATTGTGTGAATTTATGCACAAAAAATGCTATAGCCAATGCATGAAAGATAATTTTGAAAATATGCAATTACAAAAAATTAGAAATTTTGTTATTTTTTCCAAAAATTTTTAAAGTGATGAAATGCACGATCTGAAAAGCCGCCATAACTCAAACTGTATTATCATTTGATCTTTAGTTAAAAAAATAGATTTTTCACTCTATTAATTTGGCTGCTAGAAATTTTTAAAGTGCAGAAGAATACTTTCTTGAGGGGGTGTATACTAATTTGCAAATCTGGGGAATTGCCTAAAGAGAGAAAGAATTTCAAGCTAAAGCATTGCTCAAATAAATTAAACACAAACACAAGCAATGCTACAGCTGTTAAGTTTTATTATTAATTCATAAGATTTTTATTTTGTGGAAGAATTACAGAATTATCCAGGCTCAAGTTGCTATTTATAAAGCAAGCTATATCTCTTGAATATTTAACCACCCATGAGAGAATTTAAAGGCAAGAAAAACGTGTAGTCAGGAGGATTTTGCAGAGCCCTTTAATTTATTAAAACGCTCTCTGAGGAGTTTGTTGAATGTTAGTACATAAAAATGCTTCAAGTGAATTGAGTAAACAGTTGCAAAACGTTTTTAATTTTGCTTTGACCGCTCTTTTGGTAATAACGAGAAGATCCCTACGAGGTGCTAATTTATCTTCTAACTCTTCCATATAGAATGAACGAAATCGTGATTAGTATCAACTTAGAACACCAAAACATTGCTTGATTTTTGTTGCGAATGAGAGATCATGTCATTCATTTTATTCCCTAAGTCTATATTGCATTCTCCATTACTGGAAGTAGACGTGTTGCGTAACACTCGAAATTTCAATATCCAGATTTCACTGGATACTAGCCTATGGAACTGGCCCGTTTCGAGATCTCTTAAATCAAAAGTCAAAACAACATTGCTGGAAATTGTTCCGCAATGATACGTGTATTTGTGCCTGTCTCGTCTATGTCAACGTCATAAATCAAACATGAAAATTCCAATAATTTAATAAATTTCCTTTTTTACTTTCTCTACTACGTATAGTAAGTTGGGGAAGAATTGTATCCCACCCAAAAATTCGATACCGAGATTTCACCGGAAATATATATTTTGAGACCCCCTGAATCCAAAAAAGGCATTTTTGGAAACATATTCGTGTGTGTGTGTGTGTCTGTGAACAGCATAACTCAGAAACTAACAGTCGGATAAACACCAAACTTGGTATTTAGGTTCAGTATCTTCCAGAGATGCGACACAAAGATTTTAAAGAAAATCCTCCCACCCCAGATTACCCTTTAAATGGAACATTTTTCGAAAATTTTAATTTTCTCAAAAATGGCTCTAACGATATTGATTAAAATATTATATGTTTAAGATATTGTTATGACAAATAAAATATATATCTTGAATTTTCTGGGAATGTTTCCAAAAGTATTCTTCACTGTGAACGACTTTTGCATAACTGGTGAACCATAAGAGATAGACAAAATTTTACTAACAAAAAATGTAGATCGCGTTAAAATACACAATTTATCATATACATTTGTGTTGTTGAGTGAACCATTTTCGAGATATTGCTTGTTATTCCCTTAAATTTTTCAATACTTATTTTCTAAAATGTTAATTCGTTGTTCATTTTTACTTTCTCTACTACGTATAGTAAGTAGGGGAGGTATTTTTTCTTGTATATGCAAAAAGTATTAATCTGTGTCAAAGAGAATGGTGTTGCACATAGCAACCAGCTATTAAGAGATATGCCTATGCTTAAATGCTACTGTATTTCTATATTGCCCTTGCAAATACAAAACAAGCGGAACATAGTACGCCTTAAGCAATAGTCAAATATTTTTAGCACTGCGCTATGTAATTCTCTTTGCATGTCAAAAGATCGTTTCTGCAAACGTTTATCTCAATTAACATGAAGCATATGGAGAATAAGCGTTTGTAAAAATAGTTTGTACAAGAGTAGAGAAAGTCATGTGAGTGTAACACATCAGATTTTTTAAGCATTGCTAACCCTCAGTTGTTTCTTGCATTGTTATGGAAATTTCACGTAGCTTCAATGCCTTTATATAGCGAACCGTTTTATAACATTTTATTATCGATATCCTCATTCCATCTGAAACTAAATGTGTAATTTAGCTGTTTTTGCAAACCTTTATTTTCATTAATTTGAAGTAGGTGCAAAAATATGCTTTTCCAGGAATAGTCTCCAGAATTTGCAATAAAAATAAAGATAGTGAATAGAGAATATATTATACATAAGACTTTTACTAAGGGGACCTCAAAGCGTATATTTTGGAGAAATGCTATATCGAAATTTTGGGTGGAATGAAATGAACACCTTCTGTTCTGGATAAAACGGCGTTGCCCTTGTGCAGGAATTATCCGACAGGAATTCTTTACTTGTCAGTAAACCCTATCACATTAATACTACTTAAATTCATCCAGAATGAGTACTTTAAGGTATATACCTCAAAATAAGTATCTGTCAGTAGGTATATCTTTGTTGTTTGACAATACAGAAAAATAAAGGATGCAATTGACATCCTATGAGAAAATGACAGTTTCATGATGGATTTTATTACAAAGATCGAGAATTCGATCCGAAAAGTGGTTAATTGAACTGTTTTCTATTGCAAAGCTTAATTTTTCTTTGATAAGTTGGAAAGTTAAAACAGACTTCGAAAATTCAATGCCACGACCTGGACCCGAATAAAGGTTTCTCGTGTCTATATTCTTACCCCTACCATGGCAGGATAATCATGTGCTTATCAGATGAGGGGATTTAATGCCCGTAAGGGTATCTCGTCATATTAAATCAAACGGTAAGAATATTGGATTAAGAGTCGAAGATTCTTGGTTCGAATTCCATTCGTGGCAATTTAGTGCCTATACACGCGGCTATTATTCACCCTGATATTGGTTAACTGTAAAGTCCACTTGCACTAATATAACCTTGAAGGTCTGACCGAATATTTGAATCAGATGAGAAGATTTAATGTGCGTGCGAGCATCTCGGCATGTTAGCTCAAGTAGCATGTTTACGAGTATAGCATAGCATGGAAAGCCGAATATCCGTATTTGAATCCCAGGCGTACTATTAATTTTTCAAGTCGGTCAGCTTTCCAAATCCATTAGCTCAAATTAAGATTAAACTCATGTAAACTATATACAAAACCCCTTTGTGGTAAACTTTCTCTATGATTCCAATTTATGTTTATTCCAGCCCTAAAATTATTAAATTTGTGATTATTTTTAAGCAATTGTTTGTAAAAATGTATTTGTTAAAAATAGAACTACTGATTTTCTCATAAAAAATCCATTCCTAACGCTCCTACATCCGTATTTGACACTTTGCTGATAATGTGATTCTACAGTGTTGGAGCTCACTTTCACATTAATGTTGTAAATGCTTATAATATATGCAACATTTAAATAAATTTAAATTTTTTCTTAAAAATACAATGACTCCAGAAAGTACTCTAGAAACCAAATTAACGCAGAGAAAATTTACATTTGTAATATGGAGAAAGAGGAAACTCGTGTGCTGGCACTGTTTACGATTTTATGTCTTATTAGTTTGATAAGCTTTTCTGAAAATCGCGTGTGATGTTTACGTAACGTATGTTTGGCAGAGAAAAAACGCTGATATAGTACCTGAAATTTCAGATCCGACAGAGGAAAAAAATATCTGTCTGGAACTATCAGCACCTTGTACTGAACTTAATCAACAACTTAGCTTTTATTATTTTCTAAATTTATTACTCCTTCAGTTACAATTATGTATCTGTAACATTTTCGAGCATTATATAGAAAAATCTGTTGTAATATTTTCACATGACTTTCTCTACACACTATCGTTTATTACTGGGTATATAAACTACTTATTTTACCCTTACTAAAGTATATTTTTATCTAATTAATTTTAATCCAAATAAATCTTTGCATAAATAGCTACATTACACATTTCGTTATAGATATAAAGGGAACAGTGATAGTCAAATGTTTCAGAACTGGACGCTACACGCTACCCTTAAAATTCTATCTGCTTCCATACAATCCCGAGAAACAACTGAATGTTGACTAAAAGAATGCTAAATATTGAACAATTTGAATAATTAATAAAGGCTATCTGGATAAATTGATGATGTCACAAAAAAAGGTTATTTGAAATAAATTGTGTGTTATAAAAACATCTACATTTCCTCTGTAGTAAGTTTTCGTCTATCGCTTAACGTTTACCAGTTACACAAGTTTATACAAAATTCCTTCCAAATGAAGAGCACTTAACAGGCTGTTCCTGAAAATTCATAATTAGGCTTCGGACATGACTCTAGATTAAGTTAACTTTTATTATACTACTATGTTTAAAAACGATCAGAGAGGAGAGAGAGGCGGTAGTCTCGTGCGCTACTGAGTTTATACTGTGCTGAGTACTGTGTACGCTATAAGTATAGATGTGCACAGAAGTAAGTATACAATTCTGTAGTAAACTTAAGCTTTTATTACAAAGTGTAAATAAAGTGAACAAAATAATAAATTTGAACTGTGGCAGATGAAATAATCAGTGTCATTTGTGATTTACATGACTGGACAGCTCTTGCAATGGATTACATTATATTTTCTGAATGTATCAAAAGCAAAAGGTTTATATCTTGAAAAGCTCTATTCCACATCACCATAATGTTACTAGTGCAAAACGAAACTGACGAACGTCACACACTCTGGTAAACACATGCATTTTCATTATTTAGAATAAAATTATTCTTAACATTAATAGTATCAGTTTCTGCGGTGCTATTTCAGCAGCAGAACCTTAGTCTACTTCTGTAAAATGTGTCAAATTATCGACAAGTTTCAAGAACTCTTGTATTGCCATCTATGACAAAGACAAATAACATTTGCATAAAGCAGACTCCCAAGGAAATTTCATAGATTTACATTTCTCCAGAAACGTTTTAAAAGCAGAATTTTGCAATTTATTAAATGGGATATTTGTGCTTACCATCGTGTCAGACGAATCCCTGTAAGCTTCGGTGTAGCTACATGAGTTCGTGATTTTTGAAGTGGATAATGTACCCTCAGCACCCCATTTATAGGAAGCAACGTAATATTTTGTAAGTTTTTTTTTAGATTTACTGCGTCTTTACAAAATATATTTTTCCCTCTTACATCAAAATTCTCACGCCCATATTCATTAACAAGTAAGACACTTTTCTTACTCATTGTTTTCGGCATGTTTTGTCAACTATCAACGGCCGGACTTCGCAACTTCAGAACAGGCTGTGTATACACTGATCGCTTGCTTAGAGCGAATGACTGGCAGTGCTTGGGGAGGGAGAGGTCTCAATGAAACCCTCTGAGCACGTAACTGTTTTCCAGTCAAAGTGCAACGCAACAGCAACCGTGTCCGAAACCTATTCATAATTTAAATTTTGTTTGTCATGTAAATGTCTTTAATATATGTTATTTTTAATGAAAATCGTTAGATTCACCCTTTATAAAATAAAAATTTTCGATTTTCTTGAAAATCTTTTGTATCGCATTTTTGGAAGGTACTGACTGAACTTAAGCACCGAGTTTTGTGTTGATCCAAGTTGTTTATGAGTTATCCTCTTAACAGACACACGGATCTTTTTCCAAAAATGCTCTTTTTTATATTCAGAGAGCCTCAACATGTATTCCCGGTGTAATCTCTGTATCTAAATTTTGGGTGGAATGCAATACCTTCTCTACTTACAAGGTACGTAGTAGAGAAAGCAAAATACCCTACTAATGCATATAAAATCATTTAAACACCACAATGGAACATTTGAAATGCATTAAAGTAAAAACTGAAGAAAGAAAATAAAGAAAATCTTTAAAACTCCTCAATGCGTAAACTGTAATATCATTTGTTATTCATGTATGTTAAAACTGATAAATCCCTCTCCGTTAATTTGCCTCCTGTAGTCTTTTAAAATGAAGACGAATGCCTTCTGCAGACATTTAGTTGTTAAACAGCACAAGTTATACTGTTCAATAGCCTCATAAAATATCAATGTATATCCACAGATAACTTCATTATAACGACTTGATTAATGCAAAGGAAATAGGTCATAAGCTTTTCAAATTTAATTTTGGCTAAATAGGGCATTTTAACTTCGTTAACGAATTATTTGCTTACGTTTTGTTTCTCCTCCTATACAAAATTCCATGAGAGTAAAGTTAATTATATCAGATAATTTAGCTAGTGCATTATTATTATTATTATTATTATTATTATTATTATTAAATTGCTTAATCTCCCTTTTAAAAATCCAGTCTGCAGATTTAAACAATCAGAATTCATAATTTTTAATTATTTTTTAAAAAATAAAATACAGCACCAATCTCCATGTAGATGAAAAGTATTATCGTAATTTTTGAAAACAATAACATACATTTGCATTTTAAGGATTATTTAGATAGGGGAATCCCTGAAAAATCCTCGTTTTGAATTCCTAAGAGATGCTATACTTAAATACTAAGTTTGCTATTAATTCGTCTTGTAGTTTTTGGGCCTTATTCGCACGCACGCAAACACACACACATACAGACAGACACACGAGATCTTTTTCTGAAAATGCTAGAGAAAGTATAAACAAAACTCAACTCACCTCACCTCCGAATTCAACAGGTCCCATTACCCGCATTTCACTCTTCTTGCACACACCACCACTGCACTAGTGACACTGTGACGCAGTTGCAAACAGGGGTTGAATTACGTGATGTACAAAGATAGTGATAAGAAAAGAGGAAGCATTCCCCGCATTAGCTTATTCATCTTATCCGTAATGAGCGTCATTTTGGTAGCGCAGAGGTACACATTTTATCAGGATCTAACGTTGAGGCTGTATTTTTAACACTTACAAATGTTTCAGTCTAATTATATAATATAAAGTATAATAACAGCCCGCCTTAAAGCAATTTGTGTATAAATAACATATAAAATGTATGTAACAGTCATTGTATTAACGTTTATGTTATTG
This sequence comes from Deroplatys truncata, assembly GCA_030765065.1. Lineage (NCBI taxonomy): Eukaryota > Metazoa > Arthropoda > Insecta > Mantodea > Mantidae > Deroplatys > Deroplatys truncata. Next base: position 116,624,612 of record CM060975.1, read on the forward strand.
TATACATGTATAATAACGTTATGTGAATGTATTACGTAATTTAATAATGTAGGAGCTGTGAGAATATAGGTCAATATATACGTTTTGAGCCGCCCTGAATCCAAATAAAACAATTTTTGGAAACATGTCCGTGTGACTGTCTGTCTGTCTGTATATCTGCGTGTCTGTGGAAACCATAACTCAAAAACAGAGAGTCCAGAGATGCCACACGAAGATTTTCAACAAAATCCCCACCTCAGACTACCCTTTAGATGGAAAAATTTTCGAAATTTTTTATTTTCTAAAAGATGCCTCTAACAATTTTAATTAAAATGCTATCTATATATATAAGATATTTACGTTTAAAATAAAATGATATCTTGAATTTTCTGGGAATAGCCTACTGCATTCGGAAGGAATTCTTATAATCTTCTATAACTGGTAAACGTTAAGCGACAGACGAAAACATACTATACAAAACATGTAGATATCTTTAAAACACATAATTTATTTAAGATATTTATTGTGGCATAGCCATTTCTAAGATATCCGCTATTAAAGGATCGAATTGTTTGTTTCTTGGTCATTCCCTTAAGTTCTTTCAACACTCAGTTGTTTCTCGCGATTCCATGGAAAACGTATGGAATTTTAAGGCCAGCTTCCAGCGCACAGTTCCTAAACATATTACTATCGCTGTTCCCTTTGTGTCTATAACGAAATGTGTAAAGTAGCTATTTCTGCAAAGGTTTATTTGGATTAAACTGTAGTAGATAGAAAAATATGTTTAAGAAGAATAATTTGTATCACATAAGAATTTTTTACATGAAATTACATTAAGTATTTCTTTTATTACATAGTCACTTATTAATTGGATATAATATACTTTATGTCTCACTTAGACATTAGGGTATATGTCACTGCATTACTTTTCACAAAGCGAGGGTTCTAATGGAAATGTATCGCTTATAATAAAGTTTTGGGAGCAAATGTTGAACAAAAGTGATATGATAATTATTTTATTCAGCTTGTTGTCTCATTTTGAAAATTCATATTGCATTAAGATTTCAGAAGCTAAAAGGCTTAAATAACTGATTTAAAAAAATCTGATGTGTTACACTCACATGACTTTCTCTACTCTTGTACAAACTATTTTTACAAACTTTTATTCTCCATCTATTTCATATTAATCGAGATAAACATTTGCAGAAACAATCTTTTGACATGCAAGGAGAATTACATTTTAAACATAGTGACCAGTTCAAAAAATATTTGATTATGGCTTAAGGCCTACTAAGTTCTCCTTGTTTTGTATTTGCAAGGGCAATATAGAAATACAATAGCCTTTAAGTATCGACATATATCTTAATAGCTGGTTGCTAGGTGCAGTACCATTCCCTTTGCCAAGGATTAATACTCTTTGCATATCCAAGACAAACAAAATGAATAACGAATTCCCATTTGAGAAAATAAGTATTGAAAAATGTAAGGGAATAACAAGCAATATCTCGAAAATGGTTCACTCAACAACAAAAATGTATATGACATAAATTGTGTATTTTAACGCGATCTACATTTTTTGTATAGCAAAATTTTGTCTATCTCTTATGGTTTACCAGTTATGTAAAACTCGTTCACAATGAAGAATACTTTTGGAGACATTCCCAGAAAATTCGAGATATACATTTTATTTGTCATGAAAGTATCGTAAACATATGATATTTTAATCAAAATCGTTTGAGCCATTTTCGAGAAAATTAAATTTTTCAAAAATGTTCCATGTGTAGGGTAGTCTGGGGTGGGGGATTTTCTTGAAAACCTTCGTGTCGCATCTCTGAAAGATACTGAACCTAAATACCAAGTTTAGTATTTATCCGACTGTTCGTTTCTGAGTTATGCTGTTCACAGACACACACACACACACACACACGGACATGTTTCCAAAAGTGTTTTTTTTTGGATTCAGGGGGTCTCAAAACATATATTTCCGGTGAAATCTCGGTATCGAGTTTTTGGGTGGAATACAATACTTCCCCTACTTACTATACGTAGTAGAGAAAGTAAAAACAATTGCAGCACATGCATGTTGCAGCACAGGGACAGAATCAGATGGATAGGACAGCAGAGAGGCAAATCCTTTATACACTTTTTCGTTCTTGTGGAATTTTTGTAACTTGAAAATCACATACCATAGAAACTTAATGTAGGAGAAGTGCCGATCTTGTTATAATAGTTTTGGTACGAGATGAATAGAAAGAGTTTTATATAAGTATCTCGTAACACCGTGTGATTGTCACAGATGAGACTTTTAAACCAGATGTGCCTTGTATTTTATCACACCTTTCCTTCCTTTCTAACACGAAAGTAACAAAAACATGCCTTGAGCTACCATCGGAAGTCGTTATTTCTGAGAAGAAGGGGATGAAGCGACAAGAAGCGAGCAAACTTTTAATATTCCTTCGCAATATTGAACTACAACTTTGTATCGAATTCTCGTGGAACAAATACGTTTTATCTCTTCATTCTTTCGGAAGCGCAGCATTCGGAACTCCGTGGTCTCCGTGGAATATGAAACATTTCATAAAGATTTACATAAATTGAAAGAAATGGGCGTGGCGAGGACCGTAATATCAAACAAATGTATCCCTTTTATTAAAGTTCGCTTACAGAAAGTTCTCCTTTAGAAACCGTTATGTGAGAAATACGTACGAGCGTGTTGGATTGGATTGAATTGGATTTGCCACGAAGGGGACTCGGCACTGATCCACATAAGGAATATTCTACCTAGACCCCACAAGGGGGCGTCCCGAGGAGGAGACTCCGGGCGGCCGGAACCAGGAGTGATGGCACAGGAATGGCATGGTCCCTAAGTTTTCCAGATAGAGACTCTCCAGCAGACAGACAGGCAGACCGGGCCCCGCACAGAGGAGTCCAACGCCCCGGCAGTCAGCCGAAAGCCGAGGTACGGCAAGAGAGTCACAAAGAGCATCCTTTTCCCTGCCACACTGCACCGAAACATCATCGCCGACACTTCCAAATGAAATGAAAATGGAGATGAAATGGAGGGACAGGAAATTCCGGCAGGTGAGAATTTTCTCAGCAATCGCCTGGAACCCGGGAAAACCCCCGAAAGAACCCATCGTTCAGGAAGGTCGGCCACGGGAATCGGGCCACAGAGGTAAACCGCCTAAGGCATCTCGCTCGGTTACAACACAAGCGTGTTAGTTGCAATTGAGAAATAAAATGAATGATGTCTGGTTTAAAAACGTCTTCTGTATGTGAATAGTTAGAAAACATTCAAGGAATATAGGAGAAGCCGTTTAGTGCTACTACATTTCACAGAAGAATTTCTGATCCTTTTTATTTCCTGGTGGGGATTATCTATCTGCTATGCTTGTTCCCAGAGTATAAATGAAAAAAAGGACATGGAAACAATTAAACCCTATGTGAACCTATGACTGACATTCTGTAGGATCCAACAAGACCAGTTACCAATTATTTTCATATCTATTAAAGCAGCTATTCAATTAAAAGTTTATTTTTCTATGTACTTCCTGTTAAACACATTAATCACCGTCATAAATCGTTTCAATACACACACAGTATATATATATATATATATATATATATATATATATATATATATAGAGAGAGAGAGAGAGAGAGAGAGAGAGGAGGGCAAAAGCCTACTGTTAAAAATACAATGTGTTACATTCACATGCATTTCTCTATCCACTATCGTTTATTTTCATGTAGCTTCAACAAACTATTAATGCTAACCGTTAACCTTTGTAAGAATAATTCCATTGCTTATTTTGTTGTAGATACAAGTGGAATATAGAAGGATAGTCAAATGCTTAAAAGCGGGACGCTATATGCTGGCTTTAAAATTACATACTCTTGCATGCAATTCTGAGAAACAAGTGAATGTTGACAGCACGTCAAAGATTCCGTCAGGTATTGAAACATTAAAGAGATCTACACCTCCTGACGTAAGTGTTCGCTTTAAGAAATTCTAGAAGCTAAATTAATGGAGGGGAAAAAACTAATTTTGTTGGGCATACAGATCAAATGGTAATACAGTTTACGTGTTTTATAAATTTTTAAAAAATATGCGAAAATTTCTACTCTTTTGTACGTGGTGTTTTCAAAATCATATTACATGTATTCAGTAGAGCAACTTTTTTATGTATTGATTGATTTTGCGGTGAAAATATTATTTTATTTTGACGAAGGAATAAAATGTCAAAGTTGGGAGTTTTCAACGTTTTTGCCTTAATTCATTTTCGGCTCATTTTTTACTCTTCGTGAATTTATTTCTCCACTAGTGTAAGTCAAATGTCAGTGAAAGTTGTGAATGTATGCACAACGAGGAATTATCTACCGAGTGCATGAAAGATAATTTTAAAAACACCACGTATATAAAGTTGCAATTTTGGCATACTTTAAAAAGTTTATAAAATTGATGAAATGAACTATTTGAAAAGCAAAACATAATCTGATCTTTATTACGAAAAAATTTCCCTCTATTAATTTGGTTGCTAGAATTGTTTAAAATGCAGACGAATACTTTCTTGATGAGGGTATACATTTTCTGGGCTATATGGACTAGAAGACCTCCAAGGCTGAGAGGTCCGTGCTGTAACTTCATTAAGGATTAGGGATGATATTTGCGAGCGAGTGCATACAAAATTTCTTCATATATGCTCTAAATGTACAGTACATTGAACACCTATAGTACATAAAGAAGTAATTAGATTTTATAATCTGTTACAAAATTATACAGGTTTATTTTTTCAGAATTTTATTTTTGAGTACATGATAGTATATTATGCAACGAGACTATTATTATTAACCGAGATTGTCTTCTCTCACTCGGTTAATAATTATCATACGAGCGTTTTAATCACCATTATAGTCAAGTTTCATAGACTGTTTATGCTCGACCATGTATCCAAATTAAAGGTTTCATAAGTATTCGCTTCTGGTTTGATTGATGTATTACAATCGTTATTCCTTTATCTATGGTTACAATACAATGGCCTTGTAGCACCTGTGCCAAACAAAGTTGCTAGCGTTGTGAGACGTACTACGCAGAATAATTGATACTTGTTACGTGGCCACTTCTGATTGGTCGAATACCAATACTTTAATGAGCATGTGTACTTTAATGAGATCCATTAAAGTACTGCTCCAGTCGCATAAATACTACATTTTGGCATGGTCGAGGATACAATTACATAAACAGTGAAATATTTTTATAATGTACGTCTGAGAAAATATGGGTCTTATCTGAAGCTCCTAATCTTTCTCATGCCCTTATATAGTACATTAGCAAACTCAAGACATGACTAGCATAGTTGGTGAAAATATTAAGCCCAGAACTTGAAAAGCACCTCAACATTATAAGTCGTCATTGGAGTATGTAATTTTAAAATGAATTAGAGATCTCCTTATACTTTACCGGCATAAATGCGAATTTAAAATCATGTCGGCATGTTGCCATGGTAGCAGAGTTGGTTATGGAATATTTAATTTTTCAGTCTGATTCTACTTTTCCTTGTTTTTGTTGTACATGTGTTTATAGGTTGTTCAACGGAAGGACACCTCTGCACCGCGACCTACAGAGATCCATTGTGCCTGCCTACCACCCCCTAGAGGAAAGTGATGAAATGAAGGAACCACACAGGAGGCTACAGGTCGTGGGTAGATAGGTCACAGAGACGCGCAGAAGTTCCTAACAGTTCTAAGCCCTCGGAGCCACGGAGAGAGGGCGAATAACGACCCACCAGTTGAGCAGAGCTCTGGTGTCCACGGGGATTATTGTTTGCAGTGAGCGTACATACGATCTACGTTCTGCATTCAAGTAGGAAGTATTAACAGCCTGAGCCGCTTTTGTAATTTCTGCACGGTGTGATGTTATTGTTGATTTTCTTGGCAAAATTTGGAACGCATAATCATCAACAAAATCCAAACGTTCGGAAATTTTGACGCCCCAAAGCGTCCAAATCATGTATTTTCGGACATGGGTTTCCTCTTGAAAAATGCTCACTTTAATATCCCGCCCAACATCTGAGCGTTGTCAGAATTTTTTCTATATATCCTGAATACGTCGTCACTATCTACAAGTTTTATGGGGTAACTTGTACTTGTTCTTTTTACTTTCTCTACTACGTATAATAAGTAGGGGGAGTATTGTATTCCACCCAAAAATTCGATACCAAGATTTCAAAGGAAATATATGTTTTGAGAACGCCTGTATCCAAAAAAAGCATTTTTGGAAACATGTCCGTGTGTGTGTCTGTGAACAGCATAATTCAGAAACGAACAGTCAAATAAACACCAAACTTGGTATTTAGGTTTAGTATCTTCCAAAGATGCGACACGAAGGTTTTCAAGAAAATCACCCACCCCAGATTACCCTTTACATGGAACATTTTTCGAAAATTTTAATTTTCTCAAAAATGGCTCTAACGGTTTTGATCAAAATATCATATGTTTAAGATATTTTCATGACAAATGAAATGTATATCTCGAATTTTCTGGGAATTTCTCCAAAAATATTCTTTATTGTGAACAACTTCTTCATAACTGGTAAACCATAAGAGATAGACAAGCTTTTACTACACAAAAAATGTAGCTCGCGTTAAAATACACAATTTATGTAATATAATTTTTTTTGCTGAGTGAACCATTTTCGAGATATTGCTTGTTATTGCCTTAAATTTTCCAATACTTATACCTTTTCTCAAATGGGAATTCGTTATTCATTTTTTATGTCCTGCATATGCAAACGGAATGGAATGCGCCACATAGCAACCAGCTCTTAAAAGATTTGACTATCGCTTAAAGCCTACCATATTCCCCTTGCACCTACAAGAAAATTAGCAATTTGATTAACATCTCCATATCTCGATTAACATGAAGCATACGGAGAATAAGCGTTTGTAAAAATAGTTTGTACAAGAGTAGAGAAAGACATGTGAGTGCACACATCAGATTTTCTTTGTTTCCTTATTTTAGTTTTAAGTGCAAACTGAGGTGAGATTACTGCGAGGCTTTTGGAAACGATAAAACCCTCTCTCCCAATATCCTTTCGGTCAAAGGGCTGAGAAGCGTTCATTCTGTGAAATGCTACCAAGCATCGGCCCGAGTATTGTCCGTTTAAACACTACTTGACATAGGCAGATTTAAAGGGTAAAGGATTTTAGAAGTACTGTCGACTAAGCGCAGGGTTCCATCCTATCATCTCTCGTTTAATTTCGGTTCCTGGTTCAGCTGTATCCAGTAAGGAAGGAACGAAGTTATTATCACCCTGTTGCAGAGCTGCGAATCCATAGGGAACAAATCCAGGCTTAGCCTTCCCCTCCCATTGCACTGGCCGGGAACTAGACGAGACAGGGCTCCCTAGGGACTCTTCTCTGTCGTCACGGCAGCCTCGATGATTGCTTTTCCCTCACATACACATTGCGATTGGCTACCCTGTCCGAAATTGTGACAGGTTCATAATGTGGAATTGATTTTACTATAAAACTCGAGAATTCGCATCTGTGCTGCGGTTAATGGGATCGTCCTCTCTCGCAAACAAGCAGATATCCTATTCTCTTCTACTTCATCACATATCCATGTTAAAAAAAGTAGCTATGAGATATATAGAGCCTGCAGTTTCATGCAACTTTTAGTATCAATCAACATTCTGAATAAATTTTATTAAAACAAAAAGTTTGAACATTTTTAATTTCTTGCCCGCTTTCGATTTGTTCTTCAATTAAGGGATTACACTCTCTGCATGTCCGAAGTTGTATTCTGCAGTTAAATCTAAAACCCTGATACGTTACATTCACATAACTTACTCTACCCACTAATATTTATGTTTATATAGCTTCCAGAAACTATTATTACTAGTTTATTACTTTCTCTATTACGCACGGTAAGTAGGGGAAGTATTGCGTTCTACCGAGATTTCACCGTAAATACATGTTTTGAGGGCTCTGAGTACAAATAAAGCATTTTTGAAAACACTTCCGTGTGTGTCAGCCTGTCAGCACTATAACTCAAAAACGAAAAGTCGGATAAATATCGAACTTGATATTTAGGTTCAATGTATTCCAAAGATGCGAAACGAGGATTTTAAATAAAATTCGCCGCCCCCAAATACCCTTTACATATAAAATGTTTCGAAATTTTTCATTTTTAAAAAATGGTTCTAACGAATTTTACTAAAATACCATATATAAGAGATATTTACATGACAAAATGTATATCTAGAATTTTCTGGGAATAGCCTAGCAAGTCCTCTTCATTCGGAAGGAATTTTGTATTATCCTGTATAACTTGTAAATGTTAAGCGATAAACGAAAACGTACCTACAACACAGAAAGTGTATATCTCTTTAAAACACGCAATTTACTTAAAATAAGATTTTTTTGGTATAAGCCGCTTCTGAGATATCCGTTATTAAAGGTTCGAATTGTTTAATACTTGCCATTCTTTTTAGGTCCCATCGATTTTCAGTTATTTCTCGCGATGTCATGGAAACAGTATGGAATTTTAAGGCAAGCATATAGCGTCCAGTTCTTAAACATTTGACTATCGCTGTTCTCTTTGTATCCTGACGAAATGTGTAATGTAGCTATGTAGCAACGGTTTATTTGGATTCAATGTAGCAGATAGAAAAATAGGCTTTAGTAAGAATAGTTAGTATACCACTAATTAAGATAGAGGATAGAGAAAGTCATTTGAATGTATCGCATAAGATTTTTTTTTTATCTGCTTCACCTTCATTTAAATGTCTTTGCAGTTATAGTTTCTTAGACATTTCTTTGTAGGTACAAGAAACCGAATCGATAGTCAAATGTTTAACTCGATGTGACTTTAAAATTCCACACCTACTCTTCCCATGACATCGCGAGAAGGAAGTGAATAGAGTATTGAAATATTGAAGCATATATTAATGGCTATCTCGGAAATGGCTGATGTCACGAAAAAGTTACTTGAAATAAATTGTGTATTTTAATGAGATCTATATCGTTTGCGTAGTACGTTTTTGTCTAGGTATCTCTTAAGGTTTATTCCTTCAGAATAAAGTAGACTTCATAGGTTATTCCCGAAAATTCAAAATATAATTTTTTGTCATTTAAATATCCTAAGTGTACGGTAAGTATATGGCATTTTAATGAAAATCGTATAGCCATTTTTGAGAAAATAAACAAAAAATTGAAAAATGTTCCATGTAAAGAGTAGTTACGGGTAGGGGGGATTCTCTTCAAAATCTTCGTTTCGCATTTTTTAAAGACACTGAACTTAAACACCAAGTTAGTTGCTTATCCGACTTTTCATTTTGGAGTTATCCTGTTCAAGCGCTCGCACGCAGATAATGCTTTATTGGATTCAGGTGGCCTTAAAATGTATATCCGATGAAATCTCGATATCAAACTTTTGGATGGAATGCAATACATTCTGTTACCTATGAGATACGCGTTAGAGAGAGTAAAAAAGGGCAAGGCTAATTTTTTTATATCTGAAAGCAACCGAGGTGCTTAGTATTTATCTCAGTAATTATTTTATAAATCAGTCGGCACAAATCAGTGCATTATTTTCTGTTTTCTTCGTTTGGTTCAAACTGGGCAATAACAATATTATTTTTATGACTATTTCATTATGGCTCCAAATGGAAGTTAATGACCAATCATGTTTGAAAGAATGTTGCTTTTCAATCAATCCTGTATTGAACTGTATCGAAATTTCTTTACTGTTTCCTCACATGATAAGCATAGCTCTCCTTTTTTAATATTCTCAACAGATCAGAGTGTATTATCTCTCAAACTAAATAAATAGCTCCATTCCGATATTGCATACAAATTAAGAAACCACTATGCCTACTACTTTTCCATCTGCATTAAACATAAACAATGAACAAATTGCTTTCAGTTACTACAGATATGATTTCTTTTTCCTATATTTATTTTACGTCACTAATTACGTGGTTATGTCGCGATAGATCTGTTAGGAGCTTGTGTGGCGGACAGTTAGTCTTCTAGGTCTCAGCCCTGTACCATACCAACTTAGTTTGTCGTATGTCCACAGAGGCATGTGCACAGCAATTGTTCCTCTGCTTCTGCAACGGGTAGATGGTAGCTTTGACACGTGTCCACAAAGATCTTAGTGCATAGCAACTGTATCTCTGCCTCTACATATGCCCAGCAGATGGCATTAAAGTGTCATCCAGTCCACCTGCTTTCATTATCCGTGGATATATGACAGAGCATTCGCTATTACCATTTATTACTTTCTCTACTACGTACAGTAAGTAGAGGAAGTATTGCATTCCACCCAAAAATTCGATACCGAGATTTCACAAGAAATACATGTTTTGAGGCCCCTGAATACAAAAAAAAGTACTTTTGGAAACATGTCCGTGTGTGGGTCTGTCTGTCTGTGAACAGCATAGCTCAGAAACGAACAGTCGGATAAACACCAAGCTGGTATTTAGGTTTAGTATCTTCCAGAGATGCGACACGCAGGTTTTCAAGAAAATCCGCCCACCCCAGATTACACTTTACATGCAACATTTTCAGAAAATTTTAATTTTCTCAAAATTGTCTCTAAGGATTTTGATTAAAATATCATATATTTAAGATGCTTTCATGACAAATAAAATTTATGTCTTGGATTTTCTGGGAATGTCTCCAAAAGTATTCTTCATTGGAAACGACTTTTATAATAACTGGTAAACCATAAGAGATAGACAAACTTTTACTGAACAAAAATGTAGATCGCGTTAAAATACACAATTTATGTCATATACATTTTTTTTGTTAAGTGAACCATTTTCAAGATATTCCTTGTTATTCACTTAAATTTTCCAATACTTATACTTTTTCTCAAATGGGAATTCGTTATTCATTTTTTTGTCCTGGTAATGCAATGAGAATGGAATACTCCACATAGCAAGCAGCTCTTAAAACATTTGACTATCGCTTAAAGCCTACCAATTCCTCTTGCATCTACAAGAAAATTAGCAATAAGATTAACATCTCGATTAACATGAAGCATATGGAGAATAAGCGTTTGTAAAAATAATTTGTACAAGAGTAGAGAAAGTCATGTGAATGTAACACATCAGATTTTTTTTCATGTTAGTATAGTATTAGACTTAAGGTGGAACTTTGGATTGTGGTATTAATTATCCAATCCGTATTTACCACGGCGAATGAAGGAAACCATGAAAAAACCCATCCTCAGATTGGTCGGTCCACGGGATTTGAACGCGGGACCTCTCAAATGCGGGCCAGAGACTTTGGTAGCTTTGTATTCAATAATTGTGTTTTAAATAATGTTTGTTGAAATAACAAAAATCACAAACAACGTTTTTTATTTTATTGTTTCATCCCCCTTTACAGTCCCCTTTAACTTCTATGACAATATCGGTGTCTTTGACTTGAGAAACGTAGGATTACGTAACGTTTTTAATGCTGCTTACTATTAAATGCACTCGTATTCACTTCCACATTCATAGTTCCGACTCTGAGAAGCATAGGGAATGATTCTGGTTAAAGAAAGATCCCCCGTGCTAGTTTCGGGTCGAACTCTGAGTTGAAAAACCAGTCACTGACTACTAGACCACAGAAGCAGTCAATTTCATCGTTTCTAACACTCCCCCATATGGCCTATGGCCTTTGGGGATACCTCATTTCACCAAGTGATGACTGGGCCCATTTCTGAAGTAGTGGGTGCATTTCGTTGCCTCCGATGGTAGTGTGATGCTGAAGATTGCGGTGGAATGAGAGGACCTACAGCTTTTACCCGAACTTCGACCCAGCCTTGAGGATACTTCACATGAGAAAATCAGTAGTGAAGACGTGGATGTGGCCGATTTAAAATCGCTACCCCAGAGCCGGGAATCGACTCCCGGAGCTTCAGTATGAGAGCCAAAAACAAAACCACTGAGCTACCCCGACGCCCGAAGCTTTCAATGTTAATTATAACATGCCTACTTAAAGTTTTCCACGCCAAATGACAGTAAATAATATTAAATGTTTAAGTTGCACTGATTAAAAAACAGCAAAGTGCAACTGATCATTCCGATTTGTTTTCGAACAAGGCCATTTACATTCAAGGTAAATATAAATATTGTATGACTGTATTATCATGATTTTTGCGCAAATAATTTCATTTCATTCGTGAAATATTTGTAGAAAATACTACTCTTGACAACCAAATCCTCTAGATAAATTCTTTATTCCTTTCGTGACTCGTGAATTTACCGATGATATGAAAATCATTCGTGGCATTATCTATGACTCTAGATAAATATCAGATAGTTTTTATGAGGTAGACATAATTTCATTTTCGTTCTCATGGTACGTGATACAAGTCAGACTTTCTAACTCTTCAACTTAATCTGGCACATTTATTTATTTGGCATGTGAAGACCTAAAAATGTGAAAGTACAAATGAATATAAGCTGAATCGCTTATATTGGAGTAATGTCTTTTGTGTTACCTCATTCAGAGTTGTTACTGGAAAGATAAGGCAGGAAACGTCACCTTAGATATACGTTTCTCCCGTCTGGTAAGTGCATGTCATCAGTGTTGCTATTTCTAGACATTTTAATGCCCTTCTCTGTCAATGTACATCTTAGGGATTTTATTTTTGAGTCTATACTTTGTTCTGAATATAATGAGCATCCCTGTCCTCTCAGTATCCTACTACCCCCTCACATATCTCCGAGCACGGTGGCACCGCAGTAAAGTGTGCGACTTGCATTCGGGAGATCCCGGGCTCGATCCCCGACGACCGCTCACTCCGACCCACGAGTTTTTCATCGTTTCCCGGTCCGCAGGCGAATGCTGGGATGGTTCATATTCTATCACGCTTTCCTACCCCTCAATTTCTGTACCCATCATCTCCTTCCTTGTCATCTGTTTCAGGTCGTGGAACCAGGCGACGCTGGTCGGCGGGTTGCGGCTGGGCGGTGAATGTGCGCTCTGTAGAGGTTTCTTCCCTGCGGAACTGCTCAGTTAGAGCCCGCCTCCGGGTGCTTTCGGGCGGGCGCCCCTTCGGAGGTTAGGGGCCTATGAGTGGGCTCGAGCGGCGTCAGATGGGTTCGATCTGGAAACGTGAGGACTTCTACTTTGTGTCTACACATGTTTTATTCACTCAAAGAACAAAAAAAAAATAAACTAGCTATGGAGTTTTGCAATAAAAATTCAATTAAAACAATGACCCCTTTTCCTTGTGTTTTGAACGAAGATGCTATTTTGTTTATTCACCAGCTCATTGTTGCTGGAAGTCGTCTCTACATGATGGAAACTGCTACTGATCCATTCCTTTAAACCTGCAATAAAGCAGATGAAACTCCCATATAACTAAGAGATCCTTCATTTCATTTGGATGCTACTTTCCGAAATTGAATGACATCGCAAGCAACACTGAAAGACATTCATCTTTCTAAAGGGATTGGGACCAACGGAATTGCCGGCCCTCGTAGCCGTGGTCGCTGGAGTGGTCGCTCCGGCACTCCGCCAAGCTGAGGGTCGCGGGTTTGAGTCCCGCCACGGGCATAGATGTTTGTGTGTGTATTTGTGTTGCGGAAATAAGCGGTATGAATACAGTAAAACACAGTAGCAGAAACTGGGTACAACAAGGGAACTCAGAAAAAAAAAACCGAATGCTATATTTAGCAATTCACGTGCTAGCGTCTTCGTGGACTACCCTATGATACCAAAACCAACATCAACTCATCATCGGCTACAATAAATATTAGAAATACTTTTACTTCCTCTCTTGTGTACAGAATATCTTGATGATCTCGGATGTCGCTTTAAGACTCCCTAGAGCGCAGACTACAAGATGCACTCGACTTTTGAAGCAGTCAAATTAACTCCAGCGGGGTGTGTCAATCTTTGTTAAGCCAGAATCTACATACAAATTGTAAACCTCAACAGCTAATAGGTGTTGCATAGGCCTTTGTGTTGACACCTTGTAAGTGGTCCATTAGCTAGCAGCCTCTTTGTAGAAGGAGCGATCTCCATAATGCCGTTTCAACACAACTGAATAACGCCAAAGCTTAGCAAATGGACTTTATGTGCCCTTCTAAAGTTTTTGCTACCTTTTCACAGCAAACCTTTCTAAAAGTTGTGTACTCGTCTATACAGGGTGGAACACTTAAGTTGAAACTGTACAATATCTCCAAACCTAAGCCTTGTAGAAAAGAAATGTCTTGAATAAAAGTTACTTGATATTATGGGGGAAAGTAAATGCCATTAGTCGTGTTTTGTTTGGAAAACGTTATGATAGTCATTTTAGAGTCAATTTAATTTGACCCTAAATGTAGGTTCCCATTTAAAAAAAATCTGATGTGTTACACTCCCATGGCTTTCTCTACTGTTGTACAAACTATTTTTACAAACGCTTATTCTCCATATGCTTCATGTTAATCGAGATATCCAGATGTTAATCTTATTGCTAATTTTCTTGCTGATGCAAGGGGAATTGGTAGACTTTAAGCGATAGTCAAATATTTTAAGAGCAGGTTGCTATGTGGTTCTCTTTGCATTACCATAACAAAAAAAGTGAATAACGAATTCCCATTTGAGAAAAAGTATTGTAAGGGAACATTTAAGGGAATAACAAGCAATATCTCGAAAATGGTTCACTGAACGATAAAATGTATATGACATAATTGTGTACATTAACGCGATCTACATTTTTTGTGTAGTAAAATTTTGTCTACCTCTTATGGTTTACGAATTATGCAAAAGTCGTTCACAATGAAGAATAATTTTGGAGACATTCCCAGAAAATTCAAGATATACATTTTATTTATCATGAAATTACCTTAAATATATGAGATTTTAATCAAAATCGTTAGAGCCAATTTTGAGAAAATTAAAGTTTTCGAAAAATGTTCCACGTAAAGGTTAATCTGGGGTGGAGGGATTTTCTTGAAAACCTTCGTGTCGCATGTCTGGAAGATACTGAACCTAAACAAGTTTGGTGTTTATCCGACTGTTCGTTTCTGAGTTATTCTGTTCACAGACACACACACACACACACACACACCCGGACATATTTCCAAAAAACCTTTTTTTGGATTCAGGGGGCCTCAATACATATATTTCCGGTTAAATCTCGTTATTGAATTTTTGGGTGGAATGCAATACTTCCCCTACTTACTATACGTAGTAGAGAAAGTAAAAATTAACGTCCTCCAAATAAAACACGACTAATGGAACTTACTTTCCCCCATAAATCAAGCAACTTTTATTCAAGACATTTCTTTCTACACCGCTTAGTTTTGGAGATACTGTACAGTTTCAACTTAAATGGTCCACCTTGTATAACAGTAACCAAGTTTTACTTTCTGTATCCCGTACGCAGTACGTAGACATGGTATTGAATTTCACCCAAAAATTCGACTAAGGGAGTTCACTGGAAATACATGTTTTGAGTCACTAAATTAAAAAAGAAATCATTTTAGAAAATGGTCCGTGTAAATACCAAACTTATATTTTAGTGCAGTATCTGCCAAAGATGCGATACGAAGACTTTCACAAAAATCCTCCCACCCCATACTACCCTTTACATGAAAATGTTTTGAAATGTTTTATTTATTCAAAAAAAGTTGCAATAATTTTCATTAAAATACCGTATGTTTAAAATATTTGCATTAGAAATAAAGGGTGTATCTTGAATCTTCTGGGAACAGCCTGGGAAGTCCTCTTCATTCGGAAGGAATTTTGTAGAACAGGTAAACTTTAAGAGATAGACAAAGACGTACTACACAAAGAATGTAGAAATGTAACATACTCGACTTACTTCAAATAATTTTTCTAGGATCAGCGATTTCCGAGATATCTGTCAGTATTGCCTTGAAGTTTACATTTGTCACTTTTCACAGTGGTGTCACTATTCCGTTGTTTATCGCGAAATCATGGAAAGAGTATGGAGTATCAAGACAGATATAGCCACTAGTTTTTAAACATCTTCCTATCAATTCCATTTTCTCTGTGCCCTCTGATCTACATCGAAATGTGTAATGAAACTATTTCTGCAAACGTTTATCTCGATTAATAGGAAGTGGATAGAGGAACAAGTTTTCGGAGAATATTTTGCAAAAGCTATACCTATAAAAATAAACGATAGTGAGTAGGGAATGTCATGTGAAGGTAACGCATAAATGTTTTACTTTCTCTAGTACGTATAGTAAGTAGGGGAAGTATTGCATTCCACTCAAAAATTCGATACCGAGATTTCACCGGAAATACATGTTTTGAGGGCTCCTGAATCCAAAAAAGTCTTATGCGTTACACTCACATGACTTTCTCTACTCTTGTACAAACTATTTTTACAAATCTTATTCTCCAAATGTTTCATTTTAATCGAGATGCTGATCTTATTGCTAATTTTCTTGTAGGTGCAAGGGGAATTGGTAAGCTTTAAGCGATAGTCAAATGTTTTAAAAACTGGTTGCTATGTGGAGCATTCCATTCTCTTTGTAAGTCCAGGACATAAACAAATGAATAACGAATTCCCAATTGAGAAAAAGTATTGAAAAATTTAAGGGAATAACAAGCAACATCTCGAAAATGGTTCAATCAATAAAAAAAAATGTATATGATATAAATTGTGTATTTTAACCCGATCTACATTTTTTGTGTAGTAAAATGTTGTCTATCTCTTATGGTTTACCAGTTATGAAAAAGTCGTTTACAATGAAGAGTACTTTTGAAGACATTCCCAGAAAATTCAAGATATACATTTTATTTGTCATGAAAGTATCTTAAATATATGATGGGGGGATTTTCTTTAAAACCTTCGTGTCGCATCTCTGGAAGATACTGAACCTAAATGCCAAGTTTGATGTTTATCCGACTGCTCGTTTCTGAGTTATACTGTTCACAGACAGACAGAGACACAGACACAGAAACACACGGACAAGTTTCCAAAAATTCTTTTTTTGCATTGAGAGGGTCTCAAAACATATATTTCCAGTGAAATCTTGGTATCGATTTTTTGGATGGAATACAATATTTCCCCTACCTACTATACGTAGTAGAGAAAGTAAAAAGTATTTTTGGAAACATGTCCGTGTGTGTGTCTGTGAACAGCATAACTCAGAAACGAACAGTCAGATAAACACAAAATTTCCTATTTAGGTACAGTATCTTCCAGAGATGCGACACGAAGGTTTTCAAAAAAATCCCCCCAACACAGATTACCCTTTACACGGAACATTTTTAGAAAAATTTTATTTTCTCAAAAACCATTTTGATTAAAGTATCATATGTTTAAGACATTTTTATGGCAAATAAAATGTATATCTTAAATATTCTGGAAATATCTCCTAAAGTATTCTTCATTGTGAACGAGTTTTGCATAACTGATAAACTATAACAGATAGACAAAATTTTACTACACAAAAATGTATATCGCGTTAAAATACACAATTTACGTCATATACATTTTGTTTGTTGAGCGAACCATTTTCGAGATATTGCTTGTTATTCCCTTAAATTTTCCAATACTTTTTCTCAAATGGGAATTTGTTATTCATTTTTTGTCTTGGATAAGCAAATAGTATTAATCTGTGGCAAAGAGAATGGTGCTGCACATGGCAACCAGCTATTAGGAGATATGTCTATGCTTAAAGGCTACTGTATTTCTATATTGCCCTTGCAAATAGAAAACATGGGGAATATAGTACGTCTTAAGCGATAGGCAAATATTTTTAGAACTCTTCGCTATGTGTAAAATTTAATTCTCTTCGCATGTCAAGAACATAAAAAAGAACAACGAATTCTCAGTTGAGAAAAAGTGTAAGTATTGGAAAATTCAAAGAAATAACAAGGAATATCTCGAAAATGGTTCACTTTAGAAAAACATGTGTTAACATATATATTGTGTATTTTTAACGAGATCTACATGTTTTATGTAGTAACATTTTGTCTATCTCTTGCGGTTTACCAGTTATGCAAAAGTCGTTCAGAATGAAGAGGACTTTTGGGGACACCCCCAGAAAATTCAAGATATACATTTTATTTGCCATAAAAATGTCTTAAACATATGATACTTTAATCAATATCGTTAGTGCCGTTTTTGAGAAAATACAAATTTTCGAAAAATGATCCATGTAAGAGGTCGTTTGGTGCAGGGGGATTTTCTTGAAAACTTTCATGTCGCATCCCTGGAACATATTGATCATAAATACCAAGTTTGGTGTTTATCCGACTTTTCGTTTTTGAGTTATGCTGTTCACAGACAGACAGACAGAAACACACGCAGACACACAAGACATACAAACGGATATGTTTCCAAAAATGTTTTACTTTTTTATGTCCTGCACATGCAAAGATAATGCACTGCTCCACATATCAACCAGTTCTTAAAACATTTGACTATCGCTTAAAGCCTACCATAATTCCCCTTTCAACTACAAGAAAATTAGCAATAAGATAGAGTCTGCAAATGTTTATCTGGATTAACATGAAGTGGATGGAGAATAAGCGTTTGTAAAAATAGTTTGTACAAGGGTAGAGAAAGTCATGTGAATATAACACATCAGATTTTTTGTTATTTGTTGCATTGTTTTAAAAAGACTTCTCATTCTTTGATGGGTATTCAGTTAAAGTAGTTTCATCCGCGTAAAACAAATAGCAACCAATCTTATGTGTAGGTTGTAACAAACTTCGAATTTAAGAAATCCGATGCGTTACATTCGCATGACTTTCTCTATTCTCTGTCGTTTATTAGTGGATATACAAACTATTCATACTAAAGCTCATTTTTACTTTCTCTCCTACGTTTAGTAAGTAGGGGGAATATTGCATTCCACCCAAAAAATTCGATATCGAGATTTCACCGGAAATACGTGCTTTGAGGCACCCTGATTCCCAATAAAAAGCATTTTTAGAAAAAGATCAGTGAGTGTGTGTCTGTGAACAGCATAACTCAAAAACGAAAAGTCAGATAAATACCAAACCTGGTATTTAGGTTCAGTATCTTTCAAAGATGTTACCAAAGATTTTCAAGAAAATCTCCCGACCCAGACTACCCTTAACATAGAACATTTTTAGAAAATGTTGAGTTTCTCAAAAATGGCTCTAACAATTTTGATGAAAATAACATATGTTTGAGATATTTTCATGACAAATGAAATGTATATCTTGAATTTTCTGGCAATGTCCCCAAAAGTCCTCTTCATTATGAATGGTTTTTGCATAGCTGGTAAATCGTAAGAGATAGACAATATTTTGTACACAAAAATGTAGATCTCGTTAAAACACACAATTTATATCGTATACTTTTTTTGTCGAGTGAACCATTTCCGAGCTATTCATTGTTATTTGTTTGAATTCTCCAATACTTTCTCACAAATGGAAATTCGTTATTCGTTTTTTTTATGTTTTTTTGTTTTTTTATGTCCTGGACATGCAAAGAGAATGAAATGCTCTACATAGCAATCAGCTCTTAAAAGATTTGAATATCACTTAAAGCCAGCAAGAAAATTAGCAATATGATTGACATCTCGATATCTCGATTATCATGAACTGTGTGGAGAATAAGCGTTTGTAAAAATAGTTTGTACAAGTGTAGAGAAAGTCATGTGAGTGGAACACATCAGATTTTTCAACTGTATAACAAAATTTTAGAAGCATAATGTTTGAAAAGTATTGGTATTTATAAAATGTTGATAGGACAATTATTTTAGAATGTTATAAACGATGTTTTGTTGCTATTATAGTGTCGTAATTGTTACTTTGAGAAAAAGGATAGTTTCCGACGCAATACAAGTATAAGGAACACTCACAAAATTATACCTACTATTAAAGTTTTTTCTCTATTTAATTTTATTAACTCTCTAGACCCAGTTTTATTGCTGATTTTCGAACGAATCTATGATATAGAAATTTCACAGAGGAGAGAGAGGAAGGGGATATGAGAGCAATAGAGGGTGAGAATAGGAGATATGGAAAGGAAGAGAGACTTGGAGAAACAATAAAGGATAGTGAAGGGAAACAGAGGATGAACAGAAACGCGGAGGTGTGGAAAAGTGAGAAAGAGAGGTAAGCGGAGAATCATTGGAAAATGGGAGGGAGAGACAAAGAAAAATCTCAACATTCAATGCAATAACGCGAACAGAGTTATGGATCATTCCAGCTTTATAAGGATTTAAGAAATCAGAGCCCGAGCACATTACATGTTGACAAACCATTCAAAACAGAAAACCAGCGCAATTGTTTCACCACTGTTGGAAGGCCACAGTATCTCCATGACCGGATTAAGAGAGCTACTGAAAAGGAACAAAAAGAAACAAATACGGTTTAATCTGGACTGGTAATAGTATGGATATTCGTCGAGGTATTACAGCTCTCACACATTGCGTTTAAGTGCGTATTTGTGTTACAATTACTTTAAAACTACGGATTTGCCTCGTGTTTAATGCAGTTGTTAACCTTGTTTAAAAACCCTGTGATACAAACCGTCATGTGCATTAAGTCTAATAGCAAGCTCGAAAAGCTTGTGTTAATATTTTTAACAGACACTTGTGGCTTAAAAGCTAAAAGAAAATATTAATTCTGAAAGCAACATAACTGCAGCTTCCACTCTTATATGTCAGGATCTAATCCGGCAAAATGAAACCTTAAACATTATGTTTGTAATTCCTAGTATCCCAGTATCGAATTTATAAAGCATCAAAGCATAACTTTTTTTTCTTCTTTTTTAGTTTCTCTACTACGTATAGTATGTAGGACTCCATCCAAAAATTCTATGTCGAGACTTCACCGAAAATATATGTTTTGAGATCCCCTAAACCAAAAGCGTGCATTTTTATTTTCTCTAATACGTATAATAAATAGGAGAAATAGTACATGCTTTGAGGCCCCCTGAATCCAAAAACAGAATTTTTATAAAAAGTTCGAGCGCGCGCGTGTCTGTTGTGTGTTGTGAACACCAAACTCAAAAAGAAAAATCGGATAAATACCAAACTTGGTATTTAGGTTCAGTATCTTCCAAAGATGCGGCACGAAGATTTTCAAGGAAATTCCCACCTAAACTACCCTTTACATAGAAGATTTTTCGATTTTGATTAAAGTACCGTATGTTTTAAAGATATTTACATGACAAATAAATTTATACCTTGAATTTTCTGGGAATAGCCCATTTCATTTGGAAAAAAAAAGTTATATAATCCTGTGCAACTGTAAATTTTAGGGACAGACTACGTACTACACCAAAAAATGTAGATTCCTTTAAAACAATTTATTTGAAATACTTTTTTGTGGCATAAGCCATTTCTGAGATTTCCATTATTAAAGGTTCGAATTGTTCATCCTAGTCATTCTCTTAAATCCTGTCAACATTCAGTTGTTTCTCCCAATTGCATGGTTTTTAACATTTTGTGATACACGAAAAATTTTGAAAGAAAAGTGTGTTTAAGTGTGCTTGCCTTGAAGATTAATCTTTGTAATAGTAAGTGCGCATATTCACACAAACTCATTTTGGATGAAAAAGTTCCGAATTTTTAAAAACCTATGCATTGCTCATCTCTCCTTATTAGTGCGGATGAGATGACTGTGTTGTACAGAGATAGATGGCTACACATTTTTTGTTCACAAAGATCTGAAAAATATAGAAAAAAGTGTATAATAAGTATTATTTTAATTTTCTTTGTTATGGCTTTTCACAAGGCATACGTCAGTGAATTATGTGCATGTTTCATGAAGCCAACGCGAAATTGTATGCTACAGTAGAAATACAATCTCTTGTTGGAGGAAAAACTTGCTTCTGCATTTTCTTAATATGACGCACCAACTTCTCTTCATTTTCACTGCCCAAACAACCAACTGGTCCTATGGGTCCTTTTGAAAATAGCCACCTTTCACCCTTCTTTCCAGGGTCTTTCTTGGGATATTGAGTGTTACAATTGCATGATGTACTGGGCCTGCATTAGCAACTCTTCATCTTTGTAAATATCACGAACACTGCTTAAAGTATAACAGATGTTTTGGCTTTAAAACATATGTTTCATAATATTTTGCGATTTTTTCTTCATATTTGGTAAATTTGTTTTCAGTATCTAGTAATAAACAACTGAGTAATACAGTTATGGACATTCTGAATAGACTCAACAAATAAGCTCTTCCATTGTTTGCATCAAAGCATAAGTCGTTGAAATAACCATATTACTTTCTCTACTGCGTATGTAAGTAGGAGAAGTATTGTATTCCACCCAAAAATTCGATATCGAGATTTCACCGGAAATACATGTTTTGAGACCCCTTGAATCCAATAAAAGTTTGGAAACATGTCCATGTGTGTGTTTGTGTGTGTGTCTGTATGTCTGTCTGTGTGTCTGTGAACAGCATAACTCAGAGACGAACAGTCGGATAAACACCAAACTTGGTATTTAGGTTCAGTATGTTCCAGAGATGCGACACGAAGGTTTTCAAGAAAATCCCCCACTCCAGATTACACTTTACATGGAACATTTTTTGAAAATTTTAATTTTCTCAAAAATGGCTCTAACGATTTTGATTAAAATATCATATGTTTAAGATATTTTCATGACAAATGAAATGCATATCTCGAATTTTCTGGGAATGTTTCCAAAAGTATTCTTAATTGTGAACGACTTTTGCATAACTGGTAAACCATAAGAGATAGATAAAATGTTACTACACAAAAAATGTAGATCCCGTTAAAATACACAATTTATGTCCTATACATCTTTTTGGTTGGGTGAACCATTTTCGAGATATGGCTTGTTATTCCCTTAAATTTTCCAATACTTAATACTTTATCTCAAATTCGTTATTCATTTTTTTGTTCTGGTAATGCAAAGAGAATGGAATACTCCACATAACAACCACCTCTTAAAATATTTGACTATCGCTTAAAGGCTAGCAATTCCCCTTGCATCTACAAGAAAGTTAGCAATAAGATTAACATCTCGATTAACATGAAGCTCATGGAGAATAAGCGTTTTTAGAAATAGTTTTTACAAGAGTAGAGAAAGTCATGTAAGTGTAACACATCAGATTTTTTTAAGTAGAGTGATTAAACTAATTCTTTGTGTATTCCTGCACTTCTCGGTACATCCTATTTTTACGGTAGAATTTAAATAACATGAGACTTCCGACACTTTTGGAGGGGTGTGTTTCCATGACAAAGTGCCGTCCGCTTCAGTTCTAGCCAGGTGCCACCACGCCCCTTTACCTTCACCTACAAGCTGAACTTTGAGGGCTAACCGTTGCCATGTTTACGTGGTTTTCCACTGCTCACTAGTGTTACGTCCCAGCAAGCTGTTTGGTATTCGGGCGCGCTGCTAAACAGCTGACACGTGTTCTAATACAACATGGCAACGCAGCTCTCCGCTACCCCGCTTAGAGTGAAATGTCAGGAGTCTGAGGTTGTTTAAATGACAGTTTAGGTTCAGCTGAACATAAATAAACCATTATTATAATCCAGCCTCTTAGTCTAACCCCTATACCTTCTGCAATTCAGAGTTAGAACAACGGGGAATTTTTTAACATTTTCTATTGTAGTTTTATATTAAAGCAGCTGCATTATTAAATGGATAAAATAATGTATAGTTTCAACCTTAACGCGGGTTTTGTAGTGTACAAGTATGAAATAAAATTCAATTTCGGTTAATATTAAAAAAGAACGAGATCACATTATACCGGCACGTAATTGAATTTCATTTGCAAAGAAAAGAAACAAAAGCATGCCTTTGTTGGCACCCAACACGAAATGTAAAACGCACACATTTTGTTTCCGCTGGGCAGCGGCGCAGTATAATTGTGATAAACAATTGGGCGACTTTCCAATATATTTCCTGCTATTCATTCAACAGGCAGAGGAGAAAGAACAGCGCGAGATTTGCTTTCTGGATCACAGAACCGCGAATGAAAAACATCACTACACGATACAAATATGAAGTTCAGTTTATTACGAAGGCCGTTCGCTGCGCAACGTTTGTCAACTTTTTTATTCTCCGTGTTGTTGCTCGCCTCACTACAATAATAAATGTATTCCGCCATTCCGGGGTTTGTAGCTAGGAAACAGCAAACAATGAAACGTGTTCTCAGATCTTTTGTTTGTTTAGACTTGGTTATAAATGTGCAGTGTCTGTTTAACTCATTATTCGGCCCATATTCACACTGCACAGGACTTACTGCTTCTGATATTCGAATTATTAATTAGTAACATGTTATGCAAATATAGTTACTGAACTTTAAATTCTGTATCATACAGCTTTGGGAACGTGTTTTGTTTCTGTTATTTATAATGAGTGCTATTACATGGCCAATGAATTTATTTCGTATTTGCTCATGAAACAGAAAAGGTCTGCTACAGGATGTTTTTGTGATGATGTTACGAAATTTTAGGGTAGAGAAAAAGGCAAAAGTTGTATAAAGAACTCCTGTTCCGAAGCGTATGAATCAAAAGTAATACTCAGGCATAGGAATGCTTAAGGGGAGTCGAAATAGTAATTTTCGTGACATTCAGATTTTAATTACATAGGAATGTTTCAAGTCTCCCGCTCTTTTTGGTCTAACTTTTATAGAGATATGTAACTGTAGAAGTTTAAAAATATTACTGAAAATAACTTGTGTATAGTTTTTAGGTCCTCGTCTTGTTTAACAGTATCTTCGAAAGAATACAATTTTCTACATAAATGCCCCATTATTTCTAAAGCTACCTGACAAATTTTTCTGAAACTTTTTACCATACATTTGTAGTTAAATAAGGCTTATTTTAATTAAAGCCTTATTTTTATGTTTAAGGTTTAGCTATTTTTTAATTTAAAAACTATTATTTAACTATTATTTTCCAATAAAATGTTAGGCACATGCTAAAAAATTCATATATTTGCTTCTGATAAAGAGAAATTGGTTTTTCGCATCCATTAACAGTAAAATTATTGCTCAACATACCTTTAAAATTCAGCTAATTATCTTGAACAACTTCCTAGATAATATGTTATCAATTAACATTGGCAAGATAGTGCATTTCAACTCCCCTTAAGCAGATGGCCTCAAGTTATCTACACTCAAACCATTTTCAGTACAAATAATGTAAACAACGGCGGTCATGAGTCGCCGACGTGCAGATAAACACAATCTGGTGAATTTAGGATATAGGTGCTGGGTGAAAGTTTCATTGATTGATCTGTTCAGTGTGAAATTCTCAACGTAGGCACTTTCAATCCAGGTCAATCTCTGCAGCACAATAAATCTAACGAGAGCGACGATGTCTTGAAAACTTGTCCTTTCCAAGCGACAACTGCGACAACAATGTGGAAGATAAGGACTTAAAATCGGTTTGAAAGCAATCGTTGACTGATTGGTAACTAATGCACCTGACGATGAGAGTATACTAAGCTGTGCATGTACCCATCAGGACAAAATGGCGTTGTACTTGGATATGCATTGAAACAACATATTGTCATTCAATTCCGTACAGCAGAGAGTAATTCACCGTAGACATTCATTCGAAATAAGAGCACTGCAATTGTAAAGAATGCGTGGTTAGAACCCTGCAAGGTAGAAATTCCGGCACATACGTCCGTGATCAATGCTGCAGCGGATGACTCGTAATAGCCACAGATACACAACATGAGCTGATTCGCGCCAATCAACGAGCCAGGTAGAAAGACATGTCCAAAGCAATTAAAATTCAGTTCACTATTTCATCACAACAGGTTTGTCAAGAAATTTTGACACAACATGCTTTAGAAGGTGAAGACTTCATTCACCAGGTTGTGCTGGTGACAGGAAATGGGCTCAACATTATGGCCAGAGAATAGACGACAGTCAATGAAAGAGAGTCACAAGGCTGATATTGCAGAGCTGTATGCCATATACCGAGCCGTTTTGTATGTGCACCATCAAGAATAGGGTGACTCTCTCATTTTGAGCGATTCCCATAATGCACTTCACAGCCATCGTGAACTATACACCTACCATCCCGTTGTACAGCGCCTCCAGGATGTCCTCCATGTTGTACACGCTTCTGTCGTTGATGTGGAGTGTAACTGAATACCTGGTCACGTTGGCTTGACAGGGAATGAATTGGCAGAATTGGCAGCTAAGGCGGCGAGCACATAACCCAGTACTGCAATAGGCTTGTAAGGAGAGTGGTGCTATCGTGCTGACGCGAAGAGTGGTCAGCTCTCCGTAGAAATAAGCTTAGAGTAGTGAAGTACATTCCGATAAACCGGGTAGCTTCCTCTCGTGTATCTCGTCGTGAGGAGATGATTTTGGCTTGGCTGCGTATCCACTGCAATTTTACGCACGGTTACCTTTTAAAGGGCGACTCTAATCCTCTTTGTTTGCTGTGTACTGAAGGTCTGTCATGTGTTGCTGAAATGTATTTCTCTAGCACTTATTCGGGCGTCTCTGCAGCTGTCGGGCAGTCTTGCAGAGGTCTTAGATGACAATAAGGAAGCGGTAGAAACGTTTTATATGTTTTTATAGAAGATAAACTTTCAAATCCGCATTTAGACAAATTACAATAAAGTTTTTCATACCTCTAGCTTATTTTTGCGTGTGCATCGTTGTCTCCAACTTTTGTTATGATTTTTATCTCTGGCCTTTCTCATATCTATTTTGCTAAGGGTGCTAATTACCTTGAAGGTGAGAACCTTAAATATAAATCAACCAAACAATCAATCAGTCAACAACAAGGCTCGTCAAACCCCAAAACTCAAAATCACTGTTGTCATTTCGTTTCTGCGGGCATGTTGATACTCATCTGGGATTGGGACGACTCAAAATCTCTGCATCGCAGCAACACCAACAATTCTGCCGGGTTATGAGAACCTTGCAAAAGCTGCGTGCACGACATCACGAGATTTTACTCCACTCTCTAGACCTCATTCCTTCTTCCTCTTTCCAAAACTTAAAGAACATCTGAAGGTTCAGCGTTACAATTGTGATAAGGGGATCCAAGCGGTAGTGAGGTGTTCCCTAATTTGTTCGCTAAGGGGATGTGAAAACCTGTTCATCGTTTGGGCGTATGTATGGACAGGAATGGCGATTATATAGAGCTAAGCTGCAATATTTGAGGCTTTAAGGGGAGTCATCTATAGAGACGCCCAGCTTTGGAAAACTTAAAGCTGTTATTGTGAAATTTTGTGAAAGCTATGTTAAATATGCATGCTAATTTACACAAAAAATTGAAGATATGCTACAATTTTGAACAAATATTTATTTAAAGTTTTGGTGAAATAATTTCCTACGCGTTTTGAAGTGAGCCTTAGAGACCTTAATTCACAGCCCAAAATTAATTTTTCTGTAGGCGTTTTTCAATAGGATGCAATATTTCTGGGAACTCATGTTTTCATTTTCCTCTTGTTCAGATAAAACATTGCAGTTATTTGGATCAAACTACACTTTAAACAATTTTAATAAAACGTTTTAAGTTCTGATGCGAATTGCTATAACATATTTTAATGCCTTTATATTTAGCTGAGATTTTTTTTTCAATTCCTGCTTAAAACCTCTTAAGAAGAAATAGTACTCTAAACTCATTTTATTTTCGTTATATTTGGGAAAACGAAATATTGTAACATACAGTTAAATCGTTAAGGCGCCTCTAAAAATATGTAACGAGCCCAGGAAATAGCCGGAAGTGCCAAGAGACACGCCCACCAAATGTAACAAAATCCAGCGTTATCGTTATGGAGGAAAGCAGTGTAATTAATTGCAGTTTTACATCATGTGTATCGTAATATTTCTACAAATACAACATAGGAAAAGGCGAAGTCTCTCAGAACTCTGGAAGACCTGAAATGGTAAAGCAAAATCACCTCCAACACAACTAGTAATTCTCCTTGGTACCTGTTATTTATTACATTATGAAAATAGCGGGACGTAGCTCAGGGACTGGGAGTATGAGAGGCACTCTAATCAGACTTAAGTTGACATTTACGAGACGAAGTTCTGCTCAACATTATTTTATTATGACAATATAGCTGTAGTAGAGTAGAATTTATTTACATTTTCAATGTGCTGTGAACCAGGTCGAAGTCTGCGCATCCTAGGCCAGCTTCAAGGCAGCATGCGATTGCTGTATCCTCTTCACTGAATGCCCAAGTTATTCTGCGACTACAGTACGTTCGTTATATCGCCGGGCCGCGGAACGCGCGTATGTGTGCTATTACAATTGGGGGGGGGGGGAGGTGCGTTCTAAAACTCCCACGTTACATACTCATGCGTGATAGTAGCATGCACTATGGGTACTAACATTATTATAAGTTGTGTTGGAGGTGGTGTCCATCTGCATTGAAACATTCTTGGGATTCCTCGTCGTCCGGAAGTTGCAATTCATGAACTATGGTCACTCTAGAGGATTTCAATTTTAAAAGTTTAGTAGCTGTATGAGCAAAGGATTTTTGAAACACCCACTTGATGTACAACACGCCTTAGACTTCTTTGGGGAATGTTCGAATGATGCACCAATTTCATCAATTTTTTACCTTCGTTAGAAGACGTCTTTTTCGCTTCTTAGGTTTAACGTTTAGTGATCCGGTTGCCCTTAGCTTATTAAACAGATATCTAGCAGTTTCTCTACCTGAAACTGGAATACCAGGAAATTGTCTGTACAGTTGTCTACATGACTCGGTTTTTATGTACGTATCGTACATAAAAATTCTTTGTTCAAGCGTAAATTTTTCGGTAGGCATTTTAGTGGGCTAATAACAAGACAATAATAATAATAATAATAATAATAATAATAATATAATTCACACACAACAGAGATGTCTTGAATAAACGTTTACCTTTGAGATGCACAATGAACAAATCCTAGTCTTTACAGCTCGAACTGAATGCACGAACTGACACAGTGTACACAGCTGATAAACATAGCCTTGAGCGGAGCATTCACCACCGCTGGTGCGGTGGGAAAAATACCGAGGTCAATGCAGTGAAAGCCAACTAGGCATATACGCGATTTGTGGCCCGGCTATAAATGGAACGTATAGTATTTCCGTTGCACACAGATAGTGTACCCGAATATACTAGAGGCGTTTGCTACCTGCCTTTTGCGCCAGTTAGAATTAGAAAACATGGCTAAAAACAAACCACATTACAACATATTATTTCAGATTGAAGATCTAAGCTAGAAGGCTCTCGTAATATTTTTGTTTATGACATCGTTCAGAAATGTGAACCTTGTTTATCTTTCTTGGTTTCATAAAAGGAAAACATTTTGCCCTACCTTTATATATTATATTCTCAGCAGTAGATGAGGTTATTTTGTTTTTGGTTTTACTGCTGCCAAATAGGTTTAGCATAACGGAAGTGGCTCTCAAGAATTAACCTATGGTGCTAAAGAATACCAGGGTCGCTGAAAACAATATCTTTATCTCGAGATTTAGTTAGACAGGGATGGGAGTTAGAAGATTCGCATTCACTTATCTAATTTTAATGTGAAGTTTTACGAGTCCTGGCAAAGTCGTTATTCACTGATTTCAAATATAGATACCAGAATTGGCTGTTCTTAATTTAGAAATTGAAGAATTTTATATTCATAGATATGGTTTTTCATGGTATTCAGTATATGCTACTTGAGTTGTATTGTATTCGAAGTGAAATTCATAGAAAAATCTTTTAGAAATCGAAAGAAATTGTACGGTGGAAGATGAGTTTTGAATGTCCAATACAGGAGATGAAGAGGTATTCCAAACTCTGCCTCTAAGTTTGCTGTAAGCTTTGATTGGGTGGACGAGAGTTTCGATCGAATTACTGGCTTTACCAGGTCCATGATCTCCCCTTTATCTACCTCACGTTCAAGTGGCACTCCATCAGGATTCCAGATCCTTCAATGGATGCTCGAGTATTGGCTTCAAATTTACACATTTTGGCAAACCTCTGAAACAAGTAATGGGTTGCATTTAGCCTCAAGCTTCAATACAAGAGAAATTACGAGTAAAACGTACAAAATATGAGAACACCCATCATCAAATTTTGCGGTAATAAATTAAAATAACGAGTGAATTTAGTATTTACATTGCTCAGATGAGAAAGTCAGACTATATTCAAAACATAAATTTAATCGCAAAGCTTCACCAGAAATACATGTTTTGAAGTATCTGAATCAAAATAGTCTTAGAAACAAAAATTGTAAAGAAAAGCTGCTCTGACCAAGCGAAATGGTACCGCGGTAACGTGTGAAGCTCGTATTCGGGATATCCCGAGTTCGATTCGGGTTGGCCACCCTGGTCTTGGTGTCATTCTGGAATGATTAGAGGTCCAGTCTTTGTTAGCACCTGTCGTCGTCCGTTTCTGGCACCCTTCGTTCGCACCTTCATCCCTTCCACCCACGAATCACGCAAGTTACAAAGGGCCTGCGGTGGCCTACATGCGGTGCTGTGCTTCATGTACTGGGCCCCCCTTTCTGACTAATCCTCGTTCTAATGATACGCTGCCCTATAGAAGCCCTTTTTAAGTGTTTTCATTCCCACGTGGAATTACATACTTTTTAATAAATCCATAGTTTCACATTGGATTATTTTACATACATTACATTAATTAACAGTACAATGTCAAAAGAATAACGTTTCTAATAATCATTACACAAATTTATATTTTTTAAGTGTATAGCGTTTCTCTTCAGCTTAGGAAATGAGGTAAAATTCCGGAAATGCAACCTTATCCAGTCAATGCCTTTCGAGATTCGTACTCGAGCTCTCTTAGTTTGGCCTATAGACACACTACTCCATAGAAGTGGACACAAAATTAAATAATACAGTCCTATATCACTGCGCAAAATTTAATTTCATTATGACTTAAATCTTCGAGCAACGGTACCTTCAGAACAAAATACGCGTTTTATGGAAAATATTAAAAAATGAGAACGCACCCGCTACAATAAAAGCCTCCATAGTTATATTGTGGCGTATTATTAAATTAGTGGTTACATTGTCATTACCAGACATATTGTTGTTCTACATTGCCATTACCAGACATATTGTTGTTTTTCTTTTATGTTGACTGGGATGATGTCACTCCTGGCAGGTCGCAGTCGCGAGTGGTATGGATAGCGTCGATCTTAGTTAGAATTCCATGAGAAGCGGATCGCGTGTGCAAGCCGGCTTTTGGATCGGTGGACATCTCCTCTTATCTTTCATATTTAATAATGTAGGAACCCAAACGGTTGGGAAATATATCTAGGAATATTAAGTAGATTTGTGTTCTAGATTTTGTACAGTGAAAACCCACGCCTTCCTCTTAACCTCCACACCACGTCACGGTCCTCCGCGGCCAAGTGAGTATACGTCCCCTCAATGTACGTGCTGGGTACTCAAAATTAATTTAATTTGTATGTGAACTTTTAGGCCTTTACCCAGCATGCAACAATATTAAGATAATTAGACTTAGGATCATTGAGGATAAAAGTGCTAACAACAAAAGGGAAGAATGATATTTTGCAAACTTTTGTTTGGCATTCCCTTAAAATACTTTTCTTGTGCTGTAACCTTTATAAGGACTAAGAATCCAGTTAATTGATATCTTATTATTAGGATACCAACTTTCTCTTGTTTCCTTATGGTCCTTTATCTATAAGGTTTTTATAGCCTTTCTTGCGGTCACAGCGACTCCAGACAAGTGAAAACTCGGAAGAATTATCGAATATTTTACTTTTGTGTGTTGTTTAACACTTTCCTTTCCGCCATATTAATGTGTTTCACTTTAACACATATATTAACTCTCAAGTTACAACATTACACCGACTTGGCAGCAACTCAGATGTGTATCAGAAATAAAAAGTGTTCCGGAAGTTATCTATCCAACATGTGAACACACAGATGTTGTCTTTTTGATTCCAAACAGTTAGCTACGTGACCAAAAACTGTTTTCAGAAGCAGTTCACGCGGATGCATACGGCTTTTGTTTCCTGTAGTGGGAGATAAATTTTGCAACAGCAACAGAGAAAGTTTATTTCCGCATCCGGCGCGAGCCCGCATGTGTTGCCCCCTACTGGTTTTGCCGTATTAACATTTTTCACATGCCGATCACGTGCTTGCCCGGATTGCAGCTCCCTTTGTTCGTGAGCAGGCACGTCATAACTGGACCAGCACACATTTTCACATATTTTGGAATTCACAACGACAAATAATTCTCCTAGTCCATCCGCTGGTTTCATGGCAAAACAGCGTATTCGTGTTACGATGCTCACTTGTTTTGATCTGCTTTCGCTCGGTTTGTCTGGAATGATTACGGATAACTGATGGCGTTCGCTGTCATTGTCAATAAAGTATGAAAATCTGTATGAACACCTCTTCAGCATACCTCCCTTCTACTACAGCTGCTGGTTAAAAACTATATGACAAGTTTAAATAGATATATCAGCAAGAAAATGGTGAGCTCTTTTTTGTTCATGCAAATTTCCTTACTTCCCTTTTTCTTCATTGTTTCTACGTATCCTCTGTCGTGAAATTATCTATAGGCACCTACAGGATGGGGGCGAAGTCCCTGTATCTTCTTGAATGCTAATTGCTTTATTTTAGTATAAGTACTCACATATTAAGTGTACAATATATCTGTATGTTCCCCATTATGCTGTAATATGGTTACATACGCCTCCAAGTTCTTCTTGACATATTCTTGAGCATGTCCGGTGTTATAGTGCGAAATACATCCTCAATAGCATTGCGCAGTTCTTCGTTTGTGGCATAACGACGTGCAGATACATGCGCCTTAATGACTCCCCACAACGAGTTGTCCGGTGTGGTGAAGTCAGGACTTCTTGGTGGCCATTTCAAGGGAGCTGGTGTTGCTGATTAACTATGACCCAACCACCGTCCTGGAAAGTGTTCATTTAAGAACTCGCGCACTGCAAGAGCGTAGTGAGGAGGTGCTCCATCTTGCTGAAACCAAATGCGTTCTGAGAGGTCACTTTCCTAAAGCTAAAGGATTAACTATGTTTGTAACATGTGTAAATAATTTCCGCCATTTACAGTCTCTTCAAAAAAAGTACGCTCCAAGCAGATGTGATGTCATCGCTGTCCATAATCATTACGTGAGGCGAGTTCCTTTCTAACTCGACTGTGTAATGAGGATTCCCTTTGGCCCAAAAGAACACTATTTCTAGCACGTGAGCTGCGATAAATCGCGCACTCACCTGAAAGCATCACCCTGGCGCGGTTCACTGCATTTGGAAATTGAGTTAACAAAGCAAGGCATGCTGTGATCTCGCATTTTTGTCTTTGGTATACAGAGTTCCGAAGGAAGAAATATTTTATCATCAATAGGAGCAATAATCTCTTTTAGTGCCGTTATTATATTTATTTTTATTTCATGAGAAAGCAGTAGTTTAGATACCAAGAGAATAAGAAAAGAGTAGGTTAAATAATACCAATATTACCAAATATGTGGTTTCTACACTTCATCTTCCGCCCTACCTGACCTTCCAGAATCCTTCTCCCACTATTTCTCAGAGAATAATCTTTTTACACCATCTCACTATTACATTCTGGGTCTATTTCCTTCATTTGGTTTACAAGACTTAGCCCTTACTAGTCTATTGGTATATTCTTTGGATTTTGCTTTCCAAAGACAAGGAAGTTCCCTAAACATACCAATAAATTCCTCCAGAATCTGCTTGGAACATGTTCTTAAATCGCGCATTTTGGTGCTAGACACACAAAATCACTCACTGACACACTAGTGGTGATAAATTGCATGTACTTACATAGCGCTTTGTCAACAGGAGTCTAAGAGCGCTTGCGCAGTGGGCTAACACGTTGCATAAAACTGCTGTTGGAATTATTACACGGGATTCCCCACATATACAACCAGCTGGATATTTTACAAACGCATTAGATAGGCACGCATTACCAGCGTAAGGCTGAGGGAATGCTGCTACGTCTAAAGGGAATGCTTTACATGGATGTACTTGTTCCGTAAATGTTTACTTCCTCTTCCCACCGAATGCACTCATATCGAGGCCGACTTATATCTATCTGAAATGTTTTAAGACTTATTTTAATTAATTCTACAGTGAATGTTGTAATGAATGGAATTTAAATGCAAATTAAGAGAAAAATCAAATACGCAATAGTAAAGAAAAGCGGAAGAAACTAACAAAGACTGTAAATAGTTTCTCATACTATCTTATTTAAGAATTACAATTTACGGAGATGTGGAATGGATAAAGCAAAATAAATTAGCAATAACAAAAATAAATGTATGAATTGAATAAATGTATGAATGTCAAATATTTCCCAAAAACGAGGAGTCGGTTCAATTTAAACTTCGTATTTAGGCACTAAGTCTTCCAAGGATGAACCACTAAGAATTTCAAAAAATCCTCATCCTCAAGTACCCGTTTCATGAACAATTTTTGTTACTTTTTTTTCTCAAAAATGACAACGATTTTGATTAAAATGCCGCATGTTTAAGATACTTGCCTGACATAATATATAATTATCTTGAATTTTCGGGGAATAACTGTGAAGTCCTCTTCCTCCTGAATGACTAGTAAACCGTTGTAGACTATATCGTACTACACAAAAATGTAGATATCGTTAAGGCACACAATTTATGTCAAATAATATTACTCTCTCAACAAGGAACATAGTAGTAGAGAAGGTATCATTCCATCTATAAATTCGATACCGCGATTTCACCGAAAATACATGTTTTGAGGCTCCTTGAATCCAAATAAAGCATTTTTGGAAACATGTCCATGTGTATGTGTGTGTGTGGTATGAACAGCATAACTCAAAAACAAAAAGTCAGATAAATACCAAACTTGGCATCTAAGTTCCACCAAGGAACCCGCACAAAGATTTTTAAGAAAATTCCTCCACCCCTAACTACCCTTTACATGAAATACTTTTCGAAAATTTTATATTCTATAAAATGGTTCTAACAATTTTGATTAAATTACCATATATTAAAGATATTTACCAGACAAATAAACTCTGTATCTTGAATTCTTTGGAATAGCCTTTGAAGTTCTCTTCATTCGGAAGAAATTTTGCATAAACTTGTATAACTGGTAACGTTAAGGGATAGATGAAGACGTGCCGTGCAAAAAATGTATATCTGTTTAAAATGATATATCCGTTACAAAAGGTTCGAGTTGTTCAATACTTGCCATAAGTCCCATTGATTTTCATTTCTTTCTCCCGAAAGCATGGAAACAGTATGGAATTTTAAGTCCAGTGTAAAGCGTCCAGTTTTTAAACATTTGACTATCGCTGTTCTCTTTGTATGTATAATGAAATGTGTAATGTAACTACTATTTCTGCAAACGTAGTAGATAGAAAAAAATCTGATGTGTTACACTCACATGACTTTCTCTACTCTTGTACAAAACATTTTTTACAAACGCTTATTCTCCATATCTTCATGTTAATCGAGATATTGAGATGTTAACCTTATTGCTAATTTTGTTGTAGATGCAAGGGGAATTAGTAGGCTTTAAGCAATAGTCAAATCATTTAACAGCTGGTTGCTATGTGCAGTATTCCATTCTCTTTGCATTACCAGGACAAAAAAAAGCATCTGATGTGTTACACGCACATGACTTTCTCTACTCTTGTATAACTATTTTTACAAACGCTTATTCTCCATATGCTTCATGTTAATCGAGATATCGAGATGTTAATCCTATTCCTATTTTTCTTGTAGATGCAAGGGGAATTGGCTTTAAACGTTTAAGAGCTGGTTGCTATGTGGAGTATTCCATTCTCTTTGCATTACCAGGGAAAAAATCTGATGTGTTACACTCACATGACTTTCTCTACTCTTGTACAAACTATGTTTACAAACGTTTAGTCTCCATATGCTTCATGTTAATCGAGATATCCAGATGTCAATCTTATTGCCAATTTTCTTGTAGATGCAAGGTGAATGTATTACATGAAATTTGTTTTTGTGAATTAACTATTTCTGAGGTATTCTTTGTTATTAATTAAAAATTTTAAACACATAATTGCCTATTCTTTTTTCTCGTGGTCATGCAAAGAGTAAGAAATTTTAAAGTCCTCATATGTTTAAAACTCTGACTATAGCTTACGCTACTGTATACTTCTTATACCCATAACGAAGTGTGTAATAAAAGTTTATCTCTGTTAGCAAGAATTAGATAGAAGGATAAGCTCTTATAAGAATATCTTATAGGAGAGTGAGCAGAGAAAGTCATGTGAATGCATCAACTCAAACCTTTTTGTTATTTAAATAGAATAGACATGTAGATTAAGCAAATTTGGAAACTCTACAGCAGATCTCATGTTGTACCTACACTGGCTTACATTTATGCTGTCCCCGCAGCTTTGGGAGGCATTCTATTGGCCTTCACAGGTATGTATAACAATGAGGAGGTGCGTGTATCTGTTTACGTTTTCGCGCATGCAGTGGCGTCCTGTTTTACGGGCACAATTCTATATTATTCTCATATGAATGTACAACCTTGAGCAATAGCTTTACTCATCATTACTTACATATAATAACCTCGCTTAAATATATAACTAAATTAAACCCTATTGTGCACAATTTCTCAACGATAAAAACTTTTAATGGCAAGATAATATATAACTGAAGTACAAACCTTTTACTCTCAAATAGAACACATTTACTAGACATTATTTTAATAAACCGTTCAGTGTCCATTCTTTTCCAATACATGATTTAGCCACCTAGGTTCTGAATCACTCGTCGTCCGCTGGGAACACTGTCATGAAATGTGGGAACGTACCTATTAAGTTCCAGTGTTCCCCCAGCACCTAAGCAATGAGAGTAAGAGGTGTAATGTGTTTCAGTTTTACATTATGTTGCCATTAAAATATTTTTCGCTGAGATGCTGTCCAAAACATTATTTTATTCGTAATTTAAATATGGTTATTACAAGTGATGAATAGTAAGCTATTGCTCAAAGTTATATACTAATACAAGAATAATCTATAATTGTGCACGTAAAACAAGACGCCACCCCATGCGCGATAAGGTAAACAGATACTCACACCCCCTCCTTGCTATACATACTCCACCTATGAAGGCCAGTAGGATGCCTCACAAAGCTGCGGGGACGACATAAATGGAAGCCAGTGTACCATGAAGCAGATCTCCATGGTACAACAGAACTGACATAACTTAATTACTGTCATTCAGTCAGTAAGCTTCAGTCAGTAAGTCAAAGGATGTAGGACTCTCCTCATTAAACGAAAACTAGCCTAGGGTTGAACCACTGACTTTTATCATAACGCTCTTCAGTTGCTACACCTTCTAATTAGTTTGACTCACACAAATGACAGATTAGTTCAGCGAACTTTAACTGGGTGTATAATTTCGGACTGCGAATGAATGAAATAGGTGAAATGATGTTCAAATGAGCCGGGTATTAGAGCGAACGGGCTAAAAAGCAGGTAGACTAATTAATAGTGTTTTAGTGCACCTGTAATTAAAAGTCGAAAGAAGCTCAAACTCAGCACCCTATCATTAATCCCTCATAAAGAACAAATCTGCGCTACATTAATAACAAGAAGCGGGCAAAGAAGTCAATGAACGGGAAGCCCCCGTTGTATTAAGAAGGCACTGTTGCAACAGTGCAATCGGCGCCTCGTCATTCAATGTTATGCTGGCTAACTCACAGGAGTTGCTGCCTAAAAAAAATATGATATGTTATACTCACATGACTTTCTCTACTCTTGTACAAACTATTTTTACAAACGCTTATTCTCCATATGCTTCATGTTAATCGAGATGTTAATCTTATTGCTAATTTTCTTGTAGATGCAAGGAGAATTGGTAGACTTTAACCTATAGTCAAATATTTTAAGAGCTGGTTGCTATGTGGAGTATTCCATTCTCTTTGCATTACCAGGACAAAAAAAAATTTAATAACGAATTTAAGAAAAACTAAAATCTGATGTGTTACACTCACATGACTTTCTCTACTCTTGTACAAATTATTTTTACAAACTCTTATTCTCCGTCTATTTCATATTAATCGAGATAAACATTTGCAGAAACGATCTTATGACATGCAAAGAGAATTACATTTTCCACATAGCGAACCAGTTCTAAAAATATTTGACTATCGCTTAAGGCGTGCAATGTTCCCCTTGTTTTGTATTTGCAAGAGCAATATAGAAATACAGTAGGCTTTAAGCATAGACATATCTCTTAATAGCTGGTTGCTAGGTGCAGCACCATTCTCTTTGCCACAGATTAATACTCTTTGCATATCCAAGACAAAAAGAAAATGAATAACGAATTCCCATTTGAGAAAATAAGTATTGAAAAATTTAAGGGAATAACAAGCAATATCTCGAAAATGGTTCACTCAACAAAAAAATGTATATGACATAAATTGTGTATTTTAACGCAATCCACATTCTTTGTGTAGTAACATTTTGTCTATCTCTTATGGTTTACCAGTTATGCAAAAGTCGTTCACAATGAAGAATACTTTTGGAGTCATTCCCAGAAAATTCGAGATAGACATTTCATTTGTCATGAAAATATCTTAAACATGATATTTTAATGAAAATTGTTAGAGCCATTTTTGAGACAATTAAAATGTTCGATAAATGTTCCATGTAAAGGATAGTCTGGGGTGGGGGGATTTTCTTGAATACCTTCATGTCGCATCTCTGGAAGATACTGAACCTAAATACCAAGTTTGGTGTTTATCCGACTGTTCGTTTCTGAGTTATGCTGTTCACAGACACACACACCAATGTTTCCAAAAATGCTTTTTTTTTTGGATTCAGGGGTCTCAAAACATATATTTTTTCGCGTGAAATCTCGGTATCGAATTTTTGGATGGAATACAATACTTCCCCTACTTGCTATAAGTAGTAGAGAAAGTAAAAATGTGAATAAAGAGCTTTTTTCGAAGATTATGTGGTCTTATAGGATCCAATTTAAACTTAACGAAAGAGTGAATCTTCATTATTGTGTTTATTGGACACTAGAAATTCCACGTGTTGACCCAGATAGGCTCCTCATTACTACGCTGATTTGGGTTTGGTAACGCCTCTACCATGCTGAATATTATATGGAGTGGATACCTTCTGTCTGCTTTGGAAAATTATCAGCGGTAAAAGCTCGCTGTTTTATCCGCTGGGTTCCTGTAGAAAACTCTCAGCAGATATCAGCGTAGAGAAGTATAAGCGTGGCGCTGTGTGACTCCGTGACGTATGGATCACATGAGGAGAAGGCTTGAGAGACCCCGGTATCAAGATGACGAGTAGAATAGAGTCTACACTCTGCTGATCGCCGGTCGTGAAGAAGAGGAGCCTTAAAGTCAGGTGTAGGGAAGCGATATCGTGCCTTTTCAAAATTCGACTCGAAACATCTTTGTAATTATTTCTCAAAATTTAGAGCGTGTGCCGATTTAAATTGGAACTGTGGAATAGCTCGAGAATAACTATTTCTTGTATATAATTGTAAACGCACGGAAATATTGCAAAAGATTAATAATTTGAGGGCGAATTTTTAAAAATATTCCATTTGGCATTGTAATGTTGAAACGTGTTACTTTTTCTTGAGAAAGAATGCATTTTATTGTATGACTGTAAGAATCGAAAACCTTCTTGAGTTTTTTGTGGAAGCCTTAATTATATCCTTTGCTGCTTTACCAAAAAGTTAAACATTTTGTATCCTCTGGGACACAAGATTAAAGCGTAGGAAATGGGCCTAGCAGTTTTTTATTATGTATTATAGCAGCATAGTATGAACTTATCTTCGATACTTATATAGATATGATTTCAAATAAAATTAGAATTTACATTTACAATATTATAGCAGAGTGATAGAAAATTTTAGTCAAAGATAAGCTTATAATATTATCGTGCTGCAATGTTCATGTCAATAACAGTCAATTTACCGGAGATGAATGTCTGGTATTTTTATAGGAACCTTCTTCTTTGAAGGTACAGCTGCTGGCATCAGGTATGGGAATTCTAAGCATACCAACATTTCCAGCTAAACGTGTACTTTATAGAAAGAGTGGGTTCTTCTTCCAACTAGACAGAGCACCCACAGTCTAGCACTGAGGCGTGTACGCCTTCCTGGATGAGAATCTGCATGGACACTGCATAGGACGAAGAAGTTTATTTGAGTTTCCTGCATGTTCACCAGATTTAACGCTTCCGAAAACTAAATTAAATGGAGTTTTATTTATGGACGCTCTTTAAGTTCTGTGGTCCTTAGCGTCCCATTCCATATTGGACGTTAAAGACCGGTAATTTTTCTCAGAGGCCTCTTTATCAAGCTTGAAATTCTTTCACGTGTTGTAAATCTACGACACGGGACCACCGGCTTTACTTCCCCTCCGAAGGAAGCCATGCTAAGGATTTTTACGCTCGAGAAAACTCCATCGCCCTCCAACGAGTTTGACCCCGCGACCTCGGGAACTGGAGGATGGCATGGTATCCACTTCACTACGGAGGACGGAGGGCTTTGCGCTTCTGGTTTGCTTTGTGGAACCTTGAAGTACGCCTAGGTTGACATGGGGGGAAATGGAGCAGGAACACGCAGTTTGTAAAACACAAAGGGATTGGATAACTCTGACAACTTTCTGAAGTACTAAGGATTTTGACCCACGTAGCAGATTTATACCAGTAAAAAAATTGCAAACCATGTATGAGGCACTAATTAGGTCATCATTACTACTCGCAGCGAGGCAGGAAGATGGGAGAGGTAAATAAAATACAATGTTAGTTTCTAGAAATGTATTCTGGGGCTGCGGAGAGGTACTTCAATTTACAGAGTTCTTCGTGAAGTAGGACGTTCGGAAGATGCTGTATTTGCTAAAATAAATGTAGTTGGGTACTGGCTACGAATAATTAAAGATGACCAAACAATTCTGACAGCAATATCTTATCGTCATCAAATGAACCACATAGAGCATCCAAAATGTTGGGAGATGGACCTACAATGGGATTATAAGAAATTGGCTTAAATGGCATCTTGCAAAGGGGTAATGAAAATAGATACAGTGCTGAGAAAAATGTCAAAAAACGACTACATGATAAGAACAAGCAGAAAACTAAATCTTAATGTAGACAAAGATCAGCGTTGGAGCTACAAAATTAAATAAAAGCTGGATAGGGTAAGGAAACATATACATATTTTGGAATTAAGTATGAAACAGAGGACGTGAATAGCAGAGCCTAGGTTGGAAGGGTGGAAACCTCGTAAGATTGTTGACAATGCTGGTAGGATTTTAACATTATGCGGAAAACGCGAAGACTGGAAGCATACGTGCAGATGATGGGGGTATGCGTACAGACAGTGCTTTGAAAAATTAGATTCCAACAGACGGAGGACAGCATGCTGAGACTTGGTTCTAAACAGCCAAAACTCGCCAAACTTGGGTACCTACTTAGTAACACCGGCCCTCGTATCCGTAGTCGCTGGAACGTATAGCTTCGGCGCTCCGCCAAACTAAGGGTCGCGGGGTTAAGTCCCGCCATGGCTATGAGGTTTTGTGCCTCTGTGTGTTGTATATGTGCAACCGTAATTGCGGTAATAAGCGGAAAGTAAACCGTAGAAAACACAGTAATAATAAACCGGAAAAAACAAACAAAAGAAGAAGAAGAAGCATGATCAACAAATACGTCAACATGAGAGTAGTGAGGTGCTCCAACTCGTGAACAACAAGGTCGAGCGGAAAATACTAAAGCCTTGTGATTTAGTGCAATGATCTGTGATAAACAGTTTGAATTAAAAAAAACAAAGAAAAATGGATGTACTTACATGTACTAACAGATAAGGTATTTGTATAAATATTGTTTAAATATATTTGGTACTGGAGCATTTATATGTGATGTGTTGTGTATGTGTGTATGTGATTTACAGTATTTTTCGTTTTGTGTGTATGTTTGCAGTGTTGTGAACATAAAATGGTGGTTTTGGTCGATTCTGCTATTTAAGGTCACCAAATCAGGTGTTTTTCTAGAGAGCATGTGCGGTCTTTTAACCCATGTGACTGTGCTACGCAATGGTTGTAATATTAAGTACATAATAAAGTACATACCACTACTACTACTGGTATCGCAGGAAACCACCTGCGTTGCAGGCCCTCCTTCAAGAAATTAGAGCAGCAGGCGCAGAAATCCCCATGGACACATTGACCAACGTTGTAGCAACCATTCACCGTTGTGATATGTGTCTGGCCGCTAACATGAACCATTTTAGAAACGAAAGTAACTAAACAGATGCAGCAGATTTGTAGTAAACCTGTGATATATGATTGAGTCAGTACTAACATACAATAAAGCATTTGTACTCGCTAAAGGGTGTATAATATATCGTCTGACGGACCTGTAAATCGATGCTGAACACATTAACAACTATGCATTTTCTTTCCTACTTTCTCCAGAGATCACGTACGGCCTCTAGCAAGTATGTTTGGTGTACTGACTGGCAAAACAGTTTGTATTTCAGCAATGTAGCAGTTGCTAGAAAAGAAAATCAAGGGCTATGTTTATATTATAACTATAAATGCAAATATTAAACAAAATGTCCCATACGTTAATTACCTAACTAGGCAAACAGAACGAAGTTATCTAATAGGTTATATTTGGCTGATACAAAGAAAATTGTCAAACATACAA
This sequence comes from Deroplatys truncata, assembly GCA_030765065.1. Classification (NCBI taxonomy): domain Eukaryota; kingdom Metazoa; phylum Arthropoda; class Insecta; order Mantodea; family Mantidae; genus Deroplatys; species Deroplatys truncata. Next base: position 116,667,180 of record CM060975.1, read on the forward strand.
AAAAACCTGATGTGTTACATTCACATGGCTTTTTCTACCCTCTAGCGCTTATTAGTGGATATATAAATTATTCTTACAAAGTTTTTGTTTTTGTCTGCTTAATTTTAATCGAGATAAAACTTTCCGGAAATAGATGCATTATACATTTCGTTATAGACATAAAGAGAATAGCGATAGTCAAATGTTTTAGAACTACACGCTTAAAATTTCTTAAAATTCCATGCTCTTTCCATGACATATTGAAAATAATAGACTTTGAAAGAATGGATAAGTACTGAACAATTGAATCAATAATAAAGGATATCGCAGAAATGGCTGATGCCACAAAAAAAGTTATTTGAAATAAATTCCATGTTTTAAAGAGATCTAACATTTTTAAGTAGTGCTATTGCTCATCGCTAAGTGTTTACCCGTTACATAAGATTATACATTTTTTTCCAAATGAAGTATGGACTCCACAGGTTATTTCCAGAAAATTCAAGATTTATGATTTATTTGTCACGTAAATATCTTTAATATATTGTATTTTAATACAAATCGTTAGAAGCATCTTTTTAAAAATTAAAAATTTCGAAAAAATCTATTAACTAAAAGGCAGTTTATGATGGGGTAATTTACTTGAAACTCTTCGTGTCGCATCTTCGGAAGCTACTGAACCCAAATACCAAGTTTGGTGTTTATCCGATGTTTAGTTTTTGAGTTATGTTGCTCACAGACACACGCATTTTTCTAAAATGTACTTTTTTTGGATTCAGGGCGCCTCAAAATATGTGTTTCCGATGAAATATTGATATCGAATTTTTGGGTGGAATGTACGTGGTAGAAAATGTAACAATAGACAGTTATAGGCAGGAATAAAATGTTTCAGGCTTCCAGAAATGGATTATAAACTTAAAAGCCTTGGCTTTTGAAAGAAGGGAGCAACATTCTGAATAGGAATAAAATGGGCGCATAAAGCTATAACAAACTATTTGGTTACAAGCTTGTGTGAAATAAGATCACTCATTTCCAAACCTTAATAGATAACATACTGAAGTAGTCTTCCACCTGAGAATACCGAAACTTATGAAAGTGATTATTTTTGGAAATATTTGTGGGAAGAAAATTGTTTCACATTAACTGTGTGTTTCAGTAGGCGCTTTCATTTTCTTATAGCAAGTTTTTAAAATTTCCCATTTGGTACCATATTCTCAAACATGAGTTTTAATCAACAACATTAGAGTTATTTCCGATAAAAAACGCAAAATCTATTTTATGTTAAGGAATATTAAGGGTATTTTCAAGTAGAGAAATTCCAAAAAAATTAGATTTTTCATCCTTAAAAATTGCCTCATATAGGTAAGAAATTTGGTATTTATCCGACGTTTTGTCTACGAGTTGTACTACTCATGGACTCCCACACACACATACTCATAAGTTTTCTATATAAAACTGTATTTTTGAAATTAGGACGTCTCAAAATATTTCTGGGGAAATTTTGATACAGAAGTTTTAGGTCGAGAATGGCATTACCCTTTATTAAATAAGCGATAGCAAAAACGCACAACAGAAAATTGTGTTTTAGTTTCTCTTACAATAGGTGATTGGTATCTCATTACCCAAGAACAAGATTGTTAAGACTATTTTGAATAAATAAAAATACAAAACATTATCTAAGACAAAGGAATGACAATGGAATGACGAATATTACCTGAAAATCTTCGCCTTAATTCCTCGGATGTCTGTTATTGAAATATGTTCTAAAGCTTCAGTGTAATACTATTTTTTATTTCAGCCCAATATGCACACACAAACACACCCAAAGGCCGCATATGCACATATCTTTCGTTTAAAATGACCTTCCTCTGCCCTGGATGACGAGCAGAGAAAATAAGAAAAACAATGATAAAATAAATTGTGAATTTTATTGCAGATTTCACAAAACATGATCTAATACATTGATTACTTGGGATGACGAATATGTCCTGAAAGTCCTCGCCTTAATTCCTCAGATGACTGTTAATGAAATACTAAATGCTTCAGTGCAATACCAATTTTTATTTCAGCCCAATATGCACGCGCGCGCGTGCACACACACACACACACACACACACACACACACACACACACACAGGTCGCAGATACACTACCTTTCTGTTTAAAATGCCTTTCCTCTGCTCTGGATGACGAGCAGAGAAAATAAGAAAACAATGTTAAAATAAGCTGTGCATTTTATTGCGCATTCCACAAATTATTAGTTTCCCGTAGAATCAGAGAATTTCGAAATATTGTGCTGTATGAGTTTAAACCAGTAACAATCCACTGAAAAGGACAAAATATTCTTTCAGCGTAAAAAATCCCGAAGCGAAATTGAAAGTGATACAAAAGCTCTGTCCATATTTGCCCTTCACACGCGCTACGCAAGCATATCTTTGTCTTAATGTTCACTGAATTAATAATACTAAAGGACCTACAGAAAGTCACGTTCAAAGCCTGGAAGCGATGCACCCGAAGTAGGCCAATGACGTCATTTTGTTCCTCTTTCGACGTCTTTTGCGAGGTCAGAAGTGCAGCAGCTGGGTACTTTTGTTGGCTTTAAGTCCAGCTACATTTTTAATTCCTGAATTGCAACTTCAAACAGCTGAACTTGCGTGTTGGTAAATTTTTCATGACATACACCTCTAGTGAGTACCAACCTGTGAAAACTGTCTAAAATTCTGAAAAACGCAGATTTTGTAAAGAATTCTGGTGTATTTAAGAAGAATGAATACATAATGATACAGACACTTTCATTATTATTGTGTCAGCCAACAGAGAAGTGGAGTTTATGAGACAAAAATCACCTTTCTACCTTTAAAAGCAATATTTCTTATTTTCTTCCCTGCTCGTTGTAAAACCAAATTGATTGCACGCATACTTCAACAAATTGCTTTCAATATTTCACCAAGGAGTCTTCAGATAATAAATAAAAGTTATTGCTGGAAATTTTCAGGAAAGTAATAATGACCAAAGACGATGTCTTTATAAATAATATTTGTTGTTTAAGAAGCACAAAACAAGAGGTATATATGCTTGAATTTAATGTTTTAAAGTAATTCATTTTCATTCCAAACCATATGATAAGTTTGTAACACATTTACATTTGAAACACAGAATTGAAGTTTGCTTCCAAAATTTTGAAGTAATCTTCCTATGGTGTAGTATATTACAAAACCAGAAATTGTCATTTTTCATCGGGAACTACTGGAGTTATCTGAAATGTTGTAAGCTTTTAATATAATGTATCCAGCTAATTATTTAAGAAATATAGAATTCTCAAATTCCTCTTAGAATTTTGTTCGAAAAGATAGACATTTAATTGGTTTAATATTGTGTATTTATTTTTATCTAAGTATATAGCAGGGCTATGGCCCAAGGTTATCGGAAGGTTGGCACTGGGCAGTCGGAATAAACAGCGATTGGTAGTGCACACCGGGAGAGCTATGGACAGATAACAGGAGTTTTCTGGAAGTTTCTTCCCCCGCCTTCAGATCATGGGTTGAGATAGTTCTAGAATGTTCTGTGGAGGATACCACTGGCTATATAAGCGAGCGTTCTCAAGAAGTCAGTCAGTCAGTGAGCGAGGAAGTTGGCGGGTGTTTCCCATGCGACGGGGGTGCCATTCTCCGAGCGAGTTTATGGCGACTGCTGTGGAATGTAGTGGGTGATGCTACGGAGCGAGATATTGTGGAGGTCTTGTGTTTGACTCCCAGCGAACGAACCGTCAGAAAGAAGAGGTACGTCACGAAAAACAGTGAAGTGACGGGGAATTAAACCGTTTCACCTTAGTTAAGTGGCAGTGTGAACTAAGTGAAGTGACATTGAAAATTGAACCAGATAAAACAGTAAAGTGACACTAAGAACTAATCACTATTCATGCATTAACTGGTTGAGACAACTGAAATCATGTATAGTACCTCAATCTTCAAGTAGTACTTTAAGCTTGTGTATCACACGAACAAAAAACTTTGACCCGTCCCAAATATAAATACCAACATATCACTGAGTGCTCCTGTATAAACGGCAGTATGCAACCATATTATGTTATGAAGAACAAGAAATGAGGAATTATGTACATTGCAATCTTTAGAAGCGATAAATGTCTTCTTTCAAACGAGTACACCCCGAGTAAATGAATTCAATTTTTATGATCTGAAAATATGTTAATGTGAGGCAGTGTTTTTAACACTTAAATGATTTCAGTCAAATTATATAATATATAAATTCAATAACAGCCCGCCTTAAAGTAATATGTGTATGTAACAATATATAAAAAATGTAACAGTCATTGTATGTGTTTGTATTATTGTATCCATGTGTAATAATGTTATGTGAATATATTATGTAATTTAATAATGTAGGAGCTGTGCGAAATAGGTCAAAAGTTGCTAACAATGAGGTAACCTTGAGGCAATAATGAATTAGAAAGTTTAAATGATACTTGTGATTCTTGGAAGCAATGATGTAATTTTAGTGACAGTTTATAAAAATAGCCAATCAACAACCAGAAAAAGCTTTAGTTAAATAAAGGTACTCTATTGGATTAGGAATATCAATCAGAGACTTTAAATACAGAAATTTACAAGCTTAGGCGGTTGAAATCAGTTCAGTTTCCTGCAAACAGTGTTCCTAACCGGACGCGAGACACGTCCTCGAGAAGTATAATTCGTATTCGTTTGAGACAAAATAGTTTACGTATTAAGAAGTGCAAGTATTTAATAAAAACATCTCACAGCTCTCTCTCTCTCTCTCTCTATATCAGTGAAGTGTTATTTAAATCGTACAAAGTGTTAATAAAAGGAGTGAAATAAAATTATAATCTGTGTAAGGCTACATTCTTAGTCGCACCACAACCCTGCTAAGAGAAATGTGTCTCTAACAATAATACTGACGCAGCCGAGGCAAACATAAATATATAATATTTAAAGAAACAGTAAACATACATTCGGGGCGAAGGCTACCGGAAACTACTATACGTGCAGTTGCAACTACTTCATGTGTTCGGCTCCCCAACAGTTGAAACACAATCCAACTCCTTCAGTACATCCTACTTCAAATTGACGCCCAAAGCGTGATACAAATATCCTTCATCAAATGAAAATATTTTCTATCCAATTTAGAGCTAGTGCTTAATGGTTTAACATGGATTGTGATTCTTCGTTGCTATTTAAAATTTAATTCTTTGCGCATTAATCACGTAATATATGATCTTAAATAATGCAAAACACAAATGCTATATGGTGTACATGGGTAATTCAGATTGGGATGAAATAGTTTCTTTTTTCTGACACTTATGTAGCAGCCGCTGGCATACTTAATCTACAACGCACAAGCTGACACTATGTTGGAATGCTTGTTCAGAACATTGGCAGATACCTTCACTAGCCCAGGTGCGCTCTGGAAGATCAAAATTGGGCTACTTTATAATTGTTATAACTTGCTGTGCACCTGATAGTCACTGCAGTTTAAGGTACGGCATTTTACATATCAGTACGTTCGAGCCCAAGCATGTGCATGAGTGGAATGGTAAAAAGGGATGTATTTTTCTAAAAGTAAATAATAGATAAATTTATTATATCAAACTACATATATGGAAGGGTAGAATCAGAGCGAAAACCTCACTGCTATTGCCGGGGTTTTAACCACGGATCTTCCGGTTGCTCTAACCAAATGGGTTACCCTGGCAACTGGTGTAGGATGGGTGGTGTCGCTTTGTTGTGGGTGGATGCGTGGGCGTGTGTTTTGGTTATAGGTTCTTAGCCCCTCATGAGTTCGTTCCCCTTTTCAGTGGTGACAGGATGTTGGACCGGTGAAGGATTCTTACCTCAGGGTTTGCAAGTAAAGAAAATGCAGGTAGTTAGTGGAGACCTTGGTTGCTGGTCATTTATTCTATCAGCAAGAGGTAACACACACTGTCTCCCTTTCACACGCTTTCCCTCTGTCCCACAGGCAAGACACAAAACAAATGCTACAGTTGTGATATTTTTTTAAGTCGCTGTCACCTATACTAGTCCCGCTAACGATTTGTCGCTCCTCGCTATAAAACGCCGATGCCTATAATTATTACTTACTCTCTTGCACGGCGCTATACGTGAACTTTGGTAACGTAGACTTAGTAATTTTGCCGACCACAACGTCGGAAGTGTAGCATTTAGCGTCTTAACATAATGCCGGTCGGAGCAAGAGTGTCCCCTCGTCTTCACAGCTCCTACCTCGTTCTGTCTAGGGTCTTTTTCTATTTCACGCCCATTTTCTAGGCAACTTAGTTTGATCCTCTAACCACGTGATTTATCACGTCGGTTATTTGCTGCTTTCTTTTCCACGCTTAATTTTATTGGCGGTGCAAACTGCTATTTTCGATTTGGCATATTTTATGGCTTGTCGCTCATTTCTAGCGTTGGTTTTTCCGCTCTAGTGAATGTGGAGACCGATTAAGCAAGTACGTCTCGGTGCCTCTAAGTAACGTCGGAATATTGTGTCTTTGTTTAGCAGGCCACATGTTCAGCAGAATTCTTAAAAGGCAGAAGACCTTTCCGGTGGGTCCCGTTATAGCCTCCGGCTCTTTTAACAGCTGCTTGTTACTGGTCTACCCTTCCACAAGCTTTAGCTCTTTTGAAGTTATTTCCTTAGGCTACGTGTATGACTAATTTTATGTGTATTTATTCTATTTATATATTATATTTATCATATGCGTACACATAGGCAATTATCAGGCGCATGTTTCTGCTTCACAACATGCCGGCACGACATTAAATTTTAACGTTTTGAGGTCCCTGAATCTAAAAAAGCATATTTAGAAAAACATCCTTGTGTATGTATGTGTATTTGTGTGTTTTGTCCGCGTGTCTGTGAATTTAACTAAAACTGGGTTAAATATCAAACTTAGTATTTAAGTTCACCGTCATACAAGGACACTGGAAGTTCCTTGATATTATGGGGGAAACTAAATGCCATTAGTTGTGTTTTGTTTAGAGGACGTTATGACGGTCATTTTGGGGTCAATTTAATATTTTCAAATTGGGAACCTACAATTAGAGCCAATTTAAATTGACCCTAAAATGACCATCACAGTGTCCTCCAAATAAAATACGACTAGTGGCATTTACGTTCCCCCATAATATCAAGCATTTCTTTCCACAAAACTTAGTTTTGGAGGTATTGTACTGTCTAAACTTAAATGGTCCACCCTGTATATGGGAAAAAACTTAAATTACACATCCTAAAGATCAAATAGGATAAAAAAGAGAAGAACTGGAAAAGCCACTTTAATTTACTGAGTAAAGGTCGAATATTTCAAATTATTTATAAATATAGAAAAACGAGATGTTGAGGGTCCTAGAGAGAGATAAAACTAAAAGTGCAAGACGAACAGATTAGATGCCTAATCTATCTAAACTATTTTACGTCTGTATAATTATGAAATGGTGATATGTCTGTCAACTCGTTATTAATTCTCCTTCAATCGTACTAGTTTTATACTAATCAGGCATTGTTATAAAAATTAATAACAGTGATGAATTTAATTTGAATATATCAAACTATCCGGTGTATATTTTGTTTAAGAGTTTTCTGCTTATTTTCCCATTGCTCCGTTTTTGATTGCAACCTGGTACTTCATTGTATCCACACTTTCATTTAGCTGTTTACCGTTTTGTCGTAATCTATTAGGTCTGTGAGTTGGATATAAAAAGGGGTCCAAATGCGCCTTTTCATCCCTTATTATCTGTTTACCATAACACGACGTGGTTACATTCAAAGTGGAACCTGACAGTAATGGATATGCAAAATGCCATTTCAGTTCTTTGTTCCATTTTTAATCGAATTTGTAATGACGATTAATGGTCTATTGTTCAGCGAATATCATCAGTGTCATGTGAAAATGCAATGCAAGCAAAGACCTAACAAATTTAAATGTATAGGCTCCCGCAGAAGTCACTTCAAAGTTTAAAGCGCATTAAATCTAACAAAGTATTAGTTAGATACACATAGAAGAGCCAATGGGTTGCAGGATTAATGGAATGTTGTTTAATTCTTCATTCAGAGTCTTTTGAGACAGTGCAGAGGGGAAGATAAAAACCTGTTGCACGCGCCAGTTCGGCCTCGTGTGGCGACTTTGCGATAGCTACCTTACCGGCTGCGTGAATTCCTTAACTTCTCTTCCACTGTATCAAAAGACTCTGAACAAACAATACATTTTATTATAAATGTATGTAGCTTAGGGCCTTTCTAGCTAAAATATAATTTGGTTAATATTCCAGCAGGAATCTTTAAGATACAAGCTATGCTTTAGTAGTAAATTTGGGGCACATTTAATTCAATGCTGTTATACAGAAAAATATTTATTTCTCAGTTTGTGAAAAAATGTACATCATTTAACGTCTTAAAAGAATGTTCGTGCTGCATTTATAAACCGCAGGCTTGTAATACTATTAGAAATTATCTCATTAGCAGACATAATCAACCAATCTGATATTCACAATCTGTACACCTAGTTTCATCTGTTCCAAAGATACGATACGAAGATTGTCAAGAAAATCCCTTCACCCTAAACTACCGTTTATATCAAAAATGTTTAATTAAAAATAAAATGTATACCCTGAATTTTCCTGCAATAGCCTGTAAAGTCCACTTCATTCGGAAGAAATCTTTTAGGATCTTGTATAATCGGTAAACATTAAGCGATAGACGAAAACGTACTACACAAAAAATAGATCTCTTTAAAATACACAATTTATTTTAAATAAGTCTTTTTGGGGCTTAAGCCGTTTCTGAGATATCCATTATTAAAGGTTTGAATTGTTCATTTCTTGGTCATTCTCTTAAAATTCCTTTCAACCTTCAGTTTCTCGCGATTGCATGAAAACAGTATGGAATTTTAAGGCCAGCATATAGTGCCATGTTCTTAAACATTTGACAATCGCTGTTACCTTTGTATCTATAACGCAATGTGTAATGTAGCTATTTCTTTAACGTTTTTTTAAATTAAAATATAGTAGATGAATAAAGCTTGAGTAAGAATAATTAAGAATATGCTCACGATAGTGGGTAGAGAAAGCCTTGTAAATGTATCACATCAGATTTTTCTTTTTGAGAAAATACACAAGCTTCTTTTCACTTTTCATCCCGGGATAATGAGAAAATAATGAGCATGTGCTTTACTTATTTTATGTGAAATGCTGAACAGCAATCTTGAAAATGCTGGTGGCAGAAGAATTAACTCGAACGATGGATGTGCTCTGCAGCTCGAGACTTCCCATTAAATGAGTGACAAAAATTCATTCATCTCCATAAAAGAAAAAGGCTCGTATGTGTCGCAGCATTTGCTGTGTACTTTAAAGCTCATTCATCTGATACAGCATAGTCGTTTTAAAACATAATTCTTGCACGTCGCCCAGCTTTGCTGTACTAAAGAGCTTGAAGGGCTGCGCCGTTTACCACCCCTCTACATCCGTTGTCACACTGCAGCAGTAATTTATGAGTCGTTTTACAAAGAGAGAAGTCAGCTGCCAACAGGATGTGAGGGGACCCCTTCTCTTTGTAGCTTGTCACTGGTCACCTGTGTACAGGTCAACCACATCACACATTAAAGGGTTCATGATTCACGGAAGTAGCCATCCAACCACACATATCCAATTTGCACATAATAAACTCTGCTGTGCGCACCTTAATAGGATACACAATTGAGCTGCTCTTCTATTTTCCTATGTGGAATAGAGTGCGGTGCTAATAGGTTGATGTAAACTTCGCTGCCCTTCTATCCGATTTGTATCGCAGCTTGAAACTGCTTAAAAGGCATGTCAAACACCGGATGCAGTCCAAAAATGTATTCTACTCCTGTAAGAATAGTAGCCAACGATCTTTCTTTTCATAGTGTGGCGTATTATTAATCGTATTGTCATTACCTGACGCACTGTTGTGTTGTATTGTAGCAACCGTACGTAGCATTATTGGATCTCCTTATTTATATTTCGACTTAATGTTCTTTCCTTTCGGTGAGGATCACGCCAAAGGGATCGTATGATGTCAACACTGTCTGGCTTCGGCTAGACACGGTTGGTGTGGGTAAGATAGCGTCCCTCGAGTGGAAGTGGTCGTTGGAGCCAGCCGTGTGTGTGGCCGGTCTATGGTCTGTGGTATCTCCCTCAATCCTGTTTCCTTTGTTAATTATGTAGAGTCGCCAAACATTGTGAATAAATCACAGCTATGTGAAGGTAATGTGCGTTATGTAATTCTTTAGTGTAATATAAAAACCTACGCCTTCCCCTTAAATTTACACATCAAGGTCCCGAACTTTTTGCTACCAGCGAGTTGCGCACCCCCCATGTGCGTGATGGGGTGACCTAAATTAATCATTTTCTGGTAACCTTTTGACCTCTACCCCAACATGTAACAATAGTCCAAGTTGACTTAGTGAATGATAAGTAAACAAATAAAATGTTGAAATGGGATTTACCACACATATATACATATAGATATAGACGTATAAATCAATATCAAACAAGAATTGTACATAGTAATATAATTCAGCAAGAAAGCTATTAGAATATTTAACAGCCAAGAAATGTACAAAGCAGATTATAACTTAGATAAGTAAGGGACGGGCGAGGTAGCCAGGTAAAAGGTAATTCTAGGTAGAGCCCACCACCACACCAAGCTAATGAGCAAGGAACTTGAAGCAATAACGAGAAATAGAATGAGACAGATATAGAAAGGAAAGAGACAGGGATATTGATTTGCTTCCGGGCGTGTGCGAGAAGTTTTAGAGCAGAATATTTTCATTCATAATAAGGTAACGCGGTCTCATGACTAGTGAGCGTCACTAGGTTTGGGTATAAAAGGGGAAAGAAAGCCTCAGATTTTCACTCTCTGATACAATCTCGTCGACACCCAGTGATACTCTGTGTGTGCATATAGGTGGTAAGCTGTGCAATTAGACTAGGCTCCTAATTTATTGTTATGGTGGAAATTGTTATAGATGAGAAAAGCTAGCCGCCCATATGAATTTTATATTGATAATAAACCACATTTTTAAAGGAAATGCAGTGTATTTTAATTTACCTCACCTAGGAAAACAGTGAGACCAGTGAAATTAGTTAGATAGGTAATTTATTAGGAATGGAGAAATCATCAGCTGCTGAGCAAAGGTGGCCGGAGATCAGAACATTGTAGCAGAGGACATCAGCCAAGAGGACCAACGATTTCCCGTTACAAAAGATGCCCAAAGTTTTCCCGCTACAATGTGTCTTTTTAAAGGATTGCTTCTAGGTCTTAATTCTAAAGAATCATGTGATTACAAACCCCTGGAATAGTTTTAAAGCGTTCTCAGAATGCAAATTCATCACAAACACGTGACGTATTCTCTACAGAACTCTGTAGGTAGAAAATGGGTGTTCATGGTCTAAGACAGGAAATTTGGTAAACTAAAAAAGCAAAACAACATACATTGGAAACCTATAAGGGACTTTTTCGATTTTGTAAATGCATGGAAATTTTCAAACTAACAGTATCAAAAACTTCAACACTATCTGAGTACTTAAGAGGTAATCCTAAATCAAGAGTTCCAAATTTGATTTTATACCTATTGAATAGTCACTCTTTCATGTTCCACATTGACTGATATGCGTTTGGCTATGTATATGTCGCTAAACGCCTCTAAAAGGTCCTCCTTTCCTGAGATGGCTTGGTTCCCAATTAGAAATTCTGGCATTTTTGGGGGGGCGGAGAGATTAATGAGTGTTTTCATAGTGTAACCTGCAACACTAATCTGAAAGAAACATTTTGTTTCTAAAAAGCAAATGAAAAATAAAATAAACTCGCTCCTCTGAATCAAATAAGTTGTGCCAAAATACCTGTAATTTATAATGTCTACGAGCATTTTCTCCCATTTTAGAAAAACATCTCAGGCTTCTTTAAATACAAAAAAACTCCCCGTAAAAGGTTTATGGCGACATTTAAATCACATTTTCAGGATTTTGTAGACATGTATGTTAAGGAAAGTTATTTATGGATGTTTATAGAAAATGAATTGTTTGGAAGTGATGGGTCGTTTACTTTACATACCTTATTGGAAATAAAAGAACAGAGCTTTATGTCTGCAATGTATTTAATAATTGCATATCTGAGTATTTAGGCACACTATTTTCTGAACGGAGAACAGAAAAATAATTAGTTAAATCGTAACATTTGTAAATATCGTAGTTCAACATTTTAAAAATTTCGTTTGTATCACACAAAATAGATACGAGTATTCTGAGAACTATTAGTTGAAACTTTGTGACTGTTACGTTGTAAATATTTCAAAACAATTGAATAAAAATTGTAAATTGTTGAAATTTCATCTGCACGTTGTCTAAAATTATTATAAATAGTGGTTTGTGACACTGGTAAACGTAGCAATAAAGTTAGAAAATACGTTCATGACCATATCGAACCTTTGGTTTTTTCGTTACCAAAGTTCCTCTTTCTGATCAGGGAAGATTGAAGCATTTCCATGTTCTTTTCAAAACTACTAATCCATTGCCTTGAATTGTCGCCACACACGTTAGGTTAACATGTGGAATGCTTTTTATTTCACAATCGGTTTTCTGGTAGCTGCGAAAAATATTCCTCCTTAGGCAGTCGTTTTTTGCGTTCACGCTCACACAACAATCCGCAACAGCCCATGTCGTAACAGTCCGATTGGGCTAAGGTCTACCGCATAGCCGCTGTATTAGACTGATAGCAAAACTACTCTAAAGCGGGACCTAATTGAGCGGTCCCGCAACGACGCCGGGGAAGAATCATCTACAAAGCGCACACCCACCTCCCAGTCGCAACACGCCAAATATCGTAGCCTGGTCCTACAACCCTGAAACAGATGACAATGAAGAGGCAAGAAACAGTCGTGGTAGAAAAGGATCCACTTGTGCATTTTCCTGCCGACCCGGGGAAACCACGAAAAACACATGCGTCAGAGAGGGCGGTCGCCAGGGATCGAATCCGGGATCTCCGGAGTTCCTGTCGCACACGTTACCGCAGCGCCACCTCGCTCGGGGTTCGCTCTAGTAGTTCGGTGACTTTCATGTGGTCGATCCACCACTCTATCTTAGGAATAATAATGATGATGATGATGATGATAATAATAATAATAATAATAATAATAATAATAATAATAATTTTTCATACCTAGAATTGCTCCAATATTTAACATAACACTCAAAAACAGCTTTGAAAGCAACTTCCAGTTTTAAACATTCGGAGTCTCAAAAATCACACTGATTTGTTCTTAGGAATGTAGCCCTTGCCGTACGGGGGGGGCAGGTTTCTTAAATACCGTCCATACCTAGTCCAGGTCAAACTCTAGCTACCTACTTTCTGAACTCGCTTTTATGGCCGTTGACTAAAGGCAGCTGGAGTCATCGTCTTTGAATTTTTTTCTTCGTTCTCTGATTATTCTCCTTGGTTTAAGGCCTCCCATCCAAAGCCAATGCTTTGAGTAGGAGTCCCTGGGTCACAGAAGCCTTGTATGAGGGATAATACAACAATGCAATGAAGAAAGGGATGACATGCAATTTTGCGGAAATAGATAACCAATTCAGTAACCGCCAAGCAGCTGAGAAAAACCACGTAAAAGCCTACTGCCTGGTTGGCTAACCTCAGGGAATTTGAACCCGAAATGCGCACCACAAGCGGTACGTTTGAATCATTCCATTTGATCACTTCCATTCTTAACGTTATTTTATTGTTAATTTTTATATGTTTACATGATTATTTCTATTTTATTATTAATTTCATTTCGTTCTATCTATATGTATTTTAGTTAGTTGTAGGTAAATCTGTACAATAATAAGCGTAAAGTTTTTTTTTGAAAGAATTTAATAAATATTAAAATTTGCAATACACGCCCTGGTTTAGGGAACCAGATATCACGACGACATATTTTATCTTATTACTTTCTCTACTACGTATAGTAAGTGGGGAAGTATTGTATTGCAGCCAAAAATTCGTACCGAGATTTCACCCCAGATTACCCTTTACATGGAACATTTTTCGAAAATTTTAATTTTCTCAAAAATGGTTCTAACGATTTTAGTTAAAATATCATATGTTTAAGATATTTTAATGACAAATGAAATGTATATCTCGAATTTTCTGGGAATGTCTCCAAAAGTATTCTTAATTGTGAACGACTTTTGCATAACTGGTAAACCATAAGAGATAGACAAAATTTTACTGCTCAAAAAATGTAGATCGCGTTAAAATACACAATTAATGTCATATACATGTTTTTTGTTGAGTGAATCATTTTAGAGATACTGCTTGTTGTTCCCTTAATACTTTTTCTCAAATGGGAATTCGTTATTCATTTTTTTTATGTCCTGGACATACAAAGAGAATGGAATACTCCATATAGCAACCAGCTCTTAAAATATTTGTCTATCACTTAAAGCCTACCAATTCCCCTCGCATCTACAAGAAAATTAGCAATAAGGTTAACATCTCGATTAATGAAGCATATGGAGAATAAGCGTTTGTAAAAATAGTTTGTACAGGAGTAGAGAAAGTCATGTGAGTGTAACACATCAGATTTTTTTATTTTGTTATCAGGTATGTTATACCTGAATCACAGCCCTTAAAATGGAAACATTTTGAAAGTGCATTTGAAACAGAATGATTATCTGTAGTAGTCTCACCGATGTGTATCTAAGGGCCGTATTCATAGATTTCACGTTGGTGTGGACTATCTCCAGACGCATTTGGTCCGGACCAAAGGCCGACCAAGTTTTTTCTTATATTCATAGACGATAAAAAGCCTCGGACCAAGAGAGGTCGTGGATCAGCATGTAGAAAATGTTACACGACGAAGGAAGGTAGTTCTGCGCATGCGCAAATTCCATAGAGCAGTAAGCATTCTACGGTCATTTCGCAGCTGTTTTTTCATCGGTTCAGTGTTCACTCCTCACCCTCAGCAAAAAAATGGAGATAACCAAGAAACGTGCATTAAAACTGTCGGAAGAGGAAAATGCCTGTTTTCCTTAGTATAAAAAATACTGGATATTATTCGAAAGAATCGGTTTCTACAAATACAAACAGAAAAAGAGGAGACATGGAGATGGAGATAATATATAGGCAGTTTTGTGCATGATTCTAACCTAATGCCACCCCTTCCTATTTGAAAACGTTCTTATCCACCAGATACACAGTTTTATGGCATTGTTAATCATTTCAATAAGAATTTAACTTGTTGGGATATTATCTTTTAACGTTAAAATTACACAATAAAATCGAATTTAAATAGCAAGCAATATTTGCAGTTATTAAAATGTATCTCACCCAAACAGTTAAATACCATGTGATTGTAATTATAAAGAAATAATTATCTCAGTAAATCTTGATATATCATAAACTTTCCGGGAATTTTAATCCTCTTCTCCTCGCCGGGAGAAAGGTAAGTAAAGCCCGAATTACTTTGTAATTAACGTGACTTAACTCAACGCGACGTAAGGTGAAGGTCTTACACACTGTATTAAATGGAGCTATTTGGGCTTATCTTAACGTGACTTAATTTAACGCGACGTATCTTAAGAATTTGGCAATGTCATACTTTTCCTTCCGGTTACGTCAAGTTTAATGTCTCATGATAACTACAACCAACCGGCGTGAAGCAGCAGTAATGAGGCAATAAAAGAACAACCAATCGAGATTCATTCTCGTTGCGTTAATTGCATGCTAATTAGACCTTTACTTTAGCAGCATTTCTTAACTTCGCGTTACGTCCCGTCAAATTACGTAAAATTCATCGTAATCCCGGTTTAACGAATAGAAGTCTAGCAGTGGCACATGAAACATTAGTTATAATATGGCTTACTGACGCCTTACTAAGGTCAGTAGGGTTTTCTTGCTACCCTCCTCTTGCATAATATGGAAGTGCTATTAGCATTTGCGTATCAACTGAGATACTTACGCCTCGATTATCGTCTTTGTCGAATAGGTTAGCACGACCAATTTTATCAGCCTTCTAACGTTCACTTTACTAAACCTGTATTTGTTTTGAAGTTTAGGTCGTCATACTTTCCAATTATGTCTAATGTGGTAGATACTCCATCGTCTCATTTCGCGAATTCTACACACAGCAACCACGCCTATCACTCCATAGTCATCCATTTTGTAAAGATGATCTGCCTTTAATCTACCCCTCTGAGGTAGACCAAAATTTGGTGCGACCAAGGCGTTTGATCCCGGACCAACGCAAGTCCTGGTCTATGAATAAGAAAATCGATCGTCTGCTGTAAATCCACCGGAAGTAGCAAGTTGGCCCGGACCAAGAACGACTATGAATACCGCCCTAAGTGTTCACCAGAAGCACTGCTGGATTTATTTTTACCAAGGACAGTAGACACCAGATGTCATTCTTTCCTTGAGAAGAATTATAACTCCTAATAAACTAATCTTATTAATTATATGTGTACAGATATACAGCTCTAACAGATTTCCTATATTTTTACTTTCTCTACTACGTATAGTAAGTAAGGGAAGTATTGTATTCCACCCAAAAATTCGATACCGAGATTTCACCGAAATAGGTACATGTTTTGAGACCCCCTGAATCCAAAAAAGCATTTTTGCAAACATGTCCGCGTGTGTGTCTGTGTGTGTGTCTGTGAACAGCATAACTCAGAAACGAACAGTCGGATAAACACCAAACTTGGTATTTAGGTTCAGTATCTTCCAGAGATGCGACACGAAGGTTGAAGGTTTTCAAGAAAATCCCCCCACCCCAGATTACCCTTTAAATGGAACATTTTTCGAAAATGTTAATTTTCTCAAAAATGGCTCTAACGATTTTGATTAAAATATCATATGTTTAAAATATTTTTATGACAAATGAAATGTATATCTCAAATTTTCTAGGAATGTCTCCAAAACTATTCTTCATTGTGAACGACTTTTGCATAACTGGTAAACCATAAGAGTTAGACAAAATTTTACCACACATAAAATGTAAATCGCGTTAAAATACACAATTTATGTCATATACATTTTTGTTGTTGAGTGAACCATTTTCGAGATATTGCTTGTTATTCCCTTAAATTTTCCAATATTTACACTTTTCCTCAAATTTGTTATTCATTTTTTTATGTCCTGGTAATGCAAAGAAAATGGAATACTCCACATAGCAAGCAGCTCTTAAAATATTTGACTATAGCTTAAAGCCTAGCAATTCCCCTTGCATCTACAAGAAATTAGCAATAAGATTAACATCTCGATTAACATGAAGCATATGGGGAATAAGCGTTTGTAAAACTAGTTTGTACAACAGTAGAGAAAGTCATGTGAGTGTAACACATCAGATTTTTTATCAGTGTTTTTAAATATAATTTGAGTACGAATGATAAACTAAACATAAATTTCGCTCACTGTTGTTATTTTAATTCTTCAACGTCTCTCTTTTATACAAAAATCCATCACAGTTCTGAAGGATAGTAATGTCCCAAGTAAGGAATTCGTGATTCGTGTTCATTTTCCCTCCTCCTTCCAAGAAACATCATGGCGATGGCCATGCGCTCCTGATCACCAATTCCTTTGAAACCTGTTCAATGGGTTTACGGTCGTATTCACATAACCCAGTAACAATAAGTGCCGTTTTCCTGTAAAGGCAGGGATGAAGGAAACGTGTTTTATAGGTTGCAGTTTCGGAGAAGGGTCAGGGAAAAACGTTTTAATTCAACGATTGCTATAAATAAGCGGAATGATGGGAAAACTCCATGACAGTAAACAGGCTCTCCACTGTCGCTGTTGAAAGGGGTGTAAATCTGAAAAGACATTGAGCAATCCGTCGATATAACAGTGAACAGTTGGAACGTTTCAATGTTACCAACCGCACCATGCCTTCGTTTTATAGCCCGTGCTTGTAATTCATTACATGGTGCGTGCACTTGCAGAATGGGACAAAATATTGCGAATTCTGTACACTGTTGCTCCGTCACTATTCCGTATACGATGGATCCTGCTTTTTATTGGAGCTGTTAATCTTATCACTGTTTATGACGCCCGTGCTAAATGCACTAAAATAAATATCTACGGCTAGGGGAATAGCGGTGTAGTGCCAACTATATTGGCCCTTTGTTGAAAGCTTCTGTTTGTATCGTAAACTATAGGTTTTGTTTGTGCAGAATCACCTGCGGAAGTATCTCTTTCTAAAATAAATGCTGAGAAATAAAAACAATACAATATTTACAAAGCTTCAAAAGCGTAAAATATATGGGAGTGTATACTAGTCGTTTCACTTCGGCTAGTGTACGGTGAAGAAGCTACTAAAAAAGGTACGTTCATATGCATGGGACAAAAATAATGAATAAGTTTTTTTTTTTGTTCGTGGCAGAGGCTAGGGCTAGTTGAGATGGTTAAGAAGCCCTGATCAATTCGGAAAAAATTGTGTTGTGACGAAATGAAGCAAAACGATTGGAAGATTTTTAAATGTAAAAATGGATTCACATGCAATAGAAAAACTAAAGCTATTGACAATCCATCCATGAAAAATATCAGAGACGAGTAAAACTAGTGGTAGGTATTATATACATATATTTACAGGGACGATCATTGAAGTTGAGACTGTGCAATATCTCCAAAACTAAGCGATGTAGAAAGAAGTGTCTTTAATAAAAGTTGTTTGATATTATGGGGAAGGTAAATGTCATTAGTCATGCTTTACTTGTAGGATGTTGTGATGGTCATTGTAGGGTCAATTTAATTTTTTTTAATGGGAACCTATCTATTTGTTGTTTTCTCACTCCTCATAAAAACTAAAAAACATTTGTGTAAGGCACTTTGCAATTGTTCTTGCAGCAACGTAAATAACAACTAAAGCTCTGAATGGCTATTACAAAGAGCGCAATGAATGGTTGGACAATCCATGAATGGTCATTTAAGTTTCGTTTCGTAATTGGGAACCAACATTTTGATTTTGTTTCCTTATTCCTCATTACAAAATAAACAGCTTTTTATAAACCATTTTATGAGGAAACAACATGCAAATGTAGGTTGCTATTTAAAAAATTAAATTCTCCCTAAAATGACTTATCATAACCTCCTCCAAACAAAACACAAACTAATGGCATTTGCTTTCCCCCATAATGTCAAGCAACTTTTATTAAAGACATTCCTTTGTACAACGCTTAATTTTGGAGATACTGCACAGGCTCAACTTAAATGGTCCACCCTGTACACACACACACACACACACACACACACACACACACACACACTTGAAGTGTAAGATTAATACCGAGCAGATGAACGCCGACTTAGAAGCAAGCTAAATCAACATGTATTAAGAATATTTCGGTAATAACGTAGTACGAAACAAACAAACATACTCTATGCTCTATGATGTTATACCCAAACCTGCTCTGAAATGTGGAAGCGTTATCTACTCGTATTCATAATGATTGGTAAGACAAGAAGAGGCAAAGTGAAAAATTAAGATATTTGACCTCAGTTGGGGGAATTAAATGTAGTAGATGAAATGTATTAATTACCAGAAACACTGAAAACACCATGTGATGAGAATGCTACCTCATAGACTCTCAATGCCAGCTTTATTTTACAAAGCAAAGGGAACAAGAGATCTTCACAGACCTCCAAGAAGATGGAGTGGCCAACATAGCTTACTGTATTAGTTTAGGAACAGATCATTTTGGTCTAAAATTTGAAATGGAGTAAGAAGGAGGAGGAGGAGGAGGAGGAGAATTCACATACAGCACGTGAAATGGACACACAGACTAAGTAATGAAACTTTTTTTAAAAAGAACAATTCTGAAACTGATCACGAAGAGAAAACGAAAAGTAGGTAAGCACCGAGACAACTTAAGAGTGAAGTAAAGTATACTGTGCATCTATTAGGGTGAAGAGAGGTGGCACATTAGGATTTTATTTATGCTTCGTTTAGTCTTTTGAGACAGTGGAGAGGGGAATGTAAAAACCGGTTGCACGCGCCCAGTTCAGCTTCGTGTGGTAAATCTTTGTACTAGCTACCGTATCAGCCGCGCGAATTCCTTATATCCACCTTTCACTGTCTCAAAAGACTCTGAACAAACAATACTGTGAGCTCGCGTGCCGATATGAGGAACCGCTGTTTAAGTTGTCGCACGCCTCTGCCGCGCCTTCTATTCTTATTCGGTTACAGAAGTTAATGCTTGAATGCCGAACCAATAAGAGCCTAACTCATTCAGGGGCTAGAATGGACAGTCTTTGGGAGGCATAGTGTTTCAACCATTCAGGTAACATATACCGATTCTCCATCCGTTTCATCACCCAGCTAGGCCTGACTTTTCTTCATGGGGTAATGCTAGACTATCGGACTTCAACTAAAACCAATTAGAGGTTAGTTACCTAAGGCAGGCGAAGAACACAAATGATGACGACATTCTGCCAACATTCAACACTAAAACTAACCAAAATCATCGGCAGTTCTTTTTTTTCACTGTACAATCTGTACAATCCGCTTCGTGACTAGAAATACTTTGTCTCTCATTCCGATGTATGTGTCCTACTTCATTTTCCTCACTAGACTGCACTGTTTACAGTGGATTGCCGTCTTTACTAAATAAAATATTGTGGCGTATTAATAATTTGGAGCGTTACGTTATTGTTCTACATTGTCATTCCAGACACATTATTGTTTACGTCACTCTGGGCTGGTAGCTAGACACGAGTAGTGGGGGGATAGCGTCACTTAGAATTCCGTGAGTAACGGACTGCGTGTGTAAGCCGGGCTTTGGATCGGTGGGCATCTCCTCCCACCCTCCATTTTTAATAAAGTAGGAACCGCAAATATTTGGGAAATAAATCTAGGAATGTGAGAGTATATTTATGTTATGGAATTTGTGCAATAAAAACCACGTCTTCCTCTAACCTCCACATCACGTTTCGGTCCTCCGCAGTCAAGCAAGTATACGCCCCCTCATTAAACGTGCTGGGTACTAAAAATTAATTCAATTTTCATGTGAACTTTTAGACCATCTACCCGGGCTTGTGGCCGTGGTCTACTGGGCTCCTTCTTCCTCCCAGAGGTTTCGTCAGCCACAGTCGCAGACGAAACGTCTGGGAAGAAGAAGGAGCCCAGATAATACTTTATTTAATATTGACATCGGTCATGAGTGCCTACGAATTTTGATTGCCGCCTTTGTTTACATCAACAATACTGTATTTACTGAAGTCTATAGTAAGGCTGCACATTCTTTGGTTGCTAGCTTGTCCCGGATCCTTAGCCTGTTCTTAAAGATACACAGGAAGGGATGATAGAAACATTTTGTGGATAAGATGTCACGGAGGCGCTCCCGGAACCGGGACAAAGTACCGCACGCAGGCCAGTCGGCCCATTGTGCTTCCAACGTGAACCGTGGGAGGGAAGGATGAGGGGAGAGAACCGAAGGGCGACCAGATCAGATGTTGACGGGCTCAAGCATGTACGGGATCCCTAACGTTTCCAGATATAATGCACCCGACGCCGTGCGGTTCCTGTCCACAAGTCTCCAGGGTCTCCCTGAACGAAGCTCCTCGCTGAGGTGAGACCTTACTGAGAGGTACCGCAGCGACGCCAGGGAAGAAAGCTTTACAGAGCGACCGTCCAGCAGCAACCCGCTGAACACCGTCGTCTGGAGGGACAAAAGGATACCACAAGATATGACAAATGTTCATATTCGGAGACAAATAAGGAAGATGAAAAAGGGGGAAGAATGGAAAGTATTTGGTTGTAGTGCAGTCCATTGTTTGAAATTAAGCTGTTATTATTTCAATTATAAGTAGGTATATTAGATGTGAATGATCCCAGCCGAATCACAAACATGTTTTGCTCCCTACTCTGATGGTTAATCAAATGCGTTACTTCGCAGTCTTAAAAAGCTATTCCAGTTGAAGGCCTATACACGCCGTAAGAGCAAAAATAAATTATTCTTGCAGCAGCCAGAAAGCAAGTCCTATTCGTACGCTGAGTACACAATGCTACCATAAATTCATTTCCAGGATATGCAGCAAACAGGGAAATGCATATTATTTTGATTAGGTGCGCTGATGATTCAGCGGTCAAATGCCCGTGATAGCTAATTAGAACTACCTCAGTTCCAATCCACCATTTTCCTTTTTCTTTGTAATTAAAATGAATGTTTACCACATGGTAGTACTATATATTTTTAAAGAACAAGTCACATTTGAATTATAAGGGATTCTTCCAAGTCTTAAACATAAAAACGTAAATGAATTAACCCCAAAGAACGAGGTCAGTAATAAAAGCGGAGGTATTACATACCAATTATTAATTTATATTTTTATTATTTTTTGTTATCTTTAGCAGAATTTATAGTAAGTAGAGGTAGTATTTTATTCCATAAAAAATCGATATCGATTTTTCACCAGAAATATATGTTTTAAGGCCCCATAAACAAAAAAAGTCTTTTAGAAAAAGAACCGTATATGTACGTGAGTATCAGACTGTTTAAGAACAACTTAACTCAAAAACAAAAAGTCGGATAAATACCAAACATGGGTCAGTGTGGGGATCGCCGGAGTAGAACCCGAGTCCTCCTGAAGGTGGGTCACAGACGTTACCGCCTGAGCCATCCAGCTCGATAGATCTCTTTAAAATACACAATGTAACTGAAATATTTTCGTAACATAAGCCATATTCGACGTATTCGTTGTTATTGATCTGAAGTTTTCAATACTTTTCCACTTTTATAAGTGATCACCGTTTAGTTTTTGCTATTCATAAGTAAAGTTTGGAATTTCAACACCACGATATTCAGATTTAATCAATACTTTGTGTTGCTTTCCTTTTCTTCCTTATGTGCCACAATTTAGCTTTTCTATCTCTATAAATTGGAATTTGCGCTAGTTTGACAGGTTGCAACTAATTCTTGAAGCTTTGATCTCGTGTAGCTCCAGATAGTTGTTCTATCGCGCGGAAAACATTATTATTTCCTATTTTCTTGTATTATGTTAAAGGTAGATTAGTTCTTAATTTGTTGTATTAAGTGTTACGGTTAATTCACTTACTTGTTTTATTGTCTTACCCGATCTGTTTAATATGGTAATTGTAGGTAAATTGTTCACACATTTTAGAAAGCCGAATTCGTTACCGGAAATATTAAACTTGCATTTGTTTCTCACTTGCAATCGAAATATGCAGCTACAAATGTGATTTCTCCACGGAACGCACATTTCATTGTTCCTCTATATTTATTTCTGCTTGTTGGGGAATGGGACATTAGCCATAGCTCATAAAGGAAGTGCAATCATAATTCCAAATGTCCGAAACATCAGCTGGTAAAGCCGCCCGCAGGACGGACGTGATTCGACTCGAAATGAGCATGTTGTCCCAAATCTGGTAGGCCATGGATATTGTAAAACACAAACATATGCCGTGCACATTGACGTACTGCGCTGCATGTAACATGGACTGCTGTTCCAGTCTGTGCTTGGTTATGTTGATTGAACTCCAAAACTCTGAACATACTGCAGTGCACTTAGGGCACCATAAGAAAGGCTTAAACATCCGGTAGTGGTACAGTTCAGTAATGAAACATATTATGTGTGACAATCACACGACTTTCTCTACCCCTAATCAGTTATGAACTTAGTTTCATGAAAGATAAGGTAACAACATTCGGATATGTATACATCGCGGTGTAGCAGTAAAAAATTACTAAGTTTTATTTATCCTGTTAATATCCTGATTGTATATTTTATGAACTAAAACTACATACATAAAACGATGAAGTGTCAACATTTAATATCAATTTTATTTCATGAAACTCGATAATTATAGTTCACCTTATTTTATCCCGAATTAACTCGCTAGAGTTAATTACAACGAGCTTTAGTCATACCCAGTTTGATAATTACAAATCAATAAAGTCTGTCTTATTCAGTATTGAAACAATCTGAAACGTTTGTCTGTTTGAAATCTCTTATATGCATTATTTTCTAAGAGATTGTGATTATAGTGGTGTTCCCCATTATAACTACTACAGGAATATATGGAGCCTTATGAACAAACCCAATGTGAAATATTAGAGAGTGGTCACTTTGGAAGCAGAGTAAGTACACTTGCAGAACACATGGTTCTCAAAGTTAGAGATACATCAGAAGACAATTTAAAAGTTTGCTGCCATATGACTTTGTCTAAATTGGACTCCATTATGCCAAAAGAAACTGATGGTATAATAACAATAAAAGCTTTAGGTCATTTGTTAAGGTAGCTATTTCTACTTTTTGGAACTCTGCCCCATTTTAACACTCCTTTTAAGGAAAGTAATTAAATAGAATAGTGCATTATTTAAGGGTGATGTAAGGTTTATTTTCTATAAACTAGTTCAATAGTATATTTTAGTGGTTTTTAAATGAAAAGTTAACACATACTCACATATACGTACACACGGTCAATTTAAAACTGCCCGGCATCTGAGAAACTGATTCGAATCGGGTACTTCCGTGAGCGATCGGGACAGCCAGGTTTTGTTATAATAGTGTACTTAAGGATACCCCGGACAAACTAAAAGTCTTAATATATTTCAAACCTTACAGGTTCTTCAGTTATATTGTCAGGAGCGCTGCTTACAAACTTATTTAGGATCGATAAAACTGTTAATAGAAAACGAACTATTACTGTGTTATCTGGGCAACCATACACAAAAATATTGAAATATTCTTTGTGAGATAGCTTTCCTTGTATTTATTACGTTTTTTGGATTTTAATTCCACTACTTCATTGCTTGAACCATAATTATGAAAAAAAAAGCATAGTTTCCAAAATGTATTGTGAAACAAGGTTCTCGTCCGCCGTGGACTAGTGGTAGCGTGCTAGCTTCTAGTTCCCAAGGTTGCGGGTTCAAACCCGGTGGAGGGCGATGTATTTTTTCGGGCGTAAAAATCCTTAGCATGGCTTCCTTCGGAAGGGAAGTAAAGCCGGTGGTCCCGTGTCGTAGATTTACGGCACGTAAATGAACCTCAAGCCTGATAAAGAGACCTCTGAGCAAAATTATCCGTCTTTCACGCCCAATATAGAATGGGACACTAAGGACCATAGTAATTAAAGAGCGTCCATAAATAAAACTCAATTTGAAACAAGGTAACTGTTTCATAGCTATTACTATATTATAACATATAATATTACACACAATTTTAAAATTAATGAATAGTATTCGGTCCTAATACAGTGCCTTCATTTTATGCCAAGGCTGCGGATCGTGCGAATGTGTGCTCCGCACAGTCTACTACATTATGGAGTTTTCCATTCCGTAACTCCTGCGTTGTTTATTCACAGTGTTACTAACATATATGCAATGAGTACTAACCTTGTTATAAGTGTTGTTGAAAGTGGTATACATCTATGCATTCTTGACATTGTCGGATGAAACTATCATTCACACATTCATGCGTAATGTTCACAATTTCTGCTTTTATAGTGTTAAGTTGTCTATGGTGTGGGGATTGTTCCTATAAAGATCATTTTTTAACGTTTAGCGATTCCGTTGTTTTAAATTTATTGACAAACATCTCAGTGTCTCTACCCGGAACTGGATAACTGCGAAATTGCTGCTGAAATTGTCTACCCATCTGTCTACATGATTCAGTTTTCACTAGTATCACACATACAAATACGCTGCTCAAGCGTGAATTTTTTGGCAGGCATTTTCGTGGACTAATAAGAGAATAACATTCCTAAGGACTACAAAAATACACATCTTGTCGAAACACTTCACAACACGAAGACAAAACAAGACTAAGACAGCTCACAGCTGATAAACGTACCCTTGACACATCCTGCGCCGCTTCTCCGCAGTGGCATAATACTGAGATCACTAACGTCTCGGCCAATATGCATATAAGGCGATTGTGGCTTTGGGATAAAACGAAGACACTGTATATATTCAACATAAAGCTAAAAAATTATATGTGTTAGTATATGGATTCCTTTGGCCAATTTACTAATAAGTATAAAGAAAATTTTCCTCCACAGGATATTCGGGATGCCGAAAAGTATAGAATTTTTTTGAATTTAGATTTAGCTAAATAAACATGTATTTAAAACCATGTTTCATTTTATCAATAAATAATGTGTGAACTCACATCAAGCAGCGTTCATCAAACAGCATTGAGGTTAGAAATACTTAATTTCTGCGTTTTTGGATAAAGTATATTACCCTAGATAGCCTTGATGAAATTAAAGGTAAGTTGTGTTATTTCAGCATGTTGAATGTCAAAACATAATAATAGCTGTGCAATTTAAGATACACAATAGTTTTGGATAAAGATGTAAATGTTAACATTTGTTATTTACCTATTTGACTGAATGTTGAATATTCTGAATTTTAACATTCTATACTATATACTTATTTTTATGCATCACTTCTCAATCCAAATATTCCAGAAGGTGAAGTGTTCATCCTATTCCTTTGCATCATCCGCTAACAATTTCTAGAAATATACGTACAGCTATAACAAAACCTATTCTTTTTGACTGGAGATACTTCTTGCCTATAGATATTTATATTTACTGACTATTGCCTTCCTTTGTTGCTTTCATAGTTTTGGCATAAATTGTTTACCAGACGTCGTTATTAAAATGTGCATATTGGCTATAATTTGAATCTTGCTGAAGTTTCAATTTCACATTATTATGGAAGGTGAAGTGGTCTTTGATAATGGAATATTTTAATCCGCAAGAAAAAGAAATGTGTGTCTTTAGCTAAATTAGAATACATTTCTAGAAAGTTTGGTTTTCAAATTGGGCAGACATCCGATTTACATTTGGAAATATACTACTTCTCTCTTCTTAGCTTACCCACTGTTCTATATGGTGGCACAAGTTGTCTGGAAGTGAACGTTTCGGATCATTATAACATCTTAAAATGAGTCTTCTTAGCCCTGAAGAGTATTGCTTCCCAATTTTTAATCAAGAAACTGCATTATTGGTTGTAAAAGAACTTAAAACCAGCAACATACTATTGTACTGAGCTATAGAGGAGGTTCGAACAGGGAATCAAAAGTTGCATCAGTATTGCCAATATTTAGTACGATAGTGAAGCGATAGAGACACGATTTTGTGGGACACGGGGCTGCCCTGTCAGCAGACCAAAGAATATTTAACGGTCACGGAATTAGGTCACACTCTCACTCATTTCTGCTCGTCATTCTCGTACGGCGAAGCTCTGGCCAACAGGGGTGCGTCACCCCTCACCATAACTAGTTAAACTTTTATCAGTGTGAACCTCAAGACTATCGTAACACACAAGCTCCTGTTCGTCTCTGCCTATCTACCCTCCCTCGCCAACCATGTAAATTGAGTACAAGTATAGCTGTTAGTTTTATACAACCCCCGGGTTATTATTCGATGCTCCCCAACTCACCAGTTATCACGCTAATCCCGCCATGTTCCGGACCACCAGCTCTATCGTTTGACGTTATCGCTCTCCCGGTTGTAACATCCCCTGGAGCTAACCACCCTAAGGTGCTACAATATCATATCCTGAAGTATTCCTTTTTTCCGACAGCGACACACATGTTCTTGATAATGAATGAATCGAGTCAAAATTAGCAACTGTAACGAGTCCAATGGTCCAAACGCATTAATGGTAGCTTTTAACCACTACTATAACTGATCCAGCCTTAGAATCCGGCTTGATGTAAACAAAACATTGTATCCCTCCGCATCCGTATGAGCTGTGAGGAACAAACATAAACAAATGTCACGTTGACTCATGTATCGTTTTTATAATGCAATAGGACGATGTACTGTTCGAATAATAATAATAATAATAATAATAATAATAATAATAACAATAATAATAATAAATCTCTCGTTAATCCTGGCTCATCATGATCATGTAGAGGTGCAAAATCTGGTTACCATCACATGATATCCTCTCTGTCAGTAATTATATTCATTTTATTTGTCGTCACAAACCTAAATCCAATTTTTCCCATACTCAATGAGATACTTTAAAGAAGGCAATATATTATCATTGTTGACATATTTAAGACTTTATCTAACGTTGGATTTCGTTATTAAAGAATATTCATGCACTTTCCTTCCAATACTACGTTTATAAAGTCACCTTCTTTTACTAATTCTGGTTACGTCTGTTCTTTTCTTCCTTTTTTTTCGCAATCCTCCCATTGCCTTTAGTTCTTCACGCGCACATACAATACTCCACTCGGTAACACCGGTATAATCTGGGGTTAGTTTAGTAACATTAATCACAACGACAGTTTGGTTAACATACTCTTGAAAACAGATAATCGCGCATATTTAAGGCACTACATTTTATGATGCGCTTGCTTTCCCGCTTTGGCTAGTTAATGACGTGACGCGTTTACATTCAGTTGGGTTCAGAGAGTAGAGTAATAGTAGGCTTTACTTTCCTCAAAGTCACTCTTGTTTCCCATGCTTCACTGTTTCAAAAGAAACAAAGGCTTATGTGACAATCATCCATGATGACATTCATTCAAATTGGATAGCGGAAAAAGTCTGATTTCCTTTTAGTGTTAAGATAAGAGTAACCTCAATTTTATGAGACATTTTGTAACATTTTATGTCCCGTATTTTACTGCTAGGTCTGAAATCTCGTAATAACTTTTGCAGGAGATTGACAAAAGTTTATTTTGATGTGTGTCTCACTGGAACTGCACCTCCAGGCAGTCCCGCTAGGGATGAATGAATAATGAGGCATGTACGTATGGGGGCAAATCGATATGAGCGCGACCTGGTCTCATTCCAGAACAATATTACCCTTTGTTAACAGGGTCAATGAATAGCAAGAAACTACCGCGACTAGTTTACTAGGTGACTTCTATTTTCTTTAGAAAAACAGTTTAAAAACTCGCCTAATAGATGACGAACCCTTATCGTAGACTCAGAACCATAATATAACGGAACGTTTTGCTTCAGAAAAAACTAAAGTATGTGTCACAAAGTTTTCATTAACATAATGAAAAGATAGGTGGAATGATGAAACATATCGAGGTATCAAATATTGGAAACATGTTTAATAATCCAAATGTGAAGAAATGGCTTTATTTTGTTAGATAGTATCACCGTGTTCGTCCTTGCACCAATAAACACTTTATAGAACCTTGTATCTTAGGGAAGCTACAGGTTTTGGTCATTGGCAAAGTCAAATAAAAGAAAATGTTTAAAAAAATCCGGTAATTGTGAAAGATTTCATTAAAAAATGCATTTGTATGCATTTTCCAATTAACGCATTGAAATGTACATTTGTTTCCATAATCTTAAGTATTTTACATAATTAAACAAGCAAATTGTATCCAAATGTAATGCAAGTACATAACAAAAAAATTTTAAACCAATATTTCTAACAAAACTAATAACATAGTAATCTGAAAGCGCATACACGAGAAGAACTAACAATCCTACTCCATCCCAAAAATAAAAAATAATCTACAAGAACGAAAATGTACCCAGTCTTCCTTATTCAGTTTTAATTTAAAGTAATTGCATAATTGCCACAATAAAGTGATCACATACTACGAAAGGAAGTCACAGTAACTAAAAAAGTAAAGCAGCGACACAATCAAGCAGAGATCTAAGGAAAGACGGTTTAATGCATAGGAAGATAACCAAGTTAAATGCTTCTAACATGAGCTAAGTACAGGAAAGAGCTCATACAATGGTTATATGACATCCTTAATTTCTGCTGTTTTAGTATAGAGGTGAGAAAAAGTTAGTAGAATATCTAGTATATATCGTGGTGAGCCATGTAGATTTAGATTGGTAAGCCTGACAGGGAGTCGAGCCTCCCGGAATGAGTTTGTAGTCCTGCTCATTCCGGAAGGCTCAACTCAAATGTGGTAGCTTGATTTTGTTCTAGATTTGTCCAGAATGTTCTAGTGGCTTTGATTGCGCTTCTGTAGGAAGTAGGGGTGGGGATGTTTACTTATACAATGATTGGAAATTAATTGTTCGACCTCTTTAAGCAACAAAACTTGTAAATGTAAGGAGTAGTATGGTGTACTCTCTGAAACGGCAACTCTAGGCCGGGCCCGAGAACTGTAATTCTAGATAATTTATTAATTAACTTTTATTGATGTTAAATTGTACTATGTAAATATCTTTTTCTCATACTGCTTGTACATTTTAAGAAGGGTGATTTAACGTTATGTATCTATCTAGGTTACTAATATTAGTAGAGTTATAAATGGTTTAATGTAAATAATTTAAGCGCTATGTTAAAATACTGTCCACGACGAAATGTTTTAGCTACAGGAATAGTGCTTTCGAAGGCAGAAAACTTAGTTTTATTACCTCTCTTCGGTCGCAGTGCCATTATTCCTACAGCGAGGGTGTAGCGCCTTTGTCCCTTTACTGGATAATTCGCCGTGACCAAGTGAGCGAGACAGATAACCTAACGGTAAATGTAGGAAAAGCCGCGATTTATATTAAACTTGGACCAATGAGATCCCTGGAAGTTTATTCGAATTAGTTAGACGCGTCGAATGGCGCTAAAAATGGACCAATAGGAAAGGAAGCAGCCTCAGAAGCCTGCGGCTATAAATGGATCTGTTTGGAGCAAATTCGGAGCAGTTTGTAGGCAGTTTTTGTCGGACAGTTTGTCATGGAATTTTAGCATTGCAGTGAGGCAGTTTTAGCAAGACAGTTTTTGTCAGGCAGTTTGTCATGGAATTTTAGCATTGCAGTGAGGCAGTTTTAGCAAGACAGTTTTATCATGGAGTTTTAGCAGGGCAGTTTATCAGACAGTTTTGTCAAGACAGTTTTCGTAATGTGTGGTCAGGGAGAGATGCTGCAGGATGTGTGAGATATCGCGCCAAAACAGGGAACCAAGATAGTTTTAGAAACACACCTAAGATCCGCTACTCGTAAAGAGATAATAAGCATATTTAAACTTCGTGTCATATCCGCGCCGTAGTTAAACAGCGGTGGACAGTATTTTACAGCGGCAATACCAGTTTTGTATACTACGAGTGTTAATTAAATAAAAAGAAACGGCAGTGTCATCTTTTCATAAACAAAGCAAGTCTATGTCTTCCTATATCACCACCCGAGATCTACGTTTTCCTTTACCGAGGATAAGTCCATGCTCCTATATAGTTTAAAGAAAACTACTGCAGCTAGCCGAGGATAAAAGTGAAGAGAACCAACACACTATGAACTTCTGGAACCATCGGAAGAAGCATCAAGGTAAGCCTAACAGCAACGGATGAGGAGGTGATCGCCGCATCTCTGCACCTGCCTCGTGGCAAAGATGAGTTTTGGAAGGTGACTTCTTTGTGAAGAACATATAAGGTTAAGGTAACATGTTTTGTTAATAAAAATGTCATTGGTTAAAATTTAAATACTTTCTTCTTTTAGGCTGCTTTACAGATTCCGGCATTCCTGTGTGGCAATCCTTAGTTTCGCATGCTTAGACAGTTTCGTCCCCGTAGTCGTGGCTTTAAGTATGGAAAGGTTCGGGAAGTTACTAAATTAACCTATAATCGTGACAATATGCAGTGTTAGTTAATACTCCAGCACCACCTATATATATATATATATATATATATATATATAAAACTTTTGAACCATGTGGTTCAGTAAAAGGAGACTAAGTTTGTATGGATAGCCGTATATTGAGAGCCCAAACATTTTATAACCAATATTTTTGGAATCCCGGTTTACCTGGAAGTAAATCCAACACTCTTATTTATAAATGGAATATCCGGATATTTTTAAATTTTCGAGGAATGCTCATTAAGAAGTTTTCAAAAAGGAACCACGACTGAGGCAGTATTTTTAACACTGAAATGATTTCAGTCAAATTATACAATATATAAATTCAATAACAGCTCGCCTTAAAGCAATATGTGTATGTAACAATATATAAAAAGTGTATATTATAGTCATTGTATATGTTTATATTATTGTATACATGTTCAATAATGTTATCTGAATGTATTACGTAATTTAATAATGTGGGAGCTGTGAGAATAATAGGTTAAAAGTTGCTAACAATGAGGTAACCTTGAGGCAATAATGAGTAAGAATGTTTAATAATGCTACTAGTCATTATTGAAGCAACATTAATGTAAATTTTGTGACAGTTTATAAAATAACCAATCAACAACCAGAAAAAGTTTTAGTTAAATGTAGGTATTCTATTGGACTAGGAATAGCCAATCAGAGACTTGAAATACAGAAATTTACAAATTTAGGCGGTAGAGATTAAGTAGTTGCTTGTAGACAGTGCTCATAACTGGACGCGTTGCTAGCAGACAGTGTTATTAATCAGACGCGAGATGCATCCTCGAGAAGTATAATACGTATTCAGTGTGAGAGCAAAATAGTTTACGTGTTAAAAAGTGCAAGTAATTAATTAAAAAAAACTCACAGTTCTCTCTATATCAGTGAAGTGTTATTTAAATCGTGTCAAGCATTAATAAAATGAGTGAAGTAAAATTATAATCTGTGTAAGCCTACATTCTTCAGTAGCACCACAACCCTGCAAAGAGAAACATGTCTCTAACAATAATATTGATGCAGCTGAGACACACATAAATATATCATATTTAAAGAAACAGTCAAAATTACAAAGTATATATAAAACTTTTGAAGCATGTGGTTCAGTGAAAGGAGACTCAGTTTGTATGAATAGCCGTATATTGAGAGCCCAAACATTTTATTACCAATATTTTTGGAATCCCGGTGAATCCAACACTCTTATTTTTAAATGAAATATCCAGGATATTTTTAAATTTTCGAGGAATGCTAATCAAGACGTTTTCAAAAAGGAACCACGACATATACTTACTTCTTAAAGTATACTGTTGTTTTGTACTATCTCTACACTCTGAGTTTCGTGGTCTTCAAACACATGCTTAAAGAATTATTTTTTTACAGCGTGGTCTAAAAGTAGAACTTCTAACACAGTGCACACGAGCTAAAAGCTTTAGATTATCGCAACATCTTCTTTGACCAATTTTGGTTTCAAGTCTAATCACGTGGCAATTAACCTCCATATTTGCACGTGTTTAATAACTCGACTTGATTTGATTAGGTTTCTCTTTTCATTATCTTTTTACATAATCAATTTCTCATAGCGCTCGCATTATCTGTTCACAATACAAGTCGTCACACTTCAATTTATCGTAATTCGTTGTAGAGTTAATCTATACGTTATATTGGCAGCTCGGATCTAAAACGTCACTCTTTTATCTAACCTACATAAAGTTTAAATGGGCAAATTATGAATTCAGAAGAAACTGAAATGCAAGTGAAATTACAGAAGCAGCAGAAAGAATAACACTAGAAGTACCTACCCAAAAAATTCAGAAAGCAATATGATATAGCATTTAATCACTTCATTGCCTGTTGTAAGGCAAAACATGGTGAAAATAATTTCACTGAAAACGACTGCTAGCGAATCAACAAAGCATCTCACTTTTATACTGTCATTTCCCTTCTTTTAAGAACGCGTTATAAACGTGATATCTGTTAGTTTCAGGAATTAATATATTATTGATATTTTACAAATTCGAGCGATGTCTAAAAATAATATATGCCACACCTGTGGTTTAATTATCTGCTATTAGTAGTGAGGGATTTTTAACCAAAGTAATTAATAAATTTGATCATTTCTCTTCCCCGTAGAGAACGCTATTCGCACTTATGTTGTATATTAATATGCCAGTGATTTGTACACTCCTTTGTGTAATCTTTAACCTTTTATCAATTATTTGACTGCACTTGTTTGTTATATCTATTCCAACACAAAGGTTGATAACTAACCTTCCATCATCCTATAACAAACATGGGGTGAGTTATGCATATTTAATTAGCAAAAATTGTATAGCCTCTCGCAATGTGTGAACAATTATTTGCCAAATACCTCTAACATAAAATAAAAAAGGAACACAAATAAGACAAAAATAAATAGATCACATAAACAAATAATTCAAAGCAAATACAAGCAAGCTCTTGAGTAATTAAATAAACAGAACAACATAGCACCACTCAAATATGCATTTTAACAAACAATAAACGTTAAGTTCAACATAACGTGAACTCTAACAAGCAGCAAAAGTAGAACAATAGAACACAGGTCTAAAATGACCACAAACGCTTCTGAAATAAGGTGAACTAAAACATTTAATTGTAAAAGTAAAGTGAACAACACGCTGGTCTTTGTGAACACATGATGCAATATAATTTAAAGTGTTAACATTTTTGTTCTGTGTTATTGAAATAGCGATGTTTCACTAAATGTGTACGTCGCTTAATTTAGTATTGCGTGCCAATGATATCAGGACTAGGATGCACCAAGGTAAACATGCGGTGGTATAAGTACGAATCAGTTTGTTCGTTTTTACGCCTCAATGATTTTTTCTCATCATTCAATTTTCTTTTCTTTTTTTCCTTCTATTTTGTTTGTTTTTCTTTGAACAGTCCGTTTAAATTCCGTGGTCATAGTAGGGACTTTGACTTTTAGAAACAACTAGCTCGTTGACTGTAGCTCTTTAGACTGTTGGTTTCCACACATTTTCATTAGGAAACACACCCACAATTACTTTCACATTCATATTTCCAGACTGGAAATGAAAACACTCAAATTGTGTTTAATTACAATCCCATTGATGAAATTAACTTCCTCCACCCCCAAAAAGGTTCCATAGCAAAACTATAACAAATGATAAAACAGCCACTACCAACCCACTTACCGCTGTGCATGTGCTTGAATATGGCACTGTGCTGACTCAGTGCGTGCTGAGCGGTGGGAGTGAACAATTCATCTTGCGTAGCAGTGGTGGTCAATATAGACCAGTGGTGGTCTGTAAACAAAGTACAGCAACTGATTTATCTTGCGAATGCCGCCAATACGGCTCGCTGATTAGCGTAGAGCTGATCACATGGTATTCGCGCGCTATCTTGGGCTGGTTCCCTGAATATAAACATAGGGAAACAGCAGTGCCGAAGCTGATTTGAGTGAAAATGCCAGATTGCTGTGCTTTCGGGTTCACTACGAGGGCACAAAAGCATATTCAATTTTATAGGTTACCGTCGAAACTCAGAAACATAGAGAGAAGAAGGGTTAGTTGGCCAAAATCAGTAGGAAGCGCTGGAATCCTGGAGAAGATGCAAGACTTTGTGAAGCAAGTATCTATTCCGTATTTATTTAACAACATTTATTTAATGCGGGTTTTACAAGAGATTAAATCTTTATATTACGGTTTTCGGTCGTTTTGTGCTTCTGGAATGGAACATTTCAAGTTTCTGTGTATTATAAACAGCAGTGTAATCATAACCTAATTATTTTTCTGATTCTAATACCAACCTTTTTGTCTTCTATCAGTTTTGTTCAAGTATTCTACTGAAAATGTAACCAGTTTTATAGTTTACTTATTTTTTTCATGATTATTAATATACACAATAGTGGCAGAGGTTTATTTATACAGTTTATCAGAAGACTGGCTGTGTTCACATTTTCATGTAGTCACAACTTGAAACATTTTAGCTTCCATATACATGGTGCTAAAATGACATTGTCTACTCTATTTATCAAATGTATTTTTATATTTATACCCAAAATTTGCATTAAGTTAAATATTTTCAACTAAAAGAATTTATTATCCTATTAAATTATGTTTGTTTGCAATATATTTGCACATATTTTAAGAAGTTATTTTATAATTATTACCATTTTTTGAACTGTGCTCAATAAGCATTTAATTTGTAGAAATCTATCCAAGCATTTAATGTTGCAATATTAGGCTGAAAAATAGTTTAAAATAATGTATGTTATATGTTCCAAGGTAA